>CM030369.1:168653586-169253586 GCA_003604175.2 Clonorchis sinensis
TTCCCCTGTCTAGGCTTGGGCAACCTGTCAGTATCCCAGCCTTCGTGCAACCTTTGGATGGCATGGCAGCTAGGCACCGAAAGGGTGTTACAACTGAACAGTTCTTTTTCTTCGAAATCTACCAGCTTCTTTCATTCTTCAAGTTCCTGATTATCCAGTGTTTTAGGGATCTACGCGCGTCACCAAAGTCGCTGGTTGCTAGTGTGGCCTTTCTGGCAGTGATGAGATCTGCTGATCTCGATGATATCCAGTGTTCATTTAGTCAAGTCACATGGTCTGGACAAGCAGTTCTGAAAGCTGAGAGCACTGTTTCTTTAACTCGCCTCCATTCAATCCCCAGTCAATCTTCGTCATCCATATGACTGTGCGTTTTCAGTGGCTTTCTAGCCAGATCAGCTCGATACTCTTCAGCTACTGAAACTTGTCGAAGTTAATGAACGGAGCCGCTCTCCTTTGGCAATCGTGACAGATCTTGATAAAACTCATCCTCCTCACTCCCAGAACTGCATCTGTTGGGGCGTATGCTGATACGACAAACACCGTTTACCGCACTGACCACGTTAATCTTAATTGAGCCAGACAACCGCACAGCGCGAAGGCGACTGTTTACTGGGATCCAGCCCAGTAGGGCGCTTTCAGCCTTGGGGCTGAGTGCAACTCCCATACCGTAGATACCACGAACCATTGCGTCAGGATGATCAGATACCCAAAGAGCGAAATGTGCAAAATCTGAGCTTGTCCTAAGTGGGTTCAGGTGCGCGACCGAAGTGGGGTCTTGCACACGTGTTTCGGAGACAAAACATACATCGACAGAGGGATAGCAAGGTTTCAGTAAGGGATCCCAGTTGTCCAATTCGACACAGAGTACGGACATAAAATGCTGTAAAGTGGATCAGCTCTTCTGAGCTTAGTAAGTGATTATTTTGGTTTATTTTTTCTGGGCGAAGATTGAGACAAGGAATCGCGGTTAGAGGAGTGGCGAGTGGGTTGACTGCACCACACTGTACGATGGGAAAGGAAGCAACGATACCTCTGTCACTTCACCACTGTAGAAATGAGTTTGAGTTGAAGTCGTCGTCGTCGTCAACAACAACAACAGTGTTGCAAAGGCAAATATACTTCCCGGTAGCCCAGGCCGAAGAAGTGTATTGAGTTGGGGTACCCCACCTTGAGCCTTTGACTCAAAAGTCCGATCCACAAGGCAGCGGGAGGATCTATGGTTTCGTTCGGGGACCCTACTCTTAGCCTCTGACTCAGGAGGATTAGGGTTTTCTTGGGGCACCTTTTCCGGAGCCAATGACTCAATAGTCCGACTTGCTCGCCTTCAGAGGGTTGGTCTAACCCAAGGGCGCAGGGAGTAGGGCACTACTGTATCACTCCTGATGCAGCTGTGCACATTAGGTGCCTTTTGAACAGCACTGGAATCTTTTGTTTAAAAAGTACTTCCACCGCATTGAATAATGCACCGGCGCTGACAGTGAACCGTTGGGCGGTCGGAGTGTGTTGCTTTTAGGACCGACCTTCTCTAACCTGTCCTTCCTCGAAAGAAGACATCATCGCTGCTTCTAAAAATATGGACATGCTGGTCACCCGACGGGAAACATCTTACTGCCTCCACATTCCTATCGCAGAGGAGAGTACGACCACACCGCCTTGTAATACAATTAGTCGCAGTGCGGGGACGCACTGTTCTTCATCGGACTGCTCCCCGTTGGTCTTCCTGGCATGGTTGAACCTTTAGGAACTGAGTTCCAGCCACTATAGCCCGTAGGATCATTGCAGCACAATCCCGACCATCACGACAAGGTGACAGCTTTAGTTCGGGTCGCAGCTTCCTTACGGTGGCATGGAAGACGGTTGGAACACTGAAGTCACCTGATACTAACCACTCCTCGTTCTATTCTTTATCTGTCCTGCGCAAAAAATTTGGATTGTTCACTTAGTACACCAACATCGAAAACAATAAAACATCAAACTGAGTCCAGCTCCAGCTTGGAACACTACCGTAGCAGAAAAGCTTTAGAGTGAAGTAGATACAGTCAATGTCCACCAGATGTGCCATACTGCGTTAATCGAAGCATCGCGAGCCATCTGAAGGCTAAAGGCAAGAACCAGATGAAATATATAGTCCATTATTTTCCCGGTCTTACTGTGGAAAAGGAGGGTAATGACTCGATTGCTGAAGTAATTCAGGTTGCACACCGTGTTGGCTGTGGATAGTTTTTGATAAGTGTCCAAATGATAGAAACTATCAGTCCATTCACATGTTGTGCCGTCTACTGGGTAACAACGGCCGATGATTAATGCATACTATGGGAAAACAAACTGCTTCCATTTGAAGCATAAGGGATCCAACGCAAACCAAGCATAGACAGGAACAGCATAATTATCATGAACGAGTTAGAACAACTGGCCTTCCGGTCATGAGGCTGCCATTTAACCTCTTGGCGGTCTCGAGTTCGACTGTATTGAAACTAACTTGACGTCATTACAATTCCCCCGGGTCGGTGATAGACTTGCCGCGAACGTCGACAATTGCGGTTTGTTGTATAAGTTTGCTCACTTTTGTGTAAATGGCCCGTGGGCTTTCGAACCCAATTATTTTTTTCTTGATATTCGGGAAAGTCAAACCTACACGTGGCGCAAAGTTCAGTATCAGGAACCTCGACAGACTGCATGGAGCCTGAGAGGTTGTCATAAGCTATGCCCAAAACACCAGATTTTTTCCAAGGTGCACACCGATGATAATTCTCTCTAGGGCAGATGGAATCCCCGGTCTTCTGGACAGCAATTCGCAAGATACTGAGTGTTGATCCCATTCATCGTGTGCGAATCATTGGACACCCTCCCTTACTAATTATATATATACATATAACCTTTTATTTTGTTCATCCACTGAACCTGCTTAAGCTCGGCAGATCTTGAGCGCAGTTGTGATCAGAACGGGCGTTTGCATTGCGAGGCACAGTTTACCTGTTTTGGGTTTAACAGTGAACTTCCTCCTCGATAACCAGGTAGAATGTTGTGAAAACGACTGTTTGCCTTGTGCGCGAGCAATAACAGTTTCATCAGTAACAACTCAACCGAGGGTTGTACGTTGCGCATATTTAAGCGAAAATACGTAAACCGAGCCAAGACAACCACCGACCGAAACGCTTAATAAAATACAATAATTCGCACTTCGGGTAGATTAAACCAACAGATACCGCAAAGATAAAATGATGGGAGGGGCGGACAAGATGAACAAACTGAGTGAAAAAGTCATAATCTAACATGACGCCCTCCTTAAGTCCGGTACAAATGAACCCACTCAATTCTGACCACGAATAACCCTACCGTACGTCGATGGAATGGTCATGAAAGGCTGTTCTATTTGATGCACACTTCGAGATGTGCAATTATGATCGAAATGAAGCTAGCGCATAAAAAAGAGTTCAGCGTTGACGCCCCATTGCCCCTAAGGGTGAGGTAGTGCCATTAAGCATGATGCTTAGAGCCATCAGCCTAATGAACCGCAAATTGATATAATCGTTAAGAACAACCTACATGAGGCGCAGCGTTCAAGGTATTCATGTCATTTAACCAGTATTTCTCTATCTTAAAGCATCACTTGAAAGTACGTCCTTCATTTTAAGGCAGAAATGGTCATGTGCGCATCAGTCTATGTTGTGCCGGCGCACCTGTACGAACCAAAGTTTTAAAATGGATAGTACACTAAACCGAAAAACAGAGTAGGCAGGGTGATTGCTTGATCCACCTGCGACCACCTGGGAAAACAGGACTTTTCCAGACAACTGGGGAGAATCGGTGATGGTGCCCATTTTCAAAAAAAAGGGGCATGTAGAGAGTGCGGTAATCACAGGTGGATAAGCTTGACTCCAGACGTAATAGGATTCTTGGCGTCGCTTGGGTCTCGTAGCCTCATGGGGGCCCGCGAAGTATGCCGAAAATGGTGCTGTTTTTCATTGCCAAATCAGAGTGACACGACGAGAGAGACGATCGACCTTTGAGCAGGCAAAGGGAAATGAAGACGAATGAGAAGAGCACGGATACTCTTGGCGCGACTCGCCTTCTGGAATACGGCCCGCATGATCACCCTGTGCATGACTGGAGACGCGGTAGCTAATCGATGTCAAAGGCGTTCTTGTTGTCATTTTCTCCCCAGAATGCCTGAATGAGTCTGGAGGTGTAGGGACCTCGCAATGACGGTGGTATACTGGCACTAGACCCATCACCCATTCAATTTTCTTTTAATTACAGTAAGACTTTCAAATGATTCTATGGTTGTGTGGCAGCGAAGCACCGGTGTTTGAACAGATGTTGCGCTGTCAGTGATGACGGTGATGATGAATCGTATTGAAAACATAGGCTAACATCAATTTGTGGCGCATAAGGAACCGTTGCAAGCCTGGTAGTCGTGGTACTATAGCGACACAATAATGAAAAGTTTGACAGCACCGAACTTTTTCACCGCGACACATAGAACACAAGGCGTCGTATACGAAGTAAGCGAAGTATTGAGCCAGTCGTTTCAGTTAATCGCCCGTGAAACATGTTTCAAGATTGCATCAATTCCATCTGTTACAGTTTCGGCCACCGGAGAGTAGGAGAACAAGGGAAGTATAGTCCACCACTGGGGTCTTAATTGGGTCTACTGATGTTGAATGATGAGGCAGTAAAATTGGCACCTACATAGCAAAGGCGGTGGCTCTGACACAGAAGCGTCATTGACTGAGTGACCAAGCCATTTATCTCAGTAGAGTTAACAAGTAATGAGCCCAGTTCCGCCGTAGCAATCTCGGAGAGGAGTCCCCTCAGAATAGGGATAGGCAAAAGCAACTCTACAAGATAGGCCGTCCTCTCAAGTACGTCCTAACTACCACGAATAATGAAGTATCATCACCAGAGACAGAAAAAACAGCGATCGTACTGATGTCCCACTGCTCTACAAACTTAGAGCCAAAAAAGAAAAAGTGGATGAGAGAAGAAACATAATGCTGGTCCGACCTAAACCTGCCACATTTACGTGGCGGTCGGACTCGAGTGCTGCAATGATCCTGCGGGCTACGCTGGCTGAAACTTCCTTCCACAACGTGCATCCAAGCCAGGAAGACCAAAGGGAAACAGTCAGGCCAAGAGCAGCGCGACCCTATACTACGACTAATCGTATTACAAGGCGTTCTGGGGGGTAGAGTCCTACTGTCCTCTGCGACAGGAATGTGAAGGCAGTAAGACGTTTCCCTCCAGGTGACCAGCATGTCCATATTTATGGAAGCAGCGATGCTGTCTTTCCTCGAGGAAGAACAGGTTAGAAAAGGTCTGCCCTAAAAGCCGCACACTCCGACCGCCCAACGGTTCACTGTCAGCGCCGGTGCATTATTCAATGCGGTGGAAATACTTTTTAAATCAAAGATTCCAGTGCTGCTCATAAGGCACCTACTGCGCGCAGCTGCATCAGGTTAGGCCAACCCCCTGAAGCCGAACAGGTCAGATTATTGAGTCATCGGTTCCTGGCAGGGTCCCCGAACAAAACTCTAGATCCTCCCACTGCCTTGTGGGTCAGACTTTTGAGTCAAAGGCTCAAGGTGGGGTGCCTCAACCAAACCCCCTTTCTCGGCATGAGCAACCGGGAAGTATCATTTGCCCGCACAGTCCTGTGTACACGGATGTACCTCCCCAACCCATTCCAACGGCAAAGGCTAATGTTGCCGGATCATTTCACTGTCAGTTACCTGACCGATGGGCCGTATGCACACCACTAGCGATTAACAATAAGCAAACACCTTGCTAAATCCACGAGATCCTTTTTACATAAGAGCTTTTAACGTCCGTAATCTACGTCAAATGGACAAACAGGCAATGCTCGCTGAAACCCTATGCTCTCTTAAAATTGATGTATGCTGTGTCTCCGAAACACGCATGCAAGCCCCAAGCGTGGTTATACATCTTGAAACGCCTAGCACGAGCTCAGATCTTTCACACTTCTCCCTGCGTGTGTCCGGTGATCCAGAAGCGAGGACTCATGGAATATATGGCGTGGGAGTTGCACTCAGCCCATAAGCTGAACGCACTTTACCGGATTGGATCGCAGTGAATAGTCGTCTCCGCGCCGTCCGGTTATCCAGCTCAATCAAGCTCAATGCTTCTCGATTTAAAAAGCGGTGTCTGTTTGTAGTGTCGGTCTATGCCCCACCGGACTGCAGTGCTGATGCTGGGGAAACTTTCTATCGAGAATTATCCGGGCTCATTCGTGAGCAAGAAGCACTGACACTGTGATCATAGCGGACGATGTGAATGCCTAAATCGGTCACCTGTGCTCCTTGGAATCACATTTGGGTGGTCGATTCGGAGGCGATACTCGTCGCACACACAAAGGAGAGCGACTCCTCCAGTTGTGTGCTGATCGTGAAACGCTTCTGGCCAGTAATAACTTCCAGCATAAACGTTCGCATCGCACAGCCTGGCAGCCAACAACTGCAAATCAACCATGGACCCAGTTGGACCACGTGACCATCGGCCAACGGTGGACAGCTACAATCCAAGACTGTCGTTCGTTCTGGGGCACACAAGGTGATTCTGGTGCGAGCAAACCTGACAGTTCGCTTCTCCTCAGGCCCTCGTAAATCAGCAAGGAGTATGCCCATCCACCATCTTCAAAAAACTACCATGGCTCAACAGTATAGATCTGAGCTAGCCCAACAACTCTCCACAGCAAAACCAATACTGTACTGATAGCGCGCATGTCCGACTTCTCCGATTCGACCAGAAGACCACTGGATGTCATCGAGGTCGCCATCCATGATTGATGCCAGGAAATCAATACCAGCTTGCAACGAATACGACGACGCGCGCAAATCCTTCAAACGCCAAATAAGGAAGAGCCCAAGGTAAGTCCGAGAGCTCTGGTGGAAATCGCAAGCTCGGGAGATGGAGAAGGTTTTTGCTACCGGAAACAGCCGTGCCCTGTATTAACTGATACGATTGACTGGCCCCATGAAAGCAGCGGTCAGTAAAACGATAAGTAAAAAAGTGGCTCATTAATTCACTTGCAAAAACGTCGACTGGAAGGATGTGCCGAACACTTCGAAGAACGATTTAGCTGGCCTCCCACAACGCAGCCTGTAGAGATAGTGCATACGGGCGAATGGAACGTAAACCTTAATCGCCCGTCAGAAGAAATAAAGTATGAAATATCCGTGCTGAAACGTGAGAAGGCACCGGGATCAGTTGGTCTGTATCCAGCCTTCTTCAAAGAGGGGGGAGAATCCCTGGTGACCTATCTAACAAAGCTCGTTGGCGAGATATGGAACAAAGAGAAAGTGCCTGAAGAATGGGGCATATCGACAGGTATTACTATCTTCAAAAAGGGTACGCGGACGCTGTGCGAAAACCATCGTGGCACCGGCCTAGTAACTGTGGCATCGAAGGTCTTCTCTGGTCTTATATTTCGAAGGTTGGCTGAACACAGGAAAGGACATCCGTGAAAACTAAGCTAGGTTCTGTCCTGCAAGAGGATGCATCGATCAAATCTCCACCCTGAGACAGATGCTGGAGCAGCGACACTGCTTCCAGCAACCAACAATGGTTGTGTTTCACGATCTGTTTCACGATCGAACCATAACTTCATGCTTGCGGATGCGCCGATTGAGGTAATAGATGAGTTCGTCTACCTGGGCAGCTGCATCAGTCCCGGTGGTCTCGGGAAAGATGATATTTCAATCCGCATTGGAAAGGCCAGAGCAGCTTCTGTGAACCTACATCACCTGTGGCGTGGAAGTGACATCAGATTACCGTCAAGGGTCGAGTTTACAACGCTTCGGTACGCTCCATATTACTATACGGATCAGAAACCTGGCCGCTGCGCGCCGAGGACGTCAAAAGACTTTCAGCGTTTGACCATCGATGTATTCAAAGCATTGCCCGAGTCTGGTGGGAACAGCGGATTAGCAATGCTGAAGTACGTCGTTTTGAAGTACGTGGTTTTCGGAAGAAATAACTCACCCACCCACACTGCAAAGGTTGCGCTGGCTTGGTCATTACCTCCGTATGCCAGTCGATCGACTTCCTCGAATGGTTCTTTTTGCAGAGCCATGCGAAGATTGGAAACGGGACAGTGGAGGTCGAACAATGGCGTGGCAGCGGAATATGAAAACCATTACCAGCCAACTCAGCAGCGCTGGTCATTGCCGTCTCACTGGATGGGGACCCCAGACGGGACACATCAGTGGTCAGAGACATTGTCAGACATGGCCCAAGCGCGCCCTCAATGGCGCTCATGCATCCAAGCTATTGCCTTCAATGCATAGCCCCTTTTCATTCTCCAAAGACAACCCTGTATTCATGCATCAATTATATCAGCTTCCGCCTCCGATGAGCAGCCACTTACCCCACCTCCCCAAATTCCCAGTGAACGAAGCTGTGGAAGCTATAACCACTGTACAAGATGTACGCGGTTCTTACAGCTGATGATGATGATAATAATAATAATAATAATAATAATGACAGTGCTGGCCTACGTCAAACATTCTGAGGTGCCCACACATCCAAGCGTTCAATCAGACAATCTGGAAAAACTTGACAGCACGAACGCCACTGACAACGATCAGCCGCCACTTCTTGCAATGTCTCCAGCCAAGCGCAGATGTCACGGGACCCCATCACACAACATCGCACAACATTAACAACACCCAAACTCTCCGTAATCTCTTTCACACCCTTCTGCCACCTCGCGGTTTCCGCCAATCTGAAGGAGGCACAGAGAACAACACTCGTCCCCATAGTTGGTGTTTAGGCATGCGCTGAACATGGTCGAGCCATCGTAGTCGAGGATGCTGGATGGTTACCGCGATTGAGGTATCAATGGACCAGCTAGATGTGATTCCAAGGAGCTCAGATGACTGATTCAGGCATTCATATTGCCCGCGAAGATCAAAATATCCTAACCCCTGTAGTGGAGTGCAGACCCAATCCTGGTCAGATAAAATACTTAGTCACAAGATAACGTCCTTCTATGAGCCGCTTTGGTCACTTTAAAAGGATTTGCAACTGGAGATGAGACTGATGAATATCATGAAAACCAATGAAGCACAATCAGCAGCACGATTGAGATACGAGGAACATAAATTTATGCGCGAGACATTCTGAGCACCATCCAGCTTTTCTTTACAATTCACCAATATCTTTTGCACAATTAAGTTCACACTGCAATGCAGCAGGAAGAATGGGGAGGGCAGAATTATCTAATCTGGCCGTTGTCCGACTTCGCTTCACCAGGTCCTTAACATCAACGTGCAACGCACGGGACAACAGGGTTCCATGGTTGTCAGAGGCCGTTATGCGGTTTGTGCGCAAACTCGGTAGCATCTATGTTCTCATAGCACTTGAGACTTCATGGTGGGCTGGCGCTCATAACGCGCTGGCATTGTTGGGCCCAAGCAGAACTTCTGGGATGCGTGGCCGCCAGTCAGGAACCCAACAAGCTCCAGTGCCACTACTACAAGAAATCACCGAGCCCATGTAAGACAGCTGTCACACTAGGGTCGACTACAATTGCGCTAGGCTTAGGAGGCGTTGTGACGAGTCACATACAATGATACAGACTACGTTCCAGCACCAGTAGAGACCATATGGAAATGAAGATGCCATTTTCCTTAGTGTCCACAGAGAATCGGACTCCTGGAGTGATATTAATGGTTGCCAAAAGCTAGAATGACCGATACCCTTCAGACTCCACAACATGGTCATCGAGGAAGCCCAGATTAGAACGGCTCATGTTGCAAGAAGCTCGGAATTAAAACGGATGCGGCTACGGCGTTAGAATCAAGGTAGTGATTGGAGTGGATAAACCAACGGAGGGCCAGAGATTAGTTTCAAACTCACATCACTTCGGCGTCCGGCTCAACCGTTTCCTCATGCTCGGCTCCCGAGGCGAGTAAAATATCACGTGGGTTAGTAATAATATCCAGTTCCGGCGCGCCATGGTCAAGCAGCTTCATATTGTAGATAATTACCAAAGTCCCTGATGCCTCTTTCAGTTTGTCGAATTGTGCGAAGAAATCCTTCATGCACCGGAAGGGCGAATACTTCAGAATGAGATGCATTTCAACCTCGTGCTGTTACGAGCATGTTAAATAACAATGAGAACAAACCCTCTTCTTGTCTTCCGGTGTTTCCACAACAGGGACTTTCTCCGGACCTCTAAAGGACGGAAGTGGCACGACAACCTATGGTATCAATCTCGGGATGAACAAAGAGGATCACCTCATCCAACTTCTCTTCCTCGTGGAAACTCCGAGAGAGGAACAGACACGTGTATATTCCATCCTTTTTGGTAAACAACATCATGTCATTACCGATCCTCATTGAGCCACTAGGAAGCACGTGATAGGGTGAGTCCACACTTACGATTTCAACCCATTGCCATACATACCGATGGTTGAGAATTCTTCTGATTTCTTCATAGACTTCCCAAATATGATCACATTCTTAACATCATCTGAGGGAATAGACAAGAGAAATGTTTTACCTGGAGACATCCCGCACCCATTGTCTGCAAAACAGAGCAAAAAATTTCCTCGAACGGAACTGTCTTTAACTGAGAAAATAAGGTTGTACGGAGTCTCGAAATCTCACTAGTGTATATATCAAGCTCAGTGGCCCCAGCGTCTCGGGAATTGTCGATGAGTTCTGCAATGGCCCCGAAAAGGAATTCATGGGTAGTTCTGTAATTTCACCGTTAGATAAAACGACGAACGAATTCGAGTTTGTTACGAGTTGGTGTGCAGGTAATCAAAACTGAGCTGAGCGCGGTTTAGCTGAGAGTAGGTATCCATTTGTAGAAACGCAACTTCATAAAAGGAAGGACACTGCACCCAGGCTCGTAGGGAGAGGGAATAAAAGCAGCAGTCAATCAGCGACAGCAGCACATCCAAAAAGCACGCGCATACAATTCCCGCAAAATGCAAGGTCACGCTCAAACAATCGTCCTGGGTTAGTATAGCCCTCCGATTCACGTGTTTCACGGGTATTTGACGAGCGAACAAGCCTAGCTTTGAAGTAGTCCGCCGATGCATCTCATAACAATGTCTTGATGGGGTCAGTAGGTTGTAAATGTTTGCGGCGGATAGCGTATGCAAGTCGAAAATCTGGTTTCATATCGTTTGGTTGTTTCGAACATATCCAGTTGGGCGGAAAGCTTACTGACAGCCCACACCGGATTTGGGTCACTGTGAGGCCGCGTCGGGAAAGCCGAGAAATTGGCTGGATGACAGTGTCGGATGTCGAACGAGTCCATTGGAGCAGAAAAAACATTATGAGCATCATTATGTGGTGTTTTGTATCTTTCTTTTGCTTCCATTATAGCATTACGTATTTTTCAATTGCATAAAAATTTTTGTTTGAATACGAAAAACTACAGAAACGCGCATTTGCACGATTTCACGCAATACAGAACGTGGTCACATTCTTCGACTCCCTCTTCTGGTTTCGCTCGTGCTTACGGCGGCCATTCGCGAGTTTCATGTGCTAACTCTGGTATCAAAACCTTTCAGCCTAGTTGCGGATCTTATTATATGTGGAAACTGTTCGCCAGAAGACCCCTGGACAACCATGATTGGATTATTATTTATTCTCTGACCTGGGCCAACGACGAACTATTTTAAAGAGAACAATTGTTAGTGAGTCTGTTCCATCTGACCTCATTATTATTGTATACACAATTTAGCGTTATTATTCTTATTTCTTTGCCACACACTTCCGATAAATTAGCCTTTGAGTAGCCAGACCACTACAATTCCTCGTCTTTTTTAAATTTTTGCTCGTCTCCTCTTTTAACCCTCTTATGTTTCATCACTTTTTCGCCGCACTCCTGCGGGCAAGATGGATAGCAACATCGATTGATAAGTAAGCAATTGATGATGTAGCAAAGCGGGGGATGGTGTGCTGCTGGGCGTTTGGTTCGTCAGCTTGAAGCTTTAAACTGAATCCCTGCGGGTCCTGTATCTTTCCAGGTAAAGATGCCAAATGCCGAACGCTTCTGGTTTGTTCAGGAAAGTGCTGACGCCTTCCACAGCAGCCGCTTTGCAGGTAAGTAAACCCACGCCATGGCTAACCCAAAACGAGAAATTTCCATGATGATCGCACGGTGTGTTTTGGTGGAAGAAGGCCAGACAGCGGCTTCCTAGGGTTGAAACCCGGTGGGTTTTAAGTAAGTCCTTGTAGAGGTGCTCCGAGAATGTAGACTGTTGATTTCTCAAGTTAACCAACAGTTATTTTAACGCCGCTTTAGTTTCCTTGATGCTCGTTTTCCCGGCTTCGATCCTTGGTAAGGTATGCTTATTCTCTGCTAACAGATGTCAATATTTTGTTGCTCACCCATCTTTGCTTGCAAGCTCATTTCAGTTTTATCTATTTTCTAGTGACCGCTCAGACGGAAAACCGAAACGACTGGGGATCGAACTGAGAGCCCCTCGAATGGCAGGTGAGCGTGTTATCCGCTACACCACGTGGACGCCTGGGGAGACCTATTTTTATATTACTTATATAGCACATCCACCAGATAGGTTTGTTGGGATTTGTTTTAAATGGACCTAAGCGCGCAGTCCGATTTGTCATGTGACACGAACTGCCGCATTGCGCCGTCAGCCAAAGACAGTTCCATATCCCCGGGACGTACTGGCTTTTCTGCGTCGTTATATCTCTATATGGCTGGACGCCTGGGGAGACCTATTTTTATATTACTTATATAGCACATCCACCAGATAGGTTTGTTGGGATTTGTTTTAAATGGACCTAAGCGCGCAGTCCGATTTGTCATGTGACACGAACTGCCGCATTGCGCCGTCAGCCAAAGACAGTTCCATATCCCCGGGACGTACTGGCTTTTCTGCGTCGTTATATCTCTATATGGCCAATTTACACTGACTGACTGCCCGTATCGAAAGCCCTGCAGTCCCACTGACTATTCTTCTGCTTCTGCCGACTGCGCTGTTATTGATTAACCAGTTCTTCACAGTTCCCAATACATCATCCTCCATCCTCACCCGTCTGTTCCTATTGCCTACTGGATTTGAACTTCGTTTAATCCAATGGCCGCGACCGTCCTGTGAGATCCTAAATTGCTCGGATGTTAAACGGACCTTGTAACCATAAAACGTCCTCTTATCTTTCCATATTCTCGTTTAAACTGGTGTAGATGAAAGTGTCTGTGCATGGCTGAAGTGTGCCCCCGTATTTTTCTCGCCATTTTCTATAGTTTTGTCCTCTTGGTAGGCAGCAACTTTGGTGTCTGACAGCTCTCGATTCGCAGAAGGGCCTAGATCACTTTGTACGATCAAGCGTCGTTGGGCTAGCGGATTACCCCTTCGTTTTGACAACGCTTCTACACTAACTAAGCCGTGAGCTATCGAAGCAAGCTGCTCATGTGGGCACCTTTGGGCGCTTCGCCCAGTATCAAGCAAGGAAATTATATCAGGGATATAGCTGGCAGCTGATTTCTACGGGGGCAAGCTCAGTTAAAAAATGTTGCGAAAAACTTCCTCGAATTCTTCCGATGAATCTAAATACACGGCACTAATAACGGTAGTTAAGTCCACTTGAGCGGGTCAGTCATCCGCGACGCATAACAGGTCACTTACGCAGAAGAAGAAGTCTTTACAAAAGCATTTGTGGCCAAGAATTTATGGTGTGTTGATGACTGATTCAAGGAGTGGAGTGGGATGGTTTCCGTGGTTTTCAAGGCTGTGGTGAGCATCATAAATGGCCTGTAAATTTTTGCGGACGTTCAAACTTAGCCCATGTGAGGAGACCTTTGATGTCAGCGTTTTCAAACATTGGGATGAGCGCCTGATCTGTAGTCGGGTTAAAAAGCGGCTTTTATGAAAGCGAGCGCTGATGCCAGGTTGCACCTAGCTGATTTATTTTTACCCGGGATGGTTAAATTATTCACAACCGTCTCCGCGAAAAAAAATGTTTCAGAGAAACGATTTCTAAGATGTTGACTGGGTATTATGAGTGTCGGTATTTATTTTGGGCCATAAGAGACTGCAAAGAAGGAAGAGACAATTTAATCGACCAAGTCTGCAAACTCTTTCAGGCTAATTTTGCTAAGCTTGGGAATATGCTGATTTATTGTATTTATTACCTCGTACTAAGGAGGGGGTTATGAGGCTTGTTTATAGCATTCGTCGTCGGTAGGTTTGGGGCTCATTCTCTTTTAAACAGGGGTGTTATTTTGGAGATATTTCATGCGAGTTTTAAGCCGGGGAAGGTACGTAGGACAATTGTGGTGAGACGTAGCTATGTGGTGGAGTCAGAAAAGTTTGGGATTATATATTTCTGCAACGCGAGCAGGGTCTCCCCCAGTCGGGTAAAGGATATCCTTCCGGTTAGTTTGGTTGGACTGTGTAAACAGTCTCTGGGTTTGCTCTCAATAATTTTGGCCTATGTGGGCTGTGGCAGCCCCCAATCTGATGAAGTCACACGATGTTTTGTGGACGCTCACACAGGCCCGAAGCCGTTCATATCGGTAAGCCAGCATTAGAGTACGGACTGCCTCGCTTCCTGCCAAAGGGACTTACTGGTCCACAACTTATACTAGGTTTCTTCTAGCCAAGTCTCCGCCATGAGCTACTCTATCCGCTCTGTTGATTGAGTAGTGCTTAGTCTTGCCTGGCCCTAAACAAAAGTAACAGAACTCAAGTCAGATTTGCTCATACCTGAGAACGTATTGCACGCCACACAACCCATTAGGCACACAAACACATAACATTGCGCCACGCCTCCGCTTGGTTTAGTAGGTCGCGCCCCGTCGTCGGTTAGCCATGGTTCACGTGCTCTGGGCATCTTCGTTCTGTTCCCATTGTCCCAATGGCAGCTGCCGCCTAATTTGCCTCCTCCGTAACCTGCCTTTTCCAGCGGCTCTTTGCCTGTTTGAACTGACCGAGCTGTTTTATTGGCCTGGCCTTCCCGCAACCGGACACACTATCTGGTAGCTGGAGTGCTTCATTAATGCGCAGGCCACAATTATGACCGCTTGATGGCATGCCACCTTGCAGATTTGGTAGTATGCATGGGGGATGAAAACCTCGTGTGGTGGTCGGTATATCCTGCAGGAAGGGTCGCTCTGTTACGCTACACCATGGTGCGTTCGCATGCCCGCTACCCCTTCGGTGCCATGGGCGCCTTGCCCATCATCGGTGGCTCTCGAGCATGACCTTTAATGCAGGAAATCAATAAAATAGCACCGCCCTTCTCCGTTTGTTGATACAGGGTGCAGGGTTGGACTTTCCACGGTTTTGTCTTCTAACTGGAGATGAGAAAAACGGTGCAATAACACTAACCTTTAGTCTGTTAAAAAATTTTTCCAGTAAACAACACAGATGGGGTGGCATGAAGATATTCTACGATGCCCACGGCTTACACTGATGTGCGGAGCTGTGGCTGCCTCCGTCATAATTGGGATTGCACCGCACCAAAGCCCACTTCGCCAACCAAAAAAAACAGGCACCCACCTACTGCTCCCGGGAGCAGACACATAATTAGAAATACATATACATATACAAACCTTCAATGAGATTCCCAACCCTCCACTACCAGCGCACAAGACTAGCGCCTGAAGGTTTTTTCGGCATACACCACTTGTTTATTGAAGGCGCTAGCAGTGTTTCAGGGTATGGTGACCACCTCTTTTAACGTCACTTTTTCTCCTAGTAGAATATGGTACTGTCCAACTCACGTAATAACTTCCAGGTAGACAAGTCCATCATCCCGGAAGTCCACTGCAGTCAGTCCCTACACTTTTGATTTTCCCAACCGCACCACCTCTGTGGCTGCTTATAACAGTTTGTTCTGGATCTCTTGTACTATACTATCATATATTAGTAAACGCAACCCATACTTGAGCGCTAGCCTACTAAATGTATATCTACCCCTATCCCGTCTCATTTATTCACCCGTTGTCACCAACCTGATGGCGGTAAACGCTGAATTTGTCTCTCTCTAACATTCCACGTCATCCTATCTGATGTCCCTTCAGACCCACCAGGCCCTACTGATCTCATCCCATTCACTTATCTCTCCAAGCCTCGACCTTTAGCAATACTTGATTTGGAAGCCCTGTCTGACTGTTATCCACTCCACCTGGTCTGTGACCCACATCCACAGTATCCACAACCAAACCGGAAAACCTTCGATCTTACATGGACTTCCTTCTACTCCTGCGGATTCCTTTGGCCTACCCATCACTGGAATGGAGCCAAGACGCAATTTTGATCTAAAGCAAACCATTTTATACTTTTTAGAGCTATCCAAAAACCGAAGTATTTCAGGCCAATGCTGGCACGGCACTAACCTACCGAGTTTGATTGCAGACCTGCAACTATTCCCTTCCTACTCTTGAACGTATCCTCTCACCTACTCGTTCCGTTAACGTCAACTACGAACAAACCCTTCAGCTGGTCTTAGCTGCCTCCAGGACGCGTTCATTCTAACCTTCCTCTTTCGTTTGGCTTTAACCGTTTCGGTGAACTCTCAGTCTGTGTCTTCCCACAAAGTCAGCAGTTTTCTGTGAGGTTCGCGTTCCGGCTCGTGTGTTGCCGCCAACTCACCCTTCCAAGTGTGAGTTTCTACAGTTCCACTGTACACCATGATTCTGAGATTCCTGCTACCATTTATCCGCATTGCTAATCCATCCAATTCATCATCCTCGTGATTTTTGTCACCTTGACCATAGGTACAACAGTCCAAGGCCATCAGTCCTCAGGGATGGTTTAAGGTTCCAGTTCAAAATTACCGGCTGGATCACGTCAAACCTGCTGCTTCGCCAGGTCTGTTGCCTTGGTTCCGCATTTTCCGCAATTTGCAGTTTTCTTGTCGTGTCAGGCAAGATACCTCTTGTTTTGCAATCTCTCTTTCTGTTTTTGGCCGCCACCTTCAAATTCTGATGATCTGATCTTACTTAAACTCGATATTTCCCCCAAGAAGAAAAAAGCCGTAGAAACCGTGCTTTGCTGCCTATGCCGGTTTGGAGGCGACCGCGTTCACATCAGATAATGCCCACTGTTATTGGCACTGCCCCTTTTCCGCGCAATCCCCAGTGTCCAGAAAGCCCGCCAGTCACACTTTATCCTGACCGTAACATTATGATCGTGTCTGACGGTATGCCACCCACCAGTTGGGAATGTACGTTATCGTTATTATCAACAAGTCCTGCTGGTCGCTTTCAGGTAGTTGGCGTGTATGTTATGTAGCTCGCTGGAGTTAAGAACAAACCGCGTGACGCTACCTTTGGCAGTGTTAAGTGCGTAAGTTTGGTGGATCTCCACGCAGCGTGTCAAAACTTCTTCATAATTAACTACAGGTTTTCGCCAACTTTCGAATACAGCAGTGATGAAATGAGGTGCGTCGCAGACGTATGGCTTCCCGCAGTTCGTTCATACTGCTTACGTCGCCCGTGTGGTTAACTAAACCATACACTCTGATCTTGGTCACCGATGGTTTAAACAGTGGAAAACCGGAAACCTAGTAGCACCATTGAAACATCCGTCCCTCGTCCAGCTTCAAGTGAGGCCACTTCGGCCAAAACGTCCGCATACAAAAGAAGGTCAACTCTGATTGAACGGCCTTTGATACACCACACATAACATCCTGAACCTGGGGACCCGACCCATCTGCCTGCGAATAAATCTAGTTGGGCCTACGACTTGATTAAGCTTAGAATCCTGCTTGGTCTTGTGGATCGGATGCACTGCAGCAGTCTTCCATATACTAAAAATGGGTGGGTAAACAGTAGTTCGTTAGGGAACCACTTAAGACTTTGGTTACCAGACGGGTGAACACGGAGAAAGTGACTTTACAGGAAATTCTCTCCAGGAGTTTGTCTGGGGTTCTTCAGGCTGGCTTATCCAGCTACCTTAGTCACTGCACTTTTCATTTTTCCCATTCTATTGGCTTTGAGGTCATGGATTATGAGGGGGCTTGTATCGGTCGTTTTGGGGCCAAGTTAACACAAAATTCTGTATGATAATTCTTCCAGCCGTAACATGATACCCTCAACGTTTGGTGTATTTTTATGCCCGAGAATGCTCCCAGAATATCATGAGATCGTTTACCACCAGCCGGTGACTGGCCTACCACCAGGCATGCCATCAGTGGTACAGTCCGAATAAGGGCACGACTGATGTCAGTTGTGAATACCCAGCAATGCGTGGAGGCGGGAAAGTCATATAAAAATGGACATAATCCAACAGCCTTGCACGATCTAAACGTAGCGAACAATGAGGACGAGGAACCAGCTTGTACTCTTTCCCAGATTGCAAGGAGCACACCATTTGGGACAAAATCAGACCGTTAAAATTTGAAGACGGAGGCAACAACACAATGGAGAAAACATAACAAAGCTGGCCTGCCTGTCCCGTGATAAGTAATTTTAAACTGCTGACAGCAAGTAACTCGAACGGTAATGCCGGAAGTGCAAGAGTAGTTCAACGGTGAGGCCTGCCGATTTGAACCAAAACTGAAAACCGTTGTTGGAACTGGGTGGCCTCTAACGACTGAGTAAGTGGCTAGGGTTACCGAAAGCATAATTGCAGATGACTGGTTGGAGAAGTCCTCAGTAGGGCTGTATAGAAGCTCGCACCCCAAAATCATGACGTACATAGAAGCTGGATAGATTCATTTATATTGCAGTTTGAGGGAAGATAAGGATAAAGACTCACCGGAGAATGAGGCAGCGCTAACACAGGATAGAACAGTAGCTGTAAAGAAAATAATGGAGTTTGCTTGCAGGACAACGGGAAGATCAGCGGAAAGCCGAGACGGTTAAGCCCGAGGGCTTGTCCATATTGTGAACAAAACGGTTGCAGGCGCGCCGTCGGCCTTAATATGGCAGTCGCGTGCCATTTATACGCTGGACAGCCCCGTTATGGATATCATTGCGGAGTTGATCGGACGGGCATTTGCAATGGTGTGGGTGGCGGGATTTCGGTTTGGCTTACATACATACCTTCATACATACATACGCACATACATACATACATACATATGCTTTGCCCGAAGATTTGCCAAATAGGCTTCTCCCGACTTACTACCAAAATCCCGAAGAATGAACCTAGTTGTCTTAAGCCCTCGACTTAATTGCGTGAAATCAGAACAGAACAAGAAAGAAAGTGAACTGAATTTCTCCCTTATCTGAAGTATTTGTCGCCAAGGTCAATGTAGGTAGCTGTCAACGGGACTACAGCTTTCTCTTTTGGCGCGTTCTTTCTTATGTGCAAAATGGGGCTCATTACCCGCCCAATGCTCTTACCTGCAAAACCTTTGAGGGTGGAATAAACCTTTTTGCGCCATAATGTTTCATTTTGTTGCGTATGTGCTCAAACCAAAAACCATCCTAGTCTACTCCTATAATTTCGCAGCTCACCAAATTTCATTGTCCACTGGAGCAATCATACACCTGGCGGAAAATTCTGGTGAAATACTCTTCCAGCATTGCTGAAACCTCTGGAAGCCCAGATGGGGATGAAAAGTTTCGGCTGGTACTCTGAACTCACTTACGTATCTGCTTCAGTCCCTCAGAGACACGTCGTAGCTTTCGAAAATTCGATTCCATTGTGCGAATACTGAGCGCCGTGCAAAATTATTTCGCTCATGTCAGTTTAACTTAGGAAGGTTGGTTAGTAAAACCCAAACATTAAAACATCACTAATAAACGCTTGTTTTATATTGCGTGAATCGAACAAAAAGCGCTTTACCGGAATAGATGTGTGAGAGAACAATAGCTTCTGATGCTGGTGAATGCTACGTTTTTCACCTCATTGGCTTTTCCCACAGCTAGTTTCCTTGTAGGTTGGGTACTTCACAAAGAAGAAGGGTGCTGCGATAAATAAGCATCTATTGGGCGTTGGAAAGTGTTACCGTCTGAAACCAGAGCTATCTCGTCTGGCGTGATGTTTCACTTCAAATCCGATCCGACTTGGAACGAACTTGGCCCTCCGGAAGTTTTTCGTTTAGCTGGCAGTGCATCATGTAAGCAGGCGGACAAATCATGAATAGGCGTTCATAGGGATGCGTGGGCGAATATAGAGCCAATCGTTATTTTTCGGTTTCCAATTTAGAATAGGTAGAAAACCTAGGGTATCCGCAAGGTCTCCGGTTGTTTCTACTACACCCACGCCCTTTCTAAACAAAGGGAATCTAGCTTGTACAGTGACTTTGCACAACGGGTCTAGACGCCGCCTATTCAAATGACAACAGAACTGGATTTAGAAACAGAAACATTATAAATTCGCTGCATTTTTAAAGGTACCTCAGCATCCTGTTTGGGGTCTGGGGGTTCCGGACTGCGACAGAGTTTTGACACAGTAATAAGTAAACAGTGATAGGCAACACGTGGGTTAGTCTTTTTCTTCTTTTTTGTCTCTCTGTAAACAGTGATAGGCAACAAGTGAGTTAGTCTTTTTCTTCTTTTTTGTCTCTCTATTTCTTAAAAGGTTGCATCTTTTTGCTTATCTTTTTTGAGCTTACTCACATTCCTTGCATACCAGTCCTTACTCCTTACTCCCTAGGCCACATGATAAGTCTTTGCAGTGAGCACATACGACCGTAGACCACGACTTCTTTAAAAAATCGGCTCCCAGGGCACAACACGAGAATTTCTGTTTTTTAATGAAGCTGGATACTCAATTCAAAGCACGTGACCACGTTTGTCTTTCGCGTGCATTTTAAAAAAATGCGCGTTTCTGTAGTTTTCATGTCTTCAAACAAAACCTCTCATGCAGCAGACGAAATACGTAATGTTATAATGGACACAAAAGAAAAGTACAGAACACCACACTCTTAGTCACCCATATTCCTGGGGTTGACCTGGGTATCCTTTGCTTGTCCGTGTATTCACCTTTACTCAACCCACACCCTACCCCTTGTCGGGGTCTGTGCCTGATCCACTGGGTCAACACACATTTCGGCGGCAGTACGTCTAAGGGGAAGTCAAGCGAAGGACTCCGCGAGCAAAAGAAGCGTCATTATCTTCGATTTCATCACCTCCAAAGCTGCTGCTCCATGCTAATACCCAGAGTACAAGTCACCCTGATTAGGAATGATTGAGTGTTTATGCAGTAGCGTTTTTCAGGGCGTGCATCACAAATGAGCAGTTAGTATGTTGCGTACGACCAAGATCCTACCAAAGCAACAAGCAGTATTTGGTTGCATCGGATTTGGTGGATTGTTTTCAGCCCGCGGTGATGCCCTGGCCAAAGGCATTAGCGATGTATCAGGTAACAAATTAATAGCGGCCATATTAGTAAAAAAAAGCGGATCAGAGAGAATCGGATATCGATGTACTACAGTGATTTTTGGAGCTTGGGACAGATTTCTGGGGGCATCGTCGTTCATCTTCAACTTCAGGCGGAGGGACTGATACACGATCACCTGGAGTGTTTCACCGCTCAGGAAGCCATCTATACAACGTGCAGTAGTAAACCCAATCCTAGTGAAAAACAGCGTAGAAGAATGATAGGTGAAGCAAACAAAGGCTTTGCTGCAATCGTGATGGTGTAATAATTGTCTTCGAGCAAGCCATCATCTCATCCATAAAGAAGCAGCCGTAGCGTGCTAAAGTTTCCGCAAAAAGCCATAGTGGCGGGATCACAGGAATCTGGATTTAAAGATTAGTCACTGGTTACCCTCTCCGTTATCACTAGATGATGGCATATTAAGTCAGTTTAGTGAGGCCGAGTGGGACTTTCTAGTGCTATCAGAGCACCCATCATTGTAACGGCTTCAAAATTTTGGGGAAGTTGTGAGCCAACTCAAGCTAAGTGCAGCTCCAGTGTCTAAGGTCCTGTATGTATATAGTCGAAGCAACAAGGTCAAAACTGAGAAATCTTGTCGGATATATCTGCTCAAACATATAGTGCCATAAGCAGTTACTTTCGGATAGTACGTAGATTAAAGCACTTTTTTGTGATGTGTCCGCGCACAGTAGACGTTGCGCTGATTTCGCAGCACAATGAATCCTGGTTCACTGCATCTTTGGACAATGCAGTATCAGTGCGCGTTACCATGCCTGAACCGAACTATCATGCATTACCCAAAGTTGTATGCCAGAAAGCAATACAAAGAACTTTGCCTCTTCAAACGCGTCGATAAATAACTGTGTTCCTTGTGGAAGAATTTAACTTTCCTTGCAGGCCGTTTCAAGCGGAATTTTTTGAACCGAGTAGACGACTGCTGCAACAAGTGCGGCATTTGAGTACTGACTCAGTCTATACAACCAAGTTACACAGACTGATTCTGTAGAAAGATAAGCAAAAACGATATTTCCATTTCATGGTTAAGGAGCAAGTCATAGGAAAACTGAAGAACTAGCTCTAGGACCGTCTTATCTCTTGAATGAACCTCCAAGAACTGCAACGAACGCTGTTTGTGCTTGAAAATGTCACGGGTTAATCAATGAGGGTGTTTTTGAAGATCGTTAAAAAGCTGGCTTTGAAGTGTTGTCAGACGAAATGTCTGAAATAATGTGGAAGAATTCGCTCCTTAAGAAGAAAACGGACGAACAAAATTTCAACTTCTCTTGTTACAGAAGTACGATATACTCGGAAGCTTAGATCTCAACGAACTGAGCGTGTCTCAGCCACGCTGTCTACACTCTGCGCTCCAAGTCGACACTGAAAAGACGCTCAACAGTAGTGGGTTAACGCCCTCAAAGTCGCGATTTTAACAATTGGGTATCGGGGTACCTTAAAAACTGTTATGTGCAGACTTTATCCAACACCAACTTGAGGTCTTATTCCTCTTGCTATGCCCTTTGTTATGCACCTAAATAATCAGGAAAACGGTTTGTTAGCAGATGATCTAATCCGAACTTTAAACGCTCAATTTTCTTCTCCTTTGTCTTGTTCTCATGAAAATTACGAGCTACTCTACCAGATAACACTTACATATACAAGTTGATTTTTGCAACAGAGACCCAATACGTTGTGTTTCGAGCCCAAAATTTGGTAGTTTTCCTCAAGTTATTACAGCCCGTGACAGAAGTGGGACGGACAAATCTAGTGTACCAAAACGAACGGTTTGCCTCATGGCAACCTGGAATTTTTAAAAAAATATGACACAGTCGGGAGCTTCCTGGTAAACCAACAAAAGTTTTGCCAAAAAACTCCAGAGATTATGATGATTTTGAGGTCTGGAAACAGGGAGCGGATATTTATTTGGTCGACGTGACGTGGGCCCAACAGCATCAGTTATTCTCAGTTTATTTTAGGATATAGCTGCTCACATGCCACTTTCCTGAAGGATTCTCGTCACTGTGACTATGGAGTGATGTAATCGACTTTGAGGTCGTCTTTGGGTCCTCAAACACGTTGCGCAAACGAGGGGGCTAAAAGCACATTTTGTACTGCAGTCATAGAAAATAGAACGTGGAACAATGGTGATGAGTTGCCATGAGATCACCAATCGGGCAACCAACCGTTAGCCCACGGGATTTTTGCTACAGGCCATCATCCTCGTTCAGGAGTAAAAAGCTGTCACTGAAAGTTTGACCAACCAAACGGTCTACCCCTACGGCACTTGCCTCGTCAGCCCAACTTACAATGTACCTCACCCACCAAACCGAAAGCAGTCTTAAATCATAGGCCGCTCACTGGAAGCACACCCAAATTATTTTTGCCAATACTATAGGGATTTCGAGGTTGTGACTTTTACGGGTATTTAGTCTAATCCATTTACACGTATAGGTGATATGTTGCTCATAGAATTTTGTTTAAGTGAGCGAAGTTTCAAGGTCACGGACCACCCCCGATTCGCATTTTGCTACCGGTTTACGAGAGGTAAAAGGCAAAATCGCACTTTACCATATTTTTTTAACGGACGAGATGATTTTGTTCAGCGAACTTCATCACAACAATTTTTCTTGTGGAGGTCAGCTTCCATTAACTATAACATTGTCAAAAAACAGCATAAATTGTGCAATAGAGATGCGAGGGCCCTCTCTGTGGATGACTGCCTTTCCCAGCCATGCATAACTAGCCCGTGGGCAATACAGGAGGTAACCTTTGGTAAATTACCAGCACAATGGTATCATTTCTATCAGGAATATTACTCACCATAGGTGGAATAAATCATAAAGCGGTCATCATGATAACGGTAATCGTCGTCACTCGACTCGACTACTTATCGTCACTGCAGCATGCTAACCCTGTGTCAATGTGCGACGCTGATTATGGGGCCCCACCTATACACGATAGCCTAATCCAACTGCTAATGACGACCCGTCATACTCATAACTGTATTCGTGACTGCTAAAACCCGCGTCCATGTGAGACGCTGATTATGAGGCCTCACCTATACACGGCAACCTAATTTAATGACCAGTGACGGTCTTTCACAACCGTAACTGTACGCGTTTTCAATCATCTCGAATATTTGTTGTAACTGCTAGGCCCACTTCTATGTGCGACGCTGCTTATGAGGCCTCACCTATGTACAATAACCTAATCCAATGACCAAAGACTGTCTCTCACGCACACCTGTACACGATGTCGCTTATCTCTGCTACCTATAGCAAACATCAGGCCAGAATCTATGTGGGCCGGTGAAAATAAGGCCTCAACTACGCGTGGTATCCTAATATAATGCCCAACATGGGTCTGCCATACTCATGACTGCAGTCGATAGCGCCTATCGTGACTACTTACAGTAACTGAAGGGCCCGTACACATGCTCGTAACTGACTAATGTGCCAACTATACATAATAGACCAATCCAACGACCATCGTCAATCCTTCATATCCATACATGTCATCTGTGCCAACTCTGTCTTAGAATACACAACCACCTTTGAAAAATCATGTTTATATTTATTCGTTGCATCGGTACAAACGCAATGTGTGGTCAATCCAGTTCCTAGTTTCAGAAAGCCACTGTTACTCGGCAGGATTTCTGAAAAGAAAAATGTATAAGCAATTACGACTCGCACACACTCCGTACACATCCTTTAAAACAGATAATAGAACAAAGTTGTAGTGGCCAACTCACCAAGTGCTTACTAAATCTCTTTGTCCCCAGTTCCAAATGAGTGTTCACGCTGAAGCTGCAGTCATACTGTCATAAGGGTAGACCCACCACTTGCTCAATAAGTCCCGTGTGTACATTGATTATTCAAAAGCGGTATTCGGCAGCCATATGCATTATTGAGCGCACCTAAATTAGAGCTAAAGAGTGGTGTATATGAGTCAGCCGTAGACCAAGTGGCATAGAACTGAGCCCTGGGATCCAAGGAACACGTGCACCCATGGATGCAGAGGTAACGAAGACCTAGTGAGCGGGCGGGTACTTGGTATCAAGTCTGCTCAATACCGGTTTGGACGCCCTGTTTACTGTTATTCACCCCGCCTGGTCAGTGATTTACATACCAGAGATCCCCAAACGGACCAGAAAAATACCTGCGATCTTACATTGGCTTCGTTCTACCCCTGCAAATTCCCAACTCAAAAACCCCGCTACTCACAGAACTGTACATCCCAGCCCAATCATCTCAAACATGACGTCCGTTACGGGGCTGTCCAGGAACCGATGTAAGGCAGTGCAATGATGGCACGATACTGCCATACCCAGTTTGATAGCACACCCGCAACTAAGCCCATCCTACTCTTGGCTGTACCTTCTCGCCAGCTCGATCCATTACCTACAACTACGAACCAATTCATGCTTCATTCTGAATGTAATCCTATGATCACGCTACCCAACATTTGTGAATAAACATTATTATTACTACCTCTCCCTGTGAGTGCAGGGTGCATACCAAAGGACGGGATGACTTTGGTCAGTTCATCCAAAAACAACTTCACCTTTTCCTCCTCTTTGAAGATGAAAAAGACGTCTGCATGCTTCATATCGACGAGGTTTTCGACGGCTATTTGAAAACCGGGGTCTGGAAGACATTAGTTTGTCCGGATTGTGACCACTTTTGGCCACTTGTTGTTTCGGGTCGCAGTCTAACTCACATCACGGTGCCTTCCAGAAGTCTTTCTGAGACTTCCTATTTTGTGTGCCGGATGTAGACACGGCTGTCTTACTGCCTTGTCTGAATGACAGAACTGAACCACTGTGCGCCCTCAATGCACCCAAGAATACTCCTAATCCATGCCGGTCTCAATTTGTGACAGTTCCTTGGCGAATGCTAACCACAATAACAACCCTAAACGACTCACCCAAGATGTTCATGTACGGTGCTGTCCACGGACCCCAGTACGGCGTTGCGATGACGGTACCGCAACTACCATACCCGGTCTGATGGATTGCCCGTAGTTCATCATATCCACAAGATGGCCTCATTCCGTTTTACTTGTGCCAGGACTTGAAAGCACTGGCCACCTTATTGTGCTGTATGCTTGTTCTGCTCATAAACACACTAATCCTACCAACATCACTATCGATGGTCCGGTATAGCCTTGCGCCCGATAAAGCATGTACTGACCATCATAAAATAATAGAAAACTTACTAGCTGTGACGAATTCCTTGGCTTGGTTTTGCAGGACACCTGCCATAATGATAGGAGACTTTTTCATACACAAGTCGTTAAGAGCTGCTCAATTTTGAGTTTGCGGCGACACAGAGGGCGAAATTATGGTCCTTGTCATTTCGAGATTATTTCCAAACGCAATGCAAAATAAAACACGCGACGAAACCGGCTCTTCCACAAATTCCCCACCGTCATCAGAGATACATCACGCGAAGCCGGCGGCAGCCATTAAAATATAAATTCCGCGCCCATAGTGGACCTCGAGTACGTTTAAACAACCTCCAACAGTCTGTACCCGCATGGGAAGATCTTAAGGGACCGAATAACTGCTATCAAATGCTGAAACTTTATGTTAAAGTTTTCCTCCCCAACTATGGTTTCAGAGAAATTTTGGGTGTGCATCTAAGGCTCGGCAAATCATAGCGACAGGGGCACTAGACAAAACGGAGGTCCGCCAAACTGCAACCTTGAGCTGAACGTTAGTCTTTCCGTTAACCCTCAGTGCGTCATGGTTGAATATACATCCCCTTAGCTGCAGGTAATAGTGCCGGCTGAGTTGTAAAAAACGACGAATAACAAACTGAACTTCACCATGTTTATCTCTATACGTTTGCGGGAAAATAAAACATATCGGTGCGCGGTTCGTTCGCAATCGGTTGCGTTTTTTCCTCGTGCAAGATCGTAGAAGAATTCTTTCACTGTTCAAACTAATTACAGAGTTTACACGTGTCATTTGTTGAACTTTTCTCACCAACATAACATTTACAGGATAACCTCTGTTATCTTGCACTGAGTTTCTATTTTGCACCCTGTCGCAATCACGTCACCAGTCAATACAGGCTGCTCTCTGCAGCCGTCGGTGGACCAGAAAAGATGTGTGCGAAATGGCTGTCCATCGAATGTAAGAAGCGGCATGCAATGCCACACCTGCAAGGCCTGGTGGCACTTTAAATGCACAAGTTTACAGGACGACCAGGTAAGCCGACTAGTTAACTCTCCTGACCCGTTCGTCTGCGCCAGTTGCCTCTACATCAAGGGTGCTATGCATTCCCCAACTAAGAAAAAGCCATCAAAAGCAAAATCAACTTCTCACTACCGAATCAGACAGTTCAGCGTTAGTGCTCCTCCCTAATCGGTGTACTCGCGGCAAAACTAGAACTTCTTTCCAAAGCTCTGGAGGATGCAAAAACAAAAACGCAGCAACCTGGATGAAGTTGATAAAGAACTGTTTCGCCGAACGAGTACCTAGTGCTATCCACCCCTGGGCCTCTGGCTACGAAAGAGGTCATCCAGCCCTCTGCTGCGACAATAAAGACCGCCATCGTTTCTATAGTGAACAGACGCGTAAGGGAGACCAGACTGATCATCTGAGGGCCATTATCCAGGAAAATCACGCCAACGAAGCAGGTACAGTCGCTCCTTGACATCGTCCTTTCAAAGCCCAATCACGAATCACTTCCCGCCGACTGGTTATGTCAGAAGGGGAACAAGCGAACACTTGGGCTTCTCGTCACCCTTTCCTCCCTATCTGCCGTACAGAAGATCTTGGAGCTGGCGTCAGCATTCAAAAGGCATACTTAACAATCAGGCGTCTATCTGGGGATCGTCCTTTAGCGGCGCGATAGCTGGGCCAAAGCGGCTCTAGGTGAGAGGTGCGACACCGACTCCCACTTGGCACTATCTCAGCCGACCCTAAACCTGTGGCAAGCCGATTGTAGTTATATCCCTTTGCGCTACTGCAAGCACGCCGACGCAACCGGTCGCGACTCTGGATAGCAGTTTCTACTTAACTACCGCAGACCCCTCGACTTCCAAAGCCAGCGATGCTCTGGAGGAGGCAAGACTCACGTGGACGGAGCACCCAAAGTAAGTGGAGCTGTCAGCGCTTCTTTCCGTAACAGAATACAAAGGTGCATCAGTGAACCCCACAACCAAGTCACAACTTCTAATCTGGACTGGGTCAGACGAGCAAAGTCAAGCGGTGAAGCCTACCGGCAAAACAAAAACATGCGCTGACCTCGACATCGGGGAAAGCCGCGAGAATCGTACAATCTCTGAGAATGTGAAACTGAAAATCTCCAGCTCCACTCCGTCAAGAGTGGACTCTTTGATTGTGGACACAGTTGTTTCCCAGGATCCCGCGACTGCAGCCAAACAAGCCACATACGATTCGCCGAAATAAAACTACTGGCTGGCTTCAACTTCCAGTCCTCTGCGAAAACCATCCTCGTGGGAACGCCACCAAAAGTACTACTTCCTGATGCTGCCACCCAGCGCTCAGGGCCTCACAGAGACACCTTTCTGATCAACCCGCGCCAAACTGCCCAAGAAACCAAACAGAGGCAACACTGCCCCTTGAACTACAGCAAATCTGGTGGCCGAAACGGTGGCATTAAAAGGGCTACAATTAGCAGTGGTTGAAATTTTTGCCCACGAAACCACCAAGCGAGGAAGCAGACAAGTATGCCTCAGAGGCTTCTTCGGAGCCTTCGACTCAAACCCAACATACATCTATTAAGGCTGCTAACCTCTCTGGTTACGCAACTCTCGGCTCCTCACCTTTGGATGCAACGGAGACCGTGTTGAAATGCTTGTCCACAAGCTGTCTCAGCCTTTTCAACAAACTTTGCGATATTAAACAGTCAGTTTGTCTTGAACAGCCATTCATAATCGCACTCACAGAGGCCTGGCTCACACCAGATTTCCCTGACGCGGAGATCTCAATAGACGGCTACTCTGTTTTTCCAGCTAACTCCAAACGAAGGGGGCCGGTGGGACTGCTTTGTACTTACATGCGGCCCGGCCTCTCCCGATTGTCCTCTCTGATACCACTCCTGCACCTTTTTGCGATGCGCTGTGGATTTAGGTCCGATTCTCTCCTTCTCGGTGTGGTCTACCGTTGCCCTTCGAGTCCTCCGGAAGATGACCAATTCCTCATACGAACCCTGGAGCAACTCTCCTCCAGCTACCACTTCACTCCTCTCCTGGTGGTGGGTGACTTCAACGCTCCAAAGGCTCCCTGAATGGAGCTCCAGCGCGTCGGATCAAGTGGACTTTTTGCAGCGGCGCCGACCGAAGTCATACAATAGAGCTCTTGGACCCAACATGTCGTCGCACCCACCATATATCGCGCGGGCCAACAACCATCCTTCCTGGATTTGGTCATCACCAACGAAAGACACTTCGTTGATCAGGTGATAATTAACGCTCCACTGGGACATAGCGGCCACTGTGTGCTGACCTTTGATTTTATCTGATATTGGGCCAGAAATCCCGAACCCCAAACGTGGATTCGAAACTTCTGCCGTGCAGACTTTTCGGGAAAGCGCATTTTTCTTGAACGAGTTACACTGGGTCCATCTTCAGTGGAAGACTTATATAGGACCATTGTCCAGATACTTCAGGAGGCTGACGCGATGTTCGTCCCAAAAACACCAGCACGCTGTCGGATGAGCCGCAAGCTACCTAAAAGGATTCGGCGTCTTCTGGAAAAGATGTCTCAATTAGTTTTCAAAAAGTCGACTACAGGGGACGCAAAATTGAACTGGCATTTCGTAAAATGCGGAAGCGCTGTAAATCAGAAATCCGCCAATGGAGCATACGAAAACAAGTCACCATTCTTGACCTCATCCGGAAAAACAGAAATGTGCTTTCAAATACATGAGACATCGCCACAGAAACAAGCCATCCGTGTTCTCCTTGGGAACAGGAACGGAGAACCCACGAGTGACCCAGTAGTGGTATCTGAGTTCTACAGAGAACACTATGCAGGTCTATATTCAGTCCCAGCGTCCTCGTCACATCCAAGCTTGTCAAGGCGTATCTACGAACGGCCTCTAACCGACTTGGTATTCACGGTGGAGGACATTCGTCAACTCCTGCACAAGATCAAACCATTCTGCGCGTTGGGGCCCGACAAAGTCCACCCAAGGATCTTGAAGGAAACGTCGTATACACTGGCAACTCATTTCCATCTGCTGTTTCGTCAGTCGCTTGACGAAGGCCACCTTCCCTCTGTTTGAAAGGAAGCGATTGTCACACCAATCTACAAAACTGGTGACCGACTTTCGCCCGGCAGCTACAGGCCTATAAGCCTCACTAGCGTGCCATGCAAGGTGATGGAACGCATTCTGAAGCGAGCCATTCTAGATCACCTTACTTCCAACAACTTGATTTCTCAAGCTCAACACGGATTTCTCCCAAACCGTTCCTGCGTGACGAACATGCTCGTATTTATGGACAGCTTAACCCAAGCCAAGGACGAGGGACTCATATCGGATGCCATATTTTTCGACTTTTCAAAAGCATTTGATCGAGTCCCACACGTCCCTCTGCTCCACAAACTCGAGTCTTACGGGATTCAAGGGAAAATCCTACACTGGATCAAGGCATTCCTATCAGACAGATCATTCCGAGTGAAAGTAGGTTCGACATACTCTTCTGCGGCGCCGGTCTCCAGTAGAGTTCCTCAGGGCTCCGGTTCGGGACCACTGCTATTTCTGATATACGTCAAAGACCTTTCAGATGTTCTTGCAAGTCCATGTCTACGTTTCGCGAACGACTTGAAATCGTAGAGTTCCAATGCTTGTGCCTCCCAAATTGATGTAGACGCTGCAAGGTTGGACTGGCACCATCCTCTGAATGACGAAAAGTTCGTCCATATGTCATTTGGAGGAGACTCAGCGAACTCCTTTGTCATGCATGGTGAGAAAGGACCGGAAGACATCACGAGGATTTGGATATCTGGCTCTCTTTAAACATGTCCTTCTCAATGCACTATGAGAAATCGGCTAAAAAGCATTCGCCGTTCTACAGATGATTCGGCGGGCCACCTACCGTATTACTTCCATGGACTTCCAAATACTCTATGGGGCCTACGTCGGACTGCTCCTTGAATATGCCAACCAAGTTGTCTACTCAAGACGCACGAAAAACGTAACCCTCATTGAGCGTGTCCAGCGAGCTGCTACGAAAATTGTTGCCGGCCTCAAATCCGTGTGCTAGGAAACCCATCTCGCGGTGCTTGCCCCATTTCCCCCGGGGTATCGTCGTCTCCGACGGGACCTAATTCTTACGCCCTGTTTGAACAAGGCTTGGCCAACAGGTTTTTCACCGTTGACCCAGCAAACGCACGGACATGGTAAGAAGATTTTTAAGCTCAGAGCGCACACCTTCATTAGGCAAAATTTCTTTTCTCATTTCGGGTAGTTGCTGCGTGGAATAACCTTCCTCAGACGGTTGTCCACGCTCCCTCTAGAACTCAGTTCAAAGCTATTAGACACTTATTTACGTGATTACTTACGCTGGCGAGCATAATGCCCCGCGCTGAAAACTTTAAGAACAGTGCTACACCCTTTTTTCACTTGTGCCTTTCAGGTGAACGACAAGAACAAAACCCACCCGAGAAACTTGGGCAAAAGCCTCGATCCTGTGTATCAATCCGTGAATCCGTGAATAAGAACTTGCGTTTGTATTGAATTTGGGAAGTGGAACCTGCTGAGACGTCATGATTTATTTCACACTCCACGGAACATATACGACACCAAAAGCCCAGGAGGGAAAAAGTGGTAATGCGCTCTTACTTTAATGTTAGGTTACTGACACACCGGCATATGATCAAGTGACCGCAAGAGCTTTGTGTTCCTTGCATACATACAGAACGTTGGGAGTTCGACACTATATTGTTGGGGAAAACGGTGCCTCATTCATCTCCTTGTATTGTTTGGAGCTCCAAAACCTAGTGCACAAGCGCTCTTTCAGTTAACTGAACAAGCAGATCATCAGCACCCTGCGTCACGGATGACTACCAGCGTTTGAGATGTCTTCTGTACGCTTACTTTCAGTTTTAAGACATCGAAATGTACACTTCTGAAAAACGAAGGTCGTTCTTGGGTCACAAAATAACGTGAAAATTAACCCAGATTAGAACGAGCTTCAGTCAGCTCCCGTTAAAGGGCTACATTACTTCAAGGAGCTTGCTTCATATGCTCGCGAATTTTCCAACATTATTTCCTCACTCTACATACCTACTGAAAATTACAAAGCGTTTGTTCAGATCGACAACCACCGGGTTTCCCTAGGGACCCCGGAAGACAAACGGACTTCTCTGCAAATAATGGCGACTCGCAGTACAAAGCCATTCCGTTTTTACCGGATGATGGTTAGAGTGACATGGCAGATTCGAAATGGACAGTAAACAAGCACGATTGTCGCTACAACGTACTAATCCCCGTCATTTGAGTGAGTGGTTTTTCTCGTTTGGCAAGACAACTAAGCCTCTTAGTGGCTAGGAAATTCAAAAAATCAAAGGCCATGCGGCAGGGTGCTTGGAACGAACTCCTGGCTTCAAATGCTCTAAGCACTCCAGGGATAAACACAGAAGAGCCGCATTTCGGTTGTTTTGTTTTTATTTACACTGCTGACGTAGAGGTCCAATATGCCTTTGCATAGGACACATCGATAACACACAGGAGGAACTTACAAACTTAGCGTCGAGGAAGTGGGGAGGTATTACGCCGGAAAAAGTATGCTGCTTTCGAATCAGTCCGCTCACTTCAGGACAAGCCTAATGAATTAGATCTCATATACGACAGATCTAGTAATTCTGTGTTGAAAAATGCATGAAGTGGTACAAGAAGCTTACCGCAAACTGGGGTATGCTTCAGTGAGAACACCCTTTGCGGGTATTCGGCAGTGACTTGGACAGGCGCAAGTCCACAACTGTTACTGATTTTCGTTTTATATACGAGGAAAACCCATCAGCAATTACAAAGTGATGGAAAATTACTGATTATTTGGGCCAATATCTCTCAAGTCCAGGTAGATCCTGAAATTCATTTGGTGGTTCTTCGCATTTATTACCAATGAGGCAAGCTCGTGAACCAGTATGAATTAACTGAATACGACCAACTTTACCATAACTGCGGTGCGTGGTGTGCGTCAGCCGATAGGTGTGGGAAGAGTGCAAGTACGAAACTTTTGTCGCTTATCGATGAAAAAGTGCGATTGGGTGTCATGTATGGACAAGATGGATTCAACTCCGAATTGGCAGGGTGACGGAGTGTGACCTTTGGCAGTCGTGAAGACAGATTTACACAGCATAGTGATCAATTTGTCTTACCGTTCACGAAGAGATTTTGAACACCTTCACCTGGACAAGGCTTCTATCGGGCTAACAACAGTTAATACTCCTCGCAAACGGCAACACTATTTCTCAGTATCATTTAAGTCACTCATGTTACCCATCATTTTCGAAAACGTTTTGAAGGGTTTTACAAAATAAACGTTACAGATTTTCCAGAGCTACACAACCCCCACACAATCACGTTATATTGAACGTTTTACTGTTGTTCTGCTATATTCTATGTTCTCAATTTAAAACAACCTGGCTTTGTGTAGATAAATACATTTGTACACAAAGATGTCTCGTTTGGTTTACCGACATATCTGACTGCCCAAGGGGCTAACCTCCTGACTGGATGACTGGGATATTTTCCTGTGAAGTTAACAAAAAGAAAGCAAATGTGAGACGGTCGTTCAAAGAATGTGTGCTCCCACAGCTGAACCCTTCCATAGCCGATGGGACCAGTCGGATATGGTCGTTGTATAAAATGTTATCTCAAAACGGTCATCAACGGCAGCGAAAGCAGGTCTGAAAAATGATGTTGCACTGCTTTGAAATTCCATGCGAACGTCAGAAACGGTTGTCTCGGAGGGATAGTTACTACGAGGGAGTACAATATAATAAAATTAGCATGTTCTTTTATTGCGGACAAAACAACCAGTTGACTTATGTTTAAGGTATTCTTGGCAGATTCTCAGTCTTGTTCGGTGTTGTTTACCTGTGTTGGAATTTCCCATCAGAGTTGAATAGGACATAATTTCCGATTCCTCAAAGGGAACATCACAAAGGCAGTATCCCCGTATTTACCCGTCGCCAGTCACGGTGAATAAGATCAGTGTCAATGCTGCAATATTATCCCACAACAGTAACGAGCTCTGCTTGACTAAACTTGGTTCGATCGATAATTTAACAGGATAACAGCTTGAACCTATCAAACATTTGAAATATGGATTTCAGATAGCTAGTGTGGGAATTAGAACAAAGCAACACACAATAGCTCAATCACTATCGAGTTCCTGTTACAAACTTTAGAATAACAATCTGTTTCTTCTGATGTATTTATCTTTCTTTGTTGCTCGTACAAGGGAATCCTTCAGAATCTCACAGATGAAGGGACCTGAGCTAATTATGCCACTTACCGTCTGAACGACCAACAAATACGGCTTTCGAGGGGAAATTTGACCGCATAAGAGGACGGTACTTTTTTATGAAATAAAATCCAAGTGCTAATAACATTTCAATAAGCATACCAACCTTCCCAAGATTAAGTTTAAAGCCAGCTCCTCGGAATAGCATTATATCTAACGCGCGCCAGTCATAGTGATCACAAGGATCGTAGATGGCTGCCTTTTACGAACGGAGAAATGTTTCCAATCGCGCACTTTTAGATTAAACTTGTTTTCAGGTATTTTTACTTTCCACCAAGCTGCCGTCGTTCACGTCTAGTTTGCACATGTTTTCGGTATATCGTTCGTTTGCTACAAAACAATCTGTCGCCCTTGGTTGTGTTGGGTTATTCTCTGGTTCTAAGTAGCAACCTCGTAAGCTCCAAGACAGTCGAACGCGCAAACTGAATACACCGAGAGGTTGGCGGCGTGGATAGCGGTGTGCACAGACAGACACACTTGAAGTGAAAGGTGTAAAATAACACCGTCTCTATGCCTGCTTGAGTTTTGAATCCTCCTGTTTCCACCGATAGAGTGATGTTACGATTTCCTTAATCTTTAAAAGCTTCGCTAACTCTGTTTATGCTCATAGTTTGCATACAGAGCTGATGTTCATTGTAATTACGGTCGATTGCCACTTTCTAATCCGGCTACGTACACTTTGTGGGCATTTACATTCAAACAACGTTAGTTCAAACAGTCCTTCTCCTATCCTAGCGCAGTTATCCTGGTGAGTGCACACCAAAGTAGAGAAGTACTGGATTCGAGCTTCGTACCTATTGAAGCTCACCGAAATCGTATACCGTTGGCCGTGGGAGAATTTGAACTCTGGGCTTCTGAAAGCAAGGCTTATGTTACCAATGCTCCACCAGTGCACGCTGGATGCGCTTGATTTACCAGGTCCGAACGAGCGAGGGTATTCACACATGAGCTATGTGACTGGTCTGCCCATTGATCTCATCGTGCGGGGCACCTGTTTTATCTTCATTGAAAATCACCATTAGTTCGCTGTCACAAATCTCGGAAGAACCGAAAATCGTAAACTGCAACTTTTCAAGTAGTTACAAGACCTCTAACATATACTTTGATGCTCGCAGTAGAACTTACCAGACTCTTCCCGGGAATTTGCAGTGGCACCGCACCATCCACAGGGTCTCAACCGTAGAATGTCCAGCTCCTGACAACAGCGTGATCGTCCTTCACCAAACTGCGCGCAATGTTGCACAAGTAAATGTGTCTGTAATCGGCTTTGTGCCACCAGGTTGGCCATTGGACTGCCAAGATGCGTCACATATCGCTTCCAACAAAACAGACAAACCGTGGACCAGTCGAGACTCATATGTAAGCTTCCAGAATCCAAACGACCTTGACCAACGCACCGTTCAAACTGGCACTGTAATCGGTAAATATGACCCGACCGCGACAGATGTTTGCTTGTCCCTTGGTCATGTTCTATGGAGCATTCAGACCTTGTTCCGCGAAATATTCGCAATAACTCACTCGTCTCACATACCTGACACACTTCAAGCAATGCGTCTAGTTCCTTTGCTCCGGCATGGTAACATACTAGGTGTGCCTGAAGCATGGCATTACCATTTATGGGGTTACATTCACCAAATGTTGATGAATAATCTTCCCCGCTTATTGAGCTTAATTTTGATAGCAATCTCAAATTGTTTAGGTCGCAAATAGGACAACTGTACAGTTGACTTATGTTTAAGGTATTTTTGGCAGATTCTCAGTCTTGTTCGGTGTTGTTTACCTGTGTTGGAATTTCCCATCAGAGTTGAATAGGACATAATTTCCGATTCCTCAAAGGGAACATCACAAAGGCAGTATCCCCGTATTTACCCGTCGCCAGTCACGGTGAATAAGATCAGTGTCAATGCTGCAATATTATCCCACAACAGTAACGAGCTCTGCTTGACTAAACTTGGTTCGATCGATAATTTAACAGGATAACAGCTTGAACCTATCAAACATTTGAAATATGGATTTCAGATAGCTAGTGTGGGAATTAGAACAAAGCAACACACAATAGCTCAATCACTATCGAGTTCCTGTTACAAACTTTAGAATAACAAACTGTTTCTTCTGATGTATTTATCTTTCTTTGTTGCTCGTACAAGGGAATCCTTCAGAATCTCACAGATGAAGGGACCTGAGCTAATTATGCCACTTGCCGTCTGAACGACCAACAAAAGTCTACGCAAATACTGCATTCGGGGGGAAATTTGACCACATAACTGGGCGGTAATTTTTTATGGAATAAAGTCCAAGTGCTAAGAGCATTTCAATAAGCAGATGAACCTTCCCAAGATTAAGTTTAAAGGATGAAGCCACACGATACTAGCCTGATACAACCAAGCTGCATTCAGGATTAATTTCACCTTTTTTAACACTAAACCAAAGGTGGTTGTTTGTTGTTCGCTACACACTGAAACTGACCCAACGAGTCTGAAGAAATCCGAAAACACGACATGGATTCAATTTTCTGGTAGACTTTGCAACTTTTCTTGGTGAAATACACTGGACAGGAAAATGCTGGCAAAACCTTAACCGTATTTTAGATGTAAACTTTATCCAACTATGAGAATTCCTATTGTGCCATCCTCTGGGTTCGCAAACGTACAGTTACATCCACCTGAAACTCGAAACATCTGCTCCGCCAATCGATGAACCTGTAGCATACGCTTGTTTTATTTTCGTCATCAGAAATCCTGCAGCATAAACGGCAAAACCTTGTCACAACATACCCGGGAATTGGTATCTAGTAGAAGAACAGCTGCGTGACAGGATTTATATTTCTACAAATACACTCAGTTGCATATCCATTTGGTTCTCACGAGCAACTCAAATGAATCTCTCGTTTATGATATTCTACAGTTGACTATCGTACCAACTGAAACATGAGGCGACCTGGTGCACCAAATTCAGTTGAAGAGAGATTCAGTTGAATCTCTCGTGAAAACCAAATTTATATGCAAATGAACGAAATCAGTTCAAGTAGAACATGAGTTTGAAGCAAACTCGGGAACTGCGCTCACTTGATGAGCCCCAAGAAGGGCGAAACCGGTCGTGGGCTGTCGAAGAATTTTAAGCAACCTTACGAGTAGTGCATGTGGATTACGTATATACATGTATCGCGCTATCTCGAATGTTGTAGCAACTGAAGCATGAGGCGGCCCACTGCAGCACATTCAGTTGCCTCGGAACATCACAAACGGGAGATTCAGCTGGGTTCCAGGTGAATCTCTCGGAAAACCAAATTGATTTGCAAATGCGTGTATTTATCAAAGTATTATCTTTCATTTTCCAGCATAAATTTTCTTCATTAGTGGAACGGAATCCAAAATCGAAATGCTTTTCCTTACCACCAACTAAATCATTCAGTACTACCCTAAATGTTTGACGAGAACCGTCGTTAAAATCCGCGCACAAACCTATTTTTTGTAATTTGCTATCACCTGATTTGACCCGAAATTTGTTTCTTAAATACAGATCTTGTACGCAAGCTAACTTTGTGTTTCTACCCCACCCTTTGGGTCAGTTCAGTGGGAGATGACTTATTGAGGCTGTCTAATCCCCTGTTAGATAGGTGGTGGGATTGATGTGCACCAGGCTTTGTTCTAGTTTGAGGTTCTTTAGTATATTGGTTGAAGGCGAGGTTTTATCTGTCCATTGTTACAGAATTCAGAGGCCGAAAAGGACACCTTGTTGGGTTTATGGAGAACATTTGGTTGACTCTGTACTCTCTTCCTTAAATGGTGTTTTGTATAAATCACCATCAATATCATTGATGGCAACAACAGTGCGAATACATCAGTGCTTCGGTAAGGTGGAGCGTTTATGCGTAGAGGAAATTTAAGTTGCATAAGGAAGGGATAGAGCGCTATCCCACCACAAACATATGATATACCTGCATCTTTAACACAGTCGAAAAATATGGTTAGAAGCTGGCGGCACGAATGCCAGTGACTTCGGTTTGGTTTTATACCTTGCGTCACAGGAGAGATCACGTGTACCTCAGCCCTGAAGGCGGATCACGTCCACAGCAACCGGACTTTTCATAACCCTCTCCATTCCCTTCTCCCCAGCCGTACTTTGCTCGCCTTTCCTTTTACGTCATTCCGAATTCTGCACGGGACGGTGGTTTCTGTCCTGAAAAGTGTCCACCACATCACACCACTTCTAATTCGTTGGTCCCACACCGAAAATAGTTCTAAGAAACAGGTAAATAAAAATGATTATTTTACAGCCAATTAAGATGGAGTTTTGACCAAATTTCACGTTACAGAACCATTTCGACGGTGAGCTTTCCTGTCCAGCAGATCAGTGACCGAAATTCACCGGGTATTTCTTCTACTAGCCGCAAATAAGTAAGCAGAAATAACGAAACTTAATGATATAAGTAGACCTGTTCGTAACGGAGGGGATGCAGTATGACGTGTAGCGGACTGTCTCCAAGATTTACTCTTACCTACAAACCATTTCTCACTAGATCTGCCCCGCGAATCACCAGATTTCTGGTAATGCCTCTCGGATATAGACTGACACTTTAAATTGTACAATGTTTGTTTATTGGCTTTTGAGGACGTGAAGTGGTTAAAAGATCGTTCCAAGTATTTGTGTCAGGAGTGGCAGCGTTGCAGAATGTTCAGTGTCTAAACCTCAAGTACCAATAAGAACTCCTTTGAGCACCACGGGTGACATTCTCCCATAATTTACAACTGGACAGTGCATAAATCAGCGTCACCTTCCAGATGAACTCCTTTGGATACCAAAAGTTAAAAGACAAATGATCATTAACCTAAGTCAGTAATGCCAGGACAATTTCAGCAGACCCACAATCACTTTTCATTTAATTTTGCTGTTTTTTCAAGACTCAGAAGTAGATATTAGTAATCAAGATGTTCTACATGTCTGATGACGATATCGGCTTCCAATCTTTAATGAACGCAACAGGTAATAGGCAGCATTGGATGAAAGACACAAGTAGAAATCTTCTAAGAGTAAGAAGGACACTAGGTAAAAACAATTCCACGATCGAGGAGGTAAATATGCAACAAAGTGTGTGGAAAGCAAGCATAGGGCAACATGGAACAATAGTTTCGTAGCCTCTGATCTGTGAGTGGAATCGATGGTCATCTAAGCAATCCTAGTTACCAGAATTCCTCTCAGTGCAAGTTACTTGTCAAAGACGTCATCCGACAATAAATGTTGGCTCAACAAGCTTTGGCCTCCTTGACTACACCGGACTTCCTCTCCATAAAAACTTGCATTTCCGAAGCACCTGAAAACTCAAAGTTCTTGGCGATTTCCATTTTACCATTGCATAAACAACATTCATTCTGCATTATGAGTGACCACCTAAGAAATTTTTTAAATGTGGCAACTTTTCCGAGCTAATCCTTTCCACTATGATTTGCACACAAATTACTCACCTCAATGAATAGATTGAGAGGTGGAAACAAAAGTATTTGGGGGGAACTACTCATAATGTTCCTGTAATCTCTGACAGCCCAAAGCCGGTTTCGCCCTTCTTGGGGCTCATCAGTCAGGGATAAGCCAGTCCATCAACCTTATCTTCTAATTGAACCAAAATTGCAGAAATCCGACAAATACACTAGTCTGCATACCAAGTTGGTTTTCACGGGAAGCTCACCTGAATCCCAGCTCAATCGCTTGTTTATGGTATTCTTCAGCTGAATGTACTGCACAAAAGCCATCTCACGCTTCAGTTGGTACGCTATCATAAGCGGGTGATTCAGCTGGGATTCAGGTGAGCCTCCCGTGAAATCTGACGTGGTCTGCAAATAAGCCTATTTGCAGAACGTACGAATGTTGTCTTGGACTAGCGACTTTTAAGCACATGGTCCCATAAACATCAGGAGATCCAATATGTACCGATTGATCGGATGGCGTGACAGGTCAGCAGCTGTTTATAGAACGAAAGTAAATGAAAAAACGTATGGTGAAGTATCGATTAAATCAGCTGTCTGAATCAAACCTACTGAAGTGCACATCCGTAATTAACTCGTAAAACTAAGCTCATCCGCAGAGGTCTACTCGGGTTACCATTCTTAGTGTATGTGTGGATGTAATAGGGATCTTGCGAGGAAAGGATTGAGTTCACATTAGGCATTGGGTCCACTATGCGGATCACAGATTATTCACCAGTAGTCAGAGTGCTGGCAGATGTTGACGGACGTGTCAAAAGCAGCTGAATCCACACACCTAATAATCAGACGAGGGAATTTCGTAATCAGGACGGAAAGTGCAGTCGACTGCTTTTTCAGAATCGGTCAGCCCTACTGTGCAGCTTGAACTGGACTGAAACAGCATGCGGCGAGCAAGCTATACCTGCTGAACAAAGGATTAATATCCATGCAGTAAGGTGCGGTAGTAAACGATATATAAACGGTATATATCTCTATCTGGAAAAACACTACGCACTGCTACATACACAGTTCATCTGTAACTAAAGACTACCCGGAGTGTTTGAGACGTTGATGGTAAAATAACAGCGAGGCACCAACAATGCATGTGAGGGCACAAACTCTCGATCACCAATGAGCTCTTGGAAGAATAAACTACCTGATTTTGTCTAATATACTGGTAGTTGAGGTTCCCGATACGGAACTGAGTCATGCGTAAGTCTGACAAATCGAATATCAAAAGCAAGAATTCTGTTCGAAATTCCACGGTACTGTCTACACAAAGGTGAGCAAACCCAACTCGTTCACTTTCTTGGCGTCAACACATGTGTGAGTCTATCACTGACCGGAACAGTGCAGTGTCAAGATCCGCATACCAGACAAGGCTGAGCAAACCGTTCGCTCGGTAGTGTGGGTTGCGGTCATCCCTTCCGACAACAGTCTCGTGATTCTGATTGGCGATGTGATCACACAGCTAGAGGACAAGTCAGGGCAGGTTCAGCAAACGGGACAATCACGCGCATGGGTAAGTAGGTCAGCTGCGCACATTCACACACAGACGCATGCTAATACACAAGTGTCGGACGGGACGGTCTTTGCGGCAAGGTGAGCGGTGGTTACAGATCAGCGAAAAAGAACAGAATAAGTAAATGAATGGGGGAATTGCCATGACGTCAGGTTGGCTCCAATACAGTCGAACTCGATACGGTCCAGAGTTTAAAGGGCAGTCTCACGAACGGAAGATCAGTAATTTTAACTCATTCATGATAACTATGCTGTTCCTGTCTGTGCTTAGTTTGCGTAAAATGCTGCCTGCTTGTGGTAATGTTGGATCCCTTGCGCTTCACATGGGAGCAGTTCGTTTTCCCATAGCATGCATTAACCATCGGCTGCTGTCACCCAGGAGCCGGCACCCCGCTTGGACTACACAACATGTGACTGGACCGAGAGTCTCCCTCATTTGGGCACTGTTATCAAACAAAGTATTCGCAGACAATACGGTGCGTAACCTGACTTACTTCAGCGACCGAGTCGTTGATCTCCTTTTCCACATTCAACCCGGGAAAATAATGGACCGTATATTTCACCTGGGTCCTGCCTTTAAACTTCACGTGACTTGCGATGTTTCACTTTACCCAGTAGGGTGCAGCTGCTGAATACTGCCACCATTACTCTCCTAACTGTATCTGTTTGTAGCTAGGACTTTTCTGTGTTTATCTAGTGTTCGAAGGTGGAATTGGGCTCAGTTTGGTGTTTTATTGCGCTGAACAGATGGAGAATAGAACGAAAAGTGGTTACGACCAGGTGTCTTCCCTGTTCCGGCAGCGTAGGTGTAGAATACTTGTGGCAGGTCATTGCTTCGGTTTCTGCTTTGAGCGTCGGTGATATGTTGGAATGGGTTTCAGGTAACTGACGTAGCGTTCATTTTGCACCAGTTTCTTACTATTACCAACCGAGTATGAACGATAGTGCACTGTTATTTTGTACAATTACTACTAAACAATTAGATTTCTATGGTCTGCATCACCATGGTCGTACTATTTCCTTGCCAAATAAACTATGTTTATCACCCTTAACCTTTGGGCTTTAAGAACTAAACAGTCATGGAGTCTTAGATAATTACTACTTATGCGATTAGATGAGATCGCACTTTAATTCCGCTCAACAAGCTATAGGCTTTTGATTGTTGCTGGTTGGGGGATTGCTATAATTCACGTTCACATCCCTCTCGTTTGAACAGTTGTCTTCCTATCTTAGCATAATTATTTTGGTGGATCCACATCAAAGACAGGAAGCACTGGACTCGAATTTGGTTCTCATTAGAGCTCATCAGCACTGAATACCCTCGGCCGTGCCGAGGTTTGAATTCCCGGCTGTCATTCATTTGGTCGAAAATAACTCGGGAACCAGGCGATTTTTCATCCGATATGGCACCAAAATTTAGTCTTGTAATAAAACACCTGGCCAAAGTATATCTCCTGGTTGTATTAGCCCACGTTTTATAATCGCTGTGCAATCTTACTGATTCCGTAAGCCGTCGAGACATGGCGTAGAGATAATAAGAGACAATGTCCGATAATGAGGATACTGTTTGATGCAAGTATTCACTGTAGGCAGCAGATGACACGTCCTATTTGTCATACGGTGTTGCAGTCGATCGATCTATGCTGATAACTTAGTACAAGTTGGTGTAAATAAACGTCATCGAGCCTGTAACCTTTTTTGCTGCACGCCGTACTTCGTAGTTTTCAAACTAGTATGAAAACAGTCTGCAAAAACCATTTCTTTAAAGAAAACCAGGCTCACTCGACGTATTCATCAGCCTGTGCATAATACAACAACTAGACTGTAGCGGAGCTAATGCTCCAGTTTTCATAAGTGTCGGGTTTAATGCGCAATAGATGTTTCTCGAAGTGGGTAGGTATATTATATTCCTTTTGGGGAGGTACCTCAGGTACCTCTTCTTGGAGGCATCCCAGTCCCTTCACTGGACGTCTTTCTGGGGCCGGGGCAGTTCACTCTACTTTTGACAGCATTGTCTATTCTGTTTCACTCTCTCTAGTAGTGGCGGTGTATTATGTTCTTCAGTTCCTGTCTTGAGGAACAGGTACCTAGGAGAACAAGCAACCTGTCTGCACAAACAAAGGATCATCTGATCATATGGATTTCTGACTATATGTGATTCATTTTTACTTGTTTATTGTCAAGCCAAGTGCTTTTCACTATTGGGAAATTGTTACCAGGTCAACAGCGACTGACTGTCTGTACTGCAGACGTGGCCACTGAATCAGATGCTCTGTCAGTTTCGTTTGCAGAGCCTAGATTTTGCTCAACAAATTTTCGTTCTTTTGTCAAAATAATAGTCTCTTATCTGTGGCATGCTTTCAATGCATATCCACCGTGCAGCATAAGGAAACACGAGCCAGTTTGCCTACACCTAAAAAGAAGGAATCGAAATGCCGGGGTAGGTTTTCAAATACGGACCTTCCGGACCGTAGTTTCGCGCCTTACTGCCGAGCCAACCGCTGTTATGGACAAGAACAGAAAGTCGTACAGCTGAGTTATTTGTTATTAGCGGTGTGCTCCCCACAGTGTTATGAGGTTGTACTTGCTTGGAACGTAGTTGGGTTTGTTCAGTTCCGATAAGTATGCAACGCGTACGGGGAGTTTAAGGAATGTTTGATGCTGTGTTAATCCCACCAAATTGATGCAGCCGACAAACCTAGCAAGCATCGTGCGCATCAATTGAATTTATTTTCATGGTTCAATGTATTTTTTGTGGAGACAATAGGTATGAGGTGTAGATGACCTATATTCCCCCTAGCCCAGACTGCGCATGAAGAAATATGGCCGACTTTCACTGCACTTTTCTGCCGGGCAAAGAGGGTACTTTAAAGTTATTTGTGGGTCCGACGGATACGTTTGCTTGAAGCAACACCCTAACGAAGCCGGTCTTTCAAAACTGACAATATCTTATTACGTGGTTCTCTCAAAAACAACCTCAAGCGCACACATGAACGTTACATTTGGGCATACAATCCGTTACTTCTTCCAACTCGCTGTATTCAGTGCTTTTCAAGATTGAAGCCGTTTCAACAGTCAGGCTTAAATTGTGATTGCCGGATGCATGACACAGGTCACAGCATCACACTACAGCATTGATCGATTATTCGTTCAATAAGCCTGAGTTTTCAAACCGTTGTACCACACAAGCCAAAGGTTTGGGACTTTTATTTTAGTAGTGTTCGGTTCCGGATATGATTGATGTGGATAAATTCTGGACTAACCAGCATCGAACTTATGCAATAAACCATGAGTGAGTGCTTGTTCCATGAGTTTGATATGACTGGCTGTGTGAGACTGGGGTTCCTTTAAATTGGGATTACCGTGCATCTCTAATTTTTCACTGACATTAGACTGTGAATAATATGAGAGGACACAGTTTCCCACAAGTAAGAGGCATTTGAGATGTTTTTACAATTCCATGCTCACAAGTATGACGCATCTATTTTCGTTTGGTCAGCACACTATCCGGGATAAAAGATCGCTCCGGCACCACTACCTCACCACTCCGTGGGAGCTTGAAACACATATTGTTCACTGCCACAGCAAACTTTTGGTAAATTTCATGAAGCTAACTTCCACGGCTATGTACATACTGTTGGTTAGCTTTTCTCAGTCACTAATTCTGGTACAAGTCGACTAAAATTTGGATATTACCTATGTAAGTTCTTGAGTGCGACCAGAAGCAGCAGTCAGTCAGCTAACCAAGCAGTTACTACTGAGGCGCTGAGGGTAGTCCTCTGTTGGCCGCATCATCTGCTGATCTTTGCCAGGTTTACCGTCACTTGAATGGCAGCAGCAAGCTGAAACAGTTACACAACTGAGGCATCGTGCTGCAGCATGTATATATATATATATATATACGTATGACTACTACTGTCATCGTTTGTCCCCGTGAACAAAGTTCATCAAAAAGGACGTCATAACTAATCCTAGTTGGGGACAAGATTATTCCGACTGTACAAACGAAACACAATACTGCGATTTTTTTTACCATAGTACGGCAACTGCAGGTGGTAGTCAAACAGAGGCATTATTTGTGCTGGAATCCATAGGCTATACCTTGTGTTCTTAGGTGCGGCTGTGGAGGTGCTGGTCTATCTCTCATCCCTTGCTTCACGTTGATCCTCCTAAGGATAACGAGTAAACTAGTGTCGTACACACTTTGGAGCTCCTAAACACAAAGAGAGAAAACCCGGTTTCAGTGAAGATATTGTGAAAGTTACCTAGCACGGGGCCTTGAAAAGACCTGGCGCATGGGCTTTACATTCCGAACCTTGTTGGGAAGAAAATGTACTTCTCGGACAGGAAGCATGTTCTTTACCGGAAAATAGAGGTGGTTTCTCAAAGTTTGTCAGTTTCAAGCCGAATTTTTCGGGCTCGTACCGAAGTGTCCATAGGTAAGGCGGATCTCTTTTGCTCACGATGGGTATAAACGAATGAATGCAAAACAACGGAAACTGACGCCAGGTGCTCGTTTGTCGTCAAGGGTTCGGCATCACCCATTAATTCATTTTGGTTGCGGAAAATACGATACCTCTCGGAGGACCACCTGATTGCACACTACCAATGTCGCAGTCGGTGACACACTACACACAAGTTTATTGAGAATCCTTCAGCAGCCCAGTGCCGGTTTCGTACAGTTGTTTATTTCAGCAAACAGGTCAAGGCGCAAGTGTCATTCTACCAAGACGTGCGATTGTCACTGCACTCACATTACATCAGTTATATGGGTAGCAAATTACCCAGCTGTCTTTGGCACACAAGGGCATGGTTGACCACGTGTCCATTTCCACTTCTTAGAGAAGTTCGCATGGCCAATGGTGTCCATTAACCAATGAGCCACGTGCATTACGTATATACATGTATCGCGATAGCCCGAATATCGTAGCAAGTGGAACATGAAGCGGCCTGGTGCAGCACATTCAGTTGCCTGGAAACATCACAAACGGGAGATTCAGCTGGGTTCCAGGTGAGTCCCTCGTAAAAACAAATTTGCTTGCAAATGATTGTATTTCGCTAAAGTCTTACCATTTGGGTTCAACTAGAAAATGAGGTTGACGGAAACTCGGGGATTGCGCCTTCCTAATAAAGCCCCAAGAAGGGCGAAACCGATCGTGGGCTGTCGAAGAATTTTCAGCAACTTTATGAGTGATGCATTACGTAATGAGCCACGTGCTTGTCATTGCACTTTTCAATGCTACATCCTCCAGTAAATCCACACGATAGAACTTCATTGGTGCGGTTCTAAATGGACCGAGCGTCGTTCTCCCGGTTTTCTAGTCCCTTCCAACTTAGGCACTGAACCGCCCAACAAGAAGGGTGAGGTCGTTTGAAAGTGAAGATCTTACCATACCTGACAGTCCATCGTAGAGTTAGTTCTCCTTGATGTCAAGGGTTCGAATTTGCTTGTTAGTTTTCAAAATGTGCCCTAAATAGCCAGTGTCCCACAGCCATGATTTACTAGTCCGGTTGTCCATTATTCTGCCATTCATATGATTTGCAGCTTTGATTCCATCATCCCGTCCACTTTAGCTTTCTTTTGTTGTTCCACTCCAGTAGAGGGTATGACCAGAGACAGCCTCTCGCAGCTATTCTCCATCAGCCAGCCGAGTCTCACAAAATGCTGCAAGCTTGTGAGTAGGATTTGAATTCTCTTACCACAGGAGCAGCTCACCTTCTAAGCCTTCCTATCTATTCTTATTTAGGAAGTCCTCACATTTCAGGTTCCATGGAAAATGCCTACAACTGATCAAGAAATCATCCTTTCAGAAGAGTTTTAAGCGAACAATAAATATACCCACTGTTTTTCAAACTTCTCTTGAATGCGTCTGCCTCCGTTTCTTGATGCTCCAAGTCATGTGTGGGAAAGTGACTGCTGAGACTTGACAGGGAAGTTTATTTTGGGGTACCCCAACCCGAAAGCTTAACAAACAAGGCGACGAAGAGACGGGCTACGTCAATGGCGAAGGAAGTGGTGTATGAGCAACTGAGTCCGAATGCTGCTGCTCACAGCATGGACTTTTTAAGCGGCACCGTGCTGTCAATTCGGCCATAGTAACTAATGGATCAGTTGTTATGGCCGAAGCCCAGGCGGACAAAGAGTGTGGTTTTTAGGACCGCTTTTTCCTGTGGCGTTCTCTCTATCGCTGTCTACGGCAGCTCATAGTTGTTATGCCGAGGTTTTACGAATAACCGGCCTTCAGAGTTTTGCGGCTGGTCGATGGAAGGCCGAACTAGCTTACATTTACCGGTGATCAGCCTTTGTCCACAAAAAGTCTCATAAATAAGAACTCACCCCTTCACATTCGGGGACATCGGTCATAATAAACACATTCCAACACATGCTTCACACAGAGCAGAGAACTTTTTAGATAGGCAAAAAGGGGAACAAAAAGCAAACTGAGGATTTGATCTACATAGTACTGGCAACGTACGTTCATTAATTCACTCATCCGCGCCTTCATTCATTCAGTTGATAATTAATTGATTGGTTCAGCCATCCCTTCAGTCACGCGTTCATTGATTCGTTCATCCACCTAGTCAGGTGCCCATTTATTCATGCATTCATTGATTCATTGCTTCATTCATTTAATCACTCAATAATTCATCAATTCATTCTTTATGTGCCAGTAGAAGGTTCGCAATTCTCTGTAACTATAACTTCGTTTGACCTGGGTGTCCAAGCTTGGTAGTGCACTGCTTCCGAGGATCATGTTGATACTTTTGCTGGGGTCGTGGTCATTACCGTTGTTTTAGCTTTCGAAGAAAATGCTGATTGGCCTGATTATGGTAATGATGAGTGGTCGTGGGTCTAATTTCACTGATTTGCATTTGGGTTTGTCCGATCCAAGTGGGATACGTTGAATTGGGCTGATAGTCTCCGTCTCGTTTCGACATTAATAGATTCGTGATTTTTCTGTTGGATAAACCGCTACTTCCCATTTCAGTGCTTGGCAAAATCTTGTTACTCCGAGTGATCAGCCTTGTCCAGGTAATGCATTGCTGCGTGTGCCTTCTCAAATACCAACGAATGACAACACCCAAATGCCAATGAGGAGCACGTCAGATGATTCTCAAAGTCTTGACGAGAACACCACAAACTCAATGATTGAACCTGAAGAGGAATTGGCGTTCGGAAATAGATATTTGATGCACTCCAAATTCTCAATTATTAACGGCCTCCAACCAGAGCTTGAACCCATAAATCTGTCACCAAGACAAAATAACCAGAACGCTGTCGTGATGAGTAGGGAGCAAGCTCTGGTCTCACTGTCTGAGAAGACTTCGTATCCGATCCTTCAAGAAAATGGCCAGCGTCGCTACGGACCTCCGCCAGATTGGGTTGGACCACAGCCTCCTCGAGGATGTGAAGTTTTTATTGGGAAAATACCACGAGACTGTTTTGAGGATGAACTTGTTCCGATTTTTGAAACGGTGGGCCGTATCTACATGTTTCGTCTCATGATGGATTTCAGTGGCTGTAATCGTGGGTATGGATTCTGTATTTACACTAATCGTGAAGATACTCGGAGAGCTGTAGCTGAGCTCGACAGTTACGAGATTAGAAGGGGCAAGATGTTAGGGGTTTGTTTGAGTGTCGACAACTGTCGCCTCTTTGTTGGTGGTATTCCAAAAAACAAGACCAAAGACGAAATTATGGCTGAAATGCTAAAGGTGACGGATGGAGTAAAAGATGTTATTGTCTATCCCAGTGTGGCTGACAAGACGAAAAACAGAGGTTTTGCGTTTGTGGAATATGAGAATCATAAAGCCGCAGCAATGGCGCGTCGCAAACTAATACCAGGTCGGATACATTTATGGGGTCATCAGATCGCTGTGGACTGGGCGGAACCCGAACGTGAAGTGGACGAAGACATAATGTCTAAGGTGAGTAATGATTCATAACAAGCAACCAGAATAAGGTTAACAGGTTTCTGAAGTTGGATAATCCAACCCCAAATAGTGATGTTTGTAAACTGCCTGAGGAAAACACAGAAATCCTCGATAACAACACCATCACCATAGCTTTGTTACTGGTATCAATGAGAGGAAGAAACACTGTGTTAGGAATCTTCACAAAAACGGAAATTGAGAAGCCTGGTGGAAAATCCTGGAAGAGCTTGGTGATTGTCTTACTGTTCAAGAAGAGAAATGCTTTTTGTCTCAAGGTTTTATGCCAGATGAGAAGAGGATTTACTAGGCTACGGAGGACTGCTCAGGCCATCGTGTCAGTACACTTATTTCCAGAACTCTCACAGGAAAAATAAACTAAAGTGTGAGGAGATTTCGGCAATTTTGGATTGATATTCCTTCTATTAGGTGAAACCAATCTACGCTGAAAGAACGAGAAGCACTGTACGGCTAGTTCATCCTCATTGGGAACCATCAGCAGTGCACATCCAATCAATACGTGACCACACGACGTGGTTTCCCTGACTGGAAGATGAGTGGCCGCATGTCCTATCTAAGTGCCAATTAATCACACTGCTATTGAGCCGCTCGAGGTCGACCGGTTAAGCATTCAAACCACAAGCTGGGTGGTCGTGGGTTCGAGACTCCCTGAAGTTTCGTGAGATGCACACTGATAGTAATTCCCAGTAAGGATGAAACAACTGTACGGTGCTTCATAACTCTTCAGTATAGACAGGCTTAGAAGTAGAGAGAGAGAGAGTTGGTCATAGTAGCCAAACGTCAGGACCAAAAGTCAGCCGTTAGAGGGGGCTGGGTTGTTACATGTAGGGAGTACTGTGGTAACCGCGTTGACAATAAACAAAACTCTTTCAGAGCTGTATTGAGCTGTGCAATGCAGAGTACCATTTCCGAAAAGTGAATCTACTTATTGAGATAGGAACCACCTGAATTCGACCAAACGCTCGTTTACCTGCATAATTCTCTCACACTACAGGACCATTAACCAGCCCGTTCAAAATCAAATCAATGGGTACCGTTAAACCGGATAAACAAACACATGAACCAGTCTACTTGAAAAATGTCCATTGGTAACCATTTTTGCGCGAAACTATTTAGTGTGCTCTGTTGGCAGGAACCGTTTACCAGCGTTCAGAAAAGTAGCACTGGTGGACTATGACTCGTAGAACTCCTTACTTGTGGGAAATTTGCGACCCATCACATGCTTCCTTGACCAGTGTATTAATCAGCAAAACCACTATGCAGACTTCTCACTGAAAGCGACTCTTTGTTCACCTTTACTTTCCCCCTGGAGTAAAATTGCTTCTGGGGTTATTCCAAATGTTTATCAGTATCCTCATCGAGAGTTACACGACCATTTACATATCCTAATAGAATGACGCGAAGTTAACATTACCCTGTGTTACAAGGAGTCAGTGTCAAATTCACCAGATGGATTCGAACGAGTCCAGCTTTCAAGCCTATGTTAAAGGTCTCGTACCAGTTGTTGTAGAGTCGTGTAAACCAAAAACCTGACTTCCCAGAAAAACCAACGAGCAATTTAGGCCTCGGGTGATAGAAATAGGGATGCTTTTTTCAGAAGAAATCGAGCAGAGAAAAAAATTTCTATCAAGATGCTCTGAGAAATAGACGTTCACTCAACCCCCAGAAGTAGTTGGGGAGATAAAAGGGTTCCCTCTGGAAACTCAGACTATGGTAAGTGTCAAAAGATTTCTCAGTGTAATATTCGCCTAAATTAAATTCGTTATGACTGAAAGCCAGAGGTGGGAAATAACGGGCTATTGAGTGATACGACCAACTCTTAATGAATAGAGTCAATTATCCAGCCGTATACATTGGATGAAGAGTTTGTTCAGGTTAAATTATCATCTCTTGTTGGAACATGAAGGAATGAGCTGCAAGGATAGTAGTTTACAAGTGGACTATTTTAGAAGTGTAATTATTTTACTAACTAGTTCATTAGGACAACCTAGTTACTCATGGGTAGTTAGACTGAGCCCGGACTGATCCTCCTTGTCTCATCTGACGAGTCCCCGTGGTGAGAAAGGTCTTGTGTGACTGAACTCCTTGAGATCCGGTCACACTCAATGAGTAGCAGTAGCGTTTTTGAGGAACTTTTTGGAGTATCCCAATTTGTTGATCTCACGAGTGAAAGACGCCCAAAAAATTTCTGCCACACAATGAGTTTGGTTGGCCCCATCCTAGATGATTGTCTTGTTCTATGGCTTTTTGAGCAGGTACGCATTCTGTATGTACGAAATTTGATGTTGCACACTACAGAAGAAGCTCTGCGAGATCACTGCAATCGAGCTATTGGTGCTGTGGATGCAGTCGAACGCGTGAAGAAGATTCGTGATTACGCCTTCGTACACTTTCGAGATCGACTACAGGCCACTGCGGCACTCAGACAACTCGACGGTGAGTCATTCTTAATTACATACAAAACTGCCACACTTTTGGCCTTGTTGTAATCCAGAAAGCACATTTAAAATTAAAAGAACTTGTGGGAGGCTTAAGTTTCTTTTCAATGGTAACTTGAATTCGAATTCAAAACAAGTGACAATAACCCAAGCTAATAATGGTATTAGACGAGAACTCAGTTGATACTGCAACAGAAGGGTTGTTTTTCATAGGTTACGCTAAGAATCGCAAACGAACTCCGTCCACCTTTGCTCTCCTAAATGTGTTTGATGGTGCTCAACATGAGTTTTCTTCTAAAGGAAAGTACTGTTCACAGGTGTTTGTCCAATACCACTATTGTAGTTCACAGTAAGTCAGGAAAACACGTAAGTAAGGACACGGGTGTATTGTGTACACGCGGCCAACTTGGTCCGCTTTCGAGGCGGGTCAGCAAACAACTGAGTACATATCAAGTCAACCCACAGCGCTCACACGAGCCAATCAATCGGACACGCACCCAATCAGCCACTCAAGTCACACGCCAGATCGATGGGGGAACGACGAACGGACATGCACACGCGCAAACTCTCTGACACACCGACACAGCTACTACAACCACAAAGTCCAAGGTATTGAACCCAAGCAATGGTTTATTAGATACATGCTGTGAGTAGTCTTCTACCAGAGAGTTTGATGAAGTTTTCTTAGCTAAGCGAACTAATGCTGAAATAATTAAAAGACAAGTTTGGACAGTGTCATGTCCAAATGACGAATTTACTGACGCACAAAGGCGGAATGTTGCAGCAGTGTCAAACATGCGTCACTAAACCCAAACCGAAGAAGAATTGAGTGAACCAATTCTGGAATTCGTTTGCCGTTAGGTTTGTGTTGGGGATCATTCACTACGAATTGGTTGTATAGTGAGTGATGAACCAACCACCAAACTTTATGCATGTATGCACAAGACTATCGATAATCGAGACACTTGCGAAACAGTGAGCGGTATCTAGTAGACTGGGTAGACACTCAAATCCAAACTGTTAACCGATCGATAAAAGGGTGTTTTATCTAAAGTATAACATCCGTATCTGGAAGACCAGCAATCAAACATCTGGTGGTATAAACGAAAACTCATAGACGTGAATATCGTTGATCACTGACAACCCATGCCAAAAAAGGCCTGAATAAAACACAAGAAGTTAGCGTTCTAGGTCTCTAGAAGGACAAATTAATCCCTAAAATGGATTGGTTATCGCAAACCGAGGTTGTTCAAGAAACTCTTGGATTATCTTTGATATATATATATATAATATTCCATCATAAGAACAGTACTAAACGTTAGTTTGGAATTGAACTGACTCCCTTCGCTTTATTGAGTAGTGCACTTCGTACATGGTGGAATTATAAATCAATAATATCTTGTTCGGGATTGTTTGTTAAATTTCAATCAGTTTAGGACTGGTGGACCCCATTTAACTGGCTGTTTGCTACACAACTTCATAATGTCTCCCTTCCCTCGGTGCAATGGGTAAATCGATACCCTGTCTATCAAGGTTATTGCGGCTCCATAATAGAGTGATATCCGAAGCACCTTTAGGGGTGGCTTAAAGTGATAATCAATAAATTGTTAGTATACGTGCACAGAGGGATACTTTGAGAGTGGAACTTCTCGGGAAAGATTACAAGTAATGCAAAACAGATACAGATCAACCCCCAGAAGACAGGATATCGCGAAGAATGGTTTCCAAGCGGGAGATTATTGCACCAACATTTCACAGGTTAAAAGTGCAATCAACAGACAGCCAGATATTTGTGACCCTCCTAACCTCTACGCAAGCCTCTTCGTTCACACTGCATATTCACAGGCTTTGCATTTTTATAACGCTTGCTCATCCGCAGAAAGCTGACCTTGTGACCAGGCAATTGTTCAGGGGCTCTTGGCTTTGCATTTTCATAACGCTTGCTCATCCGCAGAAAGCTGAGCTTGTGACCAGGCAATTGTTCAGGGGCTCTCCTAAGCTCTTTTAGTTGTAAATTGTTTGTTAGGAAACTTAGTTTTTACCTGTTCCCTTGAGATGTCTTCCCTTCAATGGAACAACTTTATTCGTATGCCAAATAAGCCTGGACAGAATGCGCAAAAATCACAGAGGACAGTGGACAGACAAAAGTGAACTGAAGTTCACATTCAGCTGACTATTTATCGTCCAGATACTCTCAAAAATAACGTTACATAACTGGCAATTATACATACATCTACTAAGTGATTCAGCCAAATGACGAACTTCTCTCAGTTAAATTTATTCTCATCGCATTTCCGTCTGGTGAAGTTCTCTTTCAAGGATTTGCTGGTGTACCGTCACTGTGGACTTCAGGAGCCTCGATTCAGCCATCTAGTGTAGAATGCTTCTTCCTTAATCTGGTGGTGGTGCCTTTGTGTCCAAAGTTGTACATCTTTTGAAAGAACTGTGAGCTGATTAGAATTTTGATTGTTTATCCATCAACCGCGGATAGTTTGGTACCAACCACCATTAGGAGTGAGGAGATGATGCATTCAGGTGATGGAAATGCAGGTTCGTCTGCTCTGGTTAGCTGTTTGAAGAAGCGAAAAGAATGAGCTGCATTTTGGGTGAAAGATCTTCTTATTTTGGTTAAGCTTGTTTCGTTAATTTAATGGATATTCGGTTCATTGAGGTGGAACCTATCATCACATCTGCAAAACTTCAAGCTGAACATGCGCAGCACTCACTAATAACCCTGTGGTTTAGTTTGACCTCTGATCATTAAGATACTGATGCATGATTGCACTGGCGACACGTTGCTACAGCTTTAAAAGCTTAGTACTTCTCAGAAGAAGGCTTGTGAATACGACTGGGAACCGTTTGGTAAGTAAGCACATGACGGCCCTGGTTTGCAGGTCTATATTCTATATTCTATTCTCATTGATCACGTGGTATAAACCTAACGCGTTGTTTGAACAGTGTGCTGTAAAAAGGTTTTACAGCTACGTCTGTGCCAATGTACAAGAACTGTGACAAGCGAGAACACAGTAAAATGAAGGCTTTAGGATAGCTGAGCTGAGTGCTGACAGTGCAGACCTAACCCAACACACAAAACCGCTTCTAAGTCATCTGATGAAGCTTCAAATATTGTCTTACACTGACTGCGCTGATAATATAACTTTCAGAATAGTTATTGATACTGATGCCACAATATTGGAGTTACTGAATACAGTTACTGAATACAGTTACTGAATACATCATTCAAGATATTTTCCCTGCGATGACTGAGTCCTGGAAATGCCACAATATTGGAGTTAATTAGCTGAATACATCATTCAATATATTTTCCCTGCGATGACTGAGTCCTGGATGGCCGATATCAACAGCTCCGTTTTTCGTTTGTTGAAATTGTCAACTCGGATGGTCAATTAAAGATCATCCTAACAGCTCCGTTTTTCGTTTGTTGAAATGGTCAACTCGGATGGTCAATTAAAGATCACCATACGCACTCATAACATCCGAAACTTGTTTTTAGGTTACGCACGTACAATTTTTAAACTAACGATCTATACAGTTCCCATGTGGGCATACGAGCAGTTGCAGAAGCGTTTTCAAGTCATAGTCACCTTCTGGAGCACGCTCACTTCTGACAAAGGAAGAATAGTCATGAATATTGAGTCTGAGAAAAATAGTGGTATTGCCTTCAGAAAGCCTTAAATACCTTTTATTGGTAGCATAAAACTGAGTAGTAGATTACTTCTGATCTCTGATTTAGTTTACTGTGTTTATTGGTATGGTAAACTAAACAGACGGGTCAGTTTTTATTTCATTTGTGCTGCCTTGTAGTTGATAAAAGCTGGTGTAATCCCTTCAACTACAGGTTATAATCGGGTGGACCGGAACTGTCCCATCCGAAAAAGGACTATAGTGGATATAGGTCTACATCACTAGACTGACCAAACAGAAATCAACTAATTGTCGACACACATGACGTTCTGGGATGTTTGCCAGATGGCTCCTAATCTGTTTGTCAAGCTTAACAGCTGATATGAAGATGCTCCGTCACTGTTCCAGAAAAAAACATCAGTGAACCCACTGATGATGTCTCGCCGAATGGTAACAAAACGTTCACAAGCCAATTACCAAGCTCCGCAAACGGTAGAAAATGCATGCAAACTACCATTTAAACACATTAGGCGTTACCAATGACCAAGTATTAGCAATACGGGACTTATCCCACAAGGCCACATCAACCGGTTAATGTAGGTACACCTCCGTCGAGCACGCTTCATTGGGTTCCTTGCAAGTTTTTGGGGTAGCATAAAATACACCGCAGATTATCTACTCTTAATTCGAAATGACGGAGTTTAACTCATCACATTCTTCTTCATAATCATTGTAAAATACTATTATCGTACAGCAGATCGTGTGATGCAAACTGAAGTTCTCTCTACTCTGCCCAACTCCTCTGCATGTAACATAGCTTTATCTGATATTGTTCTCAAGTTGGTAAATGAAACGGGCGACACGTTACAGTTTGCATCATCTTGATTTGTTTGTCTGGATGAATGTACCATATAGCGTTCCCAGTTCTTCATTCAAATTCTGAGTTGTTCTCAACACCCGGATTGCAGGGTTTTTAAAAATTTCGTCGAATAAATATACGACTCCAACTGTATGCACTGATGTGCTTCCTCTAGGGGATTTTGAATGAATAAAATCATTTGGGACCACCATTTTTTGTCTACATTCTGTAAGCCACCAGTAGTGGGGGGCTGACAGTAAAAGTGACTAAGTTGCACTAGTATTTTATCGTTTTGGAAAAGGTAATCGATACAACAATATTGGCCGAATAGACTTCTCCATATTTGTCCTTAAGAACTGCGTCCTTAGCGCAGTGTGTGGTCATAAAATATATCTTTATAGAGGCTCCTCACCTGCCAGCTTTCACGACACCTTGTGGTATCCGAGTTTTTGTTTGTAGCTCCCGACGTTTGAGTCCATGGCTGGTGTAAATTGTGATTACTGGTATGATGGTTGCTAAGACGAATTCTAATATGCGCGTCGAGGATTCCAGTTTGACAAGCAATCCGAACAGCATCTGAAAATTTATCAATTTCACGTCAAAATCTCATCTATCCTTTTGATTGTCATTTACAGGCACGATATTTGAAGGTTCTCAGATTGAGGTTACTTGGGCAAAACCAGTGGATAAGAATGAAAATGTGCGACTTGGACGAACAGGTCATTCGGGAGCACCGACAGTGATGAACGGACTCCAAAATCTTCACTTGGCTACAGGACAGCCGGCAAATATTTTGGAGGTCAAAGATCTGGGAAGTCCGTTGAACGTAAACCTGTTAGGATTACCGATTCGGGACGTGCAGCTCAGACTGTCAAACAGTGGTATATCCGGTCGACCCACATCTGTCTATCCATTCACCAGCTTCAATAACGCTGTAACATCACAAGTACCAGCATTCAAACTGACGGGTAATTGTGGCTCCTATCAGTCCATAAATAAGCTCAATGAACTGCGCAGATGCTTCGTTACGCTTAAAGTCTGCCAGTTCACCGACGGATAGTGTGATAATCCCAACAAATGTAAACACTGTGACACTGGTACATCCTAACATGGGTCAGCTGTTCACGAATATCACAAATGGAGGTAATATTTTGGCGTCCCCGCGTATTACTGTGCAAAATCGCGGTTCAAACGGTTTGCTAGCTGGAACTACGAACTCACCTTTATCTCAACCTCAAGCTGGAAACATGGACACTGCTACGATCGTTGACCTGTCCCAACAGATGACCTCACTGCCAGTACCAATGATCAACGTGTAAGTGCTTTAGGGAATTTTTTTCACTTTATACTACAAATGAATGCTTCATCCGCTCCACATGAGACTTCACGGAATTTGTAAAATCTCTTCAAGAAACGAAAAGAATCCCAGCCAAATTAGTCAAGCTGTTCAGATGAATGAGAAATGGATGTCTCACTGTGTCAGCTCACCCAGGTGTTTATGTATTTCTGCACTAACCATCGACGTATGTTTTGGGAATGTGTATTTGCGTGGAAGAACGTCAAGTGAAAAACCACTACAGTTACCCTACAATCCTAAGAGGTACATATCTCCTATAAAAAACAGCCCATACAGAAAATATATAAAATAGTACAAGAAAGGAACTTAACCGAACGTGGTGCAACCGGACTCCTGACTAAGTTACATTTTTGTATGAATCTGTAGCAGACCAGTGGTCGTCTACCCATATGCATTTTTATTGATTCCCTAGGCTTGATGACACTGGGACTTGTGGAGGTTCCACAACATCCTAAACATGACACTGGTCAAATCGTTTCATACTTCCTGCGATGCTGTAGTAGTTTTGGATGTCAAGTTTGCAGTTGAGCTTGCTGAATCCGAGCTCTAAGAACAGTAAAAAGGAGTACACAGTGAACAAATCAGTTGCATTTCTCCCAAATGGCTTGCCACATAACGATGGTTGGATAAAAAAAGAGTAGAATAAAAATGAAACATAAAGGCATATTACTATGAATTACAATTTATTTGTTTATTCTACTCAGCAAAACGCAGACCAAACCCGCTTGTGTAATTATTCAAGACCAACTGAAACCACAGTGCATCAATGCTAACGTACAGACCACACTGGACAAGGACGCTTCAGCCAACCTTGTAAAGGTAAGTATAGCTTGTCAATATGCCCAGATAAATTTCTCCCACTACCTTCCAAAAGCACAGAAAGTTCGCTTTACGGAGTGCAGCTCCACCACAAACGGGTTACCACCTAGTCTAGTACCTAAATGGCATTTTTAATAATCTGTGGTGAATCCTTTACATGGAGGTTACACTTGAAGTAACTGGTTTTACACTAGTGCAAAGAGATTCTGTTGGCAAGTGGATTATAGGCCTTTTCAGCTTGTGGCAGACACACATAGGATCGTCGTTACTGGAGAGTGTAAAAAAAGCCTCAGTGGCTGACTTTCTACAGGACAAAACCCAACATGCCACAAGTGGTCATTTCAGTCAGCCAAATTTACGCTAATTATATCGGTGTATGTTCTCCTGATAGACCAACTCCAACAAAAGCTAGGTAGGAAGCGACACTCAAATCTAAACGTAACTTTCAACATGCACTATGTAGTGACCGACTCGGAGACTGGTCAGGCTTTCATCAGAATGACCGAGGGATTTAACCGAGGGTGAGCGGCTCGTTTCGTACAATGATTAGTTTGGAGCAATTTAATCGTTTCCGTGGGAAAAAATATCGATCTAACAAATTGTCCTCTAATCGTTTTGCCGTGTTTGACAATCATAAAAACTGACGAAACAAAGCCGAATTTCCAAGTTCAATTTCAGAACAATATGTGACCTGTTAGAACTGTTTCAGAACTCTGTTGGGAATTACGTGATATCTGACGAGAAAGTTATCGTATACAGAATGACAAAAAATTGAGAAAAACCCACAACAGAACAGTTGTCTCATCCGGAGTTGCATTCCGATTATTTCCTCCTGAACGATCAGTTTTATGCACTCAACTCATTGATAAGCTTTACCACGCACTATGTTTGACTTTTGATTGCTCTGATTGCTTTGTTTCTGAAGTGTGTAGTACGTTTTGAAAGTGACCTATGATGAATCCAGGTGCGCACGTGAGAGAAATTTATTTACACTTGAGATGAGCAAAGTTGTGATCAGCGGTAACTGCATCGGAAAGGGTCACAGTTGGAAGGACATTGAGATTGCTGGCTTACGAGGTCCCGCAGTAACAGTGTGTAGCGAATATAAAAAAAGCATTGTTCAAGATGTAATCCTCTGAGCAGTAATTTGGATGCTTTAGAGATGATGGTGGTTGATCTTGAGAGAAGCAAATCTATTATGAAGAATTTTTCAGATTCTAACGAACACAGAGACAAACACAGACAATTTGTTGACTGACTTCAAGCTGTTTATACGTGAGGTTGTAGGATATTATCAAAGACTAGCTACCAACATCTACGGCGGCAACACTGGGGTCAAACCCCGGGTGCTGCTGTTGTTCAACCGAGTCAGACAGTCCAAACGAATGATCAAACGGGAGAAACATATAAGGGGCGTCAAATTGCAAGCACTCACTGACTTGGAAAATACAGATTGAGATGGGCAAACTGAACCTCAGCGAAAATTGCTTACAGCTCCACAAAACAGTAGTTCTAACGAAATACAAAAAGGAATAAACTGCCTTTATTCCTGATAGCAGATAGCACTGAGAGCACTGAAAAAAGTTTTCACAATTCCTTACATCCGTGCATTTCTGTGGTGTCTCAAAATGAACTGTTGTACAAGAAACATGACTCTTTTTGGCAGATGACAGCTCGACTTACGTATTCTTAACTTTACGATAAAAGTCTTGTACACCAGCAATCGGACACATGGAATCATAGAAAGGACCGAATCCAGATACTGGTGCCACTGATGCTTGGTACTACATTATGGTAAATATGTTCAAAATACTTGTCAAGACGTCGTTGAAAAACGGGTGCAAAAGATTGAAAATGAGAGCGGGAAAGTACGGTTCAACGGCGAGAGGTTCTTGTGGCAGTCTAATCTGCTGAGCTGGTGGGTTAAATTTAGGTAATGCTCCGGAGATCGATATTATAAGAAAGCTCAAGTGCTACGACGGAAATGACTACGCTTATTCAAAGTCTCATAGAGGCTGGCGTTGTACAAATAATCCCCTGTAGCCTTGGGTCAGTAGGTTGCTCGATGGTGGTTGAGGAAGGCCAAGTATTAGGCGGAACATACTACTCTAAGGTTGCTGAACAGTTCGATAGCCCACGACCGGTTTCGTCCTCCTTGGAGCCCATCAGGTTGGTGCAGTCCCCAAGTTTCCCTCAACAGATGTTGTCATTTAACGAATAAGTGCCGTAATCAAATGACATGCACACCATAAGACTGTGTAGATATGAGCCGAGGGAAAAGAAATGGCGCGAATTTACAGACTCTCAGACGAAAGCCTTTGGTAGCTGGACCAGACGGTTTGACGTTCCCTTTTTAAGGACACTAGGGTCGCATTCGTAGAAAGCAGATTTCAAGAAGCACTTTCACCGGAACTTGGCACGAACTCACATAGGAATTTAGGCGCACCGAAAACGATGTTATTCACCGCACCATTAATATCTGACATGAATAAGTGTCTTCTGAAAACGCGATTGTCCCCAGGATGTTAATAACATCAGCGAACAGTGGACGTTTTGTGGTGAATGCGAAGCTCAAGTCATCAACGAATAGCTAACAACAGGAAACTAACCCATGATAAGTCATATTCCAAAAGAGCAGCCTTTGATGGTTACACAAACTTCCGTGTTTTTAGCTACGATATTTTCTGTTCAGTACTGCGAAGTTCAAGTCATCAACGAATAGCTAACAACAGGAAACTAACCCATGATAAGTCATTCCAAAAGAGCCGCCTTTGATGGTTACACAAACTTCTGTGTTTTTAGCTACGATATTTTCTGTTCAGGTTATCAACCTCTCATCGATGCCCTTTATCTGAGGTTTCGACAGGAGCATGCGCCTTTACAAGTGACAAACGCTTTTAAATCGTTTGGGTAGATTATATCGACTCCAGTTTCAACAAGTGTTACCGTGATCCAGCCATTTATGGAAGTCCTCATGTTGCTCGTATATGCAGGTTGCGTAGATGCTGTTGGCTGAAACCGTTCTGTCAATAAGCCGGAATGGTGAGCTCAGGCTAATCCATAATTATGGACAACCAGTAATTGTGGATATCATCAACGAAACAGTTAGATGTCAGCATATATGTGGTCTTGCCCCTCTGCCAGAGTTAGATATGGCCATTTCCATTTTTGGTGTTGAGGAGGAATGATCTTCCTTCAGATTCAGATAAAAGCAGCAAGACTGAAGTACTTTTGGGATCTCGAGAAGGTGTAGATTCCGTCGTATAACCTCCGGGGTGAAAATCACCGGCGAGGGAAATGTTCTGGTTCTAGTGATGTACGTATACCGAAAGATAAATTATCAGAACAAAACATCCAGGTATATTGACGTCCTGCTGCATACTGTACTGTCACCATGAGTTCATTCGATGTAGTCAGAAGTAGACGCCATCGAATAGCGTTTTTTATAAAGAGGGTTGTGCTCCCAAATGAATTAGTTTGTGATCCCACTTTGGTAGTCGGCTTTGTGCTCGAGAACTAATCGTGTAAACCGGTTGCAAAGATTGGTGTAGGCAGGCAATGTGAAGTTGCTTGAATCCTTTTCGTAAAGTGGCTGAGCAGAGTCTATTTCATAGATGTTATTCTTCTTTCTTGTTGTGAATCACTGTTTCCCGGTAGGGTTGAAGGACAGCAGAGTCTATTTTCTTCTTTCTTGTTGCGAATCACTGTTTCCCGGTAGGGTTGAAGGACTTTATTTGGCAAGCCTGAAGAAACAGGAGCCTAAGTCTTACCACAAATATCGTCTAAGTGATTCCTGTTGGTGCCGTGTCTAGGATCGTTTATATTTTGTCTCCAGTTAGGCTCGCTAGGGTTTTGTAGAAAGTAATCGTATAGATTTTTTCGAAAAGCCTATCCGAATTTCAGCACTGTGTGGTCACTCTGTTGAAGAGAATGTTTAAGCAAAAGTCCATTGGTCATTAGCTCTTTGATAGTTACAATAACACCCCTTATAAATGACACGTTCCTGGGAGGGAAGTCTCTTCAGTAGGTAAACATGAGTGAATAGTTAGTGCCCGGTGGTCAGATAGTTCAGCTGAAATGTGTACCTGGCGCGGAGGTAAGCGTGACTGAATCTCCCAAGCAGCAGAAATAAAAGTGTAAGTTACGGAATCACCAATTCCCTAAACTAAGCAGCGTACTAAATTTAGAAGACCACTTGTAACTATACGGATTGTGCATTATAAATCAACCTACACGGCAAGTTTTCTCAGTGATCCATGAGGCTGCCTTCCCCCGTGGTGGACCATCTTCACAAATAGCCGGCATCCAAGGGAGCACAGTTGCAGTTCCAGTAGCGTCATCAAACTGTCAGATAACGGTCACGACGTTTTTATCCTGTAAATTGGTAAGTTGCCTTAGGAAAAGAGAGACATTATACAACAGTATAGTGATGTGACTGCTATTTCTTTTTTGCCAATGACCCTAACAAAGCAGATAAGAAGAAAATTTAACGTTTATCAAACCAAACCAAATAACATAAACGAGAGATCCAGCTGGCGTTCAGTTGAATCACCTGTTAACTTCGACCTACTTCGCAAATGAGTTTTCCATTCATCTCTTTCCCGTTCCCAACAGTTACTCCACGCCCTATGCTTGAAACAAAATATTGGAGCTCCAAAATTGACAACCCACACCCATGAAATCTACGACCCAGTCATTGGAAGAAAAACCATGATGTTCACAGTTCAGGTCAGTCACACTGTTGAATAAGTGAACTCTTACTGAAGGCAAGCATTCATAAGGCACTTTCTCATATGGTTGTCACACATGTTACCCATGAGTGACCACAAGAGGAGATGTATGTATTGGTTCTGCGTTAAGGGTAGAGTGAATTTTCACTACTGTGTATATCTCTGTGTGATAGTCTAAATAAGTCTGCTTTCGACGAAACCACTTGTTCACAGACCAACTTGTACAGCTGAAACCGACAACCAGACGTTTTCAAGCTACTTTTGATTCTAATCATCTGAAGCCATTGTAGAACACCTTGCCTGTTTAATGATTGGAGTGCCTACCTACAAACCGCGTTGCCCCCATTGAAGTTGTATAGGGAAGAAAAAGATTCCGTGTCTGTACGTCTGAGGGAGAGATCGTTCAGCTGTAACACCCTTCTGGTGCCTAGCTGCCATGCTACGCGAAGGAAGCACGAGGGCTGAGATACTGCCAGGTTGCCAAAGCCTAGACAGGGGAAGTCGAGAGGCAGAGGTCGGATTCGAACCACGGACCTTGCGGTCAGTAAATTCGCGCTCCAACCACTTGGACCATCTCACCCCAAGTGGAGATGGGAATATCAGATCACATCACCTGGAAGTGAATCACTACTCATTGATAATCAATCTGGGCAGTCCGGAATGCTTGATTACCTAATGGTATAACCACAGACGGAGAAAAGGAGTTTTAACGGCTGTATTCACTAGGATGGCTTTATGATCTCATCAGGAGCAATTTTTCCGAAGGAAGAACAGACACCCCGTTATGGTGAGCGGAAACTTAGCAGAGTATTACTGTGATTACTACGATTACTACGATTATTAATATGTATATGTATGTTATGTATAATATGTATATATATGTATATATATATGTATATGTATGTATATGTATGTATGTATGTATATGTATATATATATATATGTATAATAGTTCAGATGCGGAGTTGCCTCTACAAGCACCACCTATCTCAGAAGTTGGTGGTTAGTTTTCCAAAATATTCGTTTTTCGACCGGTTTACTTCCGGACTGGAGCCCTGTTGAGAACCCTCGGAAACACCATCAAATGACTTCATTCAAGGAACCGTGTCTTCCATTTAACCGAGAATTTGAAGGTAAAAATCAAATAGTGGCAAAAAACTGGACAATTAGTTTCTCCAAAATTTGGTAAACAGTATGTGAAATCAATAAACCAAAATAAAGCCACTCTGTCTTTGTGTGCTAACTTACTTCGGTCGTAAGAACATTTGCTGTTACCCGTAATATTTATGATATTTCAAAGGTTTTTTGCTTTGAGTTGCAAAACTCCATGCATGTCCAGTAACTACCGAGGTCTAGGTAGACTGATTCAGTAACTGTTGCTTCATCTAAAGTGGAGCGGAAATATGTCCAAACAACTGATGGCTGTTTTATGCGTCTGTACACACTATACCAGCGTGAATACACTTAGCAAAACCTAATTTGAATAACAAGGCCACCGCATTATTTAACTTGGAGTGTATCGACCTAAATATAGAAACTATCTGGCCATCTGTTTACGGATATGGCCCAGGTACTTCGGTGCCTGTTTGTACCTTCAGAGATAACCGAGATATCTCTCAGTACTTAACTGTGTGATGCGTCACTCCCAATGAGAGATTATTTACTGATGACGACACATTACACTTGTGAATTTATGCAGGATATAAATCATCATAGCTGTCACCAGTTCTTTGATGGCTGTCTAGAAAGTCTTTCGTAGGTTACAGGTAAACACATGTTTTTCTAGGACGTACCAGATGCACAATTTCTTCCTAATCGTTTTCACTAAAGAACACACCATTTGGGAACAGTGGTGCTTCTCTACCGGACAGGCATGTCAGCTTACTCAAATAACGCCTTTTGATGGAACCAGGGAAGAGAGATCCAAAGCTGGCCTATAAAAGGAAGGCCAAGATTTTACTGTTTTTTCTGTATTCTGAAAGCCTCTTGTTGTCGCTATTTTCAGGTGTTCCTGCCCTCTGTACTCTGAAAGCCTCCTGTTGTCGCTATTTTCAGGTGTTCCTGCCCGGGTTACAAAGGCATTTCTTTTCACCTACTCCTTTGCCTACTTTGGATGAAGCAACCAAAGCTGTGGTTGGTGCTGCAATGCAATGGTTGTTATCACACTGTTCACTAACGCAACTGTCATCCAGAGCAGTAATGTCTCAAAGTTCTGGTCGACTGGTGAGCAAAGAGAACGACCGTACAACTATGGCATACAAGAAATCGCCGATTATCCAAGAATTACCTAATAATCCAACGTTTAACTCACAATCGACTGTTTTGTACAAATTAATTGACAGTCCAAGCAAGCAAAGCGTTGGTTTGGTCGGTGAATCACAAAAACCCATCCAAATGTCGTTTTTAAGCTCTCAGAATGATGTACAAAAGTCAAGTGAGTGTTTTGCGCAACTGAATGAAAGCTTCGCCTTGTCAGAAAGAGCTCTTACTGATCAGGATACACAAGGAATTAACAACATGGGGGAGACCGTGAACAAAGCTCTTTTCCCTGGACGTGAATGTAACGTCGTGGATGGTAGACGTAAGTGAGAATTTTTCACTTTCAGCTCGACTAATCAATTAGTATGAATCACTTTTACTGTTTCCTATCATGGCATTGGAAGCGGATAGGGTAAAGCAACGGTCACTCAATGTGATTCGGTGTTGATGGACTTCTTGATTGACGGTCGGTTGCTGGTTATCAAGCACCGTCAGCCGAATTGTAGAGGGTCAAATCTCCTACTTGTAAGATTGCGGGTTCAAACCTCCACAGAGATTTATGATGTGTGCGTTTCTGACGATACTCACTAAAGGTGATACATCTGTACGGCTCTTCCAGGCTTTTAAAAATGGGACCAATAAGTATGAAGCTGAACCAGTCAGTTCCCGATTTTGCACCGGATAACGCAACAAAGCATTTCGAAGATCAAAGTTCGACTTTTCGTGGAGAACCTCTGACCTCATTTTTAAAAGCCATGACTGAAAATAGCGAAGCACATTGGTGGCTACTAGTTTGTTTTAGAGCATGAATTGAACAACTTGAGAAGCAAGGTACATCTAGTTGAGAATAAGTAGCAGCGTGCAGTGAAACCAATTACATTCACCGTAGGTTTTGAAGACCTCAGGTTGCCGTCCTGTGATGTGGTTTACATTTGGAAACCGGCTCAAGCAACACACCTAGAGTAGTTTCTTAATCGTTAGGTCTCGGTGCAGAGAAAGGACACAACTGCACCACCATCATACGCCGGACGATAGGTATTTTCAGATGATTGTCGTTAGATCATATCTGCATGTGTATGTAATAGGCTTCAAACGGCTATCCTCGGCTTTGGGCCTAATCGTAGAAAGACTACCAGTCTTTGAGTTAGGGGGTTAAGTGTCACATTGATTGATGCTGTGAGCAAGCGTACAAGTTGTTCTTGGTTACCTATAAATACCCTGAATAGATTCACTGCTGATATGAATTCCCGGATCTTGACAGTTTGAATTAATTATCTCTCGATTCGAAGTTAGCCTGTTACAACTGAACTACTACTGTTTCTCGAATAACAGTTGACGGATGCTAAACAACAAGACCAACTCTGATGCGAGTTTTATTTCTACCTTATTACACTTAGTACTTTTTGCACCAGGGGGTAGCATTGTTATCTTCACAAACGCTTTTGTAAAGTTCTGGAAATTTCTTTTCTCCCAAGGAATTATGTAACATTATAGAGCAACAACGCTTGAATAGGTGACAAGTAACAACTAATACGTTTTTTTCTGTTTAGGGGTAAAGCTGGATAACCTTCGCTGCACTGCCGAATTCGGAATTTGTAGACATCTAACAACCACCCCAAGTAACTTTGCTGACGGTCTGATGCAGAGAACAGACCCAAGAATGTTGTGTCCTGCGCATAGTCTTCTGTCAAAACAAACGGATATTCGTGTGTACGACGCGTGTGATGAGTCGACACTAAGTGGTGAACTTGTATCTTCTTACTCCGAACATGATAAGTTGGCTGGTCCAGTTAACAGCTTTTTTCAGGTGGGTACCTACCACCAGTTTCCACCAGCCACTAGTTCGGACAGTCGTGCCTTCCACCCAAACAAACCTGAGGTCCTGCTTCTGGAAAAAGCCTGCAGGGCCAACGAAGACCGGTCAAATACAAGCTCAAATCAACCTAAAACGCTGCAACCATTACGAAACTTGGATGCTCATTCTTGGGGTGCCACACGAGGCGAACAGTTATCCCATAACTTTGGGACTAGCTACTTAGAAAAGGGACAGTCCATCACGAATGGAGAAACATATAACCAGCAACTTCACATGGTGAAGGAAGTCGGTTGTGAGTCGACCGCTACCCATCAGGGCCCAGGGCAGCTCACGGGGGCCAGAGATAATACTGAACACTTTAAAAACCCAACACCACCAGTCAATGCAACTCAGGATCAACACTGTAACACCAAAGCAGGAAGTCCTCGAGAAGCGCGCAGTGTTATGGAAATGACGGGTGACGTTTCGCACCGGGACCAGACTATCCGCTTAAACGCACAATACTGGCAGAATTATGCGTCTGGCAAGCTACCTGAAGAATTATCAAGTGGCACTATGCAATACATCAGTTCTAAAGTGACAAGAAATAATAATGATCACGTGATATCCACTTCACAGAATCATTCTTTGGAATGTGTGTCTGGATCGCTTATTTATCAAGAGCACTTTTAGAATTGCTGAATCATAGGATACTCGATTTTTTCTATCCACAAGGTTACGACCCACCAATTCTTTCGTTTGCCTTTGTTAGTTATATTTGTGATCTTTTCTCCCATTTGGTTTTGCTGATTTTATTTTCTAAAAACTTCATCAACTGACCTGATATCCGTCAAAATGCCTGCATTAGACCTTTATGAAATCCATCAATCTTTTCAAACAAGGATAATCAACAAGCAGCGTGGAATCACTTGCAATAATCCATGTGTCGGTTCCTCTGCTGATTCCGGACCAATAAGGTGTCCGGTGATGACCAGACAAAGCTGATCAGAAATTGTCCAATCAGATTGCATCCAACAAAATTCTCCCAACACATGGATGCGAATCACCATGTTTGGCATCATGACATACTTCGTCCTTGACCTTCATTTTCTTAGCCAATTTAAGCTAGTTTTAATTTGTTCAGCCTCCTTTATTGTCGTGGCTTCAAAAAACTGCTCAAATCGTCCCTTACCAAATGAGACATTAGTTTCTTTCATTCCGACTATTATCCCTCTTGAGCATGTTGTAGGGTTCGACACACTTGTTCGCACTCCGTAAACCTCCAAAACTTTTGTTCATTCTTTATGTTTTCTAATATCCCTCTATGATTATGCTCACGTGTTGATGAGTGCCATCAATTCTGTTGAGGGGTCGTTAGCGTTTCTGTTCATCTGAACGGTGTGTTTACTTTCTGCTTACTTGTGAATGTAAACCTTTCGTGCTTCAAGTTGATCCATCAAACCAAGGATAGCTTTACTAGGCGGAATTCCAAAGGGCCGCCAACCTGTTTTAGATATGCGATAATTTTAGTTCAGGGCCTATTATTCTCTCCTCCATAAGAGACACCGTACCCTCATAGCCTATTCTTTTGAATGTTATCCAACTTTACTGAAGTTTACACCGCATGTTTACTTGCTGGTCCTTCTTGTGCGTTCGCTTGAATTTGGTGTAGGGTTCACTATAACATTCGTGGTAATACTGACTTCTGAAATATCCCTATGTTTGGCTCGACATAGGTTGCATTGGGAGACCGTATGCATATACAAGTCAAACGTTGCCAATACTGATTTGGTAATGGCTCCATGAGTGCGTCTATTGTGGAATAATTTTGTGTACAGATTATAATAGTCAGTCAATCAGCCAATCAGTTCATCAGCTATAAACCATGTAGCAGAGTAAGTTGGTCACCGGGAAAACGGAAAGTATGAGAAATATAGCCAAGCCGTGGAGGCGATGTCATGATCAATTAGTTCTGAGTGAGAGGTTTCCAGGCTGCTTATCATTTGGTGTACGATTTTTGGCTGACTGGTTAGGTTGGATGGTAGTCCCAGTGTAAACAATATACCTGTTCCCGTGCCCGTTCTTTTACAGTACAAACAGCCTGGACCAGTTCATTCCAGTAAGCAGTTAAATCAAGTGCTCCTGAGAAGGTAATCCCTGTGAGAGATAATCGATAAAAATTCGTATGTTTCTTTTGAGTCCTGTAGATTTTATCCCTGGAAATAATAAATCAGTTGTAACTATTGAACCCAACGTTGGGTTTTACTGGGCACTCGTCGGAAAATGCCTTTTTCGGGAACGCCTTCTTCCAAGAAACGTGAAACTGAGTGTTAAAAAGCTTTACATTACTTCATTCTAGCAGCAACCATTGCAGAACGTTTTGCTTTAACGCACTGTGTACATGCGTTTGTCGAACGTTGCAACAATCGGCATCATGTCATGCTGATTTCTTGTTCATTTGCACAATCAAATTTTTGCTTCACGAATGACTTCATCTGTAACCTGATTGTGATAAATAAGCCATATATGGCTAACTCGCATCACAAACGAAGGCGAAGTTTTGTCCCAGGTTCATTGAACGCACCCATATAGCTGTAAAGACAAAAATAATTGAATAGCTGAAAAATAGTGTCACAATGTTGTTCAGTGAGCAAGTTGTATAAATCAGTGAGGCTGTTACACTCACCCAACTGCGCGTCGATTAAGGGAGCGGCAGAAGCTACGAAGAAATTAAATGAAGGGTCTCATTCGACTCCATAACCAGTGGATAGTATTTTGGCATGTGCACGCTCAAGTGACTGCTCACCAACCACACGCTGTGGCAAGTTTTCACAGTAAGTCTATCGATGGGACACTGAAAACATTCGACGACATTCCTTGCCTCATTCAGAATAGCAGGAGCATAAAGATCGTCAACTGCTGACCTGGCAGAGGGGTACGAAAGAGACTATGAAACGTCTGCGTGCTGTAGGTGATAATCGCCTTCCAGGATGGGCCCCCCGTGATCCTCACTGCGCCTGGTTGGAGACACTGCAAGATATGGCTGCTAACCGATGTCGGTGGCGATCTTGTTGTCAGTTTCTATCTAAATTGCCTGAATGAGTGTTTGGAGCTGTAGGCACCTCGGAATGATTGTATAAACTGGTACCATTTCCCTTTCTCGCCCACTCTTATTATTTTCACAATAAGGCTTTCAAACAAATCATGCTTGTACGATAGCGAAGCATTAGTGTTGAGCACTGGTGTCATGCTGTCGATGATGAGATGATGATGATGATGATGATAATGATGATGATGATGAATTTGTGAGGGTTTTCACACATTGTCTGAAAATAACAGCGCGGAAAAGTCCAACTAAGCAGTAGACCTAGGGGCTGTCTATTCTAATCATCAGTTGGACGAAACAGATTACCAGTTCATCAGTTCTATAGAAGAGGTGGTCCGCTCTTGAAGACCCAGTTGATTCACCCACGACCGATTCTGCCCTTCTTGGGGCCTATCAGACAGGCGTAGTCACCGAGTTCCCATCAACTTTATGTTCTACTTGAAGTTTGCAAAATTCACTCATCAGCACACCAAGTTGGATTTTTGGGGAAAATTAAACCAAATTCCAGCTAAATCAGTGCATGATATTTTTCAGCTCAATGTGTTACGGAGTCCCGAATGTTGTTCCAAATGAAACCGGAGGTAGTCTGTTCACAAACGAGAGTTTATGCTGGTATTTAGTTGGGTCTCCTCTTAAAACCAACTTAGTGTGCATATGGGTGTACGTAGCGAAAATAGGATCATAGGTGAACCAATATTGAAGGCGATTACAGAATAGCAGACAAAACGAATGGAGTACGTGGTCCCATTTGAGTACATTCGGGATATTGATTGATGGTAAAATTTAGTACTGTTTATATCGATGAAATTCACTGATACCACTTGAACTGAGACGCCTGAAGCAGAAGCACTTTCTCATTGCACCGTGTAACTGAGTCACCGATTTTCAGTCGTATCTTCATCATGCATTCATTCGTCTTAGGTACCCTGGAAGCTAAAATCTGCCCTGAATGATTTTGTTTTTGGCACGGTAAGAAATAAGGCACTAAGCGTGATCTTATTCACGGGTAACCGAACAAAGGGAAATCTTCTTCAAGAATAGCAAGGATGTATTCTTGCAGGATCGCAAAGTCAACATGGCCGAAAGCAGATCAAACCAAATACATTGCTTTGAACCAATTAGAAAAAGGGGTCGCTCAAAATGGTCATCATAATACAGCGATGAACGCCCAAAATTCGACGCTTGACTTTTATCTTAACGGGGAGGAACTGATGAAGGAAATAATCTGGTAAATCTGCACTGTTCACCTTTGGAATTTGGGGAAAGTGGGGTGGGCAATCTCACGAGGATCCGAACACAGTTCTATCGTTTATTTTGTTTTACTGCTTCACTGGTGGCGTTTTGGGAACCTGTCAAGCCTAGCTGAAATTTTCCATTTTGTGGTCATGGCACAGCAAGGCATCTGAATGCTGTGATAAATGATATGGCAAAACTTATCCAAATGCGTTGTCTGAGCAACGACATCAGCTAAACCCGGAGATCTGAATATTTTGACTACCTCGGCTGCTGAATTAAGTTTACGGAGCGCGCACTCTAAAAAAACCTTTCACAACACTTTCCTATTAAAGCCTTTTCAAATTCTTATGCCATTAGGTTGTCTTTCCTGAGCCCTGGTTCGCTGAAGCATGACATACGCTGCTAATGAGTTCACTCCTTGTCGGCTCACTTCAAAAGCAGTCAGCACAGTAGGATGGAGTATTACTTCTTTCATCCTGTCCGTCTGCAATTTATTTGCTATATAGCCTTGATTAGTGGGGAGCGGAAGCACGGAACGGGACGACTTACGGCGAATCGATACAGATAACCGTCAGTCTTGAGCCGGAGCGCTGAAGTATGCAAGATGCAAGGGTATCAGAGGGGGTTGGACCCGGAGATCGGACAAAATGAATCTGCAGGGACCACGGTCATGTTTGCCCTCGTGGCATTGGGGTGGTTGGCCACCAGTAGATAGAGTGATTTATCGGTAAAACGTCGGCGGATCAAGTAAGTTGCCAGATCCATCCTAGGTTTGGGAATATCAATTAGCTGACCCTGCGACGGTTTTGCTACTGACAGCTTGAACACCGCCGTACAGACAAAAACCAAACACTGAGATATCTGGTGTGCTAAGCCTGTGATGTTTTCACAAGTAGTACGGGCGACAAGAAGACCCTGTGCATTCACTGAGAGGCTTAACTGTCAAGTCGTGCCCACTATAATTGACGAGTATGAGGCACCCTCCGACTTGCAGCGGATACAGAGCGGTCGGGTAGGTACACATGCGGCTAAGCAAAATCCACCGTGCTCGAGGTTCATCGACGATGTAATAGGGCAGTCTGAAAACGGATACCAACTCACATCTTCTTAAGCACGCTGGTTGTCTGAGCAAGCAAGCAGACAGCTTTGCATGGTACTAGGCCCAAACACACGAGCCACACTCGATGTTACAATGTCATCATGACAGTTATGACAGGTATCATGACAGTTTTGGCCTGGGTGTGATCAGTCGCGTTTCCGTAACGCAATGAGCCGATTGTTCGAATGGGTCAATTGATGATAAAGTTGAATTCGTCATAGTTGCAGCTACGACAGTGCAAAGTCGATGGTTCAAATTCAGCTTCAGCTACGTGTACAAAGCAATTGTTTGGCCGGTTTGCCTGCCCGAGCCTATTGTGTCCTACCCACGGCAGTGTGGCTTGAGATACACCAGTATTTATATGCGCTATCGAAGGTAAAGCGATTGACTGACAAAAGTTCCACTTTTTCTTGTTTCGTAGAATCCTTACGAGCGCTGTTCAGGTTAATTTCAATCGGCTGGTGTGGTCATAAAAATGCATTGAAATCTTACGAGCGCTGTTCAGGTTAATATCAATGGGCTGGTGTGGTCATAAAAATGCATTGAAATGTGCCGGCCAAAATAGCGTAGTTAGGTCTGGTGGAACGTGTCTGGGAGAGCAACCGCCATCCGGTCAGCAGTTTCGTGATTGCAAACATGACACTGATAAAAAACAGCACTGTTATCGTATTAAAGCGGCAAAATATGCCACGATATTGCCAGTCTGACTGGATTTCGTCATGCCCAGATATTGCGAGTAGTAATGGATCCATACAGATTGACGAAAAGACTGAGATTCTGTCATTTTTTTCTCGGAAAAGCCTAAGAAACATGTTGAAAAGCCAAAATACAATTGCACTTTTCTTAACGACTAAAAAAGCTAAAGACTGTGGTTCATTCTTGTATCTGTCCCAGAAAGAAACTCTCCTGTCGAGGAAGCCATTTGGCATCTCACCAACATTTTTCCGTTGGGGTTTACGGCACCAGCTTAAGACGGTGTAAACTTGATGCGGAACAAAGCGAGATAAACCAAAGTATCGATCCTGTAGATGGAGACTAGGAGTAGTTGAATAACGGTTTTGACAGGATAATTTACAAAAGAACATGTTTTCCGCAGATTTACAGTCACAACCCCGGAGACGACGGAGCCTAGTATAGTGACAGCATCACATCAGTCTACTGTTACTCGTCAGCATAAAGCTAGAGACACTGTCTGGTTCCGGAAATAATGAAGCGACCCCCCAGAAGGAGACGTCACAATGAGATACCTCTTGACGTTTCAAGTTGACTGTCACACAAAACTGCCGGTGTTTCTTGCATTCCCCACATTATTTGGCTTCGCCACAGCCTTTTATAGGTGCATCCTGGTTTGATTTGTCATTGGCTTTAAAAATAAGTATTTCCGATTAGGGAACTCAGTTGTGATGTGTGGTAGTGTTACAGAAGCTACAGAAACTGGACCATAAGATGAGGAAACGCATCGTAACTCATTAGTTCTCCACTCCCCCAACTCTGTCATTTTGTAGTAGTGTTTGACTACATCGCACAATGATTTTCGTTCACAGTTCTTATTTGAATCTAACTTTCCACGGAAAAGTTATTCCCTCGATCCCGGGGAAACGGCTTTGATGACAATTATATAGGCATACCTTGCTGACGTGAGGATATGTTTCAGTTTCGCACTCTCCGTCAAAGAAACAGACGTTTCCTTGTGTTTGCAAACAAAAAGGGAATCCGTCGAGGTAATATAATGGTGCTGTGTAATGTAGAGCTTGGGAAACTGAATGAAGGTAATTTATTTACTTGATAGTAGATAGCCTGGCTGTTTTGAAGTTACAGATTGTATTCATACTGCTTTTAATCCCTGCTGAAAACCATGTCCTCCACTGAAAGCTGTCCGTCGCTAGTCCTCTTCTGGACTTTTCCCTAGATGGCTACTAACGAGGAACTTCTTTTGTATATGCCTTTTAGTGTAAAGTACCGAAGACCTTTTGCAATCGTGTCATGTCGAACGACTAATGATTTTAACTTACGGGGTTTGAAACATAACAAATAATCCTGCTTTGACGGACGGTCTACCGAGTCGTGTCGCAGATGTGAAATGTTTCAACTTACATCTTGCTGTTGCAAGATACCTAACAGATACGACATGAGGCGAAAAGTGTGCATATCAGTTACCATGTCTTAAAGCCTCACAATAATATGAGTTGAGCTTGGATATCTGGATACCTGCACCAGCTCTGCTGCTGAACTGAATCGATGGGACGTGAGTGCCCTAATCTAACCTCGGCCTTCCCAGGTTTTTTTATTAAGTTGTACTTCTTTCATGAAAATTTGCCTAGCCGTCGACCTTTCATCCACACCAAAATTACAGCTGGCGCACCCAATCCTTATCGGCTTTCCGAACCGTGTCACAACAGATAGAATTAGACGGCTTTTGTGCTTCACACCACAAGTAGCTTCATTTTGTTTTACACTGAGTTGGCTTAGTGTATGGTGGTAATGCGGCCACCACATAGAGGACACGACGAGGAATCGCATGGCCTATAGGCACTTCCTTGACACAGAGTGCAAGTGGGATTCCAGTTCGGATTCGGAAAGGAATCGACTGCGCTGGAGACCTGGTGTGTCAATGAGAGGTTGAAGGGCTACCCAACTGTACCATATAGAAATGCTTTCCAATTAAAGCGTTAACTTCAAACAAAAGCCACGGACAAGGATTACTCATTTCCTTTGTTTTTTTGGGGGGGGGGGACATCGGGACATGTGTTACAATTTGTCATTAGATGGGCCGCTGGGCAAGCTGATTCCACAGCACAAGAGTATCACTTATGAATTGCTGGTGCCGAAGTATAACAGCGGGTAACCAGGTTTAGATGACAGTGTATAGGGTTGTATTCTCTGTTTGTATGCTTACCATTTATGGGCGTGTATTTGTATTAAACACACGAGCCACTAATTGGTTAGGTATAGAGAAATAGTGTCTAGCTCCTCCACTGAAGCAAGCCGACTGGCATAAAATCACTTCTGTCTATGAAGCTCGGCAGCGTAATCTACCTACACACAAATAAAATAATCAATCCGACGAAATACTGGCCATCAGGTGGTATCACCTGACATGGCGAGGACGTTAGCTGAGATCTGGTAGGGCAAACATTGAAAACTATTGAAAACTAGGGGGCGTCTACCTACGAAACTACTTTCTGCGAAGGTTCCTTCAACGAGATTCTCCAAATGAGGTCATCTTCAGACTGTAGCTATTGCAGTCCAGTCTAATGAGATTTGGTTTAAAATTGGTACCTCTTGAAAGCCCGTCTCACATCCTCAGCAAGGGCTACTTGAGATGTTACTGAGAGGCACGTCGCCTTCCCGAAGAAGGTTATGATGTACTAGGTTCACTTAGCTTCCATTTCAGAAAAGAAGCTAGTTAGTTCTGGTGTGATCAGAGAACTAAGTTTCAAATGTTTGCAGTACTTATTTCATTGTGCAGATCGAAAATACGTCTCATCTGGGTGGGCCCTAAACTTGGTGAACGATTCAACTGAAGCAACCAGAAATATCTCTTCACAGTAGCAGACAGTGTTTTTAAATGGTGAAGCTGCATCTGGGAATGAGTAAACAAAGCCCGAACAGCAATACCTCGTGATCCAGATCGTCTATTTTAATGTTGTTTTGCCTTCAGTGGACCAGATCCCTTCCATCCGATTAGCCGAACAAGCGCAGTTAGCACCGTTGATCTCCTGTATACCACATGAATTTTTAAACACAACGAACAACTGGCTACATATGTACTGTTGTAATTTTCTACTGAAACTGAGGCCATACTTTTGAACGTTTATATTGCTACGGTGTCCAGTTTTCCCCAACCTTTGGCAGGCTTTTCGCTGATAGCTGGACTAATCCATGAAGATCATCATTGGAGTGAGCTGCGAATCTGTAAGCACCGTTGTACAAATTGCGATATTCGATGAATTGTCAGTGTGTGATGATCCCGATTAGGCAGCCATCGACTAAAGGGACGCCAGCTTCTTAATTCCGACCTGTCCGATAGGTCTTACATCAAGGTGAATGAACCAACCGCTTAACCACTGAGCCGCCTGGAAGCACTTTTGCCTGACCAGCTGCTAGGACATGCTTAACACTAGTTCACATCACACCACGTTCCGGTCAGTGAACACTGGATTTTAGCCAGCAAACACCAGGCTTCAGCAAGACATCAGCTGGTCAATGCGTCAACGCGAGATCCCAGAATCCGGACACGGACTGGTTGCTACGGTCTGGGCTTATCTTCTTCCCAAGAGGACTACTTTTCATCAGACAGCGCCTAAAGTTGGGATCATTCATCTCGATAATGTAACATAGGTGATTAGGCAAATGCTCACAATAGTCGGTTCTTCAGCCTGTTTAATAATAAAGTATTAAACGGGTTTGGTTGGTTCTAAAAATCGTCCCACTTAACCAGTGGAATTACGTGACAGAAGATTGCCCTCTCTTTAAGAAATGTTTTACCGTCAGTTAGCTTGCTAAATTCTATTTCTCAGCACACATTTTCGGTGGCTCGTTCAGCCACATAAACTCAGAGTGTTTGGAAAGATTACTTCCTGTCATAAACGGAGCCTTGACCCCAAAATCTTTGATGGACGCCGGAAGCGAAGGCAGAACTTGACGGTCAAATGAAAACTGATCACACTGATAGTTTTATTTGTCTGGAACCCCGATTTCTTGATCTTGTGGCGGGCATTAACCTATTTGGCAAATGTGTTGTGGTCAGCGTTGCATAAACCCGTTCTACAACCAGGCGCTGTAGTATGCAACCCTATTTTGACAGTAAAACCGATAAAGCCAATAGTTGATACCTCATGAATAACTTGCAGGTAGTTTCTTTCTCTTCTGATGACAACAGCATATGTCCTTGTGTCCCTGATTGGCTGACTCATCAGTCAGCAACAACGTTATAGCTAAATTTCATTTGTCGATCCAAACGATTAGTCTATCTTAAGGTTCTAATTGCGTAGCTCTCAAAGCAAACCGCTTTGCCAATAACTTTTTATCCATCGAGTTTACTGCCTCACAAATGGGACGTAATTCCTTCCGTGTGAGCCAGAGACCATTGTTTTCGAGTTTGCTTCTGGGCCGCATCAGGTTTATTGGCCAGTCTGACATTTCAACACTGGCTTGAGGCACGTGAGACGCCACAGTTAGCTGTGGCTCATATTGCCTTCCTACTCACCCATCTTCAGTGCCACATCGAGAGTAAACCGGCGCCCACCCCAACTCAAACAAGGTACTTAGGTCATTTCGGTCCCAAACACCCAGACCGTAGCAGCCAGTCCATGTCCTCGCGTCGACGCACTGATTGGCTGATGCCTTCTTGAAGCCTGATACTTGCTGTTCATTGGCCGGAACGTGGCGTAAACCACTTAAGACACTTCAACTGCCCTCGGTAGCACAACGCATGGAGTTAACTCTCGTAACTTTCTTCTGCATGAAGTTCGGTGCTCCGGTTTTCTGGACTTTGTACAAAAGCGTGTTTTATACGTGTTCGATATTTCTTACTCTCACATAGGCGGTTTGTATGTTGCGTTCGTTACACCACGTGATTTTTAACCGGGCATTGGAGGACAGGATACGAAGGCAATCAAACCTGTCTTAGGAGGATTGATCGACTTGCCAAATAGGGACTGGGCATGGCTCGTTTCTTACATGACCAGCCCCTTCTTACGTTCTTCCTGCAGAAGTGAACGTATGGACAGACCGCCACGGCGGTTGGCTTACCTTCGCAGCGGGGCCTGCTGCGATGACTCATCGATATTGTCCATGCGACGAGTGCGTTTGTTCTGAGGTTGTTTGCACGCACATATTGCTCAATAGAAGGCGTAGTATGGTCAGCCCGACGGCTTGGAAATACCGACGCTCCTCAGCGGATTGACGGGTGTGCCGACTTGTCGTCGACCAAACTGCGACACAGTTGTCTCAGTGGCCATGCAGGAGTGATGGGAATCCAAGGTAAGCAATGAGTCGGATAGCAAAGAAGGCTTTCGAATTCGTCCTGGGATGAAATAAACGGGCCGCTTAGAAAATGCACCCCGTTGTATACGATCAAACTGATCACCTATGGCAGCATTTTACTCAGTGTTGTAGAATAATACTAATGCTGCCTTGGGACTGTCAACAAAGGAATCAATGACGTTTAGGGGACTACAGTAGGCAAGTCTGCTGTCAGAAAAGTCAGATTGCTGAAAATCATCCTAGTATGCTGGAAACCTACTGAGGCTGCACACCGCCACCAAAATCTCAATGAGGAAGCCGGCAAGCATCCAGGCCAGTCAATCCACCAATCGATTCAGCAACAGCTTGGATCAATGAAAAGTGTGATTTAAAATAGCACGAGACCCCTTGTACGGATGCACTCGCTTGTTAGCACTAAAGCTGTTCTGTTCTTGTTGGCGAGTGTTCTTCTGACATCAAGGCTCTGGAGCGGGAGACAGCAGTTACATATAACATCTGCCTTAAGGACAGCTTCAAGTTGCTCGTTTTTTTTTGCTGAGTGACGATTTTGCTGCACAAATGCCCTGCAGGATGAGGCTAAGGGATCGATTTTTCCAGATCGAGGGTTGACATAAATACAGGTTTGAGCGATTAGGTTCGAGTTGTATTTCACCCAGTAGTTTACGTACACATTCCTTTTAATCTGTTCATGCGCTTTTGGAATCAGTCTACTCTGTTTAGATATATTGGTACGTTTATGAACTGTGGTCCATCAGGTTGACCAGGTATGAATAGTTGGTTTATCCTCCCTCGGTGTTCTGGTGTTAAGCTACCTCAGCTGAGGAAACTTTCGACATGGATTCAATACAAATCAGCTCACAAATTATAATTCCATTGCCATTTTGGTACACTGCTTTCACGATACATCCTTCCGTGCACAACTGTGCGAGATTATACTCTTCTCTAATGCTAATTACTTAGGTTTCTAAGAGTTCCGCTCCGCTAAGTGGTTATGTGTGTATTCGCCAAAGATCTTGTCGGCCATCAGTGTCATGTTCCGAACGAATGACTCTCACAAAAACTATCTGGATACCTACGGATGTCTGGACGGTTCATGTTCATTCATCTCCCGTCCTTGCCAGTGTAAAGAATTCATTGGTTGCCTAGTTGTCGGTCTTTATCACATTCCTCAAGGAACTTCGAGCTTGTTAAGATGCTGATTTTCTGGCATGTGACCTAGGATTCTAATGTAAATAAGCATTTCCCACTCTAGAGCGGCAACGAAAATCACACGAATTCGGTTCGTCCTGTCTTTGACCCCATCGACTAGCTCAGCCACATTGTTTTCGATCTTGGTAAAATATAGTGCGCGCAAGCGATGATTGGTCAAAACGCTATTTCAAAGTGCTAGCCTAATCTGTGAATCTGACCAACTACCGAGCGATGACTTGCTGAAAGGATCCTAGTGGCCAACGGTTACTCAGAACAAACCAAACTCTCCAATCACTCTGACCTCCGCAGCTAGGGTAAAAAACAATCAAGCAGGAGTTTCATTCTGTTATGAACCGCACTTATAAAGCAGTGCAGTTGCGTCTGGTCTCGACAACTCCGTAGGTCGCAGAGATTAGGCGATCATTCTGCCTTGCATGTCATCTATAAGTTGACCTACAGTTGCGGTGACACCCGTATCGACAGCATTGATTGAGGTCTTCCTCATTTGCTGCAGACTTTGCGGCGCAGTGATTTAACACCATTAGGGACCAAACCGGACGGTAGATCAATCACTGCTTAACAAATCTCTGTTACAGGTCACCTGACTGACTCTGCTCATGCTGTCGCCTACCGTTACCTAATAAAAACCCAGAACTGTTGGCTTTTTGTGAAACACTGGTAACACGAGGACGGAACCCCCAAACTGTACGCACAAAAACCATCGATCCAACAACCCTGGAACTAAACCGAAAACAACTCTACCCTTTATCAGGGCACTGTCTTTCCACGGAGGTACCGGATAATAGGCATTGGACATCTGGGAGTCTCGTCCAAACGTCGGTTTACCGCATACCATTTTTAATCCGAATCAAGATATCCCAACATCTACCAGTAACTAAGAAGGTATTAAGCCGTTGGGACAGTTCATTTCGCTTACCCCATGTGTCGAGTCCACAATGAAATATCACTCATTTTTAGGTTCATGCTGTCAACTCTTACTATCCAACGTACATGGCAGTATGGGATACACATTCCAGGTTAATGCTCCAGATATTTATTGGACTATGGGACCGGTATGACAGTTTTATGATTTCCGCTCCAAGGCACAAACCATTTTGGAATCAGTCATGCTGTTTAGTACCAGAATTTACAAAGAATGGACCAATTCAGCTTCTTTTAAAAGTATTCTACTAATAAACTGCATATCAAATTAGCTTCACATCGTCATATTCGGGAGGGCCGTTAGATCGCCAGAAGTGTACTTGAGCGACACGCACACATTAGTAACAATGTTTCGAGTTTCGCGTTACTTTGGTGAAACAAAAGGACAAAAGGTCACCTTAGAAAAGCACAGATGAATTGTAAAAGACGAGAGGTAGGCAAGCTAGTAGCTTACACAGTGTGAAACGTAGCAGCTTCGTTCAGCCAATTGTTTGGTGAGCAGGAAAGATGGAAAATTCAAGCACAGCATGAGATAAGGATAGAGCGGAAATGGAACGGATGCACTGGAGGAACCTGACTGGAACTGACTCATAGATACGGCTAGTTACGAGGAGAACCATGAGCAACACCGGTCATTCTATTCGGAATCTGATTTCTCATCGTCTTGGGACCGGAGCCATGTCAACTTCGTCCGTTTCTCCAACTTGTTTTTCGCTTCCTCAGCGCGTCGCTTGGTGCTGTAATCCAACGCCTGAAGGCATACCAAAATCACCTGAATCATCTTCCCGTTCAAGTTGTTCAGATGTTCCGGTAGGGCATAGATGCGCGCTCCGGCTTTTCGGCAACAGGAGATTGCGTATGTGCACATGGAGAAATCATCCGTGTTACTATTCAGCCACACATCACGGTTGGTTGATCCCGGACGGATTTGTTCCAAGATCTGTAAGATAGGCACACCAGTGGCCAACGCGGGGTCCCGGAATCCATTGAGTGTCTTAGCTTTGGCCGCTGTGAGTGTGTCGTTTGCCCAAATGAGTACATCCTTATCGTCACGAGGCATCAGCTGTTCACCAGTTGCCTAATACCACAAGATTAAAAGGAACAGCAAAAAAAACAATCTAATGCGCAGAATACAAGTGTAACAAATTATTCAAGGTGAATATTTATGGCTATGAACTGCATGTTTACCTTTACCTCCAAGCCTATTTATCCATCAGACCACTCAAAATCAATGACTAAACGAAGTATACTGATGATTGTACCCGTCGTTGACACGGAACTAGTTATGAGGTCATTAAGAATCCTAGACAGCTCAGAACCGTTTTCGCACTTCTTGAGTTCTGTGAGGTAAGCATATTCTTATCTTCAACCCAATATAAAACTTTATTTCTACAGTGCTAGTGACTTGGCACAATCTGAACGACTGAAATGACTTACTATCAAAAATAGGAATTTTACGAGATTTGAGCAGTCAGATAAAACTTATTGACCAGTTGCAACTGACCTTGACGATTCATTAATCTGTAGCTGAAGTGCATGCACCATTTAGTCCATGTCAGAAAATTGGTGATCAACTGAAAACCAAGCTACTTCTCTTGCGCATCCGTACAGAACCATGAATGGAACAAAACAGGATGAACCAGCTAGAAACAGCTAGAAACTTCAGACCTTACTTACTTCATGCAGTAACTTGTACGTATAGGCATGCATAAGTTGGAATACTACACCAAGGATGAGTTTCTTGTTTCGTTCACGAATATCCTCTCCGCTCACATTGACGAAAATTATGTTAATTTTCTTCGCACATGTAATCACCATGTTACAGTTCCCCTGTTCCTGGAAAAGACGCTTCAGTGGGTCGAAAACGTGCACAACTTTGGACCAGTCAACAGTACCGGGTTGAATCAAGTCGATTAGCTGTAGTAACACAAGACCGTTACTCAGGTCAATGTCCAAAAAAGTGACAAATGGTCGCACTCCCAAAGAGTTCATCCAGTTTCTATAGGTTCTTTCTTCCAGTGTCTCGCCCGCAATTTTCCAGTCACTCTGTGTGTCCAAGGATGGGTACATGTTGAACAAATTTGCTAAGAAGGCCAAATGCAAACGGTTACTTCCTTCACTAGACTCATATATGTCCTCAGGGGACAGAAAAGCTCTGGCGTTGAGAACTTCAGCATTACTCAAAACAGCATTGGCTCGTTCTTTGTGATTCCCAGCCAAAACTTCACCAGGACTCCTTAGCTTATTTTTCTTCTCCATCGGAGAAATCTGATCGAGTAGGTAGGCATAAATCACGGAGTCTCGTAGATCTGTGTTGAAATTGGTCATACGTCGATCGATTCCGGCGCGAGCTAAGTGATAGTTCACCCAGCGCATCAAAAGCTCTTCCGGCTTTAGACGTAATAAATCTTCTGGTGATTCTCCATCCATCAGCAGACAGATTAGTTCACTGTGTTGCGTTAAGGTGATGGTGTCCACTAGTCCCTTTCGAATAAGCTGCCAGATCAAGCCCAAGACAATGTGACGTTTCTTTTTTTCCACATCGTCCGGGCCCATATTTACAACACAGCAACCGATCGCAGCGGCGGAATTGATTGCCAGTGTCAAGTTTTCGTTGACCTACAGGGGAAATAATTGAAGGCATTTTATAGGATGTGACCGATCAAATATATCGCTCTTCATAGGCATCTGTCAGATATCTTCTAAAAAGCAAATCTGGCTAGATGGGTCTATCTAGAGTGAATTTCACAAAATGAAGTTTGTGTACATTTGGCACTTTTCCATTTCCGTCCCAACACCTCCCCATAAAAATGTTGACCTCCGGTTAGAATTTTAGCCGCGAGATCACTTATTGGGTATATTCAGGTTGATGTGGAAGAATTGATCAGGTGATGTTTACACGACCAAGCGTCCACCAAACCAATTTGTATAGCTAGTGAATCTGAAGCGAACGGTCACTTTTCCCTTGACACAATGTGACGTTATTTGAGACTAACGTTAGCAGTGTCTCAGATTGTAGATGAGATTGTGAACCTGAAATAAGGATGCTCGCTCCTGTCAGGCGTTACATCGATCAAGTGATAAGATGGTTGATTGATAGTCATGTTGTTTATGTGAAGGGAATGGTAATCCTGAGTTGGACTAGAACTGACTGTTCTTGAAAGACAGGTTATTTAACTGTGTCAAACACTGTCACCCCTTCCAAATCTGATGATGCCTTATGATGCCCAGTTCACACTCAGAAGATGTATCGATATAAAACTGAAATGCTCCCGTCGGCGTTCAGACCCATGCTCACACCTACCTCGGGATTTCTTCTCACACTAAGACCCCGTGACATGCTTATCAGGGGCCTTGATGTTTTAGCAAGATTTTCATCATTATAGCTAATTTTACTGGTTCTAACCTGAGTCTAGTGAGGAGACCCAAGACGAAAAACTGACGCAGTTGTCCCCGTCTGGGTAGACCACCATAGCGTCTCTGCCACAATATGGTTTCTTCTGAGGTTAGGTTCATCAACCAGCTACGCTTCGACTGACCAAGAGAGTGGTTCACCTGGAAGCGACTTCTGTCTGCTACACAAAAGTATTCAAAATCGGATTGAGTCGAGTAGCCTAACGATGAAAAACAGCGTAAACATCAAAGGACTTGGTCTCCAGCTGACTTCTCAGGTCACATGAGACCACCGTGTATAAGTCAGTCCTGTTGTCAGAGTGGATAAGATTTTAGACTTACATTTCGACGAAAAATTAATCCTATATCAAGTCTCCTTCAAACCTGCTGTCAGCCAATGTTCTGCTCACCCGTAATACTGTTTTTTTTCACCAACGTTGAAAGAAAACACTTTGGAAGTGACAAAATACACTGAATAGCAAATTACATTAGTGTTAACGGGAGACTCGATTGAGACTCTCGTTTATGCTATTTTTCAACCGAATTTGCTGCACATAGTCTGTTGCATGTCTCACTTACGTCCAATTTGGTTTCAAATATAACTCCAGGTTGGTGAAAACTTCCGGACGGTACCTACTTGATGAGCGTTAGAAAAGGCAAAACCGGTCGTGGGTTGAAGGAGTTTTTCTCTATGAAAAATATATCGCAATACCTCGAATACCGTACCAATTGAAACATGAGGCGGCCTTTGTGCAACACATTCGGTTGAAGAATATCATTAAGAAGAGATTCAGTTGAGGCTCCCTGCCTACCTGCCTACCTACCTGCCTGAGTGATGGACTGATTGGTTGATTGACCGATCGATCGATCGACTGACCAGCCGGGTGGTTGGTTGATTATTTAAATCGACCCTTTATCCACACATCCACCTATTTGCTCCCCTACTGGTTCCTCCATCATTCATTTACCTGTTACTCTCACAGTTGACAACCTTCTGTGAGAAAAAGAATGTGCTACCTGTTTAGCGTATGCACACTTACATTCACTCAAATGACTGGTGCTCATCGAGCCATTCATTCTGCAACGTGCAGTCGTAGTGTTTGAGATTGATCGATTCCCGGGACGGATAATCACCTGGGCCATGAGACAGTATCTGCACACACAGTAAATTTTGCCGAGCCTCAACAGCACGTATCACAATCGATGTGAGTTGCAGCTGGCATCTTACACAGTAAACATAAGGGAACAAAGCCAAACCAATAGGAAAATACATGGAGGTGGCTCATGCCAGCCATGGAAAACAATCACGAAGACACGGAAGAAAGACTCACATTGAACACGTTTTTCAGGGTGGCACCTTTGTTGATACTCCGCTCATCAATTGTATTTGGACTGGCCACATTGATTAATTTACACAAAAGAATACCATTTTTACATTTTTCGTAAAGTTCGCCATCTTTGCTCACATCGATCGGTAGGATTTCGACCAGATCGGGATCACCTGCGAGACGCTTGTTGATCCAATTGGTGAATCCAACCTCTTCAGCTTTGCTGACCGAATGGCGAACCTCGGCGTCCTTATCGCTAGTGAAGGCCTGTAGATATTTAAAATATCTAACAAGTGAAAAAGCTTAGGACAAAACAGATTCCATGTGTTAATTCAAATCCACCTGATTAGTTTGGAGCAGAGATTGACAAACTGCGCTACGTGATCCTTTTGGGTTCTGCAGGAAAACCTAAATGCTTGGTGAATCTATTACGATTTCAGAAAAATTAGGAAGATGTTTTATTGTGGCGTTATTTGATCTGTTCAGCGTTGGTAAGCCTTCACACTTGTACATTCTGTAGAAAAACTTGCTGGGCTTTCCTAAATCTGTATTTGCAGTATTTTCCATCAGGATTCCAACCATGGAAGCCTCCTACACTTATAGCATGTTTACTGCAGTTCTCAGGATCACACTTTGCTATGGTTGGGTGTGTGGTTCAGTCTTCTGAGGGCAATGACTTCCACTTAAGGAATAGTCGAAACTCGGGTTTTCTAAGAACCGTCCATAAAATGCAGCGAGGCTACCCACAACAACTCATTTCCTTCAATTCACTTTGACTTTGGGACCGGAATTTTATGTAAATTTCAATCGGAAGAACAAATCGTTTGCAACGAATATAAAGTCTATTTATTGGTTATCATAGGTATAGTTTCACGCTCGCATTAGAGGAGGCATGACTAACTGAATTGGTGACTGAGGGCCGGATCCCCGACAATGATAGTCATGAGTTTTTCGGCTCAGTGTAAGAACAGATTTTCGAGACCCTCATGAAAAATCTGGGGCTATCCAACCTCTGCTCAACTCAGTCTTTGTTGTGTCCACAACAAAGTGTACTGCAAATTACTCATTGCTTTGCAGCTATAGCTGAAATTCTCTGTTGGACGGTCTCAAGGTTGACGATCCCGGACAGTTACTTCTGCAATGTCTCCCGGTATGGTTTGATTTAGTGTTTGAGTGGGGAAGTTCATTCTTAAGGGAATTATAAGAGATTCTGACGAGTTGTCCTCGGTTAGGGCTGTCCACCTGGGTTAGCATACTCTACGAATTTAGTGCTGGAATCCCAAAATTACCGTCTACCAAAAAAAACAGTCTACTTTGATGGTGAAGGTAAATAATGTGTATTTACCAGTACGGAATATTCTCGGCACCTAGAGATGAATCAGACGCCCTGCTGCATAGTTACATAGCTAACTGTTGTAGAATAGGTTAGTCCAATAAGGGGTTGTGGGGAAGGTAAATCGTGCTTGACTGGTCAAACGGTATTTCAGAAGCTGAAATTTGAAGACTGTCTTTTGGTGTAGCCCGTAGTGCTTAGTTTTGCTCGTAGAGGTATACTGACTGGATTGGAAGTAGAAAGATGCTGAACTAAGACTTTAAATTGGGCGATGATTTGTGCTGTCATTTCTGAATTGTTTTTTTCGCACGCATTAAGAAAGACTTTCGCTCAAGCCCTAAACTTTCTACCAATTTGGACTTACCTTAACGTCCTTCACTGTCTTTAGCAGGAGGGCTTTGCGAATATTTTTAGCGGTGTCTTTCAAATCACGGGCTCGCGAATACAGATGAGCGAATTCGTCCATAGTAAGCCATTGTTGGGGAGTGCCTGTGAGCTCTCGGAATTCGTGACCAGCCAAAGGCACGCGAAGCAACTCCAGTGCATCTTTGATATCTCCCCATGCTAAGCAGTGGGAACTAGAAAGGTAACTGAAGCGTTTGCAGAGATCATCATATTGTTCCTGGCTGAGCCCGTTATCGCCTGCATCCACTTCTGTTGCCATTTTAATAGGATCGTCGTTGCTTTGCTGCTTCGTAGCAGACTTCGCGAAGAATAAGTGTCTGATTAGAAGTTCATCAATATGTATCTATATATGTTTATCACTTGTGGCTTTCCGTCATGCCACATGGAACGTGATGAGAGAAACCGTGGTTCACAGTGTGCGTGTGTGTTTGCACGCCCGTGAGTTGCATTGTGATTTTACGTTGACCAGTTGGATGCTCTCTGGTTCTCTCAGTGCAGGTTTCGTGTGCAACTATGAAGACATACATACCGTCACATAGGTGCATGCACAATACATGATCAGCGTGTGACACTCACAGATCGAAGCGAATCAAACAGCTCGGAATTCGGATCAGCACACCCAGGAAGCTTGGTAACTTGTGTCAATCGAAAAATGACATTTCACTTTGGTCGTACACATTTCCGAGTGCTGAGAGCGACAGTGCTCATGCCGACGAAGTTCCGAGGGTATGGATATGAGTATGAGCTGTTTTGGATCAATACGGGTCGATGCGTCCTAGTTTGTAGTTCCGCTTTGCGCAGTTGCCTTTAGCTTGTGGAAGAAACTGCGACTGATACTCAAAAAAGTTTCATTTTGACTATTGGTTTGAAAACTACTCAGGAGTGTGTATAATGTTCACGTTCGGATAATAGATAACAAATTTAAACGTATTGAACTCTAGACTACGACAAAAAGAAAGGTAGTCCACCTTTTCACTCCTCCCTCGCTATGCTCCAGCTGTACCGTTTATTTCCTTTTTTCACGTTTTTCCATCCAACTTCTTTCGTTGGGGTACCAATCGTGTCGCATTCTCTTATCTTCCTCTGGTATAAACGGTTGTACGATCAGGCACTTGATACATTGGTTTCTGTCTCAACGTTTTGGTTCCGAATACAGTATTGATGGGACGTGTACATTCAGCTGTAAACCGATTGCGCATCCCGAACAAGACAAAGTGTGGAGGGATGTAACGGAAGCAGTTTATAGCACAATAGCCAGGCAATGCAAGCTTTATGTATGCGCGATCGTACCCTGGATACCCTCCTAGATCTCGGTTCAAAAGATGTAGACGTCTATGGATATTCCGTCTGAGATCTGGGCAATCATGCCCACTTGCTAGACGCTTTTATTTGAAATTGAAATCTAACATCAAAATGACCACAAACAGTTTTGGAGCTTTACAGTTAAACTTAGCGAGATATGCCTGAGGTGTCCAAATCACATTTTTATGCTTTCATCCCTCTGAGAGTAATTTCCTTTTAGTTCAGTTGGCTGGGCTTTCTCAACATCCCAGAATTCCTCAGATAAATTTGTCTCAATCCGTTTGATACAAAATTATGGGGTGATCGCTCAAAATCTGCGGAAAGCGCACGACCGATTTCACCGTGTTCCGGGTTCGTCAGGTAGACGTAGTCTCCTGAAGGTGAACTAGTCACTCCGTGTCGAATTTGACTTCCCAGCTCAAATGCATGGTGAAATTGCTGAGAAAGGGGAAACTCAGTGAAGTTCTTCGTATTCACTAACGTTTTGATATCTTTCCATATGATCTGCACCACACAGTTCTCCTCGATATTTCGTTGCACGTCTAGGGGGAGTATGAGATTGAATATCTGCTGATCATACTGTTACGAATGATATGACAAATTGTAACGAAAATGAGGAAGAGCGTGTAGCTAGCTGACCAGTCAGTCACCTAAAGGCAAATGATGGTGTTCCGGTAAATGGCAGGCATACAAGAAAGGAGGTAAACACAACGGCACTACTTGTTGCAGCTGTTCATGTCTCATTTAGTGTAATAGGACAGATTTTAATGGTGAAATCGACCTGATTCAATTTGAAACACTCCCAGGAAGGCAATGTCAACATTACCAGGTAAGACATATTTGAAAGTCTGTTGTCTTGATAGAACCCCAGCGAACCATGTTTTCCGTGGTACTACTTGACCAGGCAGTTCTGATAAGGGGAGTATCGTTCAGGACAAACCGGACGGAGCGTGTGCAAAATACGTATCCGCTTAGCTTGGATGGTGTCATTTTAGCTATGGGATAGCGTAGAATTTTATGCTATCAACACATGTAAGTGTAGTGTGCACGCTATGGAACACCAGGGGATAGTGATTCTCCGATGGCAGGTGTTCAAGATAATTTCTGTGGATTTGAAACAGAAGGAGAGCTCATGAACCGAAGCCCAGTAAGCAAGGTTGTACATAACCAATACTTACACATAAAGCAATCAAACTGGCAGACACCGTATACTACACTGGCCCCCTTTTTGAAAAACACCGTCCTCGGTGTACCGTGAACAGGCCGGTGCTCATGGTGTGGTGAGTGAGGCTGGGGAGCGTGTGCAGAGGTTGTTGCGTCTGGGGCTGCATCCGCCGTGTGTGATTGAGCAAAAAGTTAGCTCTGAGGCCTGTAAGCACATGTGTAGAGCCAGAATCTTTATGATAGGTCCACCAGTGTGTGGTAACCATCCTGGCGTGGTCGCCAAATATGTAGTATGCACGCTATGTAAGCACCAGGGGACAATGTTTATCCGAAGGCAGATATTCCCGACAATTTCTGTGGATGGAAAACAGAAAGAAAGCTCATGAGCCGAAGCCCAGTAAGCAAGTTTGTACATTACCAATACTTACATATAAATCAACCAAACTGGCAGACACTGTATACTACAGTGAGTTCTGAGTAAATCAACGTCTGCACTAAGCTAGCCTGTTGTTTCTTTGAGTTTCTACGCAAATCATTCTACAACTTACCCATATTTTGAGTTGCAAGAATCTTCCTGCGTAAACCGTTTTCCCTGGACACCTGACCCTTCCTTTCATCGTTTCCAAGTATCGTCATGTTGCCTCTGACAGTGAATACTATCACGTGCGTCTACGATATCTCAGTTGGAATGTTCTGATCCATCAACAGGTAGTCTCTGCCTTTCGGAAAAGGAAGGACTACCCAGTCAATTCCTCGGAATAGCACCGGATTGTAGTTACATGGGCTGCCAAAAAGACGTGAACTGCATTCATCTGTAAACTGACGTTTATTTATAGAGTTGTGGGTCTTTTACGCAATGGTTGACACGGTCCCATTCGCTCTACACACGGTTGTTGCGATGGTCGCCGATGAGAGACTCAGCTACCTGTAAGTTGGTTGCTTTATTTTCCGTCTGACTGTCAGTCCGTGGAGGTTAAAGCTTTCTCCTTCATTATGGGAAAAAAACCTGGACATTGCGAAACTATCCCAATCGCCGAAATTGACTCACCAAAAGTTTCGCTAAGGTAACTACAGAGCACTGTACCAATATATGCTAATTACAAGTGTCCCAGTCATCAAACTATATTGAAGAATTGATTGATATCCAATCATGCCGCTTTCCCACCGAGAGAGAATTGGAACAGCCATTCATTGGGACGACATTATAGATGTCATTGTCGGGAACAGCTCGTAATTCTTGTTACAAGGTCCTCACAGTTACCAATATGGCTTGGATGGCTGTTTTGGTCATCCATACTGCGTTTTCGGGTCTTAATATGATGACTAGGTACTTTCCCGTAACCAGTAGAGGTATCGCACAGGTAGGTTCGCTGAATAGAAATTTTCGGTGTTTTTGAATTCTTTACAGGCTGCTAGGTCACCGGTTTCCCTTCGCTGACATTCGATCTTCGAGTCTCAGACCCCAGCTCAGTCAGCCCAACGACGGACCTATTCAGCCTGTTTGTCGCAGAGCTACACGACACGCAAGTTCATCAGCACGCCGTTGATTTCGTTCACCTGTGGCGCAAAGAGAACACAACACATCACGTGACTCCACCACGAACGCATTCGTTTGTTGGCATGGCAACTGACAGAGGGTGTCTGAACGAAATCGCTGACCTTGAGCTTGCGATGAAACTGTCGCACCGCTTGTTCCGATCACTGCACAAAGCAATCAGTGAACGGGTGTTTGAAAGCACATTTTCTCCAAAAACGGTGATATAGATAGCCAAGGATAATCTGCCGTTGTGAACATGTGGAAATGACAAAAGTGCACCAATTTCAAATTCGCTGATCCGACTCTGCCAATTGGTGGGTTATGTCTTGGCCAAATATTATTGATGAATGGACTCTGCACCAAAGTCTGTATACACCCAATGCACCATTCTCGTGCATCACCGATCAATGCGCCACAACAACGCTGTTAGAAGATTTATGAGCAATTAACGAACAACTTTCGAACTCAACCATGCTGCAAAATTTTTTTGTAGATAGACGACAATACACAGTGTCCTGAGAGTGTGGATTGAAAAGATGTATATGATTTGAAGTGAAAGAGTATCATTCAGAACATACGAGTGCTTTCGTAGCGTCTGTGTTACAGCAAACTGTGGGATTGTCTTCTCCTTGTCTACTTACTGAAAGACAGACTATTGATTCCGTTGAAATTACAACGTCGGCTCTGGATAACTGCTCTGAGTGAACTCGGAGACTGCGCCTACCTGATGAGCTCTAAGAAGGGCGAAACCAGTCGTGAGCTGTCGAAGAATTTTCAACAACCTCATGAGTAGTGCATTACGAATATACATGTATCGTAATATCTCGAATATCGTACCAGCTGACACATGAGGCGGCCTGGTGCAGCACATTCAGTTTCCTGGAAACATCACAAACGAGGGATTCCGAGGGTTCTAGGTGAGTCTCCTACAACAAAACCATTTTTTGCGCGAAAATAGAACCTATTTTTGGATAATTGTTTAAAAGAACACTATCTATGCATATATTATGCTGCCTTGCATCTATAGTAGTCGTGATGTGTTCGAGTCTGAATATTTTCCAGGATTATATCCCTTTGGGCATCGGTGTGGAATTACACAACCATTATCCAGAAAATTCACGAGGGTGACGTCCCAACAAGACAGCTCAAAGTCGGATGAACCAAAAGGATTTAGCGTCTTCTGAAAACGAGATCGCAGCTATTCTTCAAAAGATAAATTCCGGAGACAGAAGATGAAGTGGTATTTGCGTAAAATGCGGAATCAGAAATCCACCAACCGAACATACGAAAACAAGCCATGATACTAAACCTCGTCCAGAAAAGCAAAAATGTGCTATTTAAATACAAAAAGAATAAGCCACCCGCCTTCTGCTTGATCGACAGAAACGGGAAACCCACCAGTGATACAATAGTGGTATCTGAAGCTACATATAACACTATATAGGAGAGTATTCTGCCCTAGCGACCTCATCACATCCAAACTTTTCAAGACATAAATACGAGCGGCTTCTAACCAACTTGGTCTTCACGAAGGAGGACGTTCGTCAACTGTTGCACAAGACAAATCCCTTCAGCGCTTAATCGCTAGAAGGGGTATATCAAGGATCCTGAAGAAAAAGTCATTCACACTGGCAAAGCATTTCTACCTAGTGTCTCGTCATTCGCTGGACGAAGGTAACCTTCCCTCTGCTTGGAAGGAAGCGATTGTCACGCCAAACTACAAAATTGGTGACAGACTATCGCCCGGCACCTACAGGCCTATTAGCCACACTAGCGTGCCGTGCAAGGTAATGGTACGCATTCTGAAGCGAGCCATCCTAGATCACCTTATTACCAAAAACTTAATATCTCCAGTTCAACAAGTCGTTCTCACAAACCGTTCTTACGTGACGAACATGCTCGTATTTATGGACAGCTTAACCAGAGCCAAAGACGAGGGACTCACATCGGATGCCACATTTCTCGACTTTTCAAAAGCATCCGATCGAGCTCACATGTTTTGCTGCTCTACAACCCCGGGTCTCACGGTATTCAAGGGACAATTTTACACAAAATTGTGGCGTTCTTATCAGACAGAACATTCCGAGGGAAAGTATGTTTGAAGTATACTCTTCTGCGGCGCCGGTCTCCATTGGATTTCCTCAAAGCTCTGTTTTGGGTCCACTTCTGTTTCTGATCTACGTCAACTACCATCCACAGTTATTTCAAGTCCATATCTACTTTTTGCGGACGACTTTGAATCACAGGGTTCAAATGCCAGTGCCTTCCAAATGCATGTGGGCGCTACAAAGCAGTGGTCGTTGGACTGGGACCTTCGTCTGAATGGCGAGGAGTGCGTCCATATGTCATTCGGAGGAGACTCAGCGAACGCCAATGTCGTGAGAATGGTGAAAATAGACCAGAAGACATCACGAGGATAGATGTCAAGAAGGAGTTGGGTATCTGGCTCTCTTCAAACATGTCCTTCTTAAAGAAACATGATAAATCGGCTCAAAAGGCATTCATCGTTCTACGGATGATTCGGCACACCTTCCCCCGTATTACTTGCATGGACTTCCAGACACTCTATGCGGCCTACTTCAGACCGCTTCTTGAATATGCCAACCAAGCTGTCTACTCAAGACGCTAGCAGGACGTAACCCTCATCGAGCATGTCTAGCAGGCTGCTACGAAAATGGTTGCCGGCCTTAAATCTGCGAACTATAAAACGCGTCTCGCTGGGCTTGACCTATTTTCCCTGAAGTATCGTCGCCTCTGAGGGGACCTAATACTTACTTATGCCCTGTTTGGACAAGGTTTGCCGAACGGGGTTTCTCCGTTAAGCCAACTAACACACAGCGGGAACATGGTAGGAAGACTTTCATAATCAGAGTGCACACCTTCATAAAGCGACAGTTTTTCTCATTTGCTGCGTGGAATAACCTCCCTCCAACGGTTTTTCACGCTGCATCTTATACCCATTTCAAAGCACTTTCAGACGCCTTTTAGATGAATCCTTCGGCAAGCTTACTGCCCCTCGCTGAGAACGTAAAGAGCAGTGCTACACCCTTTTTTCACTTGCGCCTTTCAGACGAACGACAGCCACTGAACGACAAGAACAAAACCGACCCGGAAAACTTGGGCGAAGGCCTCGATCCTGTGTATCAATCTGTGAATCCGGGAATTCAATCCTTTTACTTGTATCTGCCTACCGGAAGGTACTTTTCATAGTTTAGAATTTCAAACTGAAATGATGGCTTGCCTTTAGTGAATACATAACCGTGATTCACACTACTTCATAAAAGACTGTACCAAATTCCACTTTTTATCAAATCTAGTTGATTTCATGATTCGTGCTCAGTTAAACTCACAAAGATGCACTCTATCGTACTACTTTGTCCTTCTTACCTCCAAAGAAATTGATGGTTTGCATGTTTTTACTGAGGATAGAAATGCAACTAGTGATCCTGAACTGCATACACCGAATATTTATGCGCGCTGACCAACTTTGCAGGGACTAATCTTTGGCCAGAATTCGCACAAAAAAGAGTAGCCATGTTTGGGATATCAAATGAACCAAATGTGAGTTACGGTATTCAACATATCTACCTAGCGAGGTTCAGCCGGGTTGGTAACCGAGGCCTCCAAATCCTATCACACCTCAGAGTGGTTTGTGCAATTGTCGATGAAGACAACACAAACTTCGTAGCCATACGCTGATAGCTCTGCGATTGACGGAAATGTGGTGGTGGTCATCGTCGTCGTGTTTGTGGTAGTGTTGGTGTCTGTTGCTGCTGCTGTGTCCAGCACCAGAAGCTGGGTTGGCTGGGACATGTGTTGCGCATGCCTAACCATCGTTTGCCGAAGAGAGTGCTGTTTTACGTGCCCAATTCAGAGTGGCGTAAACAGAGAGGTGACCAACCCTTGACCTGGCAGAAGGGTATGAAAGAAATCACGAAACGCTTGGGTGCTGTCTGTGCTACTCGCCTTCCAGGATGGGGACCGCGTGATTCCCACTGCGCCTGGTTGAAGACGCTGCAAGATATGGCTGCCAACCGATGTCAGTGGTGATCTTGTTGTCAGTTTCTATCCATATTGCCTGAATGAGCGTTTGGAGGTGTAGGAATTGTAGTAAGGCAGAACTAAGACCCTTCCCCGTCCGTGTTTATTCTTTTCTTCACAACAAGGCTTTCAAATAAATCATGGCTGTACGGCAGCGAAGCATCGGCGTTGAACACTGATGTCAGGCTGTCGATGATGATGATGATGATGCTGTTGCTGTTTTTCTTGTTCTTGTTACAGGTGGTGGTGATGATTTAGGTTGTATAAATGACTGTCATTCTGTCCACTAAAGCCCAACGGAATAGCAAACAGACTCTAATAACCTGACGTGCATCAGACTTGCCCCTGATCCGTAAGTGGTATAATATATCCGTAGTATATTGCCTCCCCACTGTGTTCGGCTGCGAGGTTGATTAACAGCAGGCTTCAGTTAGTCTGTGATATCCAGGCTAACGGTGACCGCCGGGAAGATTTTTTGGTAAAAGGTGGTAAACGGTTATTTTAGTGCCAAATGGGTGCAGTTAAAATGCAATCGGTTGAGAACGATGGCTTCCTAGGGATGATAGGATTTCACAAGCAAACTGTAACGGGAGACAAAGGGTAGAACAACTGGTAATGATGTTATATAGATTTCGCCCGAACTACTCATTGTATCTTCTGTCAGATAACACTCGCCTTAGTGAGGTCAAACTCTCTTCACTGACTATTCAAATAACAAGGAATTCGTTGAGTGGACAGGACAGTTCATGGGTCTCCCATTTCCAGCAAAACTTTTGCGATTATCTAAACCTGCCTATTTTGTAGATAGTATGAGTAAGCACTTTAAAACAGTCCTTTCAAACAGGCCACAGTGTACATTAATCCTGCGATGTCCTCTTTAGCGAAACATACCCATTTACAAATAAATTTGGTTTTGCGAGAGACTCAGCTGGAACACAGCTGAATCTCCCGTTTGTGATGTTTCCACCTGATGAGCCCCAAGAAGGGCGAAAACGGTCGTGGGCTGTCGAAGGATTTTCAGCAACTTTATGAGTGCTCTCCTCTTATTCCGTCTGCCTAAAACGGTTAGCCTATGCTAAGCAGACCACGTGTTTCGAATACACGTCAACCAAATCTAACGCAATCGGTTTAAACGTTGTGCATTCATTGTTTAATTTAAAAAGTTTGCGTCGTATTCTCTATTTGTACCTTCCAATGGAGATTGAACGTCTTGATTGAATATACCATGGTGTGCCTTGTTCTCGCCTACAGCCGACGCAAACTACCTTTTTTCTGTAAACAAGCGCCAAACATCCAACTAGACTGACAATCAATTGATGGTATATGCACTGATTTGAAACAAATTTACTTCTCAGTAGGTAAAAAGCAAACGGTGCCGTAAAAATGCAGGAATCTCCCTGACAAGCTTCTCCTTTCCCTGCCATCATCTAAAACCACCTGAGTCCGGTCCAGTGTTCTAGTCTAAACGTACATGAATAGTCCCACATGCCTTATACGTGTACGATAATATTATTGAGCAACTACGCTTTACGGGTACTGACGGATCGCGTTGTGACTTTGTGGTCATATTAGATTGAATTTGGGGTTTTGCGGGATAGGTATTTTGTTCATATTCACACCGCTCTCGTTTGAACGGTCGTCCTCGTGTTCTGGCGTAATTATTCCGGTGAGTCCACACCAAAGGGAAGAACTGGACTCGAGTTTCGCTCTTATTAGAGCTCATCAGCAGTGCATATCCAGTGGCGGCGCCGGGATCGGAACCCCGGACATCTGACATGCGAGGCGAGCGTGTTACCACTACTCCACCAACGCACTTTGGACGCATCTGAATTTTCACGTCTGAACAGGCGAACGTGTTCACGTTTGAGCGATGTGATTGGTGATATTAGATTGTCTGTGCGAATCGGGGCATGTGGGAGGCACAGTTGTTTCACCAAGGTCATTTCGACATAGTAAACTCTTCTGTCGACAGGAGCACGCATGCAAAAGTTTACCGAACTCTGCAAAAATGTCCGTGACCTTGGAGAAACCTTCCCTCAACCACGAGTTCGTGCTTCCCGCTGAATTAGTGCTTGCGGAGCGGGGTCTTTTTTATTGCGCTACTTCTCCATTTTGCCATAAGGCCTATTGTTGTGAATGACAGAAGTAGACTTTATACGGGGATGGTATTGATTATTCAGCATTATAAGGAAACATCACACGTTCCATCACCCTGTGTCGTTGTGTGCGTTTGTCAACATTTGTTTAGAAAATGAGCAAACGTGATCCAGTCAAGAATGACAACCATTCAACTAAGGCCGATTTGATCATTCACGGTGAGTTTATTTGTTCAAAGGGAATACTATATTTAGTAAGAATCTGGTTTTCTGTGATACAAATAATAATAATTTTATAGTTAGATTCAGCGGAACCAACTTGAATTGCGCCATATTAGATACGTTGTTGATTTAACTCAGTTTGGGTGCATGCTCACAGTATCTGTTAGTCAGACTCATCTTCATCAACACAAATGTTCTTTTATCAAAAAGGATACTTTCTCTTTAAGACGGAGCAACCGCTGTTTCCAATTTAATGTGCGCATTTTTAAATTTTCTTTTGGTGATTTACTTCAGCAGACGTATGAAGAAATCCAACTGGATACCGTGACACTGACTACTCAGGACTTCCTGAGGCTGTCTCAGTAGTGTCTGCTAACAGATCCAAGCCGCATGCGACCCTCAAGTTTTCTCCTCTCGAAGACCAACAATCAGCTGAGTTATTCCACGGATGTATGGAATATATCGCGCAACATTCATAGAACCGTGTCCCATCACTCTATGGCTTCCGTGTGGCTTTTCTGATGACCGGGTTCAAATCATGACAAAAATTTAGCTGGTATGGTTTCCGCGTGGCTTTTCTGATGACCGGGTTCAAATCATAGTGGTGCCAAGGATATGCATTATTGGTGAGATCTAACAGGAGGAAAACAGTAGCTCCCATCCCGTTTGGTCTGGACTGACCAGAATAATGGCACCAGGGCAGCTAGGCTATTCAAGTGAGAGTTATGCTGGCACAAATCACACAAACATCTCGTCAGCTCAAAGTCGTCGAATAATCGGAAAATGAAAGGAGACGTAGCCGAATTCGTTGACTTGCTGAAAATCGGTATCAGCCACTCTGTGGTCTTTGGGTTTCCTTCAAAAATTATTGCAGAAAGCAGGACCAACTATTTCCAGAATATGTGAAAAACAAACCTCACAACTCCATGAGTTGGATGAGACTAGAAATGCTAAGATGAAACCAGCTGACCGTATTCCTCCAGAAAATATGGAAGTTCAATGTTCCTCCAATTTGCAGTTGTCCGAAACTCACTAATCAGTATTTATCGAATTCTTGTGTGTTGCTCATCGAGTCCAGTTACCATGTGCATAGGATTCAAGTGTTTTTTTTGACTACTTGAACTGACTTGTATTTAAATAAGAGTATGTGTTCAAGGCTACGCTGGCCTTGCATACTTACGTAACCGTCTTCTTCCACAGATTTTGGTCACTGCCTTTCGGTGACGAAAATACCACTCTGGTCACTTATTCTGCGGTGCGCACGCAGTAGTAACACGGTGGATGTGTATTTCTCCGCAGGTAAGATTTTCACAGCACATTTGACCGAAGAATGGAGAGAGCCCCACTGGCGGTAGCTCAGTAAACAAAACAAAACCACAAGAGCTTTCGTGGAACAACACTCGTTTGCAAACAAATTTGGTTTTGAACGAGACTCGCTTGGAACCCAACTGAATCTCTCGTTTATGATGTTTTTAAGCAGTAGTGTATTTCGTGGAACTTTACGACTATGTACATGCTAATGCACTCCAAATTGATTTTCCCTGAACTTTAAGTACACCCCTCTCTCAATTCTGTGCCTGAACAAAGCGAGGCAGTTGTCAAACAATTGAAAAATGTTTGAAACCGGTTGAGCAATCATCAATCAGAGGCGTTTGATATACTTTTGGTACATTTATTGCTAGGTGATGTATCCACTTTGACACAAAAGCTTTGTCAGGCCAAGTGAATAAATTACCAAGTTGACCGAGTTCTAAGGCAGAGAACCAATCGGTGAGATTCCTTATGACAAGTCGACTTGATCAGTACTGGACGCCAGTCCGAATTTCTCGCTTGTTGGTTAGTGTAGATGACTAAAATGTATGATCAGTTTGGAAACTGTTGCAATTTTGAAACGTGGACTGGAGTTCACACCACAGCGACTGGTGGCCGAGGCTGACCGGTGGCAGTACAGTCCCTAAATACATGTGGTCATGTTACAGGTTTAGAATTGCGTACAAGCCCGCTTCGGTTTTGCAGCATTCTGGTCGTTGTAAGCAAAACCGTGGAAGTTTTATTTTTACTCTTATTCTTTTAATTTCTTTGGGGGAATTTTGGAACTTTCATGAATTTTCTCGTGAAATGCCAGCGTCTTCCTTCTGGCGCTGTCGTGTGCACATGGTGCGCATAATCAAATGCTTTGGGTTTCATATACCTTTTAGTATATCTCCAGGACTGGGCAATAAAAAAGAATTCCTCGGTTCCTTAAGCTAAAAGGAATAAATCTTTGATACCTGTTTTAATTTGATTTGTGGTCACCCTTAGTCATCTACAATTTGAAATTTTGGAAATATTACGGCAGTTACGATTACTTATTCTGTCACCCATCGACCTATTCACTATCAATTACTTCCTATAAGTTGATAGAATATCACGTGATTGGTACAAGATTTTCCTAAGCAACTCTTCATCCGGGTCAGGACGCAGCATGACTAGGTGCTTTTGCACACGGCATTGTTCACTACCTTCTTTCAGGCGAGCCTGTTACTACATTCACACGTATTAGTAAGTTCTGGTGGAGAGTGTCAATCATCTTAAGAGACAGTGACTTTCTACCTTCATTCTTTTGTTTGATTGGGCTTTTGGTCAAACTCAAACAGGATGATCCCAACCTCAATACTGGAGAGTTTTGGAAGCTTGTGCTATCCATCTCAGCAAGTTCTTCGGAGAAGGCGTGAACAAGACTAACACGTGTTGGTCATAAATTCAGCCCTTATAAATCTATGTAGGTACTCTTTGGAGTACTACTGTTGATCACGGTAGATATCGGCTCTCAACCGAAGCGCAGTAACAGTAGTTTGTGAACATCATTGTCGAATGTTTTGAAGTGAATGTATGAGAGACTCTATTGTCGTTTGGTTCAGCCAAATCCGAGAGGAACATTTGTATAGAGAATCGAGCCCTAATGCAGCGTCTGTTCATTAACATTTGGCCACAGCAGAACTATTTAGACAGTGAAAGTAGTTAGTTGTAACATTAAAAGCGAATGAAGCAACTTTGATGTTCAAATGGTCCTCTTGTGAATGGTGACTGAAGAGTCGGACACCACGACTACTAATTACGATGATGACAGAAGACACTGTCCTGAACAGTTCATGAATAATACTTTATTGGACGTTCAGTCAGGTACAAAATCAATTAGGTTTTCGTTCGCATAATTCTTGTAACACAGTAAGTTAGGAGTCAAACATGCGCACCATCTAACAACTGCATAAAGTCTCCAGAAGCTACCCGATGAAGATCCACCTTACGGTAAACCGTCTTATTTCACATTACTGAACGTGCTATATAACTTCATAATCGTCTTTTGAAGACGATTATAGGAAATTATTCATTATTTTTACGCTAGTCGTTCTACATTATGCCTCTCCGGAGGAAGAGCCAGAAAGGAATATTCGATGGAGATGTTTCCTTCTGGGAGGGCTGCTTTGTATCAGCTGTATCCCATGATGTCTTCACCAAAGAAATGTGAGGATTGTTGAGTCTGAAAGTTTTAAGACGGCTTTTGTATTAGCCATACATAACATAGCGCATAAGGTTGTTGAAAACTCTTCACCAACCCACGGTCGGTTTCCACCGTTTGTGCAACGATTTGGTTCTTACGGGAGACTGAACTGGATGCAACTGATTCTCTTGTTTATGATGACTTAAATTGAATCTCCCTTTAAGGAGTGACCAAATTAGTCTGCAAATGGGAGCATTCGACCATTCTGTTGATTTTATTTTTCTGGCATTACTTTGCTGAAGCAGCTCAGTGGTCATGGCTACCGGGCCTTCATGGACTAGTCCGCTGTGACGTCCGACCAACCAATACGCACGTCCCTTTTTCGCACAAATCTCTTCAAGTCCGCACCTGCGTCTGGCGCACGCATCGTTGCAGGGGGAACGACAGACTCACTCTCTCCAATCCGGTTTGTGCGTTGTGACAAGCCATTGCGATCAAGACCTCAGTCCTCCTCCCCCCACCTCGGTTGCGCAAGCGCACTGGTACCAATGGGTCAGCTGACTGGGGGTGCACGGTGCATCCTATCCATTTAGGGATGTCGGAACGCCGATCAAGCTGTGAACGCGCAACGGGTGTAAATAGCGAAACCAATCCAAGCTCGTCAAGCCCGATAGCCATAGGTGGTCTTCAGTGCAGTCAGGACGCCACAGTGAAGTACCAGGTTTCTTTATGGCACTAGCAGAAAGTCCCTCTTGAAACTCCAAGCGCTTGCAATCCACCTTTTGAAGTTCCACAAGTCCGTCTATCCAACATCCCTGAGAGGGACGGATGCACAGTGCACAGCCGATTGCCTGACTCAGTGGTATCAGTGTGCTTTCGTAACTGAGATGGGGGGACGAGTGTACTGAGTTCATGGTCGCACTGGTCTGTCACACGCACAAAACGGAAGCGAGAGAACGACTTCTGAGTTTCCCCTTGCAATTATGCGCGCGCCAGACGCAGGCGCGTACGTGAAGAGAAAGCGTGACGTACGGATGGGAAACTGAGCGAAACGCCCGGACTTTGAAAATGCGGTGAGGTCATAGTGAAGTAGCTCGTAAATGAGTAAAAAGGTGGTACTAATGCAAAATGATGATGGTGCTCATCGTGGTGCTCTGTATCTGTGTCATGACAAACAAGTGAATTTTGTACCACTTTGGCAAGAATAACAAAAAAACGTAAATCACCGCTAAAATGTATTACAATAACACTCCAGACGTTATGTGTACCGGCGAAGAGAGCATTGTGGGCTTGAGCCCTGTCATACCCGAGCTTTGTTCAGCCAGGAAAAATCCGGTGATGCGACAGCACAGCACGGCTTCTAACATCAACTCTTTAACCTTCCAATTTTCGAAAGCTTTTGGCCAATTGTATTGGGTATTTCCATCGTAGTGTTCGCTTTCATGGAGTGAGTCGACCATTTGTGGAACCACAAGTGACTTCTCTTCTATTCTAAGGAGTTTGCTTACTTGTGGGGCGATTGCAATGCTAATTCACTCTGTGTTACTCAGGTTGTTTCCTCAACAGGAGAGAGGACAACTGTTTCAGTTACCCTTCGTCTGTGCAACTCAACTGTCTCAATGCACTTTGGTCTAAGTGACTTCGTCACCCAGTCAAAGACAAACGTACCATTTCCATTCATTTGCCAAACAATAAGAGTTCAGTTATTGGTGTCGTCTAAACTGAGGTATTTCAGCAGTGCTGGCCTTGTATCAACAAGTCTGTTGAATCGTGGGTGGCCGTCTATTGGTTACGCATGCACTAAGCCTGTCAGACTACGCGATAAGAAGACACGGGACACGACTGTATTGTCAGGATAAAACAGACAGAGCTTCTGTGCAAAATATAGGATGACCAAATGGCCGATTATGGTCGTTCACTTGTTCGTTCTGTACAGCCAATTGCGATGTTCGGGTCGTGAACAATTTCAGCCAACTCCGCTGGTCGTGTGTTGCTAAGCCGTGTTTGGTGCGTTCCGCCAACGCACCTGCTATCCGAAACGTGTGGTACCGATGGTGACCTTGGGGGACGAGTGTACTGAGTTCATGGTCGCACTGGTCTGTCACACAAACGGAAGCGAGAGAACGACTTCTGAGTTTCCCCTTGCAATTATGCGCGCGCCAGACGCAGGCGCGTACGTGAAGAGAAAGCGTGACGTACGGATGGGAAACTGAGCGAAACGCCCGGACTTTGAAAATGCGGTGAGGTCATAGTGAAGTAGCTCGTAAATGAGTAAAAAGGTGGTACTAATGCAAAATGATGATGGTGCTCATCGTGGTGCTCTGTATCTGTGTCATGACAAACAAGTGAATTTTGTACCACTTTGGCAAGAATAACAAAAAAACGTAAATCACCGCTAAAATGTATTACAATAACACTCCAGACGTTATGTGTACCGGCGAAGAGAGCATTGTGGGCTTGAGCCCTGTCATACCCGAGCTTTGTTCAGCCAGGAAAAATCCGGTGATGCGACAGCACAGCACGGCTTCTAACATCAACTCTTTAACCTTCCAATTTTCGAAAGCTTTTGGCCAATTGTATTGGGTATTTCCATCGTAGTGTTCGCTTTCATGGAGTGAGTCGACCATTTGTGGAACCACAAGTGACTTCTCTTCTATTCTAAGGAGTTTGCTTACTTGTGGGGCGATTGCAATGCTAATTCACTCTGTGTTACTCAGGTTGTTTCCTCAACAGGAGAGAGGACAACTGTTTCAGTTACCCTTCGTCTGTGCAACTCAACTGTCTCAATGCACTTTGGTCTAAGTGACTTCGTCACCCAGTCAAAGACAAACGTACCATTTCCATTCATTTGCCAAACAATAAGAGTTCAGTTATTGGTGTCGTCTAAACTGAGGTATTTCAGCAGTGCTGGCCTTGTATCAACAAGTCTGTTGAATCGTGGGTGGCCGTCTATTGGTTACGCATGCACTAAGCCTGTCAGACTACGCGATAAGAAGACACGGGACACGACTGTATTGTCAGGATAAAACAGACAGAGCTTCTGTGCAAAATATAGGATGACCAAATGGCCGATTATGGTCGTTCACTTGTTCGTTCTGTACAGCCAATTGCGATGTTCGGGTCGTGAACAATTTCAGCCAACTCCGCTGGTCGTGTGTTGCTAAGCCGTGTTTGGTGCGTTCCGCCAACGCACCTGCTATCCGAAACGTGTGGTACCGATGGTGACCTTGGGGATGCGTCATTCTCTGCACATGTGCTTTTTCATGTCTGGACTCCTCCTGGCAAAGCCCCCAGTGTTTAAGGCTGTGGATTTTACGACCTCCATATGAGTGACCGCCAGCGGAGTCGGATTCGTTGGTCACTTGGATATCCTGGTCGTATGTCATATTGAAAAACCATATAAAAAACCATATTGAAAAATTGTAATGGTGTCTACAGGTGGACCCCGATTATTTGTTGGACAAACTTACCTCGGTCAAGTTGCTCAGCAAGTAGGTCGGTGTGTAACAACAGATGTGCTCTGATAGGACTTAAACCGGTCTTCATCACACACTGTTTATACTCGTTCGGGTGAAATCACACTCGCAGTGACTCGTATGGGGTTTGGTTCTACACAAGTAAACTTGGATGAGAGAGTTTCGTGAGACATACATGAGCTTCACCTGAAAGGGCATTGTCAGGAGTTTCCGAAAAAATGGAAACAACTATCGGGCTAAAAATACTAAGGATAAACCTAGACGGCAACCAGCGTTTCGTTTGAGCGAGTACCGAAAATCGAAATAGTGCAGCAAGTCGGAGGCATTTCGATAAAACGATCACATCAGCCCCAACAAAGTTACAGGCACTTATGTGGATAAGAACGAAATGTATGCAGAGTTGAATGAGATCAGCAGCCATCCACCGAAAAATCGAATTACCATTTGCCCGACGATTTCCCGACGTCCACTTGGATTGCGCTGGTTTTGATAGTCCAGGTCTTCATATCGTTCTCAAAATTGGACACGGAGTTGGGATGTTTGCTGACGAAGACCGTCGCGGGAGAATGGGCCGATCTAAAGGTCGTTTTACTTTAAAGAAAAACTTTGATTCAGCGTAGACTTTCCCTACGAGTCCCACAGGCCTCATGTTTGTAAGGCGGTTGGACATGTGGAACTAGATTAAGTGCTCCTCATATATGTCGGAAAATATCGCATTCGGTGTAAGTCCTTCACTTTTGGTTTGTATTGGGACGTTTGGGAATATGAGCGCATTCCTTAACCCAGAGCGGTCGGGTACAACCGGTATTGCTCCATGGATACCAACTTGTTAGATGTGACGTGACTTCGTACGACCTGCTTTGGAATGCATTTCATCACCTAGCGCGGTAAGCCAATAAATCTAATAGGCCAGCAGCTCCTGAGTGATAAATGGTCCCCAATTTTGTAGCCCAACGTAACAGTCGTCTGCTTCCAAACAGAAGCAAAGCCACTCTTGTCAAGGGACTGATGAAACACTGGGTAAGAATATCTATCAACGCTGAGAGAGGTTGCCTTGGGAACTCTTGCGTGCACTCAATGTGGCGAATGGATGGATGGCGAATGGATTTGTCACAAGCATCTTCTGCTGCAAACATTGAATTATTTGAAGGCTGTATGCAGCTTTGCCTTGCTAAGATTTGATATGACGGAATCTTTGGGGCAGAATACAGACCTCCATAAATTTCTCGATTTTGACTACAACCATGCGACCATTCAACAACTCCCGTTTCTACCACCAAAAAATGAAATTAGTGTTTCTCCTTGGCGGTGTCTCATGTGCTGAAATAGTACATTTTCAAATGGTTACGATTGAGACTTATTAAGTTATTTTGCTTCCCAAGTGCAGTTGCTGGATCGATGATTTGCAGTGGCTCTGCCTCTTGCGAAATAACAGCGGATCCTCTGCGACTCCCATAGTCATCCCTTTGAGGAGTAGCGTAGGCTTTATCTCCGGAATACCTGTGATTCCTCTGGACAGTCTTTACTTCGTGCAACGTTGTCTCATAGGTACGATTACTTTGATATCGTTTCAAGACAGCACTCCATTGATGCTCCTGTTGTGTGTAAACTGTGGGCGGAAGAGCCAGTGCCATCTTGTAGCGGTGTAACAGGTCTAACCAAAAGTAAGTTTAACCATATTTAGAGCAAAATGAATATATTTTGAGATTAATAGAGAAAGCCCAGTGGCGTTTTGCTTCTGGGTTGCCGTGTGTTGGAGAAGACTGAAGCTAATAAAAACGGAGGATTTTCCGATTCGAGATGTTTGACAGTCTCGTAAATTTGTCCATCTGATCAAACTCTCCCCAGTGAGAAGGTACTAAAGTGTGCTCTCGGAATAGACGTAATATTTGTGAAGTCTCGGTCTCTGGAACACCATAGTTCCCGAGAAATTAATTTTCGTTTGCACCTGTGATCGGTTAACAAGCAGTTGTTTCTTTGATTTCCATCAAAAATTCCCTAAACACCATTGCGCGCAGGACACTAACGTTTAGATCTAAGCCCAGCGGTGGCTGCTACCTTTAAGAAACCCCAAAGTTATTCTAAACTAACAATAGTTTGATGAAAGTTTTCACTGGTTTTATTGGTATTCGTTTCTCTTCAAATTATGTTTACTCGTTTTGTTGCTAACCGGGCTGGTGAGTTCTCTCATTCCGCTCAGGTTCGTATGATTTGTTATTTTTTTAAAGTTTTGGTCGGTTTTGGGACAGGGAACCCGAATTACATGTTTAGCTCACGAAATTACTCTTATTTCTATAGGTAGAGCAAATTCGTTTTCTTGCGTATATGAATGAATACGATGAGTCAGCTGACATTGTTAGTCCCGTTCCAGCCGCCGGATCTCTATGTTTGCGTACTGGAAGCATCTTTAGGGTGTGCAGCGCACCAAGGCATGAACCTTCCCACCTGACAGTTTGATTTCTTCTCAACCGTCTGGAAAACTCGCCAACTTCGTGAAAACTATTGAATACATCAAAAACGTCCCTAAGGAAGGCGATCCTTCCTCGCGTTTTGAGACAATTGCTCGAGCAATTTGCCACCGACATCAAATTATCAAATCGGGTGACCACAAGCTACTCGCCATTTTTTAGTAGATAGACGAAATGATCGGTTAGAATATGGAATGTGGAAATTGAGGTTGGTTTCTCTGGTGTTGCACTGTAAGAAACATGCCGGCGTTTGGCAATGATGCGAAAAATTGCAGAGGTATGGTGAGAACGTCTGCACGCTACTCTGATTCTTCGGATGACACTGTCCAAATTTTTCGCCTTTTGTCTAAGGAAGTTAACCAAGACGCTTACTTTGAACCCGCCTTGCACGCCAAGCACACATTCTTGAAGTTGTTTCTTCTCCACATATCTGCTGAGAAATAACTGTATGCTATAGGTTTTGTTATCAACTTGTTGCCGATAGTGACTGATGTATCACGCCCTCAAAGTAAGCAGGAGACAAGGTTCCACACGTACAGTCACCATGTAATCATTTGGTTGCAAAGCCATGTCAACGCTCCGACAGTATAAACACTATGGGCGCACTAAACAGTTTATTTCGTCTCGTCACAATGCTTTCCGTAAACTATTGTCCTCACAGCCATAGCAGAAACTTTATTTGTAGCCACGTAGATAAACATTGAGTACCCTTAAACACACCACCGGGTGGTGTGGTAATTTGGCAACAAAAAGTATGCGTCATCATCTAAGCAAACAGTATTCTCTATTGCCAGTATTTTCGGACCATCCATGTTCCTGCTAAACGTCCATACCCCCCGCTTCTTCCTCCTCAAACAAAGAGAATCATTGGGTGAATTCGGTGCCCATACTGCCAGTGGTAACTTTGACGGTTGTTTTGCAATCGCAAGCATCTCGCTGGCATCAATCGTTATCAAAACAGGTTATCCTCAGGCAAAATACCCTTAGTATGTTCGGTGGCCGACAGTCAGTATTGCTCAAGACTCTCCTAACCAATGGGCTTTATTCTATTTGACAAGCAATTCATACAGTAAGTTACTGTCGGTTTCAGCATCCTTACCAAGAGCAAGCCCGGAGAACACAAGTAATTTGGTATAGCATGTGAAGGCGTCCGTGCTTTAAAAAAACTAATATCTTGTGTCATGTCCATGCTAATTGGCCGGAACGCTACCAGGGACAACCACTTGGCGATATCATCATGACTGGAAACCTGAGCAGTGGATTTCGACTTGTGGTAACAAGCAGAATGGTTGAATTGAAACAAATTGACCTCATGGCATTTATGTGGGAATGGAAGATTGAATTCTGAGGTTCTGCGCTCTCACATTTGTATAGGCGCTGTTCTCTAAATCACTCTAAATCTTAACAAGTTCAAAAACAAGCGCTAGAAAAGCCTATGAAGCTCATTCAGAATGTATACAACTCAGCGTTTCCATAATGGTCTCGTTATTTTAAAGGTCTGCAAGACATCGAGATAAGCCAAAGTGACATTTTTGTCGGCGAAATGGTCCTTGAATATTCCTCGCAGTTGTAGCGTGCAAATCCTTAAGGTTTGCAAACAACAAAAACTTGTGGTCTACGATATGCATCCCAAAGATGAGAGAAAACGTTCAGCAAGCAAGAGGGAAACAAGTGTTTCAATTAAAGACCCTGCCGGAGCAAAATAAACAATGATTTGAAAATGAATGTAGATGTTCAATGAAGCATTTATGAAGGTCGATTGGATCGTTTTTCCGCGGATGGATATATACTCTGTGCCATCCAACAGTGGAGTCTCAACAATTGCAGAAAGACCAAACCCAAACCAACATTTCAGAAATTTTCGGGGTATGGTTGACAGTTTTCATGCAGATTCCATATGATTGAAAGAGCCGGTCGCTATTTTCTCAAAACATCTGAACGCAGAAAATGCTTGAAAATATTCAGTGTGAGGTTTGCCAATTCCACAAACACTAGAGACAACGACAGTCTAACCGCTTACTTCTGTGGCTCATGAGTTTTCACTGGGCCACTCTACGTCCCAAAACGTTCGTTCCAGCCATCGTGCGCACTGAAGATTTTACAACGCACTCGGATTCCACAGTTTTCAGTCACTTCCTCCCATAAACTCAGGCTTACACGGTCTACACATACGTAAAGTTCGACCACTCTCCTTGTCTCAGTAGGACTGCACACGGTCAAACACATCGCATTTGCCCACAACAGATGGTCGTGTGCTCCGTTCGTCCCAGAAAGATGACACTAACATTCACATATGAAAATCACAGCGGGATCACATAGCGGAAGTATAAGCTGGCAGATTCTGCTATCAGAAAATAATAAAAATAACTTGATATCCTCACGAATTCCTGTTATCTGACCCAACCAGCTCGAAATATTGATGCTCTAGGGTCCACGAAACGAACGGACTGTTCGAAGGTAAGCGTTTTATTTCAAGGCGGCAAACTAGAATGCAAATCATTAGTCCGATTTCTCATTTAAATAGATTCATTTTGCTCTCATTTAATCTATAGACCACCTCCGAGTCAAAGCATTCAAAGAGTCTGAAATTTTGTGCCTGCTATGTTTACGTGCGCGGAAATTGTCAGCAAGATCCTTTCATTTCAGGTAATTATCGAAGCCCCGATATTCGTTCGTAATGCGCGTAGAGTTCATCAAGAACCATCGTATATAAGAAAGTATGCTGGGCATGCGCGGCAACTCAACAGGTGAGTGCGTCCACAGTGCCTTTGATAGATCCTCTGCATGTGGTTCCCAAAATAATTAGGCCCGAGTTGACTATATCAGGGGTTTTACTGGGCCATGCATTAGGTGGCTTTTGACCGATTCCACCAATCTGTTCACTGGTACTTTGGAATAAATTTAAACAAATGGTTGAATGTGTTTTTCATTACAGTGGCATCAACGGAGAAATTTCACGCTGCAAACGTACGACAGATAAAGGGAATCGTTCACGGATGGCTGGAAAACGAACGACAGAAAATTCGAAACCGGTTGCACAGGGCTACCGGTAATGATTGACTAAAAGATATTCTGTGAAGCTTTTAATACCTCTTTTGTATAAATGATCGTACTTGAGAATGCTTATTTCCAATCGGGCAAGTTAATGCTGAGAAAAGACGTAGGGAAGCTGGGTCGGCATGGCACGGGGGCGTGCCGTTTAAGTAGTTCGAGAATCCCATCAGGGGTAGCAGAGAATGCCCACGGTGGGCGTAATTCATGCATCGGACGATTTTCGCGAATTGCGGACTCGGTACAGCAATTCAGGCACTGCGGGCTAAATATCTGCCTTATTTCCATACCAGGGTGCAGACTAGGGCTAGAGCCTTTTTCCATTTCCGCAGTAGGTCTGCACCCGGTTTTAGAAATCCACTAAAAGTGTGCGAAAACTCCCACACTTGGATGCAGACTTGCTGCAAAATTCTCTGCACTGGTGCTAACTGGATATCTTTGCTCGCAGTACCGTGGACGCAACTTCGAGTAACCTGCAAAAATTGGTAGCCTATAGTCGAACCGATCGTTCAAATCCCAGGGAAACAACCTATTAGCTACTTTGATGACAGCCAGGAGACCAATCACTATGGGGTGGTGTGTCATCAGAGACCGACAAAAGTCTCCGAACTACTTTTAGCTATTAACCATTAACCGGAAACCACCAATAGCTCTGTTACTAATTGCCCGCTTACGAAGCGGAGAATAAGATTCCACTCGAGAATCTCCGTCAAACGCCTAATGTCATGTATACTTAACGTTAGCACCAATACATAAAGTTCCGCTGCAGATCTGCATCTGGATGAGGAAATTTCCACACGCATTCTGTGGATCGCTGCACTCGGGTGCATACCTGTTGCAGAAATGAAAAAAGCTTCTGAGTTCGGTCTGCATTCGGGTGCAGACGTTCCGCACCCAGTTCCTGAATTTCTGCACCGAGTTTGCACTTCATGAGAACTGTCCGGTTTGCGAATTCAGCCCATCGTGGATATTTAGTGCCTCCCTTAGTAGTATTCACAAACTACCTGGGCACTACGCTTCCGTGCCGTGATGATCCAACTATCCCCACAACGTTCCTCAGCATATTACGTGCATGGATAGAGATAAGCGTTCTGAGGTGCAGACTTTTATATAAAGGAGGTGTACAAATTTTTACAGAATATCATGTCTTTGGTGGCAGCTCTCTGCAGTTGTTTTTAGAGTATTCAGTATTTCATTTTCCGTCCATCGGTGAACGATTCCCTTCAGTTGTCTCACATTTGTAGCGGCGACTTCCCCGTTGACGCTTCTGTAATGGAAAAATTAGCGCTGAAGTTTCATCCAAACAGTTGCTTAAATAACAACTGAATACCCACGAATACGATATTTGGCCAGCCTGTTTGAACCAAAGGATCATTTTTCACTTATTCCTTGCGAATTTAGAAGTAGGGCGAGTCTTGGAGCCAATGTGCGTGTGCGTATGTTCATGATATAGTCTTGGAAATCGCCAGCGTCGTGCGCAAGCCACATTTCCATGTTTGCGAAATCAGCTATCCTGACTCAGACCAAAACTTACTAAGTGCACATAAGCGGGACCGTCATTGAAAAATTCTTCGCATTTGTCCAGTTTGTTCTTGGACGTCAAGGATAGGAGGGGCTCGTTCATTTGTTGATCACAAGTACTAAAGCATTCAACTTCGTATGCAGCTTCTAAAGCGGTGAGTAATTACGCTGCAAATTCTCTAAAGTATAATTAATTATATTATAATTATATATATAAATATACTATATTGCAATTTGCTCAGTCAGAACAAGATGTGCGAGGTCTTGCAAAACTGTACTTGTCTTGGTACTGGGATAGTTCGTTCATTATCTGTGTCATCTGGAATAAGGGAAGGGTTTCCAAGGGACCACAGTGGCGATTGGCCTTTTAGTCCGAAAGTTCTATCGACGGATTGGTGAAACAGTCGGCGGTAAACAACGTTGTGATTCACAGCGTAGTATATCCCCCGAGATAGTCAACTCTGACATACCCTGGAACTTGTCGCCTGGTTAATTATGAAACTTATCCGCGGAGGTTCAACCCAAGGCATTGTGAACACACATCTTTTGGACAACGAAAACAGCCACCCGACACGCATTACTATATACGGTGGTTCTCAACGCGCCCGTAGGTGCAACATGAACGAATTTTGGGGCATTGACTACCACTTGAAATGAAAAATATCATGTGGACAATTTTTGCACATATAAGCATAGAAGGAACAATGCGTTTTAAATTACTAAAACTTCACTATTTCAGGCACGCGGAAGACAGGTCGAGCACGCAGCTTCCCGCAAATAATGACATAGCATACTAAAACAAATCGGCCGGCGGTCTACATTCCGTATGGATCCGGAAATGCAGAATATTGGATGGTTTTATTACCGCGAGACCTAGATAAAAGCTTTGGTGCCTTTTGAATGTATCAACCCTCGGCTTAAAAGCCATCCGGGGCTACAGAAAATCCTGCACAAGTTCTGCGCCCGGGCGCGGACGCGTGCTATCTGCTTAAGAATGACACACAAAGCGCAGACAAACGACTGACTCGATAAGTATCAAACGAGAGTGCCTAACCAAGAACATCACGTAACCATCGGTAGCCCAAGTGCAAGAGGCTCAGCGGTCAATTAGAATATTAAATAACTGCCTTCCATGGCTGGTCTGTCCAGTAGTTTGGGACTGTTTTTAGGGACGTCCGCATGCATGGGCGGCGGTTCGAGTCCCTCTTCCTGTTTAAGTCCTTCCTTCCAGAAAAAACGACAAATCCGTGCCGGGTAGTTTGTTTCTCTGCACTCTTGACGCAATTAGGCCAAACAAGGAGGTTATGTGAGGTGGCGGGTATCAGTGGATGACAGCTGAGAGTGAGTGGACATATTATACAATGTTAACTCAACTCAAACACGTGGTATACGTACGAGTTGCTAGATTGTCCTTATCGGATATAAGCACGTGGTATACATACGAGTTGCTAGATTGTCCTTATCGGATACAAAGTCTACCCGGAATGTAGCCTGCGAATCCCCAGCAAAAATGCTGTCGGTGGCCATCGGTGGAAGATAGGTGTTGCACGTAACGCTTATCACCAATGGCTACGGTCGACCAGAGGTATAGCTGAGTCATACTGCTTACGCTCCAGAGTACTCGCTGTCACCACCGAATCGCACAGCATCTGAGCTATAAACGAGCGCCGCACCTATTTACCAACCACATCATGCATACGACAACACACTACAGGGTCAAAGGATAACAAGATAAAGCCACCCAAAAGGAAACCTCACGTCGATTGTTTCCTTTCTAGGGTTTCAATCGAACACTTTCTTGGACCAGTACTCGATTGTTTTTCTATAAAATCCGCTGTGACAGTCAAGTGTGTGGTCACATAGTACATAGGATCCAAGCGGCAACTTTCAGTATAAAGCAATTATCTTACCTCATATTAGCCCCGACAAACCTGTGCATGAGATGGATCTTTAGCCTTCGCCGATTGACCAAGTTAGTTGGCCTGCGAACTTAAGGGCAAAACGAGCACGCAGTATGTTCCCAACTGACAGACAGCGGTCGGGGCAGATTACTCTCGAAAGTGAAACAAACTTTATTAATAAACTTCCGCCCAGGGTGTAGGTGCTCACCGACTGTTCACTGGATTCTGCGTCAGACAATCTATCCAAGAAGTCATCCAAAACTTATACCTTGGTTATTCTGTGAACTATTTGGAAGTTGCACTTCTGTACTCGCTGCGTGAAGCCACACGAAATGACGTAATTGTATGAACACCTCAGCCGCACATCCATCAACTCCAAATGGTCCAATAATTCTAATATTTGAACAGGCAATAAAAGCGTGACATTAACTCACTTTAGAAGGCGTCGGATCTGACACTTTGCTAGGGATAAATGGATGAATAGAATAGGAGTGCATCCCGAAACGTAGCCGGAATTCGTAGGACGTTTCGGTTAATAGATCGGGCATGTGCAGCCGATCGGAACTGCATTTTTCCCTGCCATCTGTTTGGTTAATGGTCCGCAGGTCTGGCGGCACCATCTCAGAACACCGATGACCGTAACCCGAACTGCGTACAAAATTTATAAAATAACGACAGCCACCTACTTACTCAACAAGTGAAGAAAAAATTCGTCAAGTAAGCAAAATTTTCGAAGTTCTTTGGATTCATTTTTTCGCTTCAATCACTGGTGAATGGATTGTTTTTTCTGAAAAATGGGCTGGTTATTACAAAAATACCTTTCGCGGATGCCAAAGAGCGGAAGAGTAAACCTACCGATGGAACGCGTGCATCTCCTCCACAATCATCCGTCGCCGGTCAGTCTAACGTGGCAGCAAAAGTTGACTGTTCAGCAATGCGTCTTTGTATTTGCACAGCGAGATTGCGTGACGAGAAAACATCCTCAGCTTACTCAAGACTGACTTGATTGATCAAAGGGTACATGTACCCTCAAATTACCCGCCAAATACCCGTGGTTCATATATATATTGAAAGCCTGTAAAAGTAGGCTTCGTGCTTCGAGAAAAACCAACGTACTCAAAGTAAAAAATAGGGTAGGAAAATATATACGGGGTAGTAAATCATGGACGTAAGTCTCTGCACACAGCGGTGTCAATCAAAAATGTAGGTAAAGTAGGTCCTATGTAAGCTAGTGTCCAAAGTCTGCAGCTTTCACAGAGTAGACAGAACCCGAAAGATAAGCCACACTTTCCAAAATGAAAACGCATTTATCCCTCCACCGCACTAAGCTCATAATTCTAAGTATAAACTAAGTAAGCAAAAACCATTACCTAAGTGGAGTATATTCACCTTACACTGATCAGAGATCATCGCAAAAGTGTAATAGAGAAACGACCAGGTGGATGCTGAGCTACGCTGCTAGGAACGGACTTCGCGCAATATGCGACATATTGAATCGGTTAAGCATTCGAACAAACCCGTTTCAAAAACGAATTTTTAACTACGGCTCCAGCATTCATCCTATCCTGTTTTCTCGGCTTTCATGCAACAACTAATATATTTGGCTTGCATGTATAAAGGGAATTAGTAGAAATAACGTCTCAAAAATTCGCTGCTCTGGTCACCAGTGGTCATGTGTTTACTGGGTTGTGGTAGATGTAGAAGACAATTAGCCAAGAATGCGCTCCCGTTCCCCACCATATGTGACAGCCAATCCCCTTACTTATTCCCCTTCACCTGATGAACTGAATCTCTGTTGTTTTAACGAACTATTTTTATAACTTCTACGGATTTTGGTCGGACATTGTTTTTTGTGGTCACTCGCCATCGATATCTGTTTCGTTGTGACGATATCGAATTTGTGGCGAGGTGAACTACGATTTATCCTCAGGCTGGTGGTTGTACCGCCTTATTTTGTAACTCTTACGGTATCTGCAGAGGAGAATCTGTTGAGGTTTGTTGAAAATACGTATATTATTACCTTGTAATAGTACCGTGATTCCAGAAATGGGATTTCTTGGTTCTTTTTCGTGAATTGACATACGTCACTCAAATTCAAAAGGCAGATAGCCGTAACAGTAGATGGGTTGCTCGCAAGGCTGTATTGACAAAGCTTTCCTATTTTGTGCACAAACTTGGTGTCTCGAGATCAGGCACGGGCTGACAGTATCTGAAGGCCACAGCGGTTTTACAATACTGTGTACTCCCAACATGTGGATGGTATGCCGTCAGGCATTATCATAAGCTTACAGTCACAGAAAAGGCATGACTGACGGGGATTGTGGATACAGGGGGTTTATGGAAAAGAGACAGCGTCATGGGCGGTGTGCTTTATCTGATGTATGCGTGGTCACCATTAAATCGGTACGAGCAGGGAAGCACAACTACTATGCTCTTTTTTTGGAGAGCACATCGGACAAGATCAGACCGTTAGGACTTGAAGGTGGCGGGCGAAAACAAAACGAGGGAGGGCAAAAAAGCGGCTTCCTGCCTGACATACGACAAGAGAAGTGTAAACTGCGGAAAACGAGGGACCAGAACATCAGATCTGGTGAAGCAGCGGAGTTGGGGTCATCCAGCCGGTCAAATTGAACTAAAGCCTAAAACAACCGCTGAGGCCTCGTGGCCTTGGACTGTTGGGCTCATGGCCAGGGTCACAAAAAGCGTATGTGGAGATGATGAAGTGGAGGGATTAGCAAAGCGGATGAGTGGTAACAGGAATCTCAGAAATATAGTGTACATGGAAACTGCGAGACTCACTGGTGTCGCTGTTGTGTAGTTGGGCACAATAGTTCCTTCGAAGAGTGAGATGGCGGCAACACATGAGCCAAAGCGCCAACTGCATAGAAAATTATTGATTTTTGCGGGGAGCACAGACTCAAAGTCCACCGAAATTGCTCAATTCGAACGACAGGTTGAGCAGTTCGGAATGAACATAACATGTAGACAGCTGGGGTCAGGTGAGGAGCTTCCTCGCCCTTGCAGTTAGTGGAAGGAGTGGGCGAGGAGTACAGTTGCGGGTGTGCTCTCAAACTGGGTATGTTGGGGTGATACAAAATCCGGTGCAAAGCTACAAATTATCATTCCTCGCTTGTACCGTGTGCGGTCCGTGTCTCAATGGCGTCATGCTGTGCGCAACCAGTACATTAGCAACCCTTCTGGACTGTTGTCAAGTAAGCTGTTTTTGTAGTTAAATGTCTTGTGGGTTCACACAATGTGCCTTTGGATGAAAGTAACATAATAAGACAGATGTGCGAGTACTTTTCCGGCAGTATGGGTTGTTTCTTCGCAGAATTGGAGACAAAACGTTGAGAATTCCAACTGGAAACGGGCATGTTATGCCCGCCGACAAAGTTTGTTGGCGAAGAAATATGAAGGGAATTTTAGTGAAGTGCTCGCACTGTCAGTCTGTTATCCATTCATGGAGTGCAACTGCGCACACGCGCGTCAACGCTGGAACGCTAATAAACGGAGTCGACGGTGTGTTGGAGTGGTAACAGGAATCTCAGAAATATAGTGTACATGGAAACTGCGAGACTCACTGGTGTCGCTGTTGTGTAGTTGGGCACAATAGTTCCTTCGAAGAGTGAGATGGCGGCAACACATGAGCCAAAGCGCCAACTGCATAGAAAATTATTGATTTTTGCGGGGAGCACAGACTCAAAGTCCACCGAAACGGCTCAATTCGAACGACAGGTTGAGCAGTTCGGAATGAACATAACATGTAGACAGCTGGGGTCAGGTGAGGAGCTTCCTCGCCCTTGCAGTTAGTGGAAGGAGTGGGCGAGGAGTACAGTTGCGGGTGTGCTCTCAAACTGGGTATGTTGGGGTGATACAAAATCCGGTGCAAAGCTACAAATTATCATTCCTCGCTTGTACCGTGTGCGGTCCGTGTCTCAATGGCGTCATGCTGTGCGCAACCAGTACATTAGCAACCCTTCTGGACTGTTGTCAAGTAAGCTGTTTTTGTAGTTAAATGTCTTGTGGGTTCACACAATGTGCCTTTGGATGAAAGTAACATAATAAGACAGATGTTCGAGTACTTTTCCGGCAGTGTGGGTTGTTTCTTCGCAGAATTGGAGACAAAACGTTGAGAATTCCAACTGGAAACGGGCATGTTATGCCCGCCGACAAAGTTTGTTGGCGAAGAAATATGAAGGGAATTTTAGTGAAGTGCTCGCACTGTCAGTCTGTTATCCATTCATGGAGTGCAACTGCGCACACGCGCGTCAACGCTGGAACGCTAATAAACGGAGTCGACGGTGTGTTGATAATGTTCTGCAAAATAAGCCAATTCATGTATGTTCAGGTACGATGGCTTCGACTGCCAGTCCCTAATGAATGTTTTTCACCGTGATGATGTCACAAAGGCTTCCAGACCGCGGCGTCCACAGTTTTGGCGGTCCCTGGTGACGGGATATCCTCGCTAGCCTTAGAGGCGCCTGTGAGCTGCAGCGATCAACCTGGAACCTCTAACATAATCACACGCAGGCGCGCCCGAAAGAGTCTTCCTCCATTTTACGAGGACAAGATGGCTGGGCCAGATGAGACTTTCGGTTTGGAGGATGATAACTATTACATGCAGTGTATAAAGTTACGTGATCAGAAAGTGCGAACCACCGCGAAGCATTGCACCATGGCAATGCATTGTAAGAGGAAATCAATGGCGTCGCATATGGACGCTGAGATCTGCGGTGTTTGCAATTCATCTGAGGGCCCGTGTGAAGGGTCGATGATAGACTGGGTGCAATGCGGCCATTGTCAAGTGTGGTTGCCTTGCACGTGCATCGGAAGCTCAGTCGAAAAGTCAAGGTTCCTGTGTCCTATGTGCGATCGACAGAACCGGATTTCAGAGTGAGTTCACTAGGGGAGTTCGCTTGGGGAGACGAAGGTAAGCTTCATTTATTGATTAAAATTATGTTTGTTAACTGTCATGCCTTTTTGGATGTGCGGATGCCGGGTGAGTTTCTACTGAGGTAAAATCCACCCCCTCTTCAACCTGGAGTGGTAGTGCGTCTTTCACGCAGGCTGGGCGAACGTGGCTCTGGTCAGTTCCATCAAAATGAATGTTAATAATTCTTATTTCATTTGTTTTCCAGGTATGACGGCGGAACGCACATTTGATGACTCTGTAACTTACTTGCAATCGGTCCTGATAAAATTGTTTGCATATAATTGGCTTCGTATTTCTTGACAACGCAAGCATCACGGCAACCAAGGCATCCAGATCTTGCGTTGAAAACAAGGTGGCGTAAGTGATGAAGGGAGGTACATGTCTTTAATATATGCCTTCAGATTAGGCTGGTGCTTTCAGGTCAACAGAGGATCGCCTCTAGCAGTGATTAGCGCGGCATGAATGTATGAATGAGCGCCGTGATCTGCATGTGACTAGAGAACTGGCTACGCTACCCTTGTGATCACTTCGAACCTTTTACTCGTTAACCGAAACTTGGTTACCCACTCATCACAATTAGAAGTTATCCAAGCCGCGCTGTTATGGGGTTCCTTGGCCACGCGATGCGCCTGCCTGCAAAACCTTTTGCAAACGGAATAAAACTTTCTATGCTCAAAACCTGCATGTTGTTGCATATATGCTCGAACCAAAAACCAGTCAAATATGCGTTCATATTTTTGCAGATCACCAAATTTAATTGTCCATTGAAACAATCATACCTCCAGGGGAAAATTCTGGTGGAATACTTTCCAAGTATCATTGGGACCCCGGAATGCCTAGGTAGGGCTCAAAAGTTTGGACTGGTAATCTGAACTCGGTTGCCTGCCTGCCTTAGTCCATCAGGGACAGGAAACAGCCTTCGAAAATTTAATTCCATCGTGAAAATACTGAGCACCGGCTGTCATTGAACAGGTCCTCGAGATTTTAAAGTAGTCGCGCCTCGTAGACTTGGGCTACAAACATTACACAGCAAGTAATAATAATGATAATAATGTTTATTCCCGGATTGTGGGTGACATACCGTCTGGCATGATCATGCGTTTACAGTCAGAATGAAGCATGACTGGGGGATTTGCGGGTAGTGCGGATTGCGCGAAAAGAGGACAATGTCATAAACAGTGGGAAATATCCGATGAAATAATAATAGGTTGCTTTCCCAACTTGTAGGGAACAATGGTCATGAGGTCCGACTAGTTCAAAGATATGAACATGGCATGAACTGAAACTGAAAACCATTGCTGGCCATGAGTGACCTTGGGCGCTTGGGCAAATGGCTGGAGCCACAACGAGCAAAAGTGGAGATGGAGGTAGAATAATTCGAATAGGGAGCACATGGCGAGTTTTGTCTCAAAAATGTGGCTTAATCTGAAATTAAGCAAACTCACTGGTTGCAATGTTGTAGGGAAGTCAGGTGCAGCAGATAGGTTGGATGGGGACGTGATGTTAACACATACGGCGAACCGAACATCGTATACGGGTTTGAACTTGTGGAAGAGGCAAGCCGAAATTGTGGAAGAAAATCAGGTTAGCCAATCAGGTTTGAGCGAAAATTCATCGGGTACGAAAGAACTCGTCCCAGAGACGGGGCCGGATGAAAAATTTGCTTGTAGTTGCAACTACAGGCTTAATTTGGCGAGGGGTGTCGGTCGAGATTTTGAAGAGAATAGTTGCGGGAGTGCCATCACACTGGGTATGACAGTGCCATGCCATCATTGCACTGACATGCTTCGGTTTATGGACAGCCCCGTAACGGTCGCCAAGGGTGCCGCGATCGGAGAAGGGATACGCAGTTCCGTGGCAGGTGGATCTGGGTGAGACGGAGATTGACACAGAGAGTCAGACGGAGGCAGGGTCACAGATAATTTCCCTTTCGTTGGAGAGCCGTGTGAGTGTAGACCGGGGACCAGCCAGTTTGAATGAATAACCGTCCTAAGGGGCGTTTGGGCAACTGCAGTAGAAGTTTGAAGAATTACATCAGTGTCACTTCCACATATTTCGCATCCGCGAGTACAGTGTGGGCTCTGGCACTTTCCATGAATTATTACAGTTGTAGAATTGCTTGTAACCTTCGCACACTGTCAGCGATTCACCTTTTACCGAACATTGCGACTTATTACAATTGGGCGCACTTTCAATTCCAGACATTACACTCAATAAGCGGGGTTATATACTGCGGTTGGTGCTGCAAACAACACTAGTCCGGTTGTGTACCGTGGCTTACGTGAACCGGCCGGTGCGGTGCGCGGGGCCGGTTAGCGTGTAGAAGTTGTTACATCTGAATGTCCGATCGTATGTGATTGAAAAACCTCTTAGTTCCATGGCATGTAGACAGAATCATACTTACATGGACCTGCTAGTAGAAACGCCAATGCGTGGAAGGCATACCTGCATAGTCGGCAGCGCGTAGCAAGCGCGCCAAGGAAGCAAGAGGGAACGGTGATTAATCGCCGTCAATCTATATAGGCGAAAACCGGAACGAAAGCTTACCAGCCGTAACTGATTTGGCGAGGTTGCTCACCAAAAATCGTGGCATATAAATACATATACATGGCAGGGACTGTTCACTACACACGTCAGCACTTGCTCCTCATTCTTCGGGGTTACTAAACTATTGAAAATCTCCCTTTATATCCACAAAAAACTTTGCGGTAGAGGATATGCTATCAAGAATCGAAAATAGGTGAGCTTCTCTGGCATACCAATAGACACTATCCGTGATCCGTTCGCCGCGGAGGATACAACGATCCCAGTTAGCACCGGTGCAGAAATTTCTGCAGCAGATCTGCACCCGGGTGCGGAAGATTCGTACTCAGTACTGGAATTTCTGCACCCAGTCCACACGTAGCTAAAGTAGCCCGGAGCGCAAATTTAGCTCACTATAGGCATATATTTCTTCCCCTAGTACGATTCGCTTTCTGCAGGCGTTTCCGAACTTTCTGCCATTCGTTTTCTAGCCAGCGATAGACGATCCCTTGAGTTGCCGTATACTGGTGCTTAGAAGCTTCTCAGTTGTCGCATTTCTAATGAAAAAAATATAGTTAATGAATTTTATCCAGCCACTTGTTCCATTAACTGGGTATAGAGTAACCATTAAATACTTACAAATAGGTCTATCGGTCAGCCTCGTTGACCGAAGGCCCCTTTTTCATTTATTCCGCGCCACTTAAGTGTTACGGCGAGTCTTGGCGCCAACGGTCGGGTTAGTTAAGTACAACTGTACATCGCCGGCCTCCTGCGGGAGCAACCTTTCCACCGTTGTGAAACCAATCATCGCGACTACGACAAATGCTTAGCAGCTACGCGTACCGCGGACCATCTTTGAGGCGTTCTTCGTACTTGCGGAGCTCATCCATGTATGGCAGGGGGTAGAAGTAGTTCATTGAGCGTTTGTGGTTACCTTGTAGGTACTAAAGCGTCCAGTTTCATTTACGGTCTCTGGAGTAACGAGTAAATCCGCTCCAAATTCTCCATAGCCTAGTTAAGTTAAAACACGGTAATTTACTCACTGAGAATGAGATTGGCCGGGTCTTGGGAAATTACACTAGCATTGGATTTTGGAGAGTTCGTTCTAGAAAGTAAAGTACATAATATGTAAAAAAATGAGAAGCGGAGTCGAACTACGTGGTTTTGGATTGCCCACGACAGGAAGTGTTGTATATGTGGAACTACTGATAGAATTTAGATGGTCGTAACGAAATAAAACACGCGTTCCACATACCATCGGGGCATCAGCCGGGGCAGGTGGCGCGTAAGAAACGGAAATGATACCGTTGTCCTCGGCCATGGGATTGGTACATCTGTACCGCTGCAACAGCCTGACGTACTTTCCTAAATGCAGTTCTTCTCGAAAAGCCTCTACGGACAATACGGACGAACTTCGGGTTCAGTGACCATTACTTGAAGTTACAAAAACATCGGTTACAATTTTCGCACATTAAACAGACCAGGCATGAAGAATATCACAGTACAACAAAAATCACCTTCTCAGCCACACATGAGGAGAAGCAGGATGCAGAGCTTCCCGCGAAAAATGGCGCTGCACACTAAAACAAAACCATTTAATTCGGTCGACAGTTTACATTCCGTCGGGACCCGGAAATGCAGGATATTGTGGTCTTTCATTACTACGAGACAAATAAAGAAGCTTTGATGCCTCTTAAACGTCTCGATCGCCCTCGGCTGGAAGGCCCTCAATTAGCGCAGAAGTTCCGCGCAGATTCCGCACCCAGGCGCGGACGCCTGCTAACAGGGATGGTTAACTATCCCGTCATCATAAACCAGAGCTAGGGCGGTCAATGATAATACGGGTTCCTCTACCTAATGAGCACGAATCGTATGTTGCAAGGCCTTCGAGGTGTGCACTTAGGGGAACACATCTCATTACACATATCTAAATCCTGTCTATCTTCCGACGAACTGTTTCATTACCGTTGACCTACGTGGAGTGAAATTGTAAAAATGGCAGAAATAACTTCCAACTTGAGGCTATATTTTAATTGCTTACTTCTTATTAGCGAACTTACGCACACCGTCTATCTGAGAAACAGTTACGGTTAGGGACAACATAGACGATGACATTTGTCAGAAACAGGTTATATTAAACTGCTGATTATAGCATACTATCTGTATTTATTATATTCCAAAATATGTTACCAATGTAAATTTTTACCACGTACAACCCCACTACAATTCTATGCTACGTTTAAAAGGGTCAATCATGAACCTCGATTCAGCCATTGTTCCACTTTTGAACGTTCTCGTCATATAAATTTCAGCCAATCAGAATGGGAATGACGCCGCCAGAAACGTGATGGCCAATCCACCTCAACGTGGTGAATACACCCGGACTTAAAACGGATATGTCACAAAGTCAACGAAACCATGACCTCCGTGAATTAAAAGGCTACTTTCAGATGTCTTACCGCCTGACATGTAGTTACGTTTGTGAATTAAAAGACTACTTTCAAATGTCTTACCGCCTGACATGTAGTTACGTTTTTCAGCTAAAGAACGCACGTTTTTTAACGCACACCGAAATGCAGTATACTGCAGTGGAATTATAGTTCCACTTAAGTGGAACAAAGGGAAGGAGGTTTATTTGAGGTACTCCACCTTGAGCCTTTGACTTAGAAGTCTGACCCACAAGACAAAGAATGGTAACGAATAGCTGTAGCAATTGTTATATCATGCGCCCTTTCAGCTCTTGGTTCGTTGACCCTCACACTCCCCATTTATCAACTGATGCCTTGCCAAGTTTCTAATCTTTGTTCCGGGTCGCCGAACAAAATAGACCAAAATGGTCCCTTACTAAACCCGAAGTGTCTGACCCATGTTACAGCCCTCAATGTGAAATGACGCAATAGACCTCTATTGCAGAAGACTTCCTTTTCCTTTCTATCGGTGTCTCCACACACAAGTATCCACTTTCGTCGTGCATTTCAGTTCGTGGTTAATAAATGAAGTAGGTAACGTGGAACTAGTCATACAACTTTTGGCTAAGTTTCATTGCGACCGTGTGTGGTGTTCTTCATCCAGGAGTTGTGCATGGTGGCTCATCACCACTTCAACTTACCCTGAGTTTGTATACAATAGCATATGGTGTAGGTAGAAGTTGTCTGCCAATCATGACGGTATCACGGATGTCGTGTATGGGACACCTGGGTCGTAGCATCATTTCTACTAACCGACATGGTGCGATTTTCCTACTGGGGATAGCTACATTGACTTTGGAGACCAATGCCCCGTCGGTAGACTCATCTGTCAGTGACTTCAAACCGGTTGTAGACTCATACATCAGTGAATTCCACATGACAGTCCGTTTTTATATCAGCATACACAGGCAGAAACCAGACGGATCTCAACCGACTCAATTTGCTCGCACCAAGGCGAGACCACGGCCAGCGAAAGTAAGGCGAGTATTTGCGGACTGCTATGGCTCAGGTGAGCTTACCAGGACCTGCCGAGCCTTTCAGCTCTCGTATCATGCTTTGTGCATGTGATGTCACCAGATGCGACGTGGCTTATAAATTACTTCGTTTAGAACCAGACAAGTCACCTGGACCGGACAACTTACTTTCTTTGGTGCTGAAAGAACTGACCGTCATAGCCGCTCAACCCTTATGAAACGAGTGTACAATTCATCTGAGGGAAGGCAGTCCTCCATTTGGATGGAAGAATGCGATTACCGACCAGATTTCCGAATATGGCAGGATGTGCCGGAATACCGTCCACCGGTGAGCCTGACGTGTGTGGTAGGCAAAATCATAGACAGGATTATCACAGCGACTACATACGGAGAAGAACAACATGTTGTATGCCAGTCAGCATGAATTTCGTCAGGACCGGTTGTGTTTGGCAACTACTTATTGCAAAAGAACGAGAGCTAAGACTGCCACACGCCGACAGCCTCAGACATGTCGAAGTCAGTCTTCAAGCCTTGACGTGCGATTTACATGTTTGCTTTTAACATTGGTAAACTGAAGCAGCTACGCCAACAGGCTACTCTTGCTTGTGCACGGGACTCGTTTGCAATTGATGTATGTTGCGTTTCCGAAACAATAACTAGGACCGAAGCACAGTCGTTTGACTAACTGCCCCATTCGCACCTCACTTTTGGCTGCCTACCTCTGGCGATCCAGAGGCCACTGGACAGCATGTGCAGGGGTCTGCATCGTTCTAAGTCGCCCGGGCGAAGGAGTCCCTACTTGACTAGATTTTGATGGTCGTCTCTATGCGGTTCGTCTGGCAATGTCCGTCAAGAAATTTTAAGAGGGGGAAGCTGTTGTCTGTTGTCGTGCGTGCTTACACCCTAGCATCTGAAAGGACCTGCTCTACAGTTCTAAAAGCCGTCTATCCGAGCATTTCAACACAACCGAATTCGTAGTGGATTTCCTCAAGATTAGTGGCTGCAATTTACCGTAGAATATCCACTCCAGCAAGCAACTGTCATAAAACCTCACGTAGATCACTCAAGCACTGACTAGGTCTCAGGGACCACCAAGAGCAGTGGTTGGTAGCGCAAATTAGTAGATGGAAAACGCTTTTGTAACACGAGACAGTTGTACTCTATATTATCTGATTCTGATGAGTTACTTATTTAAAACTGAAAGCAATCACTTGTGCCTACCGTGAATTTGAATGCACTAGTGAGTAGAATTATCATATCAACAGGTACTGGACTCAGTGTGTATGGACAGTGGGGGACGGCCTCTACAGCTATGTGCTGACCTGAGACTGCTTTTAACTAGTAATACTTTCCAGAATAAGCAAAAGCGTTTGACTTGATGGTGCCTTCCATTAGCGTGCCAGAAATGGATCCAAATTGATCGCATTGCCAACAGTTACCGGTGGTGTGGATCAATAGTAGACGGCCTTTGCAGCATCTGTGTGAATTCTGTTCACGCACTCGTTTGGAACCGTCACGAAGAGACTGGAACTTACTGTGGTGTGACGGTTCGTGTACCTCCGTGACCCAATGAGCTATACTGGGGGGTGTCCGCCACAGAGTCTCTCATTCCAGGTTGGTCAGTGGTGAGGAGTGTGACGAACAGTCTCTTGGTCCTCCAGGTTGGGGGTTGGGACATGTATGGTGACTTGTTCTGTAAAAATTGAAATGCGCTTACATTTCCCGCAAAACAGCGCTGCCTTGCGATCAGAGTTTCAAGCCGAAGGCCTTTGGTCAAGGACCCTAATCGTCCTGTTTATGTTTAGGCGCACTGATAGTACCTCAGCTCACGTACAACTATGAATTGCAGACATACGAATTAACTCATGCCACATCGACCGTCCGTGGTGCCATCAGCCAGGTGGCATTGCTTGTTGAATACGACAGGGCGGGTAAGCGAAAACATGCCACTGATGACGCCTCCCTTCTTTCTCCTTCGTATGCTTTTTTCTCTCCCCTCTGGAGCGAGATGATCCAGTGGTTAGGGCTCGAAATTACTGACCAGAAGGTCCGTGGTTCGAACCCGACCCCTGCCTCTCGATTTTCCCTGTCTAGGCTTGGGCAAAAAAATCGTTCCAATGCCTAGCTGCCATGTCGCCCGAAGGAAGCACGAGGGCCAGGTTGCCCAAGCTTAGACAAGGGAAGTCGAGAGGCAGAAGTGGGGTTCGAACCACGGACCTTGCGGTCAGTAAATTCGCGCTCTAACCACCTGAGCCATCTCGCCCCTTAGGCAACCTGGTAGTATCCCAGCCCGTGTGGTTTCTTCGGGTGGCACGGCAGTTAGGCAGCGAAAGGGTGCTACAGCTGAATGATTTGATTTCGAATTGAAGATAATCGGCATAGAGAACATCATTTCACGCTCCGTAAGCAGAGTGCTTGCAAGCTGTCTGCGACACAGACTAGCACACAAGTTCGTCAATTTCTGGAACTCGCTGTCTGCTCTCGTGGACGCCGAAAACGACTGTGCATTCGAATAAAAACTGGATGAATCCCTGAGGCGAATGTGGTGTGGAATCGATCCTGATGATTGTCAACCTGAAGCTCGAAAAGATTTCTTACCGCCTACTTGCTATTAACTGAATACTAATACGAACCATTACTCTCGAAGGACCACTGCCCCACGGCGTCTCCACGGCCTGCTTACTTCATATTTGACGACCACGCCAAGACGGATACCACCAAGTTGTGGTCCAATCGAAAAACACCTGGCTGTTCACACGTTCGACGCAACCCTAGACATAGCAACCCCCGTACAGTCTCATACACCACGCCACTAGCATCGGCCGGTTTATGTAGGCCACTGAACACCAGGGACGATGTTCCCCGCGGAGAGCATCCCTCTAATTTACGGAGCCTGCCATTTTTATTGTGTCTTGTGTAATTATTTACGATGTACAATCTTGCTTGCTGAGCTTAGAATAACAAAGTTTATTGCTATTTTCTGTCCACAGGAATTGTCGTGAACGTTTGCTGTCAGAGAAATACCGTCCCACGGAGTTTACGCACTGCGCATAGTACAAATCGATGGAGGTTCTCGCCCATGTGGAGAGTTTAACAGACGATGAAATTCGCTCTATGCTCAAAGAGTATGGTTATAATCCACCCCCAATTCAAGGTTGAGTTTAAATGTGTCTTGAATATAGTACTCACAGATTCAATTACTCGGAAGATTTTACGCAAAAAGTTGGCGCTTTATATAGACCGTAAGCCCACTGTTCCCATATATCCGTCACTTTAGCCTCAATAAATTTTGAAGAAAAGTAACTCAGGTTGACTTTCCACATCTGAACTACGATGACTAGGAGTCCTGAAGGTGATTTTTCCGGAGAACGTACAACATCTAGTGATGGGATTCGTCTACGTGCAGAGGGGAAACAGAGGTCAGCTGCAGTCAGAACGAACGAGAATGCTTCAGTGAAAACAAACTGGGCTCGGATCGCGATTGTTTTATGTCTCCTGGCACTGATACCTGTTGTGATTTATGTCAGAGTCTTCGCATGATGTATTTGTTCACTAATCGCTATGTTTTATTCGCATCGTCACACCAAGCTTTTTCACTATTTTGAGAGGATTTGTGTAAGCACCATTGCTTCTCCACAAGTTAGTGTCGTCGAGCCACAGGAACTGTTTATACGTTACTCGACGGTCGGCTTAATTGCGGCTAATATGACCATAGCATATATCGAGTGTTCCAGGGATGACGCGAAGTACGACCGCGGTACGTCTACATATTCAACCGTAAAGTTAGAAAAAGAGGTATTGTAAAAAGCGTGGAACAACGGTAAGAATGCAGTTCTCCGCGTACGTAGAAAGTTGTCGTAGTGGTCAGGGTGCACGTCAAAACAAAAAAAAGATGTTGGTCACCGAAAACTGAAGACACAACCCCCCAGAAAACTGCATTAGGTGGACGACTTTCGATAAGATCAGGCGGCAAAAGTCATCGGCAGTAGAAAAAGGGAGATAGTCTTTACTCATAGTAGTCATGTTGATAATCGGAGAGGTCCGAGAAGACGGTAACTTGATCGGGCTGTGGAGAAATCGAACCCGCAGGCCTTGCGGTGACGTCGTTGAGACGGTACTATTTCCGGTAGAGAACTACTTAGCATATTTAGTTTTTTTTCACGCTTGACGGACAGACTCACTGTGCACCGGCCGCCAAACCCGACGACACCCTATGATAGGAGGTGCGTTTTTCCCATGTGCGCAGGCACCAGGTGCTACGACAGAGGAGGATTGTCTCCTCCGGCTTCTTGACTGTCTGTCCGGACGAACCGACGCTTAAAATAGAGTAGCTGAACGAGCGGATAATGGCCTCACCGTGTTAACAGACAAAGCTTTTGGTGCCAGGGAGGGTTAAGTTTGGTGGCATGTAGCAGCTCCTGGATTTTGGAAGACTCGAATTAATGATGAGGCTAAAAGACTAAAAACAGCCAAATGTATGGAGAACATGGACACCAGAGAGTACACAGAGCACATCACCCAGCAGCTTGGAAAAACATTATTCAACAAAGCACCCGTGAAAGCCGGTGGATACGGTGCCTAAAACAGATGCGCGCTGAGAGCGAGAACTACTAGATTGGATGATATGGGATACACAGGAAGCCGACTAAACCAGCGGTGAAACTGGTGCCGCTAACTGCGGCACCGGCGGGAACATGGGTCTGGGCTCTGAGGCGACAGGTCCTCTGAGATGGACTGGCCTAAGTCGGTTTATACCGATAACACCATGTTGCCCGAACCGTTCAGTGATAAAGACCATATCCTAACGTTGGATTACCCGGAAACGGCCCTTGTATGGGCACACCAACGGTTTTTGAGTGCCGTCGATGCGTAGAAAAACTTAACTGTACGTGGTCAGGTCTTGTGGAACGGACATGTTGTGGCTAGAAGGATTGGTATTGGTACGACGGCGACGTAAACAAGCAGCCAGCTACTTATTGAACTAAGCATGGTAGGGCCAAACGTTAGAGGCAGTGGATTAATAGTCACCAGGAGGGCTTGTCGCAAAGTAGCTCGTCACTGGAGACTCGCAGGTTAGATTTACACGCGGAACGAATATTTAAAAGGACAGCAATAATGGTGTTGGTCCAGTGGGTGGCATGGACAGCGTTGGTGTCCACCTTAAGCTGGCGGTCAGGTCTTTCAACCATGCCGCTGGCCTGGGGATTGTGGGCAGTATAATGCTAGGCTAGCATATCACTGGTCTGCTCCGGCGACTCTCGAACTCGGCCCCTGTCGGTAGTTATGCAACCGTAAACGGCCATCGAACGTTCTGAGAACCCTCGGGCAGCAGTTGCGGCACTTACGCCTGCAATGGAGACCATCGGGCATAACTGTCGACAAGTTATACTGTGGGAGGGCGTTAAGGAGCCAGCCAAATCCATATGCACGTGGGCCAATCGGAAGCGTACATGAGGGAAATGACCACTGGGCAAGCCCCAAAGACCGGGCATGCAGACATATTTTTCCCACATACCCGTTCAGACATAATCTCATGTCATCATGGTTGTGGTGTGGGTACCGGAGTGGACGTTGACATTGAGAACATTGAAAACTTGGCACTTGAATGCGGTGGGCAAGATGGAGCGTGGGGGCCCGATGGGGACATCACAGGTGATGATAAAAATAGAGTCAGGTAACGGATTATCCACCACAGTGAGTGAACGGTTCCGGCAAGTAATTATAAAGCTTGAATCCACGGTGGATCCAACCATCGTGTTGAGATGGACTTCGGATAATGCGCGACATCCTTGGAAGCACATCCTCTACCATACCGTCCATAATGCGATGTCGGAAGTTTGTCGAAAACTGCATCACAAAGTCAAGATGGCGAATTTCTCGAGGGTAGCGCTCCGGGTGGCTTAGTAACGCAAAGGTGAGAGGTTTGTGGTCGACAAGGAAACAAATAACCGTCCAAGGCAAACGGCGGAATAGATACCCGAGAGCTCATGCCCGGACATGCAACGGTGCGTGTTCGGAGGCAGAAAAAGGCTGGAAAAGAAAGCAAGATGTTTCTAGACGCTTGCGCATCACAGTCAAAGGACAGCTTCCACAGTTGGGTCCTAGGTGTCTATCATGATATTCTATGGGAAACTGACACTGAAGTGGTGAGGTATAGTTACCGAAGCGAGCGCACTGTTGACTGATTCGAAGACGCATCGGGCCTCGGTTGAAAGGTTACCGTGATCCTGGGTAAGCCTGTAAACTGACAAACAAGGATCATCATCATCAGCTGTAAAAACCGCGTACATGCTGTGCGGTGGTTTTAGCTACCACACTCGTTCACCATTGATGAACTGGGGTAGCACGGTTGGGAATACAACGGCGGTAAAAACTTGTCATTTCATGGAGGCGGTGAACAGCAGTCAGTGTCATAGGCAGAGGGAATTCGCTAATGCGAAAGTCATGTTGGTCGATAGGGTGTACAAGGACGTTAGATCCTGTCAAGAACTGCACTTCCCAGGGTTGATGGTGGTGGGTTAAGCACTGGAACGAGACTATCAGATGGGCTGATGTTCTGATATTTGGTGCATGTCCGAGAATACGGGGTTGATGTCGTGGCAACAACGACATCAGATTGGTGATACCAATCTTGTGGCACTTTACCATGTTTGCCATCAGTTACTAATAGAGCAAAACCTGGGAACCAATTATTCGGCCGACACATTTGGTCGTGGGCTACCGGGCTCGTTGTTTGAACTGGGGTTTGTTTATCCGTGTTCAGCCATTCGTCTATGGACCCACGTCAAATCATCACTCATAAATGACTGAAACTCTCGGGCGGTTCTACCGTTCCCGTAGAATAGACACGGAAAAGGTAAAATAAGCGTCCCAGTGGGAGCGGGGCCGGCAGTCCATTAAACAGTTTTTGCACCCGTAAGTAGCGAGCGTACATTAAAGGTTGAAAAACAATGCGTATAACGAAGGTATGCCCTGCAGGCTAGGACTGCTGCAAATGTTGCATGGACTGCCCATAGGGGGTCGACGGGCCGAATCGGTTAGCCACGCACTCACTGGCGGCTGGTCTCCTGGGTTTCGAGGAGGGGTAAGTGGGCGGGGTTTTGATGAGCTGTAGATGTGACGGCAGTTTTAGGGCGGCCAAGAAGGGTCAACGGAAAAGTATTCTGTGATGAGGACTTAATGTATACCCGGAGGACCGATTCAGCTGTTTGAAAACGCCTATTCAGCTCGTTATTTATTGGGTAGTGGGTGGCTCTCAGGACATTTTCATAACCGACAGTGATCCAATGACTTGAAACTGGATTCACAATGCTAGCCGTAGTTGCACCCGACTGGAATAATTTGGCTCTCCTGGAGCTCTTGCGCAGCCAGACGCTGAAACAGTCTCATTTCACCCAGAGAAACGGTTTCTGAGTTTGAAAGGTATACGGGGTCTGCTAAAAGTACATTTTCACATCAAGAGCTGGTTCCGTGCTTCGTAAATGTGCCTAAAGGGCTCCTAATGCCGACACAACATGGCGCATTGACAGGAAATACTCTGGAGTCCAATCATCCATGCTTTTGTGTACTTTGGGTAACGATGAGACTGGGCCGTCATGAAGAGGCTGGATCTTACCGTGGTGTGGTGGTTTGTGTACCTCGGCGACTCATTAAGCTATAATGCGGCGTTTCCGTACGACACAGACTCTCATTTGTCAATTGTTAGAGGTCTGACGAACACAGTCTCCTGGTCTTCCACATTGGGGTTGGAGCATGTGCGGCGACGTGTTCCGTAAAAATGGGAATGCACTAGCGTTTCCCGCCAAACACCGCTGCTTTGCGGTCATACTTTTGAGCCAAAGGCTTTGGTTGGGGACCCTAATCATCCTCTTGTCTACGTTTGAGCGCACTAGCAGTATCCCAACCCACGTATAACTATGAACTGCACATATACAAGTAAACTCATGCCAAATCGGCCGTCGCGTGGTGCGATCAGCCGGGTGCCTTACTTGTTGCATAAAGCAGGGCGGGTAAGCGGGAGCATGCTACTGCCGACATCCCCTTCTTTTTGTTTCACGTACTTTTTCTTTTCCCCCCACCCTATTAATAACTCTCTCTTTATATGCCCAGCACTTAGGACTGATGACCCCGTTCGTCCTCTAACGGTTTTCCAAGCAACGTCATCCGGCGACGACATCCTCAGGCATCTCCAAATCAATCTTCAAGCCTCGATACTCAGTCTGCCTGAACGCCTTCAATGTCCGCACTCTGAAGCAGGCACGTCAACAAGCTGCTCTTGCTCTCACACTGGACCCGCTTGGCATTGTGTACTGTGTATCAGAAACAAGAATGCAGGCGATATCGTTCTCGTCTTCGAAGAGAAGGCGCAGATGTTTTTAGATGAACTGACCAAAGTCATCCCCTCCTCTGGTATGCCCTTTGCACCCACAAAGTTTAAGGTTATGCTCGTGGACATGCAGTCACTGAACACGCCACTTACAATCCAGGGGAGGCACTCGAAGTTGTGGAGAGTTTTACGTACCTTGGAAGTTGTTTCAGTTCTGACTGTAGTATGACAGATGAGGTCAATGCAAGAATCTGCAAGGCTAAGGTCGCGTTTGCCAATTTGAGACACCTACGGCGTCAAAGCGGTATATACCTGAATCTCAAGGGACGTGTGTATCAGGCTACAGTGCAGGCTGTTTCGTTCTGTGGCTGTACGAATTGGTCTGTTCGAGCAGCGTAACTGAGATGTCCTTAGGTGTTCGACAATCGTTGTCTCAGGACCTTATATCGTGTAGGTTGGTGTAGGAGAATCCCTAACGAGGCAATTAGAAAGCGAGTTTTTGGTTGTGCAACGGGTACTTCCATCGAAGAATGTGTCTAGCACCAGAATATGCGTTGGTTAAGCCATGTATTTCGTATGCCGAAGAGAGTGCTGTTTTTCTGTGCCCAGTTCAGGTCGCCAACCCTTGAACTGGCAGAGGGGTATGAAAGAGATTACGGAACGTTTGGGTGCTGTCGGTGCTACTCGCCTACCAGGATGGGGACCGCGTGATCCCCACTGCGCCTGGTTGGGACGCTGTGAGATATGGCTGCTATTCGATGTCAGTGATGTTCGTGTTATCGGTTTATATCCAGATTTCCTAATTGTTTGGAGGTGTATACACGTCGGATTGATTGTAGTAAGGTAGCACTAAGTCCCTTCCCTATCCAGCTTTATTGTTTCCTTCACAATAAGGCTTTCAAATGATTCATGGTTTTACGGCAACGAAGCATCAGCGTTTTGAACCAATGATGTCACGCTGTCCATGATGATGATGACAACTGTGGGTCACACGGAACTGTTAGTCGCCAGTTTGGCTGGTGCGCTTTCTAGAAGATGAGACAGACTAAGTTGAGTACGTTAAGCTCACAGTTGGGTGAGATAGTTCAGTGGTTAGAGCGCGGATTAGCTGTCCGGAAGGTCCGTGGTTCGAGCCCGACCTCTTCACCTCGACTTCCCCTGCCTAGGTTTGGACAACCTGGCGGTATACCCACCTTCGTGCTTCCACCGGGTGGTATGGCAGCTAGACACCGAAAGGGTGTTACAGCTGAACGTTTCGATTCTTATTCAGACTCAAGTGCGAGGCGTGCCATGGGATGTCATAGATAACAGTCCACTCCGAAGTGCTAATGGGACGACCCCAAGATTTAACGATGTAGAATGGCGTAAGCTGTGTCCGTAGCTTGTGCTTGAACAATTCCGTGTTAATTAAGGGTGAGTTGGGAACTGAGGACTCGCAAGAGGATGGCGGACGTTGTTCGTTGTCAGAGCAACATAGCCTAGCTGTCTGGTACTTAGGGGAGGGCTACAGGCCAGATGCCGACCGGGTGACGTCAATCACCGGCTTGTGGTCAGTGAAAACCACCGGGGTTCGCCTGCGAAAGTATGTCATAAATGGCCCTCCCTTCCCGCTGGAGTTTCTTCCGACCTCCGCTAATTGTTATGTAGACAGTTCACATGACGCGGTTGCTGTCCAGATTATCGTTCAATCGTTCGTCAGGTGAATCTGTCCTCAGATGTAGTAAAACGCCCAAAGGGAAGACGTCGGTTGAGAAAATAAAAATCTAGTGTGGAGTGTCGATTTTCCAAGGGTTTTGTAGATATGTAACGGCAATCCACCCACTCACTCCAAGCCGGCTTGGTATGATAAGGCGCAAAGATATAAGTAAATTTGTTGACTTTTCAAGCAATCAAGCAGAGTTCCGAACAACTGATATCATGAGTTTGCCATATTCGCACTGCATTCATTAGTAGTCCGATATCGCTTGGCTGTATTCCGTACGAAAAAGATAACGGATCTCTTCATGAGTTTTACACCTCGGAACACCCCTCCAGATGATGACTGGCAGAGTTGAGAATGGTGGTGTTTCGTCCTACCAACGCAGTTCTTGTTTCCTACCTCAACGAATGCATTTTAGCTAACCGAATGAACGCATCCGGAAATCTAGGTGGGGGCGTACTGTTTGGACTTTTAACGGAAAGCAAGCGAATTCGCTCGTAAAGGTTAGTGTGGAAAAACCTCAGGGACGAAACATTTTACGGTGGTTCCGGCCTGCAAAACACGTACACAACCGCGGTTTGGTTGATGACCGATCGTGGGAACAATTCCAGACAGCAATGACTTGAGGTAAAGTGGGTTGGCTCAGAGCACAACTAGTGTTCACCTGGTAGTCCTTTTTCAAAGTTTCTTGTCGAAACACGACATTATGCCGGCGCGTTGGCGACGAACATACGCGCCCGTAATTTCACGATTCAATGAATCTCGGGAGATATGAGAAAATGGAATCTTTTACTCAGTAGCACAGTGTTCCATTAAGCAAGGTTCTTCGGCCTCGTTGGACAGTCCAGCGGACTGTCCCTCAATGTCATGAGGTTCTTAATGAGAAGCTCATACAAAGCCTAAGCACCCCTCAGTGCGAAATTTCCTTTTCAAAGAAGTTCCACTGTGGTTCGCGCCAGGTGCAAAACGTATCGGATCGTACTGTGCAATAGGATCTATGCACAAGGTCATGGAGATGGGAATCCATAAAGCTAAAACCAATATTCAAAGTGGACGTGATGCATACAAAATTTGGCCACCGATAATCGTACCAGCCGGATGCCTAACTGGCTGAATCAGCAATATTTAACATCCGTCTAGGAGTTCCACCATTTGTGCGCGCAATAAATTAAATCTGGAAGATTCAGAAGAAACCTCAGCCTCCAAATGAAGTGACCAGGATTCTATGCATGGCCAGAACTGGCCTAATTATGTTTTGAGTCAAGAACTGGGGATAGGTGGTGAGAAAAGAAATGAGGCTACCATCGGCGCTTTAGTTGGATTTTTGGACCGAGCACTTTAGGTTTGAGACGCCAAACACAATTCGATAACGAAGGATGTCCCGCTGATCCGTTGAAATGGAAAGTATTATCTATCTGCGTGCCGGGAGAGCGATGCAGCCCACCGGTGTTTGCAGGTGGATTAATGCTCGGCCTTATTGAGCTGGCAATTCACTTGGTCGAAATAATCAAAGTTGATTCCACCTTGTAACTGTCTCGGAAACTTCAGAGAATGGGAAGTTCCTAGAACGTGCTGAAAGGGCAGAATATGCAGAACTGACTTGTGAATGGAACGGTGGTAGCTCTTGGGACATACGCAGCAGATGGCGCTCTATTTTTTCGCGGTCCCAATAAAAACCAAACAAGTAACAAGATCAAAGCAACCCACTGCTTTCTTCACAGTCAGCGTGTGTTGAAAAAAGTAAGCGTTTTCAAGAAAATGTTAAGTTTGTTACGCAAAACGAACGTCTTCTCGACTGAATGTTTGAAAACTCAAGTCAAAAGAAGCGAATTCAAAATAGTGACGTGTAGGGAGGGAAGGGCAAGATACATCGGCAACTGGTTTCAAACGGCGATCAGATATAATAGGCTGCGGCTGAAACCACAGAGAGGTATTCTTCCAACTGTTCGTCCGTAAACATCTGTTTTTGCTCATGCCATGTATCCTGATGACTTCGTGAGTAGGAAGATAGGCTATCCCGGACTGTTTTCTCAATTGGTTGTGGATCGTGAACGTGAACTGCCAGCTCTGTAATTATCCTGGGTAGAAATTCTGGAGTGGTGTAAGGGTAAGCGTGAACAAAGGCCGCCAGACCAAGAACACCCGCATGTCGCTCACGTATAGCCGACTGATACGCGGTTGCATCTTCTGTTGACGGATTGGACCAATTTCGTCGCGAATAGGGTGTTTTCGTTTTGCGAATGAGTTCCTCCACCCATTCCTCCTCGAACTGGATAAAAGAGAGCAAAGCGGAACATCGATATCGACAACTGCATGCATAACGGTGGGCAGGTGTGCGAACTTAGCGACCCAAGGTTTGCGATAAGTTCAGTCAGCAAATCGAAGCATAGGTAGACGATATGAGCTTGACGGACAAAACTGGCGTTCAACTGAGAAATACTTGTGTGTAATGCCCATAGAAAACAACCCAGGGTATACCATTAAGAACCCTAAAAATAAGAAACCAGGAACTCTTTAGAAGTTGTCGATGCGCTGACGTGCGTTCAACAGCTTAATTCGTTCATAATTTTCATGTGGCTTTTGGAATACATAAGGCAAATGACCCAATTTGGAGAAAGAGGGAGTAAACGTGTGGACTGTCTGGATGGAAGGAGTCTCTCCAGGGATAAAAAATGTCGTGGTGTGGAATAACCAGGGGAGTACCCCTTCGAATAGGAAATTACCGTATTTTGTAGCACCCAAATATGATACATGATACAAGTGCTACACACATACACCAGTCAACACAACATACATTGATCTACGAAAAGCATACGCAGCGGATCAGGAGAAAACGGAACCAGTTGTGGATGGTTCTTATGCCCGCCATACAAACTCCCTACACAGGTTTGCTGCAGACCAGAACATTCGGTCCAGGTGTGGACATTTAATGTATGATTCCTAAAAAAGAGCTTTTCTCTTCACCGAAGAATGCACATAGGACATTCAACATGTGAATGCGGATGCAGGTGGGCTGAACTTCCCTGCAGGAATTTGAATATGTATCTGGTCGTTTCTCTGAATATTTTACCGAAGGCCTCCTCATACCAAGTGGGCGGTTTTTATAAAATTATGTGACTGCAAACATACCACAGTGGTCCATCCTATGATTCGATTCTTCCAGCTTGTGGTACCATGCTCTTTCTCACCACTTATCTTCATCCCATCATTTTAGGTCGTATCAGATCTAGACGCCAAACCGATACTGTGTAGAGCAAAGCGTCACTTGCATTGTCAAGCGAGCAAGCATATTATTCCATCCTGTGTTTATATGCTCGAAATGCTGCGCATCCGACGACTAGCCATATATTTATCAGATTCGGTGGCTAACCACAATTTTAGTGAACAGGTGCTCGCAAAAGACAGGCTGGTATATAGGACCACGAGAAGATAGATGGCATTCAAACTCCAGCCACTGATTTCAGCAACGCAGCCGGTCATAGTACCTTCCTAGATAACCGGACTAACCTCGTAACACCTCTCAGAGGATCAATGATTGGGGTTTTAAAGTTTGGAAACGTTGTATTAGTCAAGTGTGTTGCTAACATCGGCAACATCGGCTGGAAAATCTCGGCTTGGGGTCACAATGCGAAATCGCATAATAACCATGTTGGAACAGTAGGCTGAATCATATGGACATACGCCACACGCATAATTTAAAAGAGCAAGATTTATAGCCTTCCAAAATGTAACAAACTGAACGACCCGATGCGTGTTGAGCTTCCCGTGAAAATGTGTAGCTCAATATCATATGTATATCAATGATGAGCGCTCTATATGCACTTTCCGACGAATAGCGTTTAGCAGAAGACTTTGTAGAAAGAGAATACAGGTGTTGCGGTGGTGAAAAGCTCATTTAAAACAGTTACCTTGAGCGCACCCATCTGGATCAGGACTGCTAAAGCACACATAGCTAGGTGACACACTTCAACCCAGGGATCGGCTAACAAGTTTACGAAGGATTGTCGAATTCGTTGGAAGAAACTGGCGGCATTCAAACCATTTTCGGTAGAACGGCCTTTTTGATGCTCCAACGTCCAAAAAGATGGTAAATTCATTATCACCAAGTTCCGCAAAAGGAGAAGTCCAACACCGCGCGTTTTCCAGGAAGAATGCTTCAGGAAGTGGTGCGTGATGTCCAAACATGCTTTGGCTGCAATTTCTGGCTCAGCATTTCCACATAGGGGAATCAGTGAGAAACGGGAAAGTAGCAACTCGGCACCTGACTCTAGACCATCCACATGTTCGTCACCGACGCCGTCACTAGGTGTGCGCGCGAATCCAGCAGATCCGAAAGTGCCCATCGCCAACTGGTGGGATATACGTTTGTATAAGTTGCCCGTAGAACAAACGTCGGCCAGCAATGGTGTCAAGGCGATCAGAAAATGCAGCATACTGGCATTGTCAGGGTCCTGATTCGAGTGGATTTGAGGAGCCACCGGAAAGGCCCAAGATAACAGGGCAGGTACCGCGGCATAGATACATCGAAGACGGTTGGTTATCGGTCTCACTTCAACACATTTCTCACGACCGGATTTCTCAAGCTTGGGTGGACAGTGTGAAGCAGTAGGAAGGAACAATGAACAAAGTCACATTTGATGGTGGTATAGATTGTAAAACACACTTTGAATGATCATGAGAGCGACATTACTTTCACAACCGTTCTCAATTTGACATTGCAACACATTGTACATTCTCACACAGGACAAGGTATCGAGAGAACTCAAATGTTACTATCCCCTTGTATTCAGGTAAATCATTGAGAACTCACCTCTGCGTGAATGAAGACTTAGATAAATAAATGTTTTGCGACTGGCTTTAACGTTGTGTGCCATTAATTATGCTATTGACCTTCTGGTTCACAAACCACATTCCATTGCTGCGTCCGTCAATCTGCACCGGATGTCGTGGTCAGATTTTCCAAAGTCAATCGGTGACACTTGTTTCCACGATGTAATCACGTGCTTAAACCTGGATGAACGAATTTGCACTTGGGGAAGTTTTTGAAGTCATATACTAAAACCCTTTTGAGTCTCCTTTAAAAAATCCTCCTTTTGAGAAAAAACAAATTGAAGCACCATACATCGGTAAAGGAGCACGGCTTCCCAACCACTGTAACTGATGAGCGACAGCTGGTCTCGTTTTGACAGTAACAGGTGGTGTCAGCTGATAATGACAGACATTGAGATTTGCGCATGGATGACGATGGTAGGTCTGTATTTCCCGTAGTCCGTTAACGAATACATTCAACACCTCAAACCGCTTAGTTGCAACTATGTTAGCTGTCCACAAAAATCGCCTCTCGGTTTGCTAATGCAGATATCAGACCAACAGAAGGGGCATTTGCTATCCATCTAGACAATTTCGCTATGTGCCCTTGTCTCGCCCTACCATAGTGCCCTCTACTGCATAGTACCGAATTCCGTAACGCAAGTATTATTAAAACCGATCCAATGCAGCTGTGATTCCATTTGCGAAACCTCAATATAACAGTCTTAATAAAGCTTGTGACTACGGTGCGTGTTTTCCATGACAGATTGAACAGGGAACTGACAGGCCACTGTACGCCAGGTAAACCAGCGTAACCTGACTCTCGACAACAATGTCTTGCAGGAGCAGCGGAAATCGCAACATGACCCATCAAATCATTCATGTCATAAGCAGTCAACAGACAGAGGATAGTGATGAAGAGATGATCCAACGTTTACCCCGAGAATACGACGCGATACGACGTACCAGTTCTGTGAAAGTGATACATGAGCAAAACGGTGAGAGTAAATAAAATAGTTACTCCTAAAGTAAGTCAAAACCACTAGCACATGTCCATTTCCATGAATGAAGAGCATTCAATGTACGATTGGCGGCCCTGGTCGAGAGTGGCCACTACAGGGAGGTTTATCATCTGCTCCAATAAGATTTGAGAATCGGAGAATTGAAATTCAGTCCTTGTGAGGGTACATGAGACCTTGGACTTGAAGTGGACCAGGAAATAATGGTAAAAAGGATAGAGGGCCTGTGGGTTCTTCGTCAAAAACGAGCAGCCACATGGTGCCAGCGAATCGGTGGCCAAGACAAAAATGCTGTACTTACCAGGTCCCCCTCTGAATACGGCCGAGAGTAGTCTGCACACTGAGGCTCGAGGGAAGGGAGCGGGCAACTCTTAGTCGACGACTGATACCCTTTCAGCCGAAGAACGGTGAGCGTGTCTCGGATCAGGTGTGGTAAGAACTGCGGGAACAAGTTGGAAAAACAAACGATTGCAATGAATATTGCGTTTGACTGGTTTTGACTTCGCTAATGATAGGTGGGGCGTAATGTACGCTGTGTAACTTCCGAGAGGGGAAGCGTCGACTTCACCCTAAACGGCAGTAGGTCAGCTGATGAATGGATCTGTAGTGGTTTTCAGCATAGCCAGTTGAGCCTGCTGTCTTTGCATGGAGAGTCGGCATTGTATTGACTGCTTGCGCAACCCTGTGGTCCACTGAGCTATGCTGACTTGAACGATGACAATGTCCGCAAAGCCTCCCCTAATATAGTGGCCACCGGATGGAGGCATGATAAACATGAACTCTTGATTTTGGGTTATATGCGGGCACCTATTTACCGAAAACATAACACCCACCCACTACATTACGGGGTGAGTTCCTGCCAGTATACGGTCCCACGTAAAATGTACGGCAGTGAATTATCATCGTTAGCACTGTTGACGCAGTCTATGAGGATGAACCCGAAAAATACGCGTAATACATTACTCATAAGGTTGCTGGAAACTCTTCGACAGGTTCTTAAGAACATCATAAACGATAGACTAAGCTGGATTCCAGGTGAGCCACCCGTCAAAACCAAATTGATATGCAAATCAGTGTACTTGTCGGAACCCGGAAAATAGTTCAACTGGAGACCGAAATCCCAGTAAATAATCATGAGAACCAACAGGGGCAGGCAAAGTAGAGGACTGAAATGGTCTTATCAGTGACTGAAAGGTAGTTCACATTCTAGTCAGTCGATTCACGTTTCAGTATGCTTTCAGGCAGCCGACTCCCGCGGGAGGATGAGCCGGCTCCAATAGCATATTCAGAGATTCCAGGAAATCCAATACAAATGACGGCTGACACTCGTTCGACTGCGGTATCGGTCAGCCAAATACGACCTGCGAGGTAGCAGGAAACAACTGAGCAGCATCAAAATCACTACCACTGGGTTCTAAAGATAATCTTATCCGTACGGCGCTGACCATTGGAATCAATGGTCCGTCAGTTTCTCAAGACAAACAATCAGTGGACTGTCCACGGCCGATAGAAAAATGTAATCGTGCAGCTATGACACTCTTTTGCTGCCATGCCATCGGAGGGAAGCACCAGGGCTGAAATACTGCTTGGTTACCCAAGCCTAGACAAGAGCAGTCGAGATGCAGAGGCTGGGTTCGCATCACGGACTCTGCTCAGTAAGTTCGCGCCTTAACCGCTGAGCTAGCTTGTGCTCTAAACACAGAGCTACCTTGGCCGTTCGATCCGTCAAATGCTCCAGTTGATAAATGAGAGGAAAAATCAGACGACTAGCAAACACGGGGACAAAAGAAAACGCACCACATTTGAAACGAACTGATGGCCGATAGGTTCCACGTCATTCAGTTGAGAGCAGGCAGACCACCAAAACAGACGAAGTTCGGTCAAAGTTTCTATCCTTGAGGAGACATTGTTCAACTTCTCGGTTTTTCTGAAGGGCAAAAGGTTTACAGGAACACGACGGGCGTAAAAGATATCATCACATTCAACGGAAGCCCGGAACACCGCTATATCAGCTGCAAGATCGCGAATCCACACGGAATTGTCGCATGCCTTCTGAAACCAGGTTAGCTGAGCCTGAGATGCACCGTCATGGTTTTTGGGGTCAACTTTGAACGGGAGGCATGTTGAGAGATAAGGAAACAGCTTGGAAGCTTTCCATCCCAAACAAATGATAAAAGTTACACAGAGATGTGCGTAGAACACACGGCGATGTGCCAATGGCATGCATCGATTCAGCATACACACGGGGCACTCGTCTTTTGACTGAACGGCTGACTCCATCGGTGCCTTGACAACCGGACTGTGACCACATGTTGCCCCTGAGTCCGCTGGAACTGTGAATCCGTTTAACTTTCGAGCACAGTCCAGTATCCCGCTTTGAATCCAGTCCCACAACGGATGTAAAGTGTTGATGTCCAGGCCTTCGAAGTGACAAAGGCAAGAGAAGAGAATGGGTGAAAAAAACGCTAGGCGATCGAGTGGCCCACCAGCCTGAGATTGGGAGACGGTATCATGTGGACCAAGGACGGGACGATCTTCTTTCGAATGCTCCTGGACTGGTAATTGTTTAAAATCCGATTGGAAAGTACTGGCTGAAAAAAGTGTGAAACAAATACGATTTCGGTTGTGTGTGTATGGAGGCCGACACACAGCTGTGTACGCTCTATAAAAACTATGCAATACAGCACAGCGGCATTCACGAACATGAAAGATAACTAGTGCCCACGAAGGGGATTCCATTGTACATGGGCATGGAGAGAGTTGCAAACGATATTTTTGTCTAAGCAAAAAGGTGAGAGCAAACAGCCTCAGCTATCCAATACAGAGAGTTCGCCTTAGTTCCACACCAGAGGAATATCGCCTCCTAAGAGACAGCTCATTCGGTGGATTCAGTTGAGCAGCACAGTGAAAATAGTAGGTGGTTTGGGCCATCAAACTTGACCTTATGAAAGGCACGGTAATGCGAATAAAGTGGTACAACTGGGACCAACAACAGAGGTATGAACACATAAACGCGAGTGTATTACTAAATCGCTATGGGCTGCTCACTAAGACAGAAAATTATTGGCGTTACTCTCCAACATATTCAAAGGTTGCATTGAGTTGCATTACGAATTTCTTGTCATTTTACCGCGACTGAACCCGAAAAGTCAAGAGTAGGAAGTTTTAAATAAGACAATCTCGTTCATAAACCGCTCGAATTCCGTAACCCTTCGGTCACGTTCGAATTAGCATTCTACTGATAAAAACATCGCTATTACCAACAGATTGATGATTTCTATTTAGACACGAATTATAAACTACAGCAAGTTTGTTCAACTGGATCTCCAAAAAAGCTGAAATATAGCAGAAAGCTCTGAAACTTTGGCGCGTCCCCGACCACATTTTTGTCGAGGTGTTTAAGAGTGTTGGGTTGGTAGTGAAATCTCCCGCCAACTATCACGATAACAAGTCACACAGTGTTGTCACTGTGCAAACTCTGCTACAGAGATAGATGGAAACAAGAGGCTAGCTTGAAATCACAAGTAGCAGGACTAGTGAGTAGGCATTCTCGATAATGTCATAGCAACGAAATAGTTGTAACGGTTTGGATGAAAATTGAGAAGCGCAGACTGAATATTAAGGGGAGAAAAGTCATGGTCGAACAGGTTGATTGCTTATCTACAAGAGACATTAACATGAAAAATTAAAATCGTAAAAAACCTACGTGGCCCCTGTTGTTAAACACAACTGGGTTACGATCCAAATTGAACTTAAAAACTGTAGGACTTGCTGCATACTGTTTATGACTTAGAGTACTGTTCGGTCGGTTAAGTCCATCGACAGCAAGAAAGCTACTAGCGCCCGTCCTTGACCTAGTCCCTCTAGTGTCAGCACAAATAACTCCTTACACATCCAGCCAACAACACAGAAACTGCCTAAACGCACAAATAACATCCAGCCAACAACACAGAAACTGCCTATGTGAATTACTGTTTGTTCTCATTTCCATGTGCAGGAAGGTGTTGTAAAACGGCTGAGACATTTGAGCATTCAACCCAAGCCGTCCGCTTTTTCCTTCAAACAGGTAAGCAGAACATACCACAGCAAATAGGCATTCCGGGAGCAACGGTCCCGGAACCTCGAAAAACGTAAACTTCACCCAGGTAATCACCTTTATGTTTACGCAACAGTATAATAGGATCACAATTCTCACGTCATAACTAAGCCAGCAAACAGGAATGGTGAGTGCCTGTATAAATTCGAAATGATGAAAAATGGTGCTTTACCTTGTTCGCAACTGCCCACACCGCTATAACTGGAAGCATAGGATAAAGACGCCCCAATGTCATCCAATAACGCTGGATGAACCTGACCAGCAGCAGTTTGTGCAAGTCCAACAGTTGTTACGGTCAGTGCATTCCGTTCATACGTAGCCATTAGTCGTGGCAAAACGCGTCCCAGGTAGTAGTATCGCCAAGTACGAGGCCAATTTAAAGTTCCGATGGTAAATTCTACTAAGCCATGACGAAACCAAGCTGGGCCAACGACCTCTGTCAGTCCGTCGAACTTGCGCACCAGTCCATCAGGACAAATAGGTAGAAGTGCATGGAAAAATGCCTCAGCGTGGTGGACGAAAGGGTTGGGTCCGAAGCTAAGGGCACAAACCCGTAGGAAGCTTGAAATGGGGAACAAACGCTTGCTCGGTCGTCGGTGGAGGTGCAACAGACGATCGGCCAAGGTCAACCAGAACTTTCCAACCTCTGCAGTAGGGCTAGCCAAATTGCGGGCCAAGAAGCACAGACAGTCACGAGTCAGTTGTCCATTTTCATCCGTTGTATCAAGATGGTCGAGCCAATCTGCCTTACTTACATCCAGCTCGCCATTATCTGGAGAAAACACTGGATAGGCTGGTTCATAGAAGGGATCTTTGAAATACACCTCAGTGGGAAGATAACTGAAAATAGATGGAAGCAGCAGCTTAATGACAAAGTATGGCCAATGAAAAAGTTATGCATACACAAAATCAGGCTTTATAGGATCAAATGCGAAGTCCGCGTGAAGAGGGTCAAATAAAGCAGAGTTCCTGTACACCAAAAATGAGTAAGAATGTCTTCAAAATATGTTTGTCATCACGGAATGTGAACAAGCAATAGTTTGAGGAATCGCACAGCTGCAAACTAAGCCGGGCTTCCATAGTCCACATAACCATCACAACTATGTGTCTAGAAGACTTGGTGGGAGTACGATAGTGCCATGGCTCTATTGGCTAGAGTACACCATCTGAAACCCATCCAAAATGCCCTTTAATCTTATTTACATTCGGCAAAAAGGAAATCCAAACTTAGTACCTCTGTCTAACTGCATCACCAGTCACATAAAGCAGTCCGTAAATCAAGAGGTGGAGTGATTCTTTATCTGATGTGGAATAGCTTGTGCGGGCCAAAAATCTGATCCTGATTTACCAGTCTAATGTGAAATGAGACGGTTGATGCCACAAGCACTACGGATACTGTTATGTAGTAGCAGTGAGTTGTTCTAACTTTGGAAACGAGGGATCATAGATCCCAACACGAAATACGGAGCACGATATTACAGACATCGATGGGCAGACGCTGGTAAGGAATTCTAGACTGTCATTGTTTCTTCGATGTTTGGACATGAGAACGACAGTCCTGCTTAGGGACTTGGAGTGACGAACCACGCACAACTGTTATCCGTTATGTGGTAGTGAACAGCACGGATTGAATACCATTACAAACATACACCATCTCAGTGTTGATAAACTTCTCTGGGGGTCGCGAGAAGTTGAATTGTGTTCAGATGGCTCGTCTGGAGACTAAAGGGAGCCGGAGGCCAGAATCAGCATAAATCCACAGTGGAAGTCAGAAAGGATTACAATGATGAGACCAGCTATTTGGGCACAAATGGGTTTGTTTACCATGATCACGTTTCCGATAAACAAGAATGTCAGACAGAGATCATGTTAGACGAAATAGAATGGAACTGAGAAAACAATAAACCAAGCCTTACGTAAAGCCGATATTTGCTGTTGGTAAGTGGTGATGATTTCGATAGCTCTCATCTGTTGCCAGAATACGAGCGTCAGGGTCGAAAAGGAGGAATATATTGTCCGGCCGAGGGCATGGAACAGGGGGATCATACTGTACAACTGAGGTCCCCAACTTTTGTTCAGCTATCTGAACAGGATGGCGTAAAACAACCGGACACGATCTGTGGCGCAGAAGTAGTAGGAACAGCATGTCTTGAAGGTAATTACAGGCAGCTTCAGCGACTTCCGGTTGATGTGAAAGCACTAAATGCACAGCCGTACTTAAGAGAGCCAATGGAGGAGGCGGAGGAGGGGGAGCAAGTAAAATACTGTGGGGAAGCCACGATGGGGTTAAAGGCGGATCGACATGACGAGGAAGAAGTGACAGTAATCTGGCAACCAGGGCCTGGCCTGCAGTGCCTCGGGTAGATTCTGAACCGCGGCTGACTAGGATGGCTTCGCATTTTGAAAGACATCGGTCTAATAGATCAGAAAGAAAACGCTGACAAACAATGCGTCGTTTTGTAATCACTTGAAGAATCTCTGGATTTGTCTGACTTAGAGATGCTGTCCGAGGTGAGTGGAACGCGATCAGTAGGTTTTCAACTTCGTCATAAACCCTTGCTAACCAACTGGAAGATGGAATTTGGTCCCGCTGGGTAGGGAAGTGCAACAGAAACCTCATTGGAAATATCGAAGCCTTTCCGTAAACCTCTAAGACGAGTTTTTCCAACTGATCTTGGGCAGTATGTCGATACCGACGTTCAGCGGGAGTAAGAGTTTGATTCGTGGACGGATCTTCTTCAACTTGTGAAGTATGAATAGCTTGGGCGGAAATCGCTACCCACATGCGCGCCGGTATTGACGGATCCAGACGAACAAATTCGTCGTCTTGATGTGTCTGCGAAATTCTGTGAAACAAATCTGACAACAGCTTGATACATGTTCGACGGCGGTGTGTTACCAACTTGAACTTCGCTTCCCTTAGCCGAGCAACCACAGTTTCATTCGGCCCGGGCAACAAGTGAGCATCGACCGCCTGTTGTTCCACATCAGTAACGGCGTCCTCTAACCGATCAACCATCGCAGACGCCAATTCGGCAGTGACCTAGGAAAATAAGATCAGTTCAGTTCGGTTAGGATCGTAACAATACATGAAAGCAATATCGAGCGCGACGAGAACCCTATTTAAAACAGCCCAGTTTGGCTGTCCAGTTGGTTCGCTAAGCTAGGAAACTGGGTTCAAAATGTCTCAATACCATCCGAGTTGACAGTAATTATACTGATGGTAAGGCCAATCGTATGATGTGAGTATTTATCGGATGGTTTTTTTTCAGGGGAATATCAATAGACAGAAAATGTCAACATCCTCGTTTAACGTTTTGCAAAAATTGCAGCAATGTTAAGTCGGTTGGCTGCTCACAGATTCCACAGCAGTGAACGATAACATATGATATATGTTTAAGTTCCCGAACTGCTTTTCTACTCATCACGAACATAATTATCAGCCGCTATCAAAAATCTAGAGAAACGTAGCTCTTGAGTAACTGATCAATTGCCACTGTTGCATATATATGGTCAGTATAGGGACAGCTGTTACGAAAATAGTGTCGCATTGGGATAGTTATCCAATTCCGAAAGTAGTCGACTGACTCAATCCTAAGGTGGGTCCAAAGTTGCACTCCTGGTAGCGTATATCATAAATTCACATGGGATTTTCATCACGAATATGCCTATGAGAACGGGTTGTATGTTCTACGGGAATACGAACACAGCCAGTAGGTTAAGTCAGTTGACTACTCCAATGAGGATCGCGCCAGGCCGAATTGCGGTCAGTGTCCTTCTAAGTCACTCAATGTCAAAATCATACGCATTGATATTCCGAACAATGGTACAAGTTGGGCTCCGTCAGGCAGTTCGACAGCTGAGACTAATCGATAGAGACTGAGTGCTTATCAGTCGCCTTCCCAAGGTATATACCTCCGAGTTTTCTTCCGGTGAAAACTAGCTCACTGAAACATGCAAAGTCATGCTGGTGCACACAACGACTACCGGTAGACTTCAGCAACAAACCGCATAGTTGTCGAATGTTGGGATTTTCAGGTCCGATAATGCACGTGGCACTGCTGGGCTAGCACATGTTCCCAACTGAAACCAATCCTATGCGGAAAAGCCGAGCATACATGTTTTCCAGTAGTCATTTTCTGGCCGGTATAGAGCATAAATGGGACAAAGCGTAATAAAAGTGGTGCGATTAAGGTAAGTCAGGTATTAAAATCTGCGTCTCAGCTAGGCTAGAGGTCATCCAACACATACCTAACCATTTGGACTCTATGGGAGATATGGCCTGTGTGCTATTATGAGACGAGATGCGAACACAAAGCTAGTTCAGATGGAGGAGTAGGAGAGATTTCTTTCACTTTATAGTGCACCGATTTGGTAGTTAACTGCGACAAGACCTTGAGTAGTAGAGTGGTTAGGCTGCACGACCAGAAAGTGCACCGGAGCTTGAGACGGAGTAACAGACTGAAGTATATGATGGACATACTTTGGTATGTTTAAAGGTACAATTTGTGTGGCACGACATGGACTTAGAATTCCTTCGGTGAAGCAACCGATCAGATATATGTTGAAGCTTCAATACTAACGTACAAATGTATACATGAGTTGTGACCAACCGGTGTGCAGTTTTGGCTAATAGTACGTGTCCGACTTTCACAAGTTTTGAGTTTCTTTATTGAAACCGCAGCGGATCATTTACAAATCGATGAATACCACCATTATATGGCTATGGGCATGACCAACAAATAATATTCGGTAACGGTGCGATCCAGTCACATTTTGCAGTACAATCTAAGGCCCCAAGTACAATACTCCTCCATTATGACGTCGGAAATTTCAAATGAATTCCGTCACACTAGCGCGGTGGTTGTATCATGGGTGGTCGGAGTGGTCCAACTCTGCGGTGGCCATGCAAAGTCCTACGGTTGTATTAGGGAGGAAGTTGTTACAGTGAGAGAGAGAGAGAGTCTTTAGTTAGAGGAAGTTACGTATTGATATTCCATGTATGGTGCGACCTTTAAATAGATCAGACGTTGAATTCAGAGGAAGAGAAAATTTCCAACTTGGGAGACAGGCTCAAGGCTTTCCAAGTAACGAAAAATATGGATGTGTACTAGTGGTCTTATAGTGTTTGATGCACGACTCCATCACAGAATTTTGTGCCATTTAATAACGTAAGGGCAGTTTGGTTCCTCTGTACGATTTCTTTTCCCAGGACACGTTTCCCTATCCAGGATGCTTTCTAAAACAACCTAATTTGCATGCTTTTTAGGTGATAAAGATGGGTGACTTTCATAATTAGCCTTCACTGTGGGGTGGGGATACTCGTGTGAAGAAGCACAAGGCCCGGTCACTCCAAAGGCTGCATTCACGTTAACTGCTATATAGGGGAACTCAGCATCATTTGAAGGCACAGTCTTGTCAGTCCAAATTACGTTAGCCGACTGGCTTGTACCAGTGGAGAACGAACTGCCCAGTGGATACCAGTTTTTTTCGATTTATGGACCTAAGAAAGAGACAGTCCGCCCTCAAAGTGGTTTGCCCTGAACTGTAAATGAGGGTGTTTTCAGAACAGACGTGTCGAAAGTCGTTTAGTTTACGTAGGCAAACAGGGAGGGAAACCCTGGTTGAACACTGAACTCTCTGAAGTTGAAAGATAGTATTCAATATGAACATAAAAGAACAGGTGACATTAATTAGTACAGGCAGCTGGAGACGTTCCAAAGAGAACGAGAACAGAAGTGTTCTGCGACGCATGAAGGATGGTTCTTGGGTGGTCTTGGACGAACAAACTTAATTGACCACTGGAAAACGAATGTTGACTCGGTGATTCAAAAGGCTATCTTTGAACTGAACGACTCAAGTAGAACATATCACAGACGCTTCCACAGTGAGTGTTATTTCCTTTCTCAATAGCATTGGAGCATGTGTTTACAAGGTTGAGAATCCCAAAAACATATGACTTGAGGATTTGTGTCAACATTTTAAGCATTTCCGATGTACCTGGAGAAGAAATAGTTGGCTTACCTGTGCCACCTTAGGTAACACGTTAGATGTGAGTTGGTGAGACACACAGTGACGTATGTCGCTGCGCCTTGGTGCGGTCGCCAGAACGCCCATTGTTTGAACCAAACGTCGAATTAACGGGGTAGGTACTAAGCATTCATCACATCCGTTTGGTGCCGTGAGGCCTGATGCAGCAAATGTCAGCGGATACTGCAGGCGTTTACTCTGAAGCCGGAGGTAACGTCGCTGAATGGTCGCTAGCCAAGTGAGTAGAGAGCAACCCTTCCTAATAGGGAGTTCCAACCGACTACCACAGTGGAATGGGAAGAACTGGCTATCTGTAGCGCAAGGCGAGCCACACAGCTGCTGAATTCCGGGGATGAGCACAATTCCCTTCAAGTTGATTTCAAGAGTTCTCAGACAAGCGGCAGCTCCAAGCGACTTCCCGTACAAACCAACCGGGCCCCTTGAGGTCCGGAGTAAACAAGGATAGTTTTCATTAGACCCTAAGTTGAATCCTGTGGTCTGAATGAGGGAAAGTAGATCAGCTATCTGGGACAAATTCAGGAGCTGTCCTACACTATTCGATGGTTGTGTAGGCGCGGTAGGAGCTGGAGGGAGAAAACAAAAGGCATAGGGAGAAAGACCGGACGATGGAACGTGTTTTAATAGGCGTTCAGCGTGGTAGAGTGATGCAAACAGGCGGGTACACAACTCACGACCGCATTCTTTGCACATCCTGGTACAGCTTCGATAACTCGAACGTTTGGGTTCTTGAGTGCTCAAAATTTGCCAAAATGGTTAGGACTGAGGGCTAACTTTGTGGGCTGTTAGTTTCTTTCTGAGGCGGCGTGTACACCATTTTCTAGAAATGCGCATAGACCGTCAATCACTAGTATCCAAGTCGAAAGTTACCGCAAGCAGTCGAGCAGCTATTTGGCTCTGGATTAAATGCTGCCGCTTCACTGAAAGCTCACGACTACCCCGTGAGGTTCGAAAAATTGCACCTCTAAGTTATGGTGCAGAGTGGATACCAGGGCATTCCTATCCATGTTCATCCTGTTTAAGGTTGTATTATTGTTAGAACATAGAAAAATGCGGTGAAAAATAACTATGAGCCATCATCAGACCCAGCCTTTTATTTGAGCCCATGAACACATATCCCTCCTACTTGACCACTCAGTGCGGCCAACTGTATTTACACGCTGTCGAAAAACTCGAATCGGCAGATTAATGAGCAGCGTGTGACACAAATCGGCCAAAAGGGGCCAATAAGACAGTCTTTGAGCAGAACCAGAGAAACCAATGCTGGAGAGTTCACTGCATTTGAAAATATCAGGATCGAGAGCAAGCCCATACCTACGTGAGTTTCATCAAACGGGTGATGATGGGAGATCCGAGAGTGAAACAACGGGTAAAGGCGAAGGTCGAAAGGTCGAGGGACTCATCAGATTGCTCATGACTCTCGGCGTAGTTTCCCTCTGAGAAGCTGCTTAGAACTCCTACATATCCAATTTCAGTCCAAGCTGCTGTTCAGGGTACGGAAGGATACAAACACCAAGCTTGAAAGAGCCAGTGACTGGTTTATTTTTGAACTACACACGGCAGAAGTAGAGTTACGCGACATGACGTGATTTGAGTCGAAAAGGTCGATTAGATTACCGTACACACCGTCTAGAGTGGAAAGACCAAAGCAGACCTTAGGCGACCGGAAAGCGGTCCAAATCTCCGGGGAAACGTTAAACGAGAGACTCTATATCCGTACGAATGATAGACGACCAGCATTGGCTTTGACAGTACGATTATTTAATTGCCTTAGAGTAGTTGTATCCTTATCAGAGCCATTACAACTGAACCAACTTTAGTCTTATTGAGAGTATGGGAATGGGCTAAACTGTTCCGGGAGTGTCTCAATGAATAAACTGGCTTCAACATTACATTCAGTTGAAAAAAGCATAAGTCACTTTTCCTAGTAGTGAAAGAGTGTATAGTATGCCCGGACCGAGGGAGGACGAACCGATTTCAAGGATGTATAGCGATCGGTCGACACGAAAGCCCACGATTTTATTAATAGGGTAATCTGGGTTATCGAGATGTCAGATTCGTATTCGGACCCATCTGGTGTTGTCACGACTACATGCCATCTCCTAAGTGTGATTCCTTAGCTGCAACCACCAGGCTGTGTCTAAGTAATGAGGCAGGCCGGTCAATTATGCTCCCAGTAACGGGCTCATCGTTCATACCTATACGGATACGTACCGTGTTCTTTGTGGGAAACAGGATCAATAAAGTGATTTCCTTACCTTGGAGTTATTGCTTACTGGGGGTAGACCGCAGGACACAAGCAAAATGGGGGAAACCTCAGAATTGAGGTGTTCCGTCAGTCAAATTGGTGGGATCATTTATCTTGCGTAGAATAATCGCAAAACAACCCTTAATTAAGTGCACAATGGTGAGATACTTCGTGCGAATAGGAGCGCGCTCACAGCGCAACTCACAACACCGATTCACTAAATAGGTCGCTCAGAGTGTGTTCGCCTTGGAAAAGGACAAACAATCCAAGCTCCCTTGTTTCTGCATAATGTTAAGAGACAAAATCCTCTCAAATCCTTTTCTGTTTTATACCTCGGTGACGAAAACCGGTGTTGTTCTGATGAAAGAAAATACTCATACGAGACGAGAAAGACCAACGCTCGAGTTGACCTTGTGAATTAACGTTTATGAGTTACGCACAAAGTATTCCGAAGATTTGGTCTGTAAGCAGCAACGGATTTGAAACACACGCACAGTACCTAAAAAACTCGAATCAAGGTGGAAGGGGGACTGACATTCATTGTGAGCAACAAACTTACCACTGTCGTTTGTATCTTCCTGGTTTTCAGGATGTGCAATATCTGCCGAGGATAAACTATCATCAGCTTGCCTAAAGAGTTCTGCTATTTTGTCCAAAAGGTTGAGACCAAGAGTGAACACTAACTCCCGTAGACCTGTGGGTTTTCCTGTGTCATCTGGGAGGACACAGTCAAAGAATGGAAGGTTGGCGAAGGTACTTGTGGAATCCGGCTGTGAGATTGGTTGGTTTGTGAGATATACCTGTTCCTGCGCGGCAAAGTCAGGCATGCGAGGCGCCAAGTCATCTGCAATGCCAGTAAGCACGTTGTTCAACCAAATTAGTAAAGCACTTAGCTGATCGCGTTGAGTGGATAGAGACAACCCGGGTTCGAAACCAGACATGTGGGTGGTGCCACTGACAGGAGATAGGCGTGAGGCTATTTCGCCTAGCCTGCGAATAACCGGTTCTAGGAAAATTCCGACTAATTGCTTTGCAAACTCTTTTTGCATTGTACACGGAACAACCCAGAAAGGAGCGATCCGGTTCGAAGAGGTGCAGTTGTTGATCCTGGCTGGAAAGGTCTGAGAAAGTTCAAACATGGTGCGTGAGCTGATGAAGGGTGTCCACCAATTCGATGTCAGGAATAGTGTTTCCGGACTGCTGCTGGTGGATCCGGTGGCCATTAAATCAAAGTTTGTAAGGTCAACTGAGCAAGTTGTAAGTCGACGTAGCAAAGTGGCGAGTAGAGCAGAAGCGGCCTCAGCCAAGGCCGGACAGACCGACTGATCCTTCATGTGGTGATTCGTTGGTTCATCTAACCACCAGTCAATGTTCGCGGTGATCACTGATACCCCAGTTGACATATACAGAAGCTTGGACAGAAGGTGTAATAACGGCACGAGGTAGCGCTGGAAGAACGACGGTTCCAACAACCTAGACGGATGGAGGGCGGAAAACGACCCAGGAAGTATGTACAGCAGCGCCAGTAGTCGCGGTTCTACTCGGCCCCTGTAGACAAAAAACTGATCTGCATTGAATGAAAGTAAAAGAGACACGAGTACGAATAGTGTTCAGTCAACGATGACAAACATTGGAGTTAGGGTTGGACGATTATTATAAACCTAAAAACACCTGTTACAGGATCCATTCCACAGATGTAGCCTTAGAAGTGCTATTCATTCACGAACCGAGTTGGTGTTCAAATGGGACTCGAATGCGTGCGGCAAAAGAGCGTGCACAGGTGATACACGTCTTTTAACACAAATATTATCATTACCACTCCTGGATTAAGTTAACGCCTACTCCGCCTGTAAATTTCCTTAACGAAAATAAATACATATCTAAACAAATCGACAAGTAAAAACAAACTCCGAAACTTGCTGGTACTACCAACAAACTATAAGTAGCTCAGGAGAAGGAATAATTCACAAGTTGCCTGGATGTTCGGCTTAAGAAACCGTTATTCGAGGAGCCAATCAACGCGTGATATGTATTCCGTGATTGAAGGATCAGTGGTGCTATATCCTGTTTGGGCGCGAGTTAGTCACACTGCTGGTCAATTACTTGCCGCTGATGGGCGGTTGGAAACGCTCTGAAGTTTCGTGAGATGAAATCAAGTAAAAAATCATTCAGTTGTAGCATCCTTTCGGTGTCTAACTGCCATGCCACCCGAAGGAAGCACGAGAACGAGGATACTGCCAGGTTGTCCAAGCCTAGACAAGGGAAGTCGAGAAGCAGAGGTCGGATTCGAACCACGGGCCTTCCTGTCAGTAAATTCGCGCTCTAACCACTGAGTTATCTCGTGAAGTGAGCCCTATTGGTGATTCCCAATAAGGAGTAAACATCAGTTAATCACAGATTAACTTTAATTGAAGGAAGAAAGCGCGATCGAAATCTCCTCATACTATCAACAGAAATAAATGCTTTTAGTATATGCTAGGAATTCATGACAGCAGAGTAGCAAAACACCCATTCTAGCGAAGATGTAGTAACCCATGATAGACAAAACGAGTTCCACCTAATTACGACAAGAAAAGACAAAAACAGACAGGCCGATAACACTCCAAAGTGCCGACAGGATTGCGTGAACACATAAGGAGCATAAAAAACAACCGACACTTAGGACACGCCCGCCTTCAACAGCTAAGGTCTAAACAACATCACCTGAATCTCGCTTTGAGACTGCTAGGTCGTTGAGGATTGCATTGTGCTAGGAATCAATCGACTGTTCTTTACCGTTGAGGATTGTATTGTGCTAGGAATCAATCGACTGTTCTTTAAGGTTACTATCATAAGAAACGAAGCGATGTGGTTAGGTGATAGCTTCAAAGCACGTAACATGTTCATCACCGAGAATTCATTCCCATTGTCTGGTTGCAGCCAAATGGGAAACATAAATCTTCATAGATCTTTTTGCAGAGAAACAGAGATGCGTAAACGCTCTTCCATCTAGTGCACCTCACTTCATCCACATTTCCTAACATTCCGACGGGCACAGGCCTACGAAGTAATGTCTTCAATTGAACAGTCCGTTCAGAAGTGGTGAAGGGTTTGAGGAAGAGTTGACGGAGGAGGCAGTGGATCGTTAGTTCCTGTTCCGAATTCCAACAAAATCACTGACAGGCTACAACAGAAACATTTTTACTACAGCATTACGCGCAGCATACTGGACAAAAGGGATCACAGGGTGCAAAACAAATTATCACACTAACCGGAATCCACTTCTTCAACCAATTGCATAAAACGGGGCCAAATCAGTTCTAGAGCGAATAAAGCAGTATCCAAACAAGTCTCTGGTGATTCAGTGTCCCTGAGGGTTTGAAGTGAGATGACAGATTGTCGGGAATTCACAGAGAACCAATACAGTTGATAAGCCAGCAAGCGAGCGGTGTCAGGTTCCCACTGTGCTGCGAAAATGGCATCAACTAAGAGCCGTAACAATCGCTGACGAAATATGGGATTGGGACCAGCGGAAATGGCCATCGTCACGGCCAAACCGGTCAGATTGCTCAAAATAGCACTTTCCATTGGGACACGAGGGCGACCTTCAGGAGCCGTGTGCGGACGGTGTATAAACTTTCCATCCCCGGTAACCGTCCGCATCGATGACTCTCCATTGCTCACATTGTGTGATACACAAGAGCGATCGTTTGCAAACTGCAAATGCTCAAGGATACGGGCGAAAACGTTTGTCACTACCTCCTCCATCTGATCCAAACCACTTTCTTCGAGTTCATCAGATGCGGAAACTGGGTAGTCCTGTATAGGCACTGAAAGGACTGCGAGAAAGAGCGTGCTGTTAGACGGTGAATGAAAGAAGTGCAAGTGCGTCCACATGACTACCACTTGCGTTAAAAAGGATGCTCAGGCGGTGTAGGGTACCAAGCGAAAACATATGTTACTGTAACACGAACAGAGCCAAGTAGCCGGAGAATGAACTGGACCTCACAAATGCAGTACGTTATTCATCTTATTGTGGTTGTCTCAAAGGCGGTGAGTAAGCTGACACAGATACACATTTCGGATGCATCAGAAGCAAAATAGAGGGGCCTCTCAACGTCACCCTGGCCATAAAATCTGTCATTGTGAACGTCACAGAAAGAGAGCGGGACGAATAGGTGACGTTGTGTTCGTAGCAAACCACCAACACAATTAATCTGGATAGTGAGAAACAAAATCTCATCAGTGACAGCTCGCTTCACAACACACTTCCCGTGTCGAAAACAGCCGCAAGTGTTGTGAGAGGTCGAAGGCTCTTCCTGACGAGTGTATAAAAATGATCTACAGTAAATAATAAACAGCTGTTAATGTCTGGAAATAAGATACTCGAGTAAGCCGGGCCATCTGATCTTTTGGTCGCTGTCGTTTTAGTTCCGTTCGACTGGAATGTAAATCTAGGTAGACCATTTCGTATTAGGATCTGTTACACTAAGACTCAGGAAAACTATGAACTGGAAAATATTAGTAGAGCGATGGGCAACTGATTTCGTATTGGAATGGCGAATTTCCAGACAGAGGTCATAAAAAGAACAAACAGCTTTACAGTGTGGTCACCAAAGGCTCATTGGATAGACTGGGTTGGTGTCATCACATTATCACCCTCTCTGCGAATCAAGTACAGAGTGGCGATCGTAATGAGAATACTGATAGTGTTTGGTCTCCGAAAACTCAGCCAGATCCAAAACATGAGAGGCTAAAAGCGCCTTTTGACAAAGTGTTGATGCATGTTGCGGAATATGATCTTTATTTTCAAGGGTCGGTCGCTCACTAGCTGGAACTCGAAAGCTTTGCATTGAGTGTATCATGTCTAAGATCGTTAAAAAAACCGGCTGGATGGCAGGGAAACAGCAGAACAACATCTATTGGAGATAAGAATGAAATGAATTCAAGCATGAAAAAGTAAACAAACTTACACAATCGACTGTAACAGGCCATAGTGGCAGCAAAGCGGTCTGGATAGTCGGGATCGAAACCAGGTATCAGCGAGTTCATCAAGCGCATAAGCTGACAGCGACCCTCTGGGTAGAGGAATGCTGCCAAATGGGTTTTGTCTGGAGGAGACATGGTTGGTTCAAATTTGGCAGATTGCCGCTTCTTGTTGTTCTATGAAAAACCGACAGTGAAATACATAGTTTAATAGTTGTCGTCACTGATTCAAACGGGTTCATTTTTTGTCTCGCAAGCACGCAAAAATTAGGGTTACTTGAGTGCAGTCAAGCAATCTACAGAAACTTATTCGAGCTGGTTGAATCAATCGGGAAATCAAGAAAATTGCAAGCTAATAAGAGGACCGATCGTCTGTATAGAATTTAAGATTGGTAAGCAAACCGGCCAAAAAGTAGACTACATTTGATCACTTATATATAAGCTGTTTTATGCATAGATCGGTAAGGCGATCAGTTATTCCGCCATGTAAACACTCCCTTCAACTTAAGATAGCCTCCTTAAAAGCCACTGGAACACAGAGGCTCGTTGTATACATAACGTAGAAAACATCATGGAGAACTCATCACTAATGCTCTGTCCGTAGTCGTTGTTCATTTCTAAACATATGCTGCTGGACCGGATACATGCGTCATAGAAACTGTCATCCTAACTCAATAGCTATCAACTGTTCCAGGATTCCCCTAAAAATATTTATCCAGCAGGCACTTCCTGGCTTTCCTAACGAATGGAGACCTGTCTTCAGGACTCGGAAAGGGGGATGACAAGCAGTCATGTCTGCACGCTTCCTTTGTCCGCTTCAACGATCCTGTGCACAAATTTCCAGTGTCCACGCAACACGTTCCGGTAGAATCATTTTACTACGAACTTAAGGTCGCCGGACTTGCCGAGCATAGATAGGAGAAAACCAGCAGCTGGGTGGTCTTCCATTCAGCTCACACACACACCCGAATCAAGCGATCTTCATGCGCTGTGGGAGGAACACACACATGGTCCGAACCCGGTCATTGGGTTTCCAGTTAGTAAAAGCGGAATACGGTAAGCTTACTCAAACTGATAGATGTTTGAATGGCACTGATGTTTTAAACAAAAACTGCGTTCACTTTTGAATGTCAGTCAACTCGTGTGCGCGCGCATATGCATCAGTTAACCTCACACAGCAGCTCGATTCAGTGGCTCATATTTGGGCATCATAAAAGCTTTCACCCTAATCCAGGTTCTAATGACGTTGTCCATCGGGTTTCATTGACGGAGGAACAATGACAGATAGGCAATGAGTTGTTGAAGAATTCACAGGAATGGAACTAAGTGATATTTGGAAAAAGGGTTACGTTCACTGGGGTGGTTTTTGGAAGTGGACACCGAAGGCACCCGATGTGTGAAGAGGAGTACGTAATGGTTTTTCACTGAGGTGTTGAAGCACCGGTGTTCCAAGGCTGCTTTTGCTGTCAATGCCTCGACGAGGATGAAACATTATAGACAAGAATCGGAAAGTTGGACGAATGATCGTTTCGAACGATAGTCTGCATCTCCGCAGAGAACAAACCTACATAAAGACGATTTTCTCATCCGCTCAATTTTACAAAGATTTAGGTAATTGATCTTATATTATTCCGGCACTTTTGAGGATCCTTCCTGTCCCGGGTTTGCTGAGGTTGCTGAGGGAAGCGAACACTGGAAGGTTGCCTCTTAAGGAGACTACTGCCATCGACCGGCATTCACTAGCATCCTGAAGAGGTTTAATATAGCCAAACGATAGGTGACATAGAGCCGGCTGGTGGGTACAGTCGTCTGAATAGACGCTGCAGTCGTTCCAAACAAAAATGCCTTGGTAGGCTGATGATCTGCTTAGGGTGTTCAGAAAACATTAAGTTCACCTGAGTAAGGAAGTGGGGACAAAGCGTGGGCAACTAACATCATAAACGAGAGATTCATCAGGGTTCCAGGTGAGTCTTCCGTGAAAACCAAATTGGTATGCAAATGAGCGTATTGGTCGAGTAACTGTCGGATTGTTCATAAACATTCAGGAACCACTCAACATCCATGGCAGCAAACGAAATGTATGTGGATGGTGTCTTTCATGAAAGTTAAAATTGGCATACCAGCTTCTAGGCACAGGTTTATCGTCCCTCACTGACTCTGCCGGATGCAAGTTAGGTATACGGCTCCCCGGAGTTTCCGGTCGCTCCAGTGAGGAAGCACGCTTTAAATGTTTGTTCAACTTCCGCAATTAAGTATTGCCATTTTCCTCAATGACCAAGAAAGAAGGTAGTGAGTTCCGGAAACTCTTCATGCAGTGTATATTCGATTGTGCTTAGGTCACTTCTGACCCTCGGTACTAACTAGTCTGTCCGTTTACAACGGATTCTCCGTTCCATTTGCAGAACGTGTAACTATCGTTTGGCTGTTATGCTAATGTTACATTATGAGAATAAACCAAACAGATAACGTCACCAAAGTAAGTGGTCTGTCATTGAAATCGAATGTACTCATAGTGTACTCAATTCGATCCCAATACGACAGTGGGTCTCTTTCTAGTAGCATCGTAATTTGTTAAAGAAGTGGAACACATAGTCAGCGAAGTTTCTGATGTCCAAAACGATCCTGCATCAAGCTGATAAGTAGAACTTGGATAAGGATCCATCTTTGTTCATCCATTTTTGCCTCGTTGGCAGTCCACCCTAATCACTGAGGTTCCCCGCGATCACGAAGATGTGCAGGTTAGTTCCAAAGGATTAACCTGAGTCACTATGGTTAACCCCTATTAGGTTGGGGCATATAAAAATACTAAAGCTGAGGAAGCTGATAGAGGAACTCACCATTTCGCTTGAATCCGGCTCACGGATCATTTCGTCAGCGGAGTTAGTATCCAGTTCGATGGATTCCTCACTGTCTCCAACTTGGAGTTCATCTTCCTCATGTTCTTCTGGTTGTTCAGCAAATGCATCCTGGTGCGCTTCACGAGATTCGACGTCTGCATTTCCCATTGAGCCATGCTGAAAGACTGGGAAGCGGACGTGTGAAAAACTGGCTACACTGAGAATCAGAGCAGACAACGGTCGGGAGTAACGCAACGGCGCTTCCGGTCTCGACACTCCATCCTCCAGAGAAGCTAGAAGCTTTGGCATAACAGCTCGAGGACGCATTCGGGCCAAGAAATCAATAGAATGCAGGATAGTCAACAAGTGACAATCCAGGTTGCTGAACAGCATGTAATCCACGGTTATGGGGACTAGCAGATCAACCAGTCGATCCACTTGGGACACGGAAAGATTGTACTGGAGAATAGGTAAAGCAATCAGGATAGACTAAGGAACCATTCTTTCAATTCGCGAACATAAACATTCAGTAAAAGGAGCTCTAGAACACACCATCTCCTCTGAGAGGAGGAGAGACGATAGTCACTTTCAAAGGAATGACAAAGCCGTACGGACTCGACAGATGGTGAGCCCCATCCAACAAACAACTAGGACTAGGGTCTACCACAAACGGCTCACAGTTGGTTGTTGCTTCCATGCGGTCACCATCTGAGAGAACCTGGCTTGCTATGACAGCCACATAAACTAGGGTACGTGCAAAAATTGGTGAGAAGCTAAGATAGAATCAGACCTGATGATGACGAAGTATACCGAATGGGGAATGCTGGATAAAAAGCTAGTGACTTTCTGAAACGTCCAAATCAGTTTTATTTAGTATGTTTTTTTAGTATTTAGTATGTTCGTAAACACGTTCGGTTTAACAGAGCAAAAGTCGAACTTCACATGAAAAAAACCCAGATAGATGTAGACCATTCGCCACTAGAATATACATGTGTATGGGATGCAATTTTCCCACGGGGGACTATGACATACACATGGTTGTTTAAGCTATATTGCCGATGGACTTTTGCGACAGGCGGCTCGTAGTTTTAAATTAAGGTTTTTGAGGTGTAGCAATTACGTCATGAACTTCGTCCAAAAACCAAGGTTCTTTTGAGGCCATATGGACGCGGTGTAAGGCGAAAACCCCATTCATTGATGTGCCGCGCAATGATATAAACTGAACTGTGATATCCAGATACTCTGAGTAGCTCCGCCACTGAATTGAATAAGCCTTAACCACACATCTCTCAAGTTGAACTTTGCCTTTTCAAGGCCGTATGCCACCAAGTTGTCTTTCATTCACCAACATAAGCGTATGGATAGCGCACAGTAGTTCGAGCAGTAACACATAGAATGGAGTGATACAACCTTCACGCTTGACATCGTAACTGTCCTCATATTCCTTTACACCGTACAAGTTCGGCGTCTGACTGCGGTATAATCTGAAACGGCTGCGCAGCGGAAAAATGCAGTGACTTGGATTGAAACGATCGGTCGAATTCTGTGACGGAGGGACCGCAGTACGTTTTAAGGCTTGTAATCTAAAACCATAGGCTATCTAGTGTGACAATATTTCAGAAGGCGTTCAGTGAGGTAGTCTAATGGCCAAGTTTGAACTACTGTCTCCTTATTCAAATCAATGCAACTCTTCAATTATAAAACTATGCATCTGTAAGTGAAGAGAGTGTAAGAAACGTTAGTATATAACAGTTCCAATGAGACCAGATAGATGTCCGAATCACCGCAGGAGCGTGCGGCTCACCTGCATGTTCATTACATTGGTGAACGACCTATACACATGTTCTGGTGAACATGAAAAATTTAAAGCGATCTGATTGCCGGATCGAGGACATACATTAGCATTTCGACTTTACCGCACCACTGGAGACAAGCAACTGACATGGAAACATGCAAATAATCTAGATGAATCAATATAAACATGGCGGTCATTTAAATTCAAACGTCAGTTAGGTAACGTGCTTAGCGCTTGTTTCGGAAACTTTGTTGCAAACTCATCAGCATCTCTCTGCTAAATGCGAGGAGGCTGTGGTTGACGGTGCGCAGAAAATTATCGAGTGGCAATTGCTAATGAAGCAATGACAAGCAAGCTGAATTTGCTACGGAATCGATGAAGAGGAGATGCGGACATGAATTTGGGTTAGTCCGATCCAGTTTGCGTTGATTGCTCGGTAGCAGGGGCACGGGTAAGGAAAGTTCTGGACTGGAAACTGTTTGGGACCGATTGGGTGGTCATCGTCTCAGAGAAGTTTGGTAAACAATCGGTGGATTTATTGCTGGGCAACGTTTCGCTTTTGATACAAAAGCTTCGTCAAGCCAAGCGAGTAAGCAAGCAGGTTGATTGGGTCTTAAGGCAGTCAGGGAACCAATCCGTGAGATTTCTTACACCTAACCGACTTGATCAGTGCTGGGTGTCAGTCTGATGTTCCTGTTTGTTGCTTAGTTTGGATCACTAACATCTACGATAGATTGGTTAGGGGGGAGCTATCTTCATGTTGAACCCGGATTTTTGCGGCCTGGATTTTTCTGTCTAGGAAAACTTAATGGAATATTCCTCTTGGGGTCGTTCACAGATTTTGTTCGCTGTATTCGTCGAGGGGTGCCCTGGACAATTGGTTTGGGGTTGGGGGGTGGAGGTGATTAAATGGATCTTACTCTGCTTTGATTTTGTACTTTTGGACCTAGACCATTTTTGCTAATAACTGTACACCGCCTAGTGTCGTCTCAGCTGATCTAAAACCCCCTCTATTCTATTCACGCTAGGATGCATGGCGATTTCCACCGCCTCGGCCACCAGTCGCTGTGGTGTGAATCTTAACCCCCGTCTCAGAATGCCCACCTTTTCCAAATCTATCCTGTACCTAATGTCTGGTGCATGCCCTGCCATTGCCGAATCTTTGACTATCGCCTGATATTCATCTATGTTTCACGGTGGTCTGTTAATGGATTGCTTATGCACACCGGTTCTTTCCCTGGCTGTCTGACCTATATAAACCTTCGTACAGTCGTTACATTTTAGTTTGTATACACAGTCCCTAGTCCTATCAACCGGAAGGCGATCCTTCAAATGCACCAACACCGAGCGTAAAGTCTTGCCACTCTGGAATGCTACTCTAATGGTAGCCGTATTCAGTGCCCTTCTAATGACTTCAGATGTCCCGTGCTCTCCGTTGACCGCGCAGTACATACTATGGGTGAATGATCTGACTGGAAAAAAATCCTATTGCGCAACAACGAAGCTATGTTGGTTGTGCAAGCGAAAGTTCCTGGGTCAAGCCACAAGCTTTCGATGAGGCTAGAATTTAAATTTGGTCGACTGACACATGGGTGTTGATTCCGTTCAACTACTTCTACGTTCCAACGAACGTTGGATATCTTCACTACTTAGGCTGATGGCATAAAATCAAACAGCGATTTCTGACTCTACCTCGCCAGTCGAATAAATAGATACCACATGATAGATAGATAGATAGATGATAGACACACATAGCCTCATATGAATCCGATGACAAGCACCATCGCCAAAAAAGCACTCAGAACAGTTGCTATGGTAATGACATACTTCAGCAGGTGGAGAACCGAAATGTGCCACCTGTTTTGCGTGAGGGAAAAGTTCACTCCGCAATCGCTGGTACAGCGCCATAACCAGTCGGCGCGTGAACAGGATCAGAAAAGCGGCGGATTTGCTGGTATTTGACGGATGACAGAAGTGAGTAACAGCCTGTGGGGAGCAGCACACCAAATGAAAATAAGTATTGAGAAAAAACGCACAGAATATGGAGAGATCGCAATCTAACGTGTTAAAGCCTGTACCGACGCAAAACAAACTAGAAGTGTAAGTGAGACAACAGTTCCGAAAGGAACGAAGTGAAAGCACTACTTAACTTCACGAAGGAAGGTACCCATGATCTGCATGCTCCCATTAACGGACACGAAAGAAAGAGGAAGAGAGAAGAAAGTGATCATAACGCACAAGTACAGAAAAGCTAATAACACTTTCAGTAACTCGATTTCCCGGAAATGGAGATGGTGGGAGGAGCATGGGAATTCAGCCACAGCAAAGTGACAACACAAAAACTATAGAAAAAACTATTAAAAAAAATAGTTCTTCGCACAGGAAGCTGGAAATTTGGGCATTTATAGACTCTAGTCTGTAGTTATTAGGTTCTTTAAGGGGAAACCCTGCCAATGACGCAACAAAAGATGATTATACATGGTAAACCTAGAAGATTGAGTGCCAAGGTTGTGCCACTCTGATGTGAGATACTGGCTATAGGCGACAACTGAGAATCGAGTAACGAAAAGCCTGGGATAGAAAGTGAGTTCCAGAAGGTCCGGGAGTGGCGGAACAAAATTGCCAACAACAGAATCATCATACGTTGTACCTGACAGTGATTTTCGATTGGGACTGCCCAACCTTGGACAACCTGACAGTGTTTTAGTTCTCGACAGTTCACTTCGGACAGCAGCTTCAAAAAAACATGGGTACCAAGGCTGAACGATACCATTCAAACTTTGGTGTGACGAGGAGTGAAGTAATCATATACTTGACGCATAGTGAACAATACTTGTTATGGAAGGTTGTTTGCAACGTGAAAGATAGTACTTCAGAACAAAGTGCACTAAGTGACCTAGTGCCTAGCAGATTGGCGACGTGTCTGATCGTTTATTGAGGGAAGACCGCCATTTTGGACCAATGCTCTCCACGACAAACGGTTTACTCGAATTTGTGTTAGTTGAACAATAAGTGCAGAGTAACATATCAAGTTCAACCTAGTTTACGAACCGTGCAACCTCCCTCTCTAGACTCACTCATACGAGCGTCTTAGTTCCATTGGGACCCATGAGAGTGAGCAAAGAAGGGTGGAACACGTGATTCTTTGGTTGTTTTCGGATCCAAATTTTGCCGACCAGTTAGCTCAGCTGGCCAATCCCACTTATTTGTAAAACTTGCTTTGAAGGAGACGTTCGCTTCGTAAATTATGACTAAGAGTCAGAATGTTTCATCCAAGTTAATTAATAAATTAACCTATGATTTCGTTTGGCTAAGAACAGTCGAATGTTCCGGAAAATTCGTCAACACCAATCTAATTTTCAACCGACTGTTTATCGCGATATAGCCATTAATCTCTTGGACCGAAAATTCCAATGCACGGAATCGCTATGGAAGGTACAATATGGGAGAGAAGTATGCATTATTTATTCGGGCTCGCTGCTTATCGTGAGTCTAGGGATGAATTAATACGAAAAACATGGACAACAATAATGTTGGTATCAACGGCCCGCTCATTGCGCAGGTCACACAAGAGGAGATGGGGTAGCAATGATGCTAAGAGAAATCACTTATTCATCTGTCAGACAATGTTATGAATAAACGTCGAAGTTCAACTATTTGAGTGTGGCGGAATTGTGAGCGTCCACGGTATCTCAGTAGGTATACTACACGCCCGGTAGGTAGATAGGTGGTTTTCTCCTTCTACCCAGTTATCTATGTTAATCTGGCATCACAATCTGAATCTGGTAAGGGGGACATACTTAAATCATAGTTGTTTGTGCAACGCCCATGTAAGACTGATTGCCCGACGTCAGTATTCATTTTGGAAGTGGGAAATAGGACTTGGGTGGGTGGGTCTATGAGCACGGGACAAATATTTTGCACGAAATATACGTGCGAATCTGACCAGCTATTCTTTACCCAGTCATCGAAGCGTTTCACTGCGCATAACCAAGGGCGAACTTGGGCTTGGATTAGAAGATCAGCGACTGTCATTCATTTTACTCAACGCAGCATGTAAAACAACGAATGACCTCCAACCAGTAAAGACTGATCGAAGGCACCTGTCGCGGGGTAGTTAGTGGATCAATCGTAACCGATATAGCTCGGTGGAACACGTTGACAGAAACGAACAGCCCTGTTTGTATGCCAATAAAAGCCTTGCATCATAAACGAAGATTAGTATGCAGTAAGCAGATCCTCTTGTTTCGATTTTCGAATGGATTTTCGTAATGGAAAGTACTGGTAGAGATGGGTTTTTTTGCATGGAAAATCCATTTGTTTCCCAAAGGGACCACAAGCAAGGCTTAATTAAGCAACAGTGAGGGAGAAACATTTGTCGGGGGTGTCTAGCCGAACAGAGAAACTAGACGGTGGAACTACTGCAACTCAACCAATCAATCAATCGGTCATTCAATCAATCAATCAGCCAATCAATAGTGGTGTTTTGGAGAAAATAACAGGAAAGAAGAGAAGTCGGTTTGGAGCCGGAAAGCCCATCCACCATGAAGGTAAGGAACGCGCATCACTGAACGCCGTTTCAGACGACCAGAAAATAGAGTTTCCTCATCCGGAACGGGTACCCAAAGTTGTTTTGTAAAAAACAAGTCACTAACGCCCAGGAACAGGATTGGTTCTTTAGAGGAGATTGTGCAGTGAAATTGGGCGTGCGGCCACTTAAGCCATTTGGGCGACTTGTGCAGCAGGATTTACAGGTAAACTTCCAATAGACGCCTATTCTGAACAGGCTATCACGATCTAAATAACCTTTTGTGTATGGTCATTCAAGGCCTATGCATGGCACCATATACTAGCTGTACACTAAGGCAAATACTGTTTGAGAGAATCCGTGGCCATTATCCAGAAAGGTCAACTTGCTGAAATGAACTTGAATTCCAGTCCAAATGTCCAACACTTAATCGATTCTAACCACTTCACCGTTCATATCGGAGCCTTTCAAGCAGTGTACCAAATCACAAAGTTTACACGAACTAGACTGTTGTGGAGGCTGTATCTATCAGACTGCGCTCACTTGACCTTTGTGCAGAAAACAATTCGCCCGGACAATGAGATTCAACAGACCGGCTTCAAGTGTAGATCAGAACAGGTGATTCTTGACACTCTAACGTAGTGAACACTACGCAGCTTACTGCCAAACAGTGTACTTTTATCTTCGCTATCTTCAACCTTATTTACGGCGTCCATGCATATTGTGTTGTAAATTGTCGAGGACCACACACAGTGCTTGTTTCCTATCTCAACCTATCTCAATAACAATGGTTCGACGGTTTGACACAAATACTTCCGACAATTCACAGAAGTTCTAAGATAACAAATTTAGTGGAAAATCAGTGCTCAAACCATGTAAGGCTAGTCACCAGTATCAGCAAACTCAGCGCTGCATCTCCATAAGGTCCTACGAAAGAGGTGAGACGAATACAAACCTTGTAGAATTTCTCCAACCGAGGAATCACCGTAGACGGACAATCGGGGCGATCCGGACCGATAGCGTTGATCAGCAGTGTGGCATAATGGTGAAATACTAGCGGTTTCGTCGCTGCGTGTTCATCGGCAAAAGCTGATGGACCGTTTGGGAGTGTCATGGATCGTAGGAGACCGCAGAACACGCGTTCCAGATGAGGCTCCCAATCAACACAACCACGACAATTGCGTGCCAAAAGGGCAAACAAACGAATCACGTCCTTGGAGAAGTGGAAAATCAGGGTCACAATGAGGAAAGCTGACACGGATGCGGGAGGCATAAAGTGTCATAAGTCAACTTAAAAGTCAAACTCACCTGAAACCGAGGACCAAAATCTGGTATGAGATACCAGAAATCGAAGACACTTGGCAACCAAGTTCGACTAAAAATAAGTGAGAAAATGGATCACAGCGGAAACGGACGAATCAAAGGAAACTGTTTGGTTATAAATGGTCCTTCCTACCTTTTTGCGGTGATTCGGACCAATTTAGATCCAAGAGGGGGGAGCCAAAAGTCTGTGTAAAAATTATGTTGTATTTTTGGCGGATTCTGAGCTCCACCGAGGATCCGGTTTAGTTCATGAACCTACGATCCATTTGTGAGCAAAACCTGCCCTGAATACCATACCTCACTAAGAGCAAGTACAAACTGATACACTTATGCAACTCTGAATTAAGTAGAACTCTTTCGGCAGCTAAAGAGTCGACATGCGCAGTACATGACCAAGTCACCACAGCTACCGGCGCTGGAAGGATCCTTTGGTATCAGTCTATGCGAGCTTTTGTTAAAAAAACAACAGCCACCAAATACTTGGATATGTCTCGATTCCGTTGCTCGTGGATGCCACGTCTCACAATGACATAACAGAACAGAACTCATCGCAGCTTAAGTGAAACGCCCCTTGGGGTACAGGCATTAACACAATGTAAACCTTAGATATTCTTGCATCAACTTCCTTCATCAGACTGCAGTTGAAGCCAATACAAATTTTAACATAAGAAAAACGCTCCACAACTTCGATTCGGTGTGATGTGCATTCGAACCACTCAAAAACGAACAAAGCAATAGATTCACCCCAAAGGAACAGAGCCTATTGTAACAATTAGAATGGGGTCAAAACGGAAATGCACCGAAGTGCTAAGTAGGGCACATATTTTCTGGTCTCACCACCAAACATAGCGGCACATCGGGCAATTGTTGCCATGGTCACAATATTGACACTCAATTACCTATAAAAAGACCATTAAAAACTAAAGGGGTAACAGCTGGTTGAGAATTTTGCCTACAATCCATCGATCAAATGTACGTGAGAATCCATGTCACGCATTTTTGGAAAAGTACGTACAATAATTTTCTCACAAACGGCAACACAGTGGAGGGAAACATGGCAACACGCGAGGAAAAATGTCTGCGCATCTACAAGTGTGCCGGGTGTGCGTGATCAAACTTCCGACTCACTTGATTGTATCGAAGGCATTCGGATGGAAAGGAGTGAACATGTAGAATTTGTTTGAAGCAGGTCGGTCAAATGACTCCAGCATACGACTCGCTATCTCGTGCCGGTACTTCATCCATATTTCCTCGATCGAAGAGACTGGGAAAAATCTGAATAAATGAAGCAGGCGGACTGTTTAAAAGCTGTCCCATTCATAAACAGAATGGGAGAATAGGTGGATGTTGGTCCCAAGGACCACTCCATATTGGGTACTCCAATGCAACAACAGTGCAAGAACAGGTTTTCGAGTGGCTTGGATTCAACCCTCATCAAAGTAGCTGTGCTAACCGAATGAAGAGGGCAAGGATAGGATGGATGGACGGAGGTTGCGCGAAGTCCTCCCCCCTGCATTCAGGACATCTTCATGAACCAAGACTGGTGCGACTATAGTCATCAAATTAAGACAACCCACTTTTGATTGCATCCAGAGATAGGCAAGTGTGCAACACTTTATTAAACTAAGCGGATGAAGCCAACAGAAGTATCATGTAAATAACTGCAGCTGTCTATAGGCAAAACAGATTATCTTGAGCACCAAATTACTGGAAACGTGATAGATTACGATACGTGTATTTACGCTGCTTCAGGATATTGGTGATTGGCAAACACTATCCTGGAATCTTGATAGAACGTCAGAAAAATACTAGTATTGTTATAAAATGGGGGGTGATTTTGTGGGGGGTAGAACAAAGTGGATGGATATGGTCCAATCAGGTTTCCGTCGGTTTCAAAGCAAAAAGCTCCGAGCCAGAGCGGAGAAATGGGCTAAGTGCGAGTGCTCTAGGAGTTGGCTGGAACGTGACTCCTGACTCGCATGGCTCTCTGACCTTGTATAAAAATTGCAATTAAACGGGACCAGTAAGGTACGGATATTGTTTTTTTTTACCAGTACCGGCTAGCAGTAAATGTTTGAGCCACAGTAAATCCAGAAGATATCTTCCTCAGAGAACAGACTAACCTCTGGATGATGTGCAACGGCTTATAGCGCCAACCACGATACGGTGCTATATCCACCCATCATCCCCCACCCAAAGAAAGGTAGAAAAGTCCATGGTGGTAGGGTGGACGGACAGATTGCACGAAACTGCTTTACATCACCAGTTAATATAGGTTAGTTCAGTCACGTTGGTTGGCCTTTGGGTCTATACCAGCCAATGTCCCGTACACCTTAGCTCGTACAGGCTGACATCAAAGGATGTACAAACAGGAGGTTAGAAAACGGTTGTTTGGTTACGTACAAGAGATAAAGTAGAGGATAGGTAGACGAGCACCTACGATGTTGCAGTGAACCGAAAGAGAGTAAAGAACGTCCACGTGTTTTCAATGCGACTATTTCTTTAGGATGGATTCATGTGAGATCCTATGTACGTGGTTAGAAATGCTACAGAATGCGGCCGCAAAAGATGCTACTGACTTTCTTGCAGTTAGATTTTATCCAGGTCTTTAATGCATTTGGATACACAGGTATCTCGAATGTCTATGGTAGGCTGGCCCAAAGTCCGCTTGCTAAACATTACCGTTCAACGGATGTGATGCAGTAAAATTTGAGATTGTTATTTGTATGAATAGGCAACAGGAAAAGAAATACAACACATTTGAAAGAAGTACACCACATTAATTACCGAATCCCACTACCAAAGGTAGAGACGCTCTCGTTGAAAGAACGACGGGCAAGCATCTTTACTTGCCTTTATATATATATATATGTAACATCTTGTGTATATCTTGTACACATATAAACGTTAGGTAGATTGCGTAGAATACATAACGTAAAGTATGTCATGTACAACATGTATATACTATATATAAAAAATGTAATATGCATATAATTTAACACCAAATATATACCTCACATCTAATTACATGCATGCATTAGCGCTTTAAGCGTATGGACCTGCTAACCAAATAACATCAGAACAGTCAGTCAATAACGACTATTTGAAGCAGACGAAGACATTTACAGCACACCACTGAATGTCAGTCACGAGGAGGCAAAACGGCAGTACTAACACCCACAGCAACAGCTATGATTTGTTTAAGTCAGTGGCTTCCCACCTTATTCGTGTCACGACTCCTGTTTGTGATCGCTAAGTAGCTAGCAACCCAACACGTTTTCCTCTGTTTTGTTAATTCATCACACGAGTATTTTGTCGGTCGTGGAAATTTGCCGTTGTTTGAGGTTTTGATCCAGTTGATGACGAACGTAAGGTGATTTCTACTGCCCTGCATTATCAGCCATCAGTACGTGTTGCTCACCTTTGTAGGATTGTTTAGGCAGGTTGATTCGTCACCTAAGTTGTTCCACACTACATGTGACCTGATTAGCACTGCCTCGCATGGTACGGCTTCACATTTAACATAACGTTCCATTGCCTACTATGGACAGTAGTTTGGTGGCCATGTCATAATGAGCTGAGCACAGTTGCACAACTGTATGACCGGACCACCCATGTTGTATTTAATCTGTTACAGTTCCCACAATGTTTCACGTTGAACTTATTTGGTTTAAACTCGCAAGACACGAACAAACCTGACAACATTTACTGGCCCCTCAGTTACCTCTTTTGAAGCTTTCTGTGTGACTGTTCATTGAAAAACCTCATCCTACTAAAGATGGCAGCGTTCAAGAAACCCGAAACTGTTGGTCGGAAGAAGCACATGCATACAGGTTTTAATGTTTTGCGAACAACTTCAGTTGTACTGAGACACTCATCTGCATTGCAATTAGGTTTTCCGGGGGGCTCATCATCATCATCATCATCATGATCGACAGCATGACATCAGTGTTCAACACCGATGCTTCGCTGCCGTACAACCATAATTTATTTGAAAGCCTTATTGTGAAGAAAAGAATGAAGATGGACGGGGGAGAGACTTAGTTCTGCCTTACTACAATCATTCCGAGGTGCCTACACCTCCAAACACTCATTCAGGCAATCTGGATAGAAACTGACAACAAGAACGCCACTGACATCGGTTGGCAACCATATCTTGCAGCGTCTCCAACAAGGCTCAGTGTGAATCACGCGGTCCAGATCCTGGAAGGTGAGTCGCACTGACAGCCCCCAGACTTTTCCAAATCTCTTTCATACCCCTCTGCCAGGTCAAAGGTTGGCCAACCCTCTGATTCCGCCACTGTAAATCAGGCACGGAAATCAACGCACTCTTTGGCGAACGATAGTTTGGCATGCGCTGCACATGGCCTGACCAACGCATATTCTGGTGATGGATACATTCTTTGATAGAAGTCCCCATTACAAAACAGAAAATTCGCATTCTAATTGTCTCGTTACGGATTCTCGGACACCAGCCTACACGATCTAAAGTCCTGAGACAACGATTGTCGAACACCTGAAGACATCTCAGTTCCGTTGCCTGCATAGGTCACGCCTCACAGCCATACAACAATTCAGCCCATGCTGTAGCCTGATGAACACCTCCCTCATACCGGGGCTATAGGCTTTGAAATTCGCACCTGAATTTCACTACTGCAAACTCTGCGTGTTGTCAGAGCTAAACTGATTGCATTGCCTTCTAGTAGTGCTACTTAGAGATGTTAAAAGTCCTGTCTCAAACAAGTATGTAGATTTAGTTGGACAACAGAACTGAGATAACAAATGCCAATCATTCAGATCACATATATAAGGACCAGTTGACTGGCTCAAGGAGCCACCTGGTGGTCACCGACTGTGGTTAAGAACCATTGAATTGGATAGTCTATTGGTCCTTTAGGTCAACGGGAGGCTGTGTGTCTCATGAACGTCAGACTTTCACTAGTAATACCATACCGACTATTACTACTACTGTTTCCGTACTCTTTAATTAAGGATCCCACTAGCCCTTCTGTTTAGGCTTGAGTATCCTGGCAGTGTCCTCCGGGTCGAACAAGTGTGAGTTATACTAACAAAAGTGATCATGCACCAGTGGGGGGGGGTATGGTGTGATGATATCAACCTAACCTGTTTACGACACGACGGATGACGGAAAATTTGCTATTGCTGCCTCTTTTGATAACGTTCTAGTGTGTAAGAGTTAAGCACTGGTTAGTACCATTGGTTTGATAATGTTATCCCTAATGAGGATGACGATGCGAATAGGACTGGGGCACTACAAAAACTTATTTTCTTTTCTTCAAAAGACCCTCCGGGGTTATAAAGCTACCGCAAAGGTCTCAACTCTTACTCGCCACTTCCACCTTCCTAATGTGGAAGCTGGAAGTTCATTTTTGAAGTTTATAACATGCACTGCTTCCGTTTAATCAATCCGTGAGAAGACTCATGCAGTAAATTTCAGCTTCATCTAATAAAGCAGGTTTGAAATACCTACCGGGCAGTGAAGCCTTCTTTCACATACTACCCTAAAATTCCGTCAGCAGTGAAAGTTTTCACAACGGTTTGGGACATCCGTTGACGTCATGCGTCAACTCACGCCGGTCACATCATTTCCGTATGACAATCAACCCAATCAACTATTATAAAATTCTATAAACTGAGCATGTATTGAGAGATATAGATTCGTCTTACGTCAGATGTTTGATGCTAGGGTAAGGATGTCATCCGAAATGTGATGTGAGAGAGATCTCGCTCTAGAACACCCGAGATGTGATGTGAGAGAGATCTCGCTCTAGAAAGATGTTATTCTGTTTGTGCTTCACAATTCCATTTCCAGCTTAAGCTATTAACTGTTTTGTCTGTGCAAATGATTTGTTCATTATGCTGATCGTTTTTGGACGGAAATTTTCTATAAATGGAAGAAATCATGACGTTCTTCGCAAATATTTCGTGTCACTTCGAAAAGGTATAGAAACCGGCAACTAATAGTTAAAGTCTACGAAGATGTTCACATAGTACAACCCATATAGAATATCTCAAATGGACTATAAGCACAGAAAAGACAAGTGTACCAACTGAAAGCAACCTACGTTTTGACAACACGAATCAAATCCACGAGGCTGCCAACATTCCGCCTGGAGGAAGAAAAATGAGGGAGCATTTTGGTAAGATCAACACCAACATACATTGGAAAGTACCTCCTTCATCCAAACAGCCTCCGTATAACAACCACCTACTATTTGATACAGCATAGCGGACGGGGGAACCACGAAGGAGGCAGGGTCTATTGGTCCTCTCGAATTAAGGTTGCTCCACCAGAAAAAAGCACGTTTTTTGAATCAAGGTTTACGTGGGATAACCTCGAATTAAGGTTGCTCTACCTGAAAAAAGCATGTTTTTTGAATCAAGGTTTACGTGGGATAAGAGCCTTGTAATTGGATTAAGCCTATAATGAAAGAAGAACCCGAATCGAGTGGCAAGTACGTTACATTCGGTTCACACAACAGGGTAGAGAATAGGTCTACCCATTCATGGACGCTCACAAACAGAACACTAACTGTTAGGCCAATTTCTTCGTTGTCGTCTACCAGGATGAAAGTAGGCCAGTTTGCGATTGCCGATCAATGAGAGGATTATCTGGTGTGGTCTTAACTTATTAATAAAGCCGTACGGAGTTGTTCAACGTTCTTCGACGGTTTAGCACAACCGGTCTCTCAACAATTTATTCACTTTCAAACTTAATTACGAAGAAAAGAATAATGCGGCTTCATTTTAGGATAGCCTTTCTTCTGATCTCGGGTGACAAGGAACGCTGTTGTGGACTCTTGATGAAAATAGCCTATTATCCAAAAGTGTTTTAGGGGCGACCTTAAAGTCTCCCCGAACTGAATCACATGACAAGCGAGCTTAGTACAGCTCGTAGGAATATTTCAAGAAGTTCTTACGCTCTGGATTGATAAAAAGGCATAGTCGACGGTTTCAGTGTTGAAACAATATGAACGAATATTAGGGAGACGGAGACAGGCTGTCAATCTATAGGCGTTCTAGGGATATAAAACCGGAGGAAACGGCAATCCCTGAACCGCCTGCGCGAAATATGGGACATCCTTGATTGCAACCTCAGTGGATTATTTCCAAGGGGTCATTAAATGAAATGTTTCAAATGATCTACAACTGGATGGACCTGGAAGTGACCGAACTCCACAAAACACCGGCTCACACTTTCAAAAACGTATCCAGATAGGCTCCAAACGATACTCTGGATAGAAGAAGCGGATGCTGTGTGACGGTGTCCTAGTTTGCATAGTACTCTCCCTTGATAGAAAACATCACTGATGAGCGCTGACATTACTAGTTGGAAATTGGGCATGAAAGGAACTCCTGACAAAACAAGGCCATGAAAATCTCCCCTTCCATCTAGAACACACACGCACCAGTTTGACGATCACAGGCACTAGATGAACGGTTTACCAACAGATCGCGGAATACTGTGAGTCTCATGCGAGATTAGCGATGCACCAGTTGATGCCTTATGACTATGGAACAAGGAACTCCCTTACATGAACCATCCATTGCTTACGAATCGATCACCGTTTGTGTATGACTTCTGTTTTGTTCTGGGTATCGCACCCGACCGAGGCATACAGGCCACACATACGTGATCCTTCGATCGTTCTACCTTGCTCTGACAAGATGCAGGATCAGAATGTTGTAGACAATAGATAAACAGCTCCGAAAACCGCAGTATTCTCACAGCACAGGTGTAACAGATCATGCGAGTCAAGCTTAGCAACAAACTGACAGTCACTATCTGCCTTAGGTAAAAAGAATTCAGTCAACTTCGTCTTACCTTACAAGCAAAACAAACTCAACTCGCAATACCGTTGTTTGGTTTCACGGGTTTCCTATAAAACCGCAGCGCTCAGTCCACCTGGTCAAAAACGGGGGTCGCAGAAACCATGGGATTTTTTCAGCCGTTTTGTGGATGGATTTTTCTCATAACCCAGGGCTACTCAGCTGCACGTTTAGGTGAAATAGGAATACGGTGGCTGTTTGCCATGAGGGAAATCCCCATAACGGGACACTTACGAACAGGCCGTTACCCGTCATTCCGTCAGCTGAGATCTCGTGTGCGATATCTCGAAGACGGTACGGTCAGCAGAGGCTGGTACAACCAATTCCAACGTCCGATTGTCACCGGACGAAGCAGATATTCAGAGATACTGTCTTCTGTCGATGGGGTAACGGCTTATATGGCATAATGAAAGCCCTACGACCTCACGGAAACAACAGATTTCTCAACTCGGAGCATGCCCACTACAGTCAGGTCAGAAAAGCAAAACTGGATTTCACTTGAGAATGGATAGGAGCACAAAACCCATTGAAAAGCAAGCCACAGTTACCGATACACACTTCCAACCGGCTTCCAAACACACAAATGCAAGAATTATCTTCTACTGACAATAAATCGTTTGGTGTCAGCATGACAGAAAGGTTGTCTACGCTTGTGAAAAGAAAGCAGTCAATCTTAGGCTAACAAAAGCTCCATAACAAACCAACGGTCATCTAGGCTACCATTCTCCTCAATAGCAAACTGTCGTATATCACAGGGCATCAGTATTTACAGTGTCTCTCAAGGTAAACTATGCGAGAAGGATCGCAAGAAACTTCCTTGTGGACAGTGATTGGTTAGAACCAAGTGAATGTTAGGTGAAACACGAAAGTGGGCCAATTATACAAAAGAAAAATGTACACAGAAACTCAGTTCAGCAACCGATCAGTGAGGTACTATCTACCGCACAACCGCCGTTCATATTTTGTGTATCCCAAAAGCCATTGGTCAAGTGGAGCAGAGCATTATAGAGAGGAAGAAATTCCAACAATCCATTAAAAATGCAAAACAAATTGAAGCAGTTTCTATAACTCGGCGGTAACTCAGCCGGTAACCTTTGACAAGAGCAAAGTAATTGGAATGAAATTTTTGATCAACTGGCTCCTGAGAAAGGTCACCCACAGTGTCCGAAACGTTGTTATAAAAATTCTGCTCTTGGAAGTAATTTTGACCAATAGTCAACCCAAATAAGTGTTCCACACAGAGTACCGTCTATTCGACATCATTCACACTGAATAAGGCGCGGATATTGTAAAATGACAGACAGATCTGCCGCAGGAACGGTCGATTGACCACTTTCATCCTAGATTCTGTTCTTTAGAACGTATTTAATGCGTCATACGTACTCACAACCCCTGCAAAGTCTCAAAAAGACTGGACCGTATTGTGGTGTGACCGTTTGTGTAGCTCTTTAACCCATTGAGCTATACTGGGGGGGTCACCTTAAAACACAGAGTTTCTCATGACAGAGTGGTCAATGAGGAACACAGTCTTCTGGTGCGTCAGGTACTGTGATTGAACTAACTCGTCTCTTTGTTCCGGATTCCGGCTGCGCAACTCTGGTGACGGGGAGGCTGCTGTAGCTGGATAAGTTATGGTGGGTATTGCATTGAATCATCAAGTGGAGGCCTCTGTACTAAGAATATCCGTTCATAGTCACCACTGGGCGTTTGGTAACGTCCGTGAGAATCTCGCTCCCTGTTTATTGTGTCTGATTATGCCTCAATGGACTGTAGCTCTGAATCTCCCCGATGACAGTTTCTGTGATGCAATATGAATGATTGCTTGATCACAGAAGTGAGCCGATCGGAGGTAGAAAGAATGAGTGGGATTCGTTAAATCGTGTGAAAATGATTTCTATCGACCTTGGCGATAGGAGCGAAATGAAGTGGAATTACAAAATTTTGATAGGAATAGGACGACTGACTGGACACAAACCATGCAAAAATGGAGAGAAAGTAGTGAAACAACGAAAAACAAAGCGTCGGTTAAGTACCGATCAGCAACCTAACACAGAAGAACAACTTACTGGCCCCATGGAAGTAAATTCGCACGAGCTTCCGGTGAAATTGACAACCAATCGATCAGCTCGTGAAAGTGCCTCCAGTTGAGCTCCACAGACTTGATTGGAAGTGACCAAAAATACCTTCAGTGCATGAGAAATTATGATTGATTAGGCGAGACGATCAGCCAAATTGATGGTTACCAAGGGCCGTGGGGAACCCAGCTTACTTTAGTATGGCGCTTGCAAGACCCAAGCCAGCCATGGAAACCACAAAATCAAGACTGGGACAGCAAACCAAACTCAAACTAAATCGAAGCAGAGCGACCTGTTCAGGTTTCGGGAAGCGTAGACCGTTGATTATAATATACCTGGAGGAAAACGAATGAGAAACGTTAAACGTAGTGAGTGGCCAAGGTAGAAGGATTTTCAGAACAAAAAGAGATCTGTTGCTGTCAGTGGCGCGACGGAGAAATCTTGAAGGTAAGTGATAATAAAGTTTCACTCAGGTAGTCCGACAGAGTGAAATTTACTTGATTGAACTGCGAAGAGCCTCATTGGAGAGTACAATAAAATTCGAAGGCACAAAACTCCTAACATGTTTATGATAAAGACAAACACAGTGAAGCGACCTGCTTTCTCTCCCCCGGTGTAAAAACACTGATAAACATCGATAAGTGGTACTCCTTCCAAATAGGGGTCATCCCACTTTGCCCCGAACCTACGATTTAGTATCGAGTCAATAGAAGGGACAGAGAGTTTTGAAAATTTTCTCTCTGTTACTCTCCAACAACGACTGCTTCTTTTCGGAAATCAAAAAATGGAGCCACACCTGATGTATTTTTAGCTACGGTGAATCGGGATGTTAAAAGACCAAGTTTAGCTCTACTGGTTACCGACGGCACAAGCGTTGCATACTACCCAATGATTTTGAACCTTGAATGGAAATATATTATAATGCGTGGGCTCAGTGGTGGTACAGCGTTTCCAACCAAAATCGGGATCTCTTCAAATTCTTTGAGTTAGATCACTTGATAAGAGCTCAGTTGTGTGACTGGTAAACCAGCTGAATGACCCGCAGATTCCTAGATGATCATGTTAAAAGGAGTGACTAACTGAAAACAATTTTCAGTGCAAGGACTACAGTATCGTTGGTGACGTCTATAGAAGGTAAACTCATAGATCATGCGAGTCACAGTTCGCGCAACTTTGGAACGCAATGGCAAACATGTATGCAGTGGATTATTCTATACCCGAAGGCCCCTCTGAGTCTCGCCATATCGGATCAGGCGGAAAATAGCTCTGCTTACAGATCAGTCAATGAGTGGACCTTGTTTATAGAGTAGGTACACACCAATCCCGGTGTCAATTCAAATGTGAATAGAAGAATGCTGATAATCCAATCTTGTTTAACCCACTTTGGAATCCTGACTATGCGTTTCATCGACGTACATGACCAGGAGGCGGTCATGTGAAGTTATGTCAAGTTAATCCAACTCAGCTCTTGGGTTACGCGGAGTCTGACAACTGACCAGTTTGCCGACATTGGTTTGCCATCGAATTTAGGCTTTCTATTTTAATTTTACGTGGTGATATCTGAAGATGATCAATTTAACGGTCCAGAGAAAGACGAGACAGTGGATTACAGGTACCAGAAGGCTGACTTTAAAATCGCGGGAAGATCTCGTGGAATTTCATGGGATGTCCCCAGTGGCATCCTAGGCCTGCTGCTCATTGTTAGTGTTATTTTCAAACAGGGTCAAATACAGAATGATATGGAACAAAACAAATAACAGACTTATCATAAGAACAAATAAGCGGCTTGAACGCAATTCGGTCATCACAATAAATCAAGACTTTGGTCTAGCCCTCCGAACAAGGCCTTTATCAGCAAAGGATGGGCCACACTGGATAGGCCCAAGGTTGTTCTCGACCGACGTAAACCCTGGAAAAATGAATCTTTCTTAAGAACTCTCAAGCATGTAGAAATGGGAGTCAAATTCATAGCATTTGAAACGCCAAACGGAGAGGAGAATTTCAGCATTGCTGATCAGCTCCACTAAGAGAGCAACTCGAATTCGCTGCTCCCAAATTTTGTTGTAGGGCAGGCAGAGAGATGGGAATACAAATTCCACAGATCCAAGAAACACCTTCAACCAGTCCGAAAAAGCCTCAAATACTACAGGACTATGAGCCCCCCCCCAAGATTTTGTCAACTGTAGTGGCGCTGGTGCACATCTGGTGAGGATCAGTAAGATGAACTTTCCCTTCAGTATATACGAACAACTGTCATTCCAATTCCTCCAGAAACTAGTTGATAGTCTTGTTCTTCAAAAAACAAATAAATGGTGGGCTCTATCATGAAAAACTGGTTCGGTGGTGCGTGAGCGAACTAAAACACCGCCCAGGTGTATTAAATTAGAACACACACCAGTGAAGGTATAGGTCCTTTTCGGACTAAATGATGTAACGAACGTTCGTGAACGAAGTAGATGAGAACTTGAATCAACGGTTCAATTGAAGACAAAATGCAATTGTCTTTTGGTGAAATCCAACTTGAGGTCCGATATACGGTAGAAGTAAATTTATATGGATTTCCACATACGTAGCGGCGCAAAAAAAATCAAAGCCGAAACACATGCCAATTAGGTTGGTAAACCTGTCCGGTGCTAATACAAAGGCATAGAGAGTTGAGCAAAACAACCAGCACGGGAACGAACAAAAGCGTTAAAAAAATTCAGAAAACGTAGAGGACGAAGCACAGCGGTGAAATAAGTGAAAATAATAGTGGCATAGGAAGGAGATTAGAACAAAAGTGAGAACAAGTCCAGTGCATTCGAGAATTGCACTGAGCTAAGCGGGGTTAGGTAAATCGATCTTACCAGTATGAAGCTGTGGACACACATTACAACCGGTGTTTGGTGTAGAAGATTGCGCAGAATAAAAACATGAGAGAAGAGCACTGTGCTCCAGTTCTATCATATGTGATTGAAAAATTCAATGGCAGCAAGTGAAGACGACGTGGAAAACTAAGTGACATTGAATCCACTTTGATAAATCACTGGGTGATGTTCCGTAAGAAAGATGGTTGGTGATCACATGTTTGCCTGTATACGGGTTTCGCAGGTTGAGTGAAGGGCAAAAGCGTTCCGGGGATAGGCGGAAAAGTGCAGGCTCGGATGAGGATGCTGAAAGGTATTACCTCCCCCCCTCGGAAAGCGTGTCTAATGTCGCTACTGGTGACATTTCCAAAGTGACTTGTTCGCTGACAGAGACCTACGGCACAATGCCACTGTAAGAGACATTGATATGTTGAACAGGCTGCAATACCTGTTTCGTGAATAACACCACGTTCAGTTCGTCCTGAAACAAACCACAAGTTCTTGTTACAGGTCTATTTAAATTTCATACAATGAAACAGAAACTACAACTCTGAGGAAACACAGAGCACTTCGTTAATCTGGTGTATTCGGACGACATTTTTATCTTTGAAGACGAAGCACAAGTTCTGTTGAATACACTGGCCACCATAATACCACCTTCCGGTATGCATCTTGGCCTTCAAAGTCATGTTTCAGAACTTGTAGTCTCTGTATCAACACTGATGTTGCAATCTCTGCAGTCTCTAAACATACCCCTTATAATTCGAGTGGAGGCACTGAAGGTTGTGGAGAACTTTACACACCTCTGTAGTTGTACTAGCTCTGACAGACGTGTCTGATGAAGTCAGTGCAAGAATCTCAAATACCCGAATCAAGTTTGCCAACTTGCGTCAAGTGTGGCGTTAAAACGGTATATCATCGGGCCTCAAGGGTCGCGTGTATCGGGCTATAGTAAGGGGTTTGTTGTATGGTTGCGAAACGTGGCCTCTGCGGAAAGATGGTGTGATGCGTCTTCAGGTATTTGACCAATATGCCTCAGAAGCGTTGCTAGTGTAGGATGGTGTCAACGCATTTGTAACGAGGTAAGTAAAAACGGGTAGTTCAGTCGCGGAAAACATCCAATACCATCAAATACAGTGGCTCGGCGATGTGTTACGTATGCCGAAACACCGTCTACGGAGACGAATGTTGTTCTCCACGCCTCCTTCAGAATGGCGCGATCCGCGTGGTGAACAACGTATGACTTGGCAGAAAGGAGTGAAACGAGATTAGGAAGAGTTTGCGTTCACACAGTGGACAACTTCACAAAGGAGTCCCAAAACAGCATACTTCTATTAAAGAAACCTCAGTGAGGGAGACCCCTCAAGTTGGTATTGCCAGAGACACTAATGAGAACTGCGTCTTTTTTCCAAAGCTTATACGCGGCACACACTAAGTAGAATGCAATGCGTGGATATCATACTTATCGATTGCCAGTGTTGGGTCGCATTAGGATGCCTTAGGTTTTTGTGGGTGTTGGCCCGCTACGTAACCGAGCAGGATGGAGTTCGAAGCTGACCACGAATTGAGTCTAAGACAATCCCAAGTATATGGTCGTCCCAGATACTTTTTCCTTCTTTCAAGCGATTATCCTATGACGACCTTCTCCCTAATAGGAAAGCACGGCTATGAACGGAATGCACGAAGTTCAAAAGGACAGTTCCCAGAACTACACGACCACGTCTCTAATGAGACTGATACTGTCTGTATTTTTCTAACTCATTATACTGCGAGAGTACTGCATGAACATGCAGCTGAGCACGCACAACCATGTTCCACATTGCTCCCAAGATTCCAAGAAGAGTGCAAAGCCGAATTGTTTCGGGTCAAATTCACAGGTAGGATTTCGCTCGGAATGCACCTGTTCCCGTTTCAACTGGATTTTCTTCCGTCCCCACACTGGATCGATGAATCAACCATGAGAGAAACACCCCAGCTGGGAGTCGTTTTGAAAAAAAAACGCTTCATTTCTTCATATTTTCAAATGTTTCAGGTTGTTTCAGGACGAAGCAATACCCCGAAGGACCGCCTCCTATGTTCACATGCATATCTTGTTTGTAAAAAAGGAATTACGACAGCTGTATCTCAGCCTGTGTGGAATATTGACCACGTGACAATGCAACGTGAGGTAAGTGTGATATTAGAATGATATCCTGGAAGTGTGCGCAACCCGTACCGTATTGCGTGTTACCAGTGAAAAACTATACCACTTCTACAGTGATTGTGATTTCACGCGTGGCTCTGAAACGTGTTACCAGAACAACGTTGAGGGTGTCTGTTGATGCACTTGAATTCCGAACATTTGGTTCATGATACCACGAGGTTCACGTGTCAGCAAAATGACGTTGAACTCGATGTTGGCCAACAACCGTTGAGTTACTTTTCAAAGAAACAGCGAAGTACCATTTTAGGCCCAACGGAACAGATATATAATAGTGAGCGGGAAAGTAGGAGCTGCAGTAGAATCCAAAAATGCTTGTGTGCGTTGAGAAGGGTAAAAAGAAAGCCCTCAAGTCTGCCTGTAAATTGCCTTGAATGATCACTAAAGGGGGAAGACCACCCAACCATAGTCACACACGCAGATGAAGGACAACTAATAGAGACAATCAAAATATAGTCGGGTCAAAAAAGCATGACTTATCATAAAACAATCGTGAACCTTCACTACAGACTGGGCGAGATTTCCACCGTCTGCTACATACACTCACTTGTCGATCACGGAGTGACACTGTTCGAAAAAGTTTTCGGTGGGTCGAGAACAAAAGCTTGGTTACGGCGAATGTCCCTCGAACGATATGACTAGATTCTCGCCATGAAATGGTTGAGGAAGTGCTACCTCAAAATGGCAGTGTTTACAGGATGCCTGAGAAGCCCGGTTCACTGAGACGAAATAACATAAGTACTATTACAAATCAAACGTGAGCTGACATAGTGGTTCGTCAGAGTAGCAATCGTCCCAGTTCGATCTGGCATGCTTGTGTGACATTGTTGACATTTTGGTTACCATCGGAGGCCCTTAACAATTCACCGTTTGTAATCAATTAATTTGTTTCACCGACCACAGCAGCCAAGAATCCAAAATAATTCTCCAAAACGCGTGAATACAACAATCGATGCAATAGACATTTGAAATGCAATGAAGGATATGAGTAAACGGCACTCTTGCCAGAAATTTGTTCATTAGTTTACAGTCATACACAAAAGCTGGAACCAAATCATATGCCTACATTCTACCTAAACCAGCTCGCAAAATTTCACTCCTTCCCAATTTTGTTCCTATCACAATTGTCATTATCAGACCTAGTCTGTAGAGGAAGGCTAGTTCGAATACACCGAACATTTATCTGTTACTGAGCTAATGTCGTAAGGGTTTAAGGTTGCGGTTCCCCGTGTAGCTGACCGGTCACGCAGTCTGTTGCTATTGGTAACATCCAGCTATCAGCTACTGTAGTACGGTAGCGCAGTAAGGTAGACATGTTTATTAAAACGAACCTGCTTATGGCGTGACAGGGTCCTGATTGCTTGAGAATCAGAGTAAACGAGTGGTGCCGCAATACGTAACTGCTACCTGTAACAGGTTCGGAGGTGCTGAAGAAGGTTCACCTGTGCCACGCTTACGGCTTAGATATCCACTAAAGAGAGGGCTGTGCTGACAGTCCAGAAGAGCAATACTAATCAACGCGAGCATCCTGCATGTGCGATGGTGCAACTAAAAAAAGACATTGAAGAACTGCTGTTTCGGGGGAAAGAACACATGACAACATATTGAATGCAGTCAAGAACTCGAGCACTTACCGGTGGATGGAGTCTAGAATTACAGGCAGCTGACATATTACATCGCCACTCGAGAGAACCTGACACAAGCGCTCCTTCAGAAATGCCCATTCTGCATCAAGGTACTGATTTAGCTGCGTCGAAGGAATTGGTAAAAGACGATCGGAGTATCGGGTGAAAGGTTTCTTCACTTTTGAGTTCACTCCACCAGTCGGGAGTGGGTGTAGATTGGCCTGCAAAAGTTTCAAGTGTTTGTGCAATAGATATAAGCCAATTCAAAGAGAAAGATGAGGTGTGTGTTTGTGGGAAGGGTTTCGTAGTTCAAAACATCCAACAACATTAGTTACTGACGTGAATTTGTCAGTCGCCAGAACAACGTTCTGCTCGAAATACCATTTTGGACTCCCGTAATCCGCCACAAAAGTGGATTCCCAACTAGTATCCGAAAGAAAAGTTAGATAACCACAAGCGCCTCCTAATACTAATGGCTGTTACGCTGAATTTCAGCCCATAGACACTAAATAAACGAAAGCCGGTAAGTCTGAACAGATTAGATGTGCCCAGGAGTGTGGATCTTTTCATTTACTCACTTACAACTGAGGTACTAAGACAATGAACCCACAACAGAGTGAGAAAGAGTAGAATCTGGATAACAACGGCATGGCGAATGTTCGACAGAGAAGAGCCACTTCGGTACTTTCACTACTCAACACTGATCGTATCAATACAATCTTAGGTGCAGTAAATTGCGTCTGATAATAAGTATTCTTGCCCTAAATACTCTTATTTGCCGCTATCTGGTACACCAGTTGTTACCGCTCAGTGCTACAAACAGATTAGTAGTATGAGCAGATGAAAACTACAAGACAACAGGCTGCATCATCCAGTACAGAAATCATCCGCTGGCACGATAGCTACAACCAGGTTAGTTTAAGTATCCACACAAGATTCAAACCGTCTACAGCACATTAATCTGGAGAAGAAAAAGGGTGGTACAACAATGAGACGTTTGATAACCGCTCAATGACTCTAGTTTTATTTCCTTCATTTTATAAACACGCAATAAGTTAAGTCGTAAACGAGCTGAAGCAATTATGATGACGTTTGGGCCAACATCTTGCAACCTTTTCAGTACTTTGGGAAAAATCATTTTCCCTCCAGGCTCAGCTGACGGAAACAGGCAGTATAATAGCCCATTTATTCGTGTTTTGCAAATGTGATCCAGGAAGGAATTTAAGAATCTAAAGAGACGCCAGCAAATTGGATAGTTTTTTTTACTTGGATGGATTCTGAAGACACCGAGGACTTAAGAAGGAACAAAGCTTGTCAATTTACCTCTACTTCTAACGAATTTCGCAAGTCACTCGTACACGCAAGTCTGCACATAAAAACAATGGAAAGATCGCTACTTCTGAGATTGACAAATGTTTCATTCAAGTTTACTGAACAACCAAACAGATAAGTTGAGCTGAGCCGAGTATGATGCTGCACGCGTGACTCTGGGCGCCAGTAAAAGCCCCAGAGAATAAGATCGATGAGTGGGCGTGCGGAGGCCTGTCGCAAGCCATCAGTCGGCCTGAGTATGCTGTCAAAACACTGGTCACCGGTGACAGCTACTCGTTTACCGGTGTCATTGGTCGATTCCCTTTAGTTTCAGCTTGATTTGTTCCAGGATAACACCATGCGACTGTTACGGGGATCCACCCATTACCACATTATCAAGGTGGAGCTGGGCGATACTCCTTAGGGTTAACGATGCCATCCTTAGGATGACGAAGCACGTACATAAAATTCTCTACAATCGACTAACATTATCCTGGTCAGTAGGACACATATCAAAACAGACTTTATTTTTCCTTCACAGTGGTGACATAATCTGAAGCATGGTTGCCATGGGGACACAAAACAGGTTGAACCGTGAACGGATGAATTGAGGAAGATATGCACCGAACTTAGATAAACTGGCCTTAACAGTATGCGAAACAGGTCCGTTAATGGCACAGCTTAAGTGAGGAAGAATGCAGAGCTGACGTTCGATAAACAAAGTGACAGTGTGACGCGAGCAACTTCTCTCACACAACAGGCCGAACGATCAACTCATCGAGCTATGAGTAGTATCGCTTGATTACGTGACATTGTGGTGATTCGCTTTCGCTCTCAGTTAGTCAGATCTCCTGCTTGTCATTTGGTTGTTCGCCATGGTGCCGACGGTCCCATTTTGCGTAGGCTGGTGAAGCGACGACGGACTGGTGGACGTCTTCGGTCCGTATGGGTGTTTGAGTCTGAAGGCCTGTTCGGGGGCCTACACGCACGCGATTTCCAGACGTACACAAAATGAGACCGGTTTTTCTTGTAACACGTCGCTAAGTTACGTAAGTCAAATTCTACTGACAACCACCAAACAAGGTGAAACTTACGTTGCAATAGTAACACATCGTGACTACAAGTGCCATCGTTGACAAAGAGTGTAAAGAAACTGGCAAAATATGGATAAAGTCACTCAAACGTTTGACAAATTGCGTCAGAAATCGAAATTATAGCAGTTTGTTTTCAGATCTGGGGCCCATATTCCACTCACTGGTTTAGTCCGTCTAGGGTACAGGAAAGTTTGCTCAACTGAATCAATCAATTTCGAAATTACCCAGAAGCAGTAGATCTAATGCCGACCAAGGGACTAGGTAATTGAAGGCTAGTCGCTCAAAGCTACTAATTACAGTTTTCCAATTTTAGAAGGAACGACTAAAGGGGATGACCAAAATCGGTCTCTCCTGAATTGTTCGTAACCGTCAAAAAAGGCTTCAGGGAACCAGGCCAAACAATGTCTTCTCCGATGAGTGACCTGCCCAGAAGAGAACAACTTTATTTATTATTCCAACTAGAAAGCAAAGAACCGCAGGAAACAACTCGGACGGAGCACGAGGATAACAAGGAGACGCAAACCACGTATCTTTCGACCAAAAACACAAAGTGAGCTGGAGCACAATCAGTAAATCGAAGCAAGTAAGGCTAATCTGCACTGTTCACTTTCACATGATCATTTTGTTACAGACAGATCCACATGTTCAAGCATCGACAGTGTCGTCTAGTTTGCAAGTGCAAATGAACCCATGTGCGAAGAAAGAATGAAACTCCTCCTTTCTCTCACTGTCTCTGTTTGGTTTGCCACAATTAGTACATCACAAGTCACCCAAATCTCTTCACACTACCTACAATAAATCACCTGTTGACAAATTCCACAATCACAATCCTTCCATAAGAATGCGAAGCCGTCCCCGCTGGCTCGGGCTAAGGTACACGCTACTGACAAATGATCCACAGACATTTCGATTGCTCCCTTCTAGGCTTGGTATAACCATGGCTCTAGGAAATTCAGAACTGCCTCAACGAAATTGTGACGGGGAGAGCACAACGTAAAAAGTTGACAATAGTTCACCCGTATAGCTTTAACATAGCAAAACACGTCCTGTTTTATGGTAGGTAAACGTAAAAACGAGAAATACCACTTATATTGACCCTTGCTGCAGTAATCTTATACTCTATGGATTGTTTGTTGTTGATCGTTTTTTGTTACGGCTATCATTCAGAGGTGCTGGTTTAATTTACCCATTGATTTTTTTGCCCAAGTTCACTGATGAGTGCTTCTTCGGATAAGGAACATAGAATACGAGTGAGACCAACGAAAGAAGGGTCATCACAGATTAAGATGAATTCAACTATGTCGTGTCACGACGTCAGTCGGTTTCATATAACCAATTTCAAGGTTAGAATAGGAATGCTGTTTACAATCCCGGCTACTCAGTCCAGACCTCTGGTCTTTGTGAGGATTTCACCTATCTGTGTATAGTTGCCTGTCTATAATCCGTCAGTAAGCTTCTTTTAGCCTGAACTGGAATGTATGCAATATTTGACGAGGTAACGCAAAATCGGTGAATTCTACCTGACCTGTGATGATTATTCTCAAAGAAGAATGACTTAAGAGTACTGATTTTGAAATAGACTAGCTTAATCGATAGGTCCTTCTCTATGCGCTAAACTCGCCAAAGAAATAGTTTCGCGCCATATACTCGCTCAGTGGAGTAAGTATCTCCGTAAGTAGTTGAAAGTTGTGTAGCACGGTTACAAAAATGTCCGCTTAGTATGGATAAACCAGGTCGCTTTTCGACAGCGAATTTCGTCAACCAAAACGAGGCACACTGTACACGGATTTAGACATTGAGAACAAGAACGAGACCATCAAAAATAGGGATTGCCACCAGGATTTATTGGCAGGTAACGCCATAGAGGTGAAGAACTTGTCCGTCCGAGAGAATTTTCAAAGGACACAACCTTCAGCTTGCGAAAAAAGCGCAAAAGAGCGTTATTCAGTTCGTGTCAAAGGGCAAACAGCATTGTTGCCTGTTGATTTGACTTGGCATCACAAGCTACTTCTTCGCGCTTAATTCCTTTTCGAAGTTACTGTGAAAACTACATTTCAGTACACTTCTTCCTTGTAAGAATGGCAACCAGTTGTTGCACCTTTTGGTTCATAGCTGCCGAGCAACCTGAAGCGTCATCACTAGGATAATGTCAGTGTTGACACAAAGATACAGTAGAAACGATCTTAAAGTTGGAGGTGGGTGTGAATCATGGACTTCTTCGTTGACAGCTGTCGCCCTAACCAGTAAACCATCCCGATCACTGAACTGTTAAACTTTCCGCTCAGTGAAGCTCGAATGCAAAATTTCTGGGTAGCTGCACACGGGCCTGGTTTTCCGCCTGAATTGGAGAATACCATAACCACACAAACAGTAAACAACAAGCAAACAGCATGCAATAAATCAGCAAGAAGAAATAGTCGTACCAACTCATAATAATTAAACAGCGCAAGGATACAGGATAACGGAGAGTTACGGTAATTAAAACCGAATAGGATGAAAAGCTAACGAACCGCCAGGGTTGCCAGAGGAAATTTGTTTTGTGGTTTTTAAAACAGATTAGCTTTGATTGGGTGTAGCTCCAGCTTTGAGGGAAACCAGTTGTCGGTCAACGACAGAAACAGTGATGCACATCTGAGCAGCATAATAAGTCGGAAGAATGAGGAAAGACAGCTTTGTTCCCGGCCCATGGAAAAGTTCGATGGCAAGAAGCGTGTCGGAGAGTCCGAAAAGCGCTGCGCCAAGAGCACGTGAAATTGACGTCCAGGGAATGATCAATCCATCACGAGTGAACAGTTGCGCACCTGCGCGCCATATCATCAGGCTAAGGATAGTCCCATATATAGCGCAGAATACTTTGAAGTCGATTGTGAGTTGACTGAAACAGTAAGACAATACTACTCCGAAGACACATAGTATGGGAATCAGAAGCTGCAAGGCGCGCGGACGAAATCCAAATGCTGCCACGTAAAGAAGATGGGCCATTGCGAAGAAACCCATGCCCAATTTCAATCCGTTGCGTCCAAACTCAAGACATGCATCTCCGATACAAGAGAAAACTAATCCCAATAAAACCTTCCTGGCGTAGGCTTCTTTTTGCGGTATTCGCAAGCCGTACATGAGCACGAACCCGATTAGGCACAGGATCGGTGCACACTTTAAAAAAGCGTATCCGACGGATGTTTCGTGCTCCGGATAGATGACGTAAAATAGGGCGAACGTTTTGAAAAAAGGTACGAGACGAGGTCCAAGACATTTTACCTAGAATAAATTTACAAACAAGTTAAAAAGATTCGCTTTAAAAACGAGTGGCTTATAGGTTGAAATAAATGCATTGGATATACACCAATTCAACAATAGCTCAGGATAAATAAACCCAAAGCCCGTCACAAATTCGAGAAAAGGGAGTATTAAAAAAGAATGCTGTTTCTATTCTATGCGTTGAAACGATTATAGTCGACATAAGCGTGTACACTTAAACTAAAACTGAGTAATTAGCTAGAACACTCAACCAAAGGGAGTGGAAGAAGCTGACGCTAAACCTTTTCGGAAAATATACCCAGAAAAGTTCCTCCTTGTCGGATGTGTACACTACTGAATGGATGCGTACTAAACGCTGAAGAAAAGTGAAGATCTGTACCACAGAACCACGGCCCCTGAAAGCGGACCTACAAACATCGTGTCCACTCGGCGCATCTGAGAATGTGAATATCTTGGTAGCAACTGTAGTTAAACTCAATTCACGTAAGGGGCTACGAGTCTACGTGGGATTTTGGAAAAGGGGAAAGTAACAACTAGGTCAACAGTTGGACAATTCAGCTAGTCCCCCAAAAAGAAAAATGGGGTTATTAGCCTTTCCTGGAGATGGCCTCTCTTCGACAGCTCACTACAGTGGATTCCGCGAAAGGCTGCCTTGTGTCCAACCGCAGAGGAAAACCCTAACAGTGCCTCGACGGTGGGATGACTACATTTCTTGAAAATAGCTGGCGCCTTGCTGTTCTTCAAATCACGTTCTCCAGATACTTCTGATCTCGTCCTCCGCAGGAAGATCTAAAGGGACAAACTATGGGTCTAAGGTTAAAAGAACAGGTGAGTCGACTGGTACAGGGAATCAGTGGAAGCCACCGAAAAAGCAGCAAACGGCACGGCACTATGCCGTCCACTTCAAAGATTGATTACTATTGGTGGCGCAGGTGAGCTGGAACAGTGCCGGTAAACTCCCACTGCGAACGTCCCTTACGGCTACAATCACGAACGGTGTTATTGAGCTGAATTTTTCCCACAAACTTATTCGTACAAAATGAATGGTTTCTCATGGAAAAATTTACAGAGAGTTCCAGCCCTAGGATTTGGAGTAACCAAGGCTTTACTTCTACTCCCTTGGAACGTGTAAGGGATGACATAAACTATAGGTTTCCGTCTCACAGCCCAGTAAAATCTACCCAACTCTTTGATGAATCTCGGAGGAAGGCGGAGCGAAAATAGCCAAGGAACAGATCTGGTAGCCGAAAATCACCAAGCGACGAATGATCTTAGTAAATTTTGAAATGAACGTAGGTTGTACGGGGTATGTTCAGAGACTGCACGTTCTGAAGCATGAACTTTGAAGGTGCAAGCTGGTTGCCGAAAGATGGTATGATGGTGGTCAGTTTATTTAACACAATTTTCAGAGATCACGACGACGTCGTCTGCGTACTCCAGATTCTCACCAGCAACCAGCTGAACGCCGGGGTTCTGGAGAACCTCCAGCGCTCGGCTCATTGTTTCACGAATGAAGAAATTGAAAAAAGAGAGGAAAATAGACACTCTTGCCGAACGCCACTTTTCTGGGGGAGGTCTTTAGAGAGATTCAGATAAACTCTCAATCTAGGAAGTATGTGAACATAAGGATCGGACTATGCTTATGGACGTCTAAAGTATCCTCGGTTGAAGAAACGTGGTTAGAGTCACTGACCTCTCTACAGAATCGAACGCACACTTGAAGTCAAGGTACACCAAAACTGAGGGTCAGTCATACGTACGCGCTGCTCTAATACCTGGTGAATGTCAAAATGTGGTCAGTGCAGTTTCTACTCAGTCGAAATCCCACTTGATGCTTACGGGTTAAGGTCCAGCGTACTACCTTAACACACAACATTCATTAAGAAGCCTTATCGCAACGAGGTCAAATTGACACGTCTTGGTTACTATATTCATAGTGGGTATCCTTTTTGAAGATGAGCACTATTGTCGACCCACTCCAGTTGTCTGGGACGGTTTCTTTATCCCAAGTAGACGCAAAATAGTTTAGAGAGGCAGTGAATTGGGGATCCTTTGCAGTCTGTGAACATAGTAGGTGGAAGGATTTCCGGATAAGGAGCAGGGTGACGCTTGAGTAGAAATATACACTAAGACGCTTCTGAAGTTCAAAGGGTCCCCATAGTCACAGGCCATGTTGCCTCTACCCTTAGACTTTGGAAAATAAAGCTAACGGAGTAAAACATGAGAGACAATGGGAGACTTACTACACTCAAACGGCTTATCGAAACGCCATCTGACATGCTGTGTCGTGAACAAAGTTCAAGTTAGTCAATGATTAATCGTTAATCAAAGGGTAGAAAGAACCTGGAATTGAAAACAGAAACATACATGACCAATTGCACGGCAAGCTGTAAAACGGGATGTTGGTAAAATGTAGTTACCTTATTCTACATCCCATCAGTGTGTGGATAAGTAGACATCATTGATAAACTCGTTTTGCGAGAAAACTGAGTCCATTTTCCGACACTGAATTTCCGTCCCAATGACGCGATAAGCTTAATGTGCAAACATACCAGTTGAATGTGAAAGATAGCCTATTCCTTGGTCTATCATGGATGTGGCTGTGACGGTCGATGGTGATGGGTGGTGATGCGGTCGGAAGCTCACCATATCCACACCGACAAAAGCTAACTGAGGCAGAACTAACCCGGAGTAATCTGAAAGGATGAAGTGGCAACCACCTGTCCAGAAAGATGCTTGTGTTGCCAACCCGTCGCACAATACACTTTATGCGTTCACCTATATATGTATTTTCGACAAGCCTAATACGGTTCACTTGAGTTTAGCTCAATTCACTTTATTTTGTGAAGTATGGTCGACGAAGTCGGATTCAGCGGTTACGACTGCTACCACGTCAATCAGTGGAAGTGTTGGTAGACAGAGAACCACCACGCGCTAAAGCGATAACAAAGTGCTAGCGGATAAGGAAAACTAGGAAAATGGGGGATTTTTAAGGGATATGCGGTCCCACCCTTTTCCAAATGAGTAATCAAGCCTTATGCAAACAATTGGTGGAAGTCATCAGTACTCAACTAAGCAAATTGAGTGAACATAAATGGAACGTGACGAGTGTGAACACAAGGAAAACCAAATTGTGACATGAGATAATAATTCGAAAAAGTGGGAACCATGGGGCCCAGGTGGCTTGTGCCCTTGTGAGGAAGTTGGCTTCCATACTTCGGACTGCGGAGAAAAGTGATATCTGTGAAAGCCACCGTCGTATCAGGCAGATAGCCTTAGCTTCCAGTGTACGATGCTGCGCAGGCTAATCACACACCGAAAGAACCAAGTTCAAGTCCCGGTAACAGTTGGCAAGATGTTGGAAAGCAGCAGAGTAACCAAGCAGATGTGTCTTCAAATCGTCAGCATTGACAAGAGGAAGACAATAGCGGATGTTGAAGCTCAACATGCAGTCACTGAGAAAGGATATCCTAGTTAAAGGAGAGAAGAGAAGGGTGGGTGATGACCCACTACAGAAACGTCCTATGTTCCCACAGCAAATGGTAAGGAGCAATGTGCAAACATTTCCAGAAAGCATCAAGATAACTACAGTCAAGTACTGATTTAGAATGGGACGTAATCAGCGGGGTTGACCCGCCATCCTTCGTGAACCTATCCAAACAGATGCTCACCGGATGACGAACTCAACATAAGCAGCCAGGCTAACCAGTTTCAATACGCTCACTGATTGACCGGTTACTTGCCGTGTCAAGTAGATTTCTGATCATGTGCAATAGGAATCCGGTAGACCCGAGCTAGAGGGTAAGGATATCTCACAGCAGCAATAGTAGCCGCCCTCACTTCTCGTTGCTGAACCACGGCCTTTCCCCGCGAAAGGCAGCATAGGTTGCCTGGAGCGTGTTACAGCATTTTTAGTTGACCATAGAACTGGATATTTAGTCGAACGATCGCATGTTCAGAATGGACAGTAGACACCAACGGTCTAGTTTGTGGATATCTTATATCACGTTTCACAACCGTAAGTAGGAAGTGGGTGCATTGCCGCTACATGAACTCATATGAACGCATATGATTTCACTTCTTCCGAAGGTCTTTATAAGTTGCATTAAGGCGTACCCGCTGTATCGATATGAGGGTCAAAATCTTCTTTAGCTTGTCTGTTGGGTGGAACGGCAGAAATCAAGTACTAAAATGCAGTGAATTGTTCGATTTCATAATCTACGCGAAAGGCACGTGGTTGCGTGAAGTTTGTCTAATTGACGCTAATCCCCAGTCTGATGAGTCATGCATGGTGGCTGGCTTGATCAGGAAAGACTTGAGGATCAGTAGCTTTTTAAAGCAGGACAATGTCAGGAGCATATTCGGGGTCTGAATTCCAAGCGCTTTGGTTTAGCTGGACGTCCGAGTATCCCTCTAGCGCTCGTTTCGTTGCCCAGTAGATGATAAAGTTCAAAATATTTGTCTGAAATCGGCGGTGATATCAAACTTAGAGGTCCATTCAGCGTAAATTCGGACCCCAGATTTCGCTCACATGTTATAACCCTTAATGAGATCAGTGTTTGGCTGGAAGACAGTCGGTAATTACTGATGCTGGGCAGAGTCGAACGCAGCGCGAAATTCAATGAAGTAATGGTTTGTTGTTGGAATTAGTCTGGTGTTTTGGAATTCGAAGCAGAGCATAAGCACCATGAGCACCTCACAGGACGAAAAACACTCGGTTGGGTCGTATCGAGCGTCTCGTGCTTACAAAAAACGTCTGAGTACAGAAGCAAATATTCTCGAGGCAACGTCTACGAGACTAGTTGCCCGATAGTCTATGGATGTTGTTTCGTCTTTCTTTCTCAGAGACTGGGAGCAAAATCGGGATACCAGTCACAAACGACAGACTCCGTCTCCCAAAAGGAACACAACGTGTAACTTGGGAGGATCGTGGGGAGGCAACACTTTTACACCTCAGGGAGACGGCCATCCTGTCCTGCAGCTTTTCCATTTTAGGAATGGTTAACAACCGGAAATCTAGCAACTGATGCAGTAAAGCCCCATTGTCGATGTTTGTAGGTTTCTCCGCCGAAGTCCGGGGTGATTTCACGACTCAGACATTCCACCCAACGGCCCTCCCAGTAGTTACCTGCTATTGGCAAAATAACGCAGATAAAAAAGCTCAATAAGGTCAACAACAAAGAAAAATTCTTCCACATTTGCAGCCAACAATATGCAAGTGTGAAGTACGACCAGACCCGGTTAAAATTTCAGAAGTCAGAAACCTTACTGAAAAACTTGCAGTGATAACCCGGAGAAGCGTATATTTCTGTCTGAAATCCAGCCCTTAAGTCGCCGCGTAATGCAACTAAGACAGTCCTCCGAGGCTCGACCAAGAGCTATCACATTGATAATGCTGTTCGGGTGCTGCAATAATGTCGCAGACTGAGAAGGACAAAGAAGAGCAGCCATTCGAACAGCAGCGAACATGCTGTATTACGAATAACTGCAAAAGGAGGCGTTCTGGAGGCAAAGCTGCGATAGGAATGTAAAGGCAACAAGGTGGTTCCTGTAGACTTTATATTTCTGTAAAAGCCAGTCCGGCCTTCTTCGAGGAAGGAAAAGGTCAGCCATAAACACTGCACAATCCGATCGTGACCGTCGTCGCATTATGCAATAGGGTCTGGGCACGGAAAAAAACACCCTTCGGCATACGATGGTTTGGCACACGCAACACATGGCATAACTGACGCAGCTTCTGGTGGTACACACATGGTGTAATGGGATTCCCCGTTGCACTACCGAAAACTGGCTTTCCAATAGCTTCGTTACGTATTCGCCGACATCAACCCACAACAGCAATGGTTCTGAGACAATGGTGGTAGAAAACCTGAAGATGTCTCAGCTCCGCTGTTCCACATCAAGTCTCACAACTATACAAAACAGCCCGTACTGAAGCCTGATACACAAGTTCCTTGAGATTTAGAGACATAAAACACTTTGACACCATAGACGTCTCAAATTAGCAAACGCGACCCGAGCCTTGGAGATTCGTGCACTGACCTCATCTTCACACTACAATCAAAACTAATACAGCTTCCAATTCCACCAAGAGCCAGATAAAGCTCCAAGCGCATCTATTATATGAAATAATACCAAGAGTGCGAAACGCATATCTTACTTCTGTGCCATCGGGCTAATCCCTTACAGCCATGCGGGTCAGGTTATTCAGTCCCTAGTTCCGTGGATGGCTTCGAAAGTGAGCCCTATTACAAGGCGCCTTGTGAGGCAGAGTTTTGAATCAAACAATACGGTCACAGTGCCGGAAGAAAACCCGGGATTCTTCCAGACCTACAGACCTTCAAATCAAAGGCTCAGGGTGGAATAACTAAATTAACCTTTCTGAGCCCGGGCAACCGGGAAGTGTTATTCACCCTGGCAGCTTTTTCGTTCACTAGCCCTCACCTACACCCTTAGTCGTCCATTGCATCTTAACAACTCCATAGTAAGATAGACCCAAATTATCCCTTATCAAACTCAAGAGACCTGATCAACGTTGCAGCTTTCGACATCCGCACTCTCTGCCAAATTGGCCAACGGGCATCCCTCGTTGAAACTTTGCTTTCCCTTTCTGCGAATTATGTTGTACCTCCGAAACAGGCATCCGAGACTCCAATCCCGACATGTACTTCAAGCTGGTCAGGATCACCTCAGATGTTCCAAAATTTTACCCTTCGGTTATCTGATGTAATGACTCGCGATACCTAAGGTGTGGGGTTGTATTCAGTCCCAGAGTTGAAAGGGCTTCACTGAACCGGATCTCAGTGAACAATTGTATTTGCGCTGGATCAAATGAGATCAATGTAGGTGGATTCGGCAAACGGGCTGAAGTCCTGAAGCTGCGAAAGATTAGTTTTATAGAGATCCGCCAAGACTGCTTCGGTCGGTGAGAACGGATACTATCATCCAGGTGGGTCATAAAATAACTAACCCTCGAAGAAACTAAGTTGGGTGGCAGATTCGGAATACAGATAGTGGGGAACGAATTCTTCAGTTGTTTTGAATACAGTATATTCCCGACCAGCACGAACTTTTAGCACAAGCGTTCAAACCGATTTACCATAGACCATAGCAATCATGGACTAATATGGATCACGCGGCTGTCAGCAGTCAATGGATAGCTTCAATTACAGGCTATCACCTTGAAATGGTTGTCAAGCCCAAGTACTGCAAACATCCCGCGGTCTACACTGGCTGGGATTCAGTTCCTAAAGGTTGAACAATGGCAAGAAGGCCGAGGAGTCCGACAAAGATCGGCAAGTCCTCGTACTGCGAGAAATCGCGTTGCTGAGCGGTCTGGAGGTAAATCCGGGGGACAGGAGTGTGAAGGCGGTAAGGTGTTTCCCTCAGGCGACCACTATGTCCACAGTCATGAAAGCAGCGATGTTACCTTTCCCCGAGGTAGGATAGCTTAGAAAAGGTCGGCCCGGGTTAGACCAGCCCAATTCAACCAAATGAGTCAGACTGTTCAGCCACTGGCGCGACGTATAGCGTGGTCAGCTAACCCGTCTTAAGAAAGTCATTTTCTCTGTAAACCATTCGAGGTGCTTCAGTATTACCGATCCTATGATTCTGAGTTAGGCAATCGCAGAGGAATCAGATTCATATCCGTTGCAACCAGACACTTTTCATCGCTTATTATTCGTCGTCTTACGAAACAGCGTGTGGTGAGTAACGACATATGTAGACTTCCTACAATCTTGGTGTTCAATGAGTTCAAAGTCGCACTCGATTCTATCGACTGATTCGCCCTTTTCAACATGCTTGTGTAACACGATATGCCAGTGCACATCATGCGTTGTTTGCATTCACATACTTGCGGATGCGTCAGTGTGTACGGGAAGCTCTCTGGAAGCTTTTTTACAAGCAACGATGTCCACCCTCTCAATTTTTGTTTGATTTCATCATTGACGAAGTAATCAGGCGAACCCTGCTGTTCGGATATCCCTTGTCGACCTGCAATATACGATTACTAGAAGAGCTGACGGTGGTCATACAGTTCTTCGCCACGTGCATCATGCTCACAAAGTACACAGTAATTGTATAAGAGGGAAAATGCCTCTAAGACTTTATGGCGTGGTACTGGAGGTTGCGGAACGCTACACATATCTCGGAAGTTGCAGGTAGTGTGACAGAGACTCAACGCACGAATCTCAAAGGTAAGAATTGCATCTGACAATTTGGTGAAGGAACTGAGAAATCCGTAGGTCTTTGACAACCGATATCCCGGAATATACCTGGAATCAGCTGGAACCAGAGAAAATATTGTCACCTGACGGTTACAAGATCACCCCAAAAAGGGATTAAAATTGGTCATAACCGCCGACACGACTTTCGGCAAAATCGATTGTGTAGCAAAACTATTTGTTGCAATGCGTGGCTGCTAAAACATACGGTTGATGTGATATCCAAAGAGTTTAGCAAGGCGCTCGGCAAAGTCGTTTGTGCAGTGAATCTGTGCTGATACACTTCGCTGGATGTTTGGAAGGCTGCCAGTTGAACACAACGTGCACCGTTCGCAACGCGTCTGATGAAAGCCTCAAACTGACCAGGAAGTTGAAATGCTTCGGGACATTTACTGTGGTCCAGCTGAACTGTGCTTAGTACTTCACTAACAATACAGGCATCAATCCACTAGGCCTGGAGTAGATTGAACTTGGGGCAGCCTCTGAATGTCGTTTGTAACCAAAAACAACGTTCATGGGAAAAGCACATCCTGATGCTTATGTGGTCGCCACCATTACGGCCAAGTTGGAGACCAATCCGACTCTCCCGCTCGTGAGGTCTGACAACAGTAGCTTTCTCAATGCAGTTCTTCCTGGAAAATGCAGCCGGCAGTCTGCAAGGTTGTGCTCGCGGTCTCCATGAAAGGCTGTTTCAGGCTACCGTGCCTTCTGATATAAGGTAATGGGCGGAACAGCAGGCCGAGGACCGGCGAAGGAGTGGCAACATCGTTTTCGCAACACAACACTGCATCTAAGGCTTCCTTATCGGTCGCGAAGATCCGCAAAATCCGGTCACCAGCGGTCCTGTCCCTCGGGATTCTGCTGAGACCGACAGTTACTTCCTGTTTATATCGATGACCTGCTTGAGATCCTTCGATTATGCCGCTTGGCGTCCGCAGAAGACAAAACCTACGGTGGGAAATTCGTAACGACGACGACCCAGACTTCGTGCAGGGAGCCTCGAATCTTCTGTCTGAACAGCCACAGGTTTGTTAACACTCCATCAAATCGGACAAGTGCGCCTATATGCATTATAGTGGGGGATCAGTCGTCAACACAATTCCCTTAAGTGGGCCCCACTCCGGCTGTGAACCAGATCGAACGTATTCAAAGAGCAAATACACGTTAGGTGGTAGGATCGCATACGAGGACCGCTTCAAGGTGCCGAACTTATTTCACCAAAGCTACCACCGGGTGGGAGGTAACCTAATAACACTCCGCGGTGGTAAAAACACAAGCGCATAAGCTTTCCAATGTGTAAAGTCGAGCATCAACATCATTAGCTATAAGAACCGCATATGGCCCTAGTGGTTAGAGCGGGAATTTACTGATCAGAAGGTCGGTGGTTCGAACCCGACCTCCGCCTCTCGACTTCTCCTGTCTAGGCTTGGACAACCTGGCAGTATCCCAGGCCTCGTGCTTCCTTCGGGTGGCATGGCAGTTAGGCACCGAAAGGGTGCTACAGCTGAACCAGAGCTCTCGGTCTTTCATTGGGCTCTTCACTATTTGTAGTTGATGGATTTGCGTGCACCATCGTACTGATCGCCTGCTGGTGTGGAATTCCTGGCATCAATCATGGATAGCGATCTCGATGATATCCAGAGGTCTTGTGGTCGAAACAGAGAAATCGAACATACAGTATTGAATCGTTCAGCTGTAGCAACCTTTCGGTGCCTAACTGCCATGCCACCCGAAGGAAGCACGAGGCCTGGGATACTGCCAGGTTGTCCAAGCCTAGACAGGAGAAGTCGAGAGGCGGAGGTCGGGTTCGAACCACTGACCTTCGGGTTAGTAAATTCGTGCCCTGACCACTGAGCCATCTCGTCCCCATACAGTACTGAACTCAGCTAGCACATCTCTTTTCACATTTTGCCATGCTTCATGCACATACTCACTACCAGTACAGTAATGATTTACTGTGAAGAGTTGTTGGGCTAGCTCAGATCGACACTGTTGAGCTGGGGTAGTCCATAGAGAATAGTGGATTGGCATGCTTCGACCGACGGAGAGGATACTGTTTCCCGCTCGGTAAGCAGTGAGCGAATGTCATCAGCGACGCTCCGGTTGTCATGCGGGGTCATCATTCTCTGGAACTCGCTGCCTGCTGCCGTGGCGGAAGAGGGCGATAACAACAAACTAAACGAACTTGAGTGGGATGTAGTGCCGAAACCGGTTGCGATGACTGGACACCTTATATTCTTTAAGCTCAATAGTCTAATTGACGATCCATTGAATGATGAAATGATTGGAATTCTCAGGCGGAACATGTAAACAACCCTACAGTAGGAAGTGATGGTGGAACTAGAAGAACGTAAAACGTGGGGACAGAGTTGAACATGAAGAACAACTGAGATTGCGGCTCAATTTCTTCTCTCTTACAAATTTCCAAAAATGAAACTGCAAACAGGAGTACGTTCAGTTCAAGCACGCTAGATGTTTGCAATGATATTGTCCATAATTGTACAAGAATTCGCTCGCTTTGGGCCACGGGTTATTGCTCATCTTCTGAGTGAAACTTACGGTAGAAATGACTAGTGCCCTGTCCCATCGTTTTAACGTCCTCTCCGTGATCATGTCAATAACGCCAATACTTATAGGCAGACTTCAGTAAACAAAAGAAAGTGAAAATGGTGGACAAGCAACTTTTCGTTTCGCAATCTGTGGGATCAGTGAAATAATTCAGTTAAGGAACGACGTGGGGCCGCAATCCCGTATCCCCCTATGTCGGCGTCCCGGTATAATGGGTGACCGGAGTTTGTAACAAGTGGAAATTCAGTTTGTTCTCAAATACAGCACCCGGTCATGCACATGACACAATCTCAATTATACATAGATTGGTTCTACCAGGTTAGCTTACCCGGCGAAGGACGGACAAACCTACGTGTTATCTGGTACACTCCTCTAGCTGTCAACCACCCACCGAATTCACCGATCCCGTATCTGGAGTAAGCAAAATCAAGTGGATGGCTTCTAAAGCCTATGAGTAGCTCAAAGACATGGAAGAATTCCACCATCTGGACAGAGTCACGCGGAATCTATACTTCTATAGAATAATCCACGGGCCCTTACCCAGCCGGTTAATGTTATCATATGTTATACGGCAAAATTCTAACACTTTTATTCGTAATAAAGATCACAATGAGCCTCGTCTCACTTCATGCTATGTGCGCGGAAATTAATACACAGCGCTGAACACTGAGTTCCCAACCCAAACCGCCCACATCGTCGACCAGTCCTGATTGGTGTACTCACGGATTGATACACAGGGTCAAGGCTTTCGTCCAAGTTTTCCGGATCGATTTCGTTCCTGTCCTTCAGTGGCTGGCGTTCACTTGGAAGGCAAAAGCGAAAAAAGGTGTAGCACTGTTCTTTATGTTCTCAGCGCGAGGCAGCAGGCTTGCCAGCGCGGGGAATTGCATAAAGAAGCGTCTAATAGTGCTTTGAGCTGGGTACCAGATGGAGCGTGGACAACCGCCGGAGGAACGTTATTCCACGCAGCAACTACCCGAAATGAGAAACGAACTTTGCACAGCAAAAATGTGCGCTCTGAGCTTGAAAATCTTCGTACCATGTTCCCGCCGTGAGTTAGCTGTGTCAACGGTGAAATACCTGTTGGCCAAAACTCATTCAGAAAGGGCATAATCAAGTAAGTACTAGATCTCATCGGAGGCGACGATACTCCAGAGGAAAGCAGTCAGGCGCCGCGACACGCAGTTAATAGTCCACGGGTTTAAGCCGGCAACCATTTTCGTAGCAGGTCGTTGGACACGCTCAATGAAGGTTGCGTCCTGAGTAGACAGCCCGGTTGTCTGACGAAGCAGTCTGACGTAGACCACATAGAGTGTTTGGAATTCCATGCGAGTAATACAGAAGAAGATGTGTCGATTCATCCGTAGAACGGAGAATACCTTTTGGGCCCTTCGACCACTGCTTCGCAGCAGCTGTATCCGCCGCGAAATTTCAAGGTCATCGACCGGGATTCTTAATTCATTACCCGTTTACGAGAAATGGCACAAGATCAAACTTTAGCACATTGTAGCATTCCGCGGTTTTCTTTACAAGGGAGACAACATCCACAGAATACTCATTGCAGCTTCGCCCAGAAAAATAGCGGATTATTGTTTGTATTCTTAAAACCTCTCAAACTTGACTAATTGAATGAATTTGTTCAACACAACCCCGCATTTGGAAGCTAGCCTCCCGTCCAGTATAATGATGAATGAGAATCTGATGCAACGTGCAGTATTGATAATATTATGCCTCTCTTCGGACGATCACCATTTTTCTGATATGCACAACTAGTCAGTAGAAAGTGGAGCGTTATGAAATAACCGCATGTCAATTAACATGTCGATTAAACATGTGTAGTAACACAACGATATCCTTTCCACTGGAAATAATCGCGCTCCTTAGTTAGAATACAAAATCAAACTTGACTATATTGGCGGAAAATGAGACCAGACAATGCTGGTAATCATGATAACTGCACGCGCTGTCGTCCGCTTCAGCTACTAATCGTAACTGCTAGGCCCGTGTCTAATTGCGGTGCTGATTATTGGGTCACACTTGTGCACGGTAGCCCAATCCATTGGCCAACAACGGCCCTTCATACTCACGACTTTACGTGTTGCCGCTTATCTTTGCCACACATAGTAAACACCAGGCCAGTACCTATGAAAGTCCATGAATACGAGGCCTCAGCTGTGCGTGATAGCCCAGTGTGGCGACTAATGACGGTCCGTCATACTCCTAAATGTACGCGGTATCGCTCCTCTTGGCTACTTATCGAAATTCGTAGACCTGTATCAGCATGTGAAGCCGATTATTGGGCCTTAACTATGCACGTTAAACTAACCTAATGGTCATGTTCGAGTGGTTGCTCGCACTGGCTACTTATAGCAACTGCCGGGCACGTACTTAAGCACGCAGATGTTTATAAGGCCCCAACTATACATAATTGGCTAATCCAAAGACCAACGGTGGTTCTTCATACTCATATATGCCGTCCGTCCGCCAATCCCATACCTGAAAATTACACAACTACTCTTAGAGAATTTTTCCTTCATTTATTGGCTGCACGGGGACAAACATAATATGCGGTCAATCCAATTCTCATTTTCAGGTAGCCGCTTTCAATCCTCAGGGTTTCTGAAGGAAAAACGCTTATTCACTTGCAGCACATATACATTCCAGCGACATTATTGTTAACACATAATTAAACAAACTTGTAGCGGCTGACTCGCCAAGTGCCTAATAAATCTCGTCCACAATTGCCACAATTGTTCACGTTGAAGCCGGAGTCTTGCTGTTATAAAGGTAAACTCACCACTTGTTCAATCAGTCCCGTTGGCGACAATGAGGGAGCCGTGTGTACATCAGTGGTTTGATAGCGAGATCCGGCAACAATATGCATTATTGAACGCAGAGGAGTTAAAGTGTTAAACAACTGTTTACAACATTCAGCCTTGACTTGAGGCATAGGATCCAAGAACCACACCCATAGATGCAGCCGTGGAGGAGATCTAGTGAGTAAGCCGGCCCTTGGCGTCAAATCTATCCATTTAGAATTTCATCTGCAGATTCGTTTATTGGCCTCATCCGTCACACTTGAATCAGAAACAATACAGCTCCCGAGGTACGTGAAACGCTCCTCAATTTCGAGTGCCCTTACACGGATTGTAATTCGGGTGTACAGCAACTGCATTCACCTTACTGCATTCACCTTACACTTCGTGGGTGAAAAGTGCATATCAAAGCATGAAATGGCTTTGGTCAGTTGAAACAAAAAACCTTCACTTTCTCTTTCATTTCGAAGACGAGGACGAGGTCATCTGTATATTCCAGATCGACAAGGTTTTCATCAGCAACTATTTGAACACCATGTCTATTAAGACCGTCCAGCGTTCGTCTCATTATCTCGTCGAGCATGATATTAAATCAAAATGGAGAGAGTGGACACCCGTGACGGACACCGCTATTCGTGCCGAAGCCTTTCTAAAGCTTTTCATATACTCTCACGTGCAGAATTATGAGAATACAGCGAACTAAATGTGTTTACAAACTTCCGCGGTATTATTTGATGAGCAAGATTGTCGAGAAGAACAGATCGATCAACTGAGTCAAATGCGTCTTAGAAACCCAGGGATACTAAAATTGTAAGTCGTTTGTATGTATAACGTTGATACAGATTCTGGAGGACTGTGCAAGCCCTAGACATCCACGAACTACCACATCCGCCTTAGTCACACCTCCGCTCCACGATGATGCGAAAGGCTGCACTGTTGTCGACTCTCACTTCATCGGCATGCTCTCTCGCCAAAGACATTCCTACCCTATACTGAACCTGTTGCTCCGTTTTCTGCAATGGAGGAAAGAGAAGACTGAAATGGAGGTAATTTTTATCGGACGCCTGTGCCGCGGGTCTGAGGCGGCCCTGGTTAGAGCATATACCCCGTAAATCCTCCCAATAATCCAAAAATTCATTTATAGCATAAGAAAATGCCGACTGATTCACTAAATGCACGCTGTATGACGCCTTAGAAGCATCCTTTTTTGCAAAGCTTTCGCGCTTTTTTCAGTCTTTAACTGCGCCATTCCGCGAGCTGCTTTTTATTTTCAGGTCCGCGCGTGGGAATCCGGCTTGTGTGGGCCTTTTACCTTTTGGGGGATGTGAATGTCCCCTCGTGAGCTAAAATTTTGACCGCTGCTACTTGTAGCTTGTTCAACACTGACTTTTTGACGAATGCGTTTGCTGCTGGGGCAGCCATGCTTTTGTTTGGTTACTTAAGGATTTTGGCAAGGTGGTGCACCCATGAAGCTTGTTTTTTTCAGGAGACTGCATTTTGAAGATAGCCAGCAGCTTCCTGATATGGCAAAGTTCATGTGGATTGTTTGACTGTAGTCGCTTTTCTTTCGCGCCCGTTTCGTCTTCCAAGTCGCTCGGGCTTGGCGTTACCGACTGAGTGTACGGAGGACTTTCCTATTTGTTTCTGTGGGGTTCGTGACTTCAACTGTTGGAGTCATGAGCGGCGACTGTGTCCACAACCGGAAAAGCCACTTTTGACGGCGGTAAGCTTGAGACTAGCAGTTTCGCATTCTCAGTGGCTACAGTCGTGACTTCAGTTTGGATTTCAATGCTGCATCTTCACCGTCGGCTACGGAAATAAGCGGTGATAGCTCTACTTACGTTAAACGCTGCGTCCACGCGAGGCTTGTCTCCTCCCGCACCCGTTCAGGTTTATGTAGCTGCCGGCCTTTCCTTGCCAAAACGGACTTACGTCCAAAGTATACGGTTTCGGTGGTGCGGTGCGTTACCTTTTTCATGGGTGCCTTCAAACTCCAAAGTCATTGTAGCCTGTATACAGTAATGAATTGGCATTGAATGGTGAGCCAGCCACATTGCTCGCCCTTATCGTTATGGTACAGAAGCAATACAAATATGATACCGTGTGCACCAGGGGACAAGTAAAAATACGTTCGTTCCGCATGTCAGATTTTTGCAGTTCAGATGCCGCCACGAAAAAAAGATATGCATGGCTGATGAGCTTCGTTAAAAACCTCAAATCTATCACTTGCTCTGTTTCATGTGGATCCGCCAGAGTACCGATGTTTGGGAATGGGGAGGACTGCCCAAACAAGTGTGATATAAAAATGAACTCTACAGTTCTCTTGACTACATGGGTAAATAAATAACGTGTTTAAGAAACGAGTCCACTTTTTCCAATGAAGCACAACGAGGACCGTCTCAGGGCAAAATATGATTAAGCGGTTGTTCCGAAATACGCGAGAATCAGCGTTACACTTTCTTTTAATGAATACAAATGAATAATGAATACAAAGGCGGAACCATTGCTCTTATGGCGGATTATCCAATGGAGTTTAAGCATGCTGTATATTACGGTGAGGCTTACTTCTTTTTCACGAATTATTTCACTCTCTCCTGTCTCTTCCAATCAAATTCGGGTACCGAGCCCACATCTCTGGACTTGCAGTTGTCTTTGACACCCCAGTGGAGATGTCCGTTTATAGTGCATTAAATCTGGTATTCCATGACAATAATTTCTGAATATTGGGTCGAAATCAACCCATGAGCGGGGGCAAATATGCAAGTATGATGTGCAAGTTGTAATAAACTTGCAAAAGACAATAAATGTGCCTTGCAACCCCAAAGAAAGTCAAACTTTCTTGCGACAGGACCGGATGTTTTTATCTTGAGCACAACCTACCAGACAAAGTCGTATTGAAAGTCCAGGGAAAATATTTGTACGTGGCTTTTTATGAGCATAACACAACAATAGCAGTTCTACAAAGTTAGCATTAAAACAACAACTGCCAAAAACAACCCGCACTGCCTTTATCTGCGTAGCACTTACAAGAAATACTACTACGTGAATAATCTTGAGATTTGTGTTACGCATATGAAACCATGTCACCAAGAGTCAAACCGCTTTTGGATACGGCTGTTTAGCGATAAAGTGGTTGGACAGATTCGGAACCAAAATAGAACAGTGAAAGCTCTGGTTGTATTCGGTCTTACACGTATCTGTAAGATAATCCACACATACGGAAGATGCAATGCCTTGCTCACGAGTTCCCTTGCAGTAATCTGTTGGCTGTTACCTGACTTGACTTAATTTTCCTACTGATAATAATTACAACTGTGATCCCTCGATGGATGGAAAACTAATGTTGCCTTATGCATTGGAGTCTATTCTGCGAGTTTTTATGTACGCAAAAGTAATCCCTTCTCAATTGAGATTGTGTTGACAAACTATCCCGTAGATGATTTTGTCAGCATCCCCACGGGAACTCCCCAGCCAGTCGTCATTTTGGAATAACTGACAGGCCCACAGTTTTTCGTTGACACTATCGTATCGCTGAATGAATACTCGGATATACTAGTGAAATGCCCTATCCGTTTTTGGGGTTCTCTCGAACTACTCAATACGGGCATTCCAGGTTATGGAACGATTGAACGCAATGATGCCGTTTTTTTATAAGCCTCTGTAATTCCTTAGGGCAGCCTCTGAGTCATGAAGCTTAAAGCTCCCATGCTTTTAATTTTATAAACATCTCAATTTTTCCCGATATTTTATTTATCTTGTTCGTACATTCGGTGGTCTTCTTGTTCTGAAGATCGCGGTACATTGTTGCGCCGTTTAATATGAGTTGGCCATTTGACGTACTCCGCTCTTTTCAACTCTTGAGCAAAGCTAGCTTCCTTTGAACTGACATCGCATTCAGACTAGATATCCTGCGACCAGTAATAAAATAGATGCAGGCTTCCTCTGCCTCAAAAATGTCCGACATTACGGTGTCTTTCATACCAGTTCTAAGGAGAGCGACAATGGCTCCAAAGAAACGAACATGACTACTGGATACAAAAATGATAACATATCAAATCACAATATTATACTGAGGTCATAGAAGTCAACACATGGAAATTTCCACGAAGGTCACTCTTATTATCATTCTTTACCATAAGTGAACAGGTGTCACTGCTCAGTTTGCTAATGACTGAAAATGTGCCTAACAATGCGCCGCCGGTGACCGCTAAATATAGTGCACAGTTTGTGCACATGAATATAAGTCAAGAAGTTTAAATATCAAGAGAGTTTTTGTCTATACTGTTGGGGAAGCAAAAATCGTAATAAAAGGTTTGATTCTACGCACAGCGACGGAGTGACCAGAAAGCCCCTTTGATAATCGATAACATCTTATTGGGCTTATCTGCGAAAACTGGGTCAAGGCTTCGACGTTGAGAGTTGAAGGTGGTAATATTCTCAAGCAAAAAGCTTGCTGCATCCAGATTTTCTGGTGTCTGCTCATCAAGCCAAACTTAACCACGCTGTCAAAGTTGTCACAAACTACATACTTTATGCCAAGGTGATGAGTTTGGAACAAGGACTCTCACGACAGTTCAAACAATCACCCACATACACCGTTTTCAGAGGAAACTTGGTTTTCCACAGACAACCTCGATTGAGAAAATAATATACCAGATATGTGTCTGTAGAAAGAAGGCAGACAAGACAAATGTCAAGCGGTTTCACTTTTTATTCACCATCTCCTCAGGGAGCGAGATACAGCTTTCTTTGTAGTAAATATGGCAGTCGACTGAATCCAGGAAATTAGCAATCCCGCGAACTAAAACATCCTAAGAGTTTGTTATTGGGAGATTCCAAAATGCGTATCACTTTACGGCCTGACTCTGCCGGATGTGGCACACCATTTACAATGAAATATTTTGGTAGAAGGTTTAAATTTTTGCGGCTCGCGTTGCCTGATCCCGTAAAGAATTTATGTCAACAAAATTGCAACATCAAGAATTTGCGGTTGTTGAAATACCAAAATTTGTGTTGGAGTACAATTGTAACAGGCAGATTACGTGTCAAACAAGGATTCAGCGGTTACTAGTACAGTTCAACCGCCCCGCCACTAAAAACAGGGTTACGCAGAGCTGACACTTGCCTGCAGCTGCCTTAGTTAAACATGCCAGCCGCCAACACTTAGGCTAAAATATCATAAATCAGGTTGCTCAACAATCTAGCAGTATATATTCTATCATATCATAGAGAAAATGTTTACGTCAGCGAGTGCAATTGCGATGTGACTAGAGCTCGAACAAAAGTAATGGATGCGTTTAAACTGTAGAAAAATGTGAAGAAAATTCAAACGTACGACAAAGTTTGGCTCAGCGTCACGGCTACGAGACTGCCGTCTAAGCAACGGATGGCAAAGGATACCATGGTGACCTGAGAACTCCGTCAGTTACACCTGAATTGTGCCTACCAATTACAAGGTGGTTGAGGCCATACAATGGACCCGGAAAATCCACTTGTAGCCGTTGCCATGTTGCCAAAGGCCCCGGTCAACCTTGGGGTTATAAGGGTTGCGGATTCCTTGCAACTTAAATGTATTGATGACAACTACGTCAATGTGTTCGTTCTTCCTCATATAGGCTGTACTAATACACGTAGCCTCTGGCCAATGATCTTGATCGGTATACTCCCAGGTGACCGCTACGGATCTGTTTGCTTACGTAGTGTCGAAGGTTTACTGGTACAAGTGTTTCCTCAGCAATCATTTCACAACATATAACGATTGATAGCGATTATTGACGGCCGGCTTAGTAAAAACTTTGGTTTACGTTCTCTCTGGGCCAGCAAAGGCGAATGAATTTCACGACTTCATGGAATGCATTGTCGCGCATACTGGCCTCTTAAATATAGGCCATGTATAGATTGTTTACAGCAGTTAGTTGGGGCACGTTGAGTACCCGCCAAACCTTAAAAGTCAAATGGAGGTTTATCAAAAAATGCGTGGCTTAACTTGGAGGATTACGCCGGCTCACATACACCGGAATATGAATTGCTAATTCTTAACGCGATCCCAACTTCCACGCCACTTCCAGACAAGGTGGCCACAAGGCAGCAAAAGCGTTGTGTTTGCTTAACCGTTACGTGTGACGACGACACAATAAGAATAAGACAGAAAAATCAGCACTGTTCCCCAGAACCAGCGTGGCATTACTTCATCTGCTAACTGAATTTGCCAAATGCACGAATAAGACTATCTCGAGTGGTACGGTTGCTCTCATTCGGGAGCATTCGCCTAGGATAGTGAGCACCTACTTGTCTTCCATTATTTCAGCAAGCAAATGCGATACATATCGCTCCCATTTTTACCCGATGCGCACTCCGAGTAGGAACATCAACGCCGGAGTTGACCTCCACTACGATACTTTTCTCCAAATGTCCGCGACTTGGATTTTCCTCGCTGATTAGTAGTCTAACTCAACTTTTTCCACGCCTTTGCATCCATCTGGGCGTGACTGTGGAAGCAAGATATACTCCTTCGAACATCGACCCCAAGAGGTATCGGCCAAAACTTGCCCCTCTCTCCAACATCGGGTATGTCTCTCCGGCCAAAACTTGCCCCTCTCTCCAACATCAAGTATGTCTCTTACGTATATTGGTCACAATGTCTGACAAATGAAGCTGTTCTCGCAATAATAACAAGTGACATGGAGTGGCACGTCCAACAAGTCTGGATCATCTTGAAGGTTTGCCCTTGGACAGCTACTTTAAACATGCCACACGACCGTGAGAAAAGTAAACAAAAAATTTTCATTTAAACTTGCTTATAATAGACCGCACTCGGCTTTCGGCGGTAAATCGTATCTGACGCTCCCATGCTCCACCGCGGCAACTGTTAAAGGGTATTGTAAAGATCCTATGGGGCCATTATCATCTTGTTATCGGGTTCTCAATCCAGCAATTTCTGAAATTGCCAAAGTTCCAAGCCAAGGTACTTCCTTAATCATTGCACATTTATTTTGGCAAACCACAGCGGTTAACAAAAAGTGAGTGCTATAAGAAACGAAACAATTGATCGAGGGGGAACTACTCCCGTATGAAGCGCACGATTTGCCGTAGAGAAAAAGACAGTCGTATAGATGACCTGGGTATCGTCCGGCACAAAACAGGTACCGAAAAAATCCACACCGGTTGCGGCGATGGCTCACTCAGGTTCAGCTTTGCACGCTGGTAAGAATGCCGCCAGTTGGTCCGCTAGCTTTACCGACCATGCCTCGAGCAACTAAGACCTACTCACAAGCTTTGTAACTAAGGCTGTCACTTGACAACCCGAAATTTCTGACGCATAACTGCCAGAACATGCGACTTGCCCCTACGTCCTTTCGACTCATGGTAGTTTCTAATCAAGTAATTCCTCACGGGGTGTCGACCAGGAGGCATGACGGAATTTCTGCAGGATTATGACAGATACTCGCTTTCAGTTTATCTCCGGCGCGTATTAGTTTCTAAAAATGCTTCTTCGGTACCGACGTATTTTTTTGCAAATTTCCGCAAACAACTGACTACAAAAGAGTTGCCGCTCCTTTAGTGTCACACATAAGTTGAGAGCTGACTGGGCTGAGGCAGCAGATGGGAACCCGACCAATGCAGAACCTTCGCACGCATTGTTATATCTCCGGTTCAACTTGACCCTCGACGGATAAGTCTGGCGCAAGTCTGACGTTAAAGCATCAAATGGTATCTTTCTGGTCAGATGCACGTTGCCTTCGATATCACCGGAAGAAGTTATTCGTAGCACAAGTTTACGCAGTACTGCGCCTCATCTGCGGTCGTACACAGTGGGGATTTCATAGGCAAATTTGATTGAATATCACGTTAAGAACAGTGCCTTGGCGTTTTTTGACTCTCATCCGCAATGGTGAACGTACATCAACACGTTACTGTTGCCAACTAGTCGAAAAGTTACGCTCAATTAAGAAGCTTTCATAAACTCCTCAAATCCATAGAAGCATTGCCAAAATTATTTATGTCCGATTTCGCCAAGTCACCGACAAGCCTGGTGACGTACTGGTCAAAATGTTAGTCATTCTTTTCACGACCCGCGGTTCGAATCCCGCCTGCGGCATTTATTTTATACGCAGCCTCGTAAAAGTGTGTTGTCATCGCGCTTCTTATCGGTTGACCTTTGCAATAAGCTTCAGATATTTTGTCGACTGGATAAAAACCCGTGTTCGCAGTCAGCTGCAATCGAACTTTCGTCAGGAGAGGGCTCATAACCCAACAGCCTCATCTTTCAAGAGGCTATCCTCCACTTTCTAATTTCCAACACCTTCAGCCCTAACATGATCCCCTCCTTCAGGATCTTGGTTTCTAAACTTGTTTTACGGGATCTCTACTCGAAAGATTGCTAAAGCTGGCATTACCATTCATGTTTGGCGTAGCGGAAGAGTGTCGAGGTAACAAGTGAGGTTGAGGAACAGGACTGTCACAATCAACAAAGACATCAGGCGTACTGTCCACTAACTTATCAAGTTCGAATTTCAACAAACCACGAATTCACTTGCCATAGTGTGTTCTGGTTGTATTTGATCTAAAAGTTCACAATTCTAATTTGGGTAAACGTGAAGGATCCAAGGGAAACTTAAGATTTATGCACTGTGGATTGTCTCCAGCAGTCAAAACAATGAATCAAGGCGCACATAATAAGAATAGAAGATAAGAATCAAAACCATGTTTATTAGGATGGCTTAGACGGTGTTCGCAACGACGCGCTCGACGTCCGCCTCAACACAAACAGATGAAGTCGTTGAGTCTTCGACAGCCGCCCGATGAAATCCACTGAGCCCTGATAGCAGAACTGGCTGGCCGGAGGGAATGTTTGTTTGATATTTATTCAAAAGGCCATAGCCTGGAGAAGTTGCGGCCCATCAATGCAATTGGTTGGCAGCCTATTCAATTATGCCCTTCTCCGATCCAAACAAAGCTAGGAGGGTCCTAAGATCAGTCAGTAGATTGAACTGTTGATTGTAGATAAATTTATGAAACGTCTGTGTTGCAAAAAAGAACATTGCTCCTTTTTTAATCTGACTATAATTTCGTTCATCTGGACTGCTCAAACGAGCCACATGTGTAATTGAGCTTTCCGATCCGTCTTAGTATGTGCATCCATGAGCTCCGTAAAGGGAGTACGAGCATTCTTCACTCCAGAACAAAAAGCTATACTAAAATGGTTTTTTGTGGGTATGAATCGTTAACAGTAACCTCGATTTAGGTGCGACTGGGGCTTGCAGGTAAGCATCGGCTAAACCAATTTTTCGGAAGAAATTAACCCGTTTATTTTCGCGGCCCTGTGTTAGGTGGCCCATTGACAGAGGACTTAGCTTTCACATACACTTGACTACTGTCAGTTGCTAATCACTATGCAGCCACCTTTCTTTCAAGGACCGTGTCGGATTCAGCAAAAAGCAGGCCTTTGGGACTGGGCAGCGCATCATACTGGGGCCGGATGAAAAGTACGAATTTAGTTCTGGAGGGGAATGCAGTGTATTAAGGTTTAAGTTCCAAATCATTAATTCGCCAAGTGGATGAAATAAAATCTCAAAGTACAAAAACCCGTGAGCTTTCATGGATGCATTTTACAACTCAGGCTCAACGGCCCTAAGGAAGCCGCCCCTTGCGCGTATCCTCAAGCTGTCCATGAAACCAGATGAAAGCCTTTAACCAAATTTATTTGGTGGACTATATAAGCAAAGAAGCGCTTGATAACCAGCCCAAATGGGATAGTCAGTTGGCTTTCTCATACCCCACATTTTTGGATTGAGTAGTAGTCAGTGCTAAGACCATACCACTCAAGAGGTTTCGAACGGTTTTTTCCTTTCACTGATATTCACCAATGCGCAGGTACCTTTTCGAGTAAAGCCAGCGTGTACCCAGAATAAAAGTCTCACACTAGTTAGAAAGCAAACTGCAAGATGCAATTTACATGTGAACGGTGTTTAATCAGCAGTGCACCACAGAATCAGCTTCCCTGACCGTCAGTCTCAATGTCCTCCTCTTGACCTGGCACCAACAACTCACGGTCGATTGACCGCTGGATACGACTAAAGGAAGGTAAATCACACGTTCACTTTTTTATATCGAGACTAAAAAGCTAAATTGATAGAGTGACTGAAATTATCGGTTGACAACCTGCCAGGCTTGATGACGTTTTGAATCAGGTCAAGCTTACATGCACAGTTTAGCTGGCTCTTGGAAACTGGAGGAAAACATAAAAAAATAAACTTCTCAAATCAGTCAGATGGAGCAATAATTCCCAGGGATCAAACAGTCCTCCCGATTTACATGCAGTTCAAGCTGCTTAAGGATGAGTGAACCACTAGAGGTAAAACAGTGCCTGACATTAACGGCGGTTGATTAGCTCCCAGCATTACCCTCCCACCGTTTGTAATCTTGATTCCACTTCCATACAAAACAAATGAATCTCAGGCGCACCCAAGGTGTCAGAACAAAAAGCCTTCCGGTGGGATGTACTCGGCGATCTGTTTCATGGCTGACGCACCCAAGGCGAATCCCTCCGGATTTCCATTGTCCATACGAAGCAATTACCCCATGAACTCCAAAAACATCACGAATAACTTTTTTTAGAGTGATTACGATTTCCTGCGGTTTATTTTTAAGTTCTGAGGGGTGAGTCCAAGAGACCGAAATCGTGATTCTTGGGGTTGGATCCTTAAGGAGTGAATTCAATCTTACCCAAGGGCGATTAATTAACACATTAGAGACTACGATACAAGGAAAAATTTCCTTATCATTCCGAAATTTTTAAATTTTTCCCATTCCTGCCCCAACTGAACTCTGTGCGTGTGATGAATTTCGAGGCCGACCTTGTGATCTTTCGACTAAACCACCAATTCCAGATTTTGAAACTTTTTGGGGATTTTAGCCCTTTTCCAGAGTATTGAGTAGCTTTATTAGTGACTGTACGCGCCCGGCCCTAGGCTCATCTCTGCTTAACCTGATTTTCTTTATGCTTAAGCTTCAACCCAACCAGGCGTCGACAGAACTCCGCTTACCCTCAGCTGTTCTACGATCACACTGCGAAGCCTACCAAACTTATCATAACTTCGACTGACCGCAGGTACACTTGTATAAGCGTGGAGCTGTTTCGAGGCTTTCAGCCGATAACTGCTCTGGACCATCCCAAACTGCAGAAGTAGTTGGCACTTCTTTCTGCGCTGCATGTAATAACAGATAAGCATCCATCATACCAGCTACATAACCTACTGTTTGCCGTACCCCATATCTGGTAACCTATTTTCCACCCCAACTCATTATCCTACTTTCTGAATGAGTGTTGCCCAGTCCTGCAAGGTAAGCATACACCAGCAACTGTCTGCTAGCTAAACATCCATTCACTTCAACTAGCTACAATGGCATATGCGCCCAAACTACGCTGTTGTATTCCCGTCACTCACCTCCGCCCTACCTACATAGCTACATGGATGATTACACAATTGACCTTGGCTTGAACGGCGGGCCATCTAGCTATTACACGTCCCTTATGTTCACAAATGGCCACACCCCTTCTCTTCTGTCACTCATCACCATTCTTCATCATTTCCAAGTGAATGTTGATTGGGGTTCTTGATATCAGACGCCGTCGCATCACTACAACAGGAAAAAATTTTTAATCACTTCTGGTTGCCTTTTGTTTTGGGCTTCACCCCACCTTATGCCCTTGCGCCCCTCGGAACAACCAGTTCCCAATTTTGAGTCACATATCTAGATGAACCAGCCTTATCGCCTTGCGTGAATGTATGCAATGGACCTAGTCCAATTTTGAGTCACATATCTAGATGAACCTGCCTTATCATCTTGCGTGAATGTATGCAATGGACCTAGCTACCCCATCAATGGACCCAAAAATTACATCGCCTTATGCTGGTTTAACTCTGTCGCCGATCTCTGTCTTACCCTAGCCACCTTGATATCACGAATAGGGCGCATGGAAATTTCAAGTACAGGGTTATCGGCAGACTTGTGTGTGACCCCGCGATAACGAAACCGCAACTGCCACAATCAGTCTGACGGCTTTCCTGTCTCTGGTATTTCCCGGCCGAGAGTATTGCATAAGCCAGCAGGACCGTCTTAGTCCGCAGAATCTATTTCATTCCTCCGACTTACCGGCCTTCCTACTGTGCTTAGTTAACGGTCCGTCCACAGACCAACTTATTCTGCCAATGACAACAATTAGGCTGCACGCGATGGTAACAAGTTTGCTGCTGCGATGAACCTAATCAGCGACGGTTCACACATTTCAGACCCAGTTGATCCACTCGGCTTCAACCAAACCTATACTTTTGCGTCTTTCGTCATCATTCGACCCAAGTGTGTTTGGTCATCTTAATTTTATTACCTGAGGATTGAACAAATATCCTGGCGGGTTGAGGGCGTCTGATTCTTGCAGCAGTTGGCAGTCTAATATGAAAACTCTAATGTTTTATAAAATGCTCGACGATAAGTCCAACCAGTCGTGAATAAACACTGCCATTATGTCAATACCGTCATCCTATAGTGAAATTTCCTTCAATACCGATTGCATTTCCCTTTCATCGACTTTCACTGCGTTTAGACCGTGCCAATTTGGGCTCCCACGTACTGCTAAATACCGGAAACTGTCGTCATTCATGCCGTTATTCTGACTGCAGTGTTACAATCGCATCCAATGTTATGTCACCCACCAGTCGAGAATAAACAATAGTACCGTCGGTCACCATTTTTCTGCTCTTCAAGGATATCCGCTGTGAGCCTCTGGTTATCCTTTGTAGACGAAAACTTCCAAAGCTAAAGTTCAAAGACACCTGATATGGAAAGACTTTGCTACTGGATTTTCCACGCTGATTTGAGGGGGTTTCTGGTTTATTGCACAGATTTTGGCTTCACTTGACCAGTTTCTTTCAATGACATATTATTTCCGTCTTCTTCTCCCAATCTTGACCGAACAATCCAAATATATAGGTAGCTCAAGACGTGCAGCATAAATGATGAACAAGGGGCTGTACTCCGTCCTGCTATCCTGCAAAGGAATACCTTCCAACTCATATTCCGACAGTATACACCATCAGGGTGCCAAATATTGTGCTTCCGTTTCACGAGCGACCGGTTGACACTGATTACTTAAAGTTCATCCCTTCAGCCTATCCAAAGAGGCGCTTGACATCTAATACAGCCCGCCCTACCCACGTGCCCTCAAGACCAGGCATTATCGGGGCACTCTCTTTAGCCACCGTGGCCTAGACGGTTTGAGCTAAATCCAACCCTTTTGCACCGTCTGTTTCAAAAATTCCCGTCCCTGCTGTAATCCCCTGAACTCCTGCGACCTGTTAGCGTGCCCTTCAGCTCGTACTAATCCGGGCCGCTACTTTCCCTAGTTTATTATTATTAAACAACCTCCACAGCAACTTCGAAAAAGCACACACTATTGTACGTTTTTATATTCCATGAAAGCTTCTTTATGTGTGAAGCTGCTGCCGCCCTACTTTTTACCCGGCTGCCCCTGATTTCCTCTACAAATCGGGTCCAAAGGATCTTTGAGGCTAACAATGCTAAAAATAGTGGAAAAAAGAACAAGATGAGTCCGTTGTTGTATCTTGGTATCTCTTGGAGTTGCCTGAAGCAGTGATTGCCCTTTGAATGCCTACTTAATTTGAATGCGCCTGGCTCTTTGCCCGGATAAATTATGTCTCGATACTTCTAGCTAAGTCCGTGCCCCCGATTACTCTGTCAGTTTTCTATTAAGTCTAGTACTGTGACTTAAGTTTGGTTTATGTTGAGTACAGCAAAGCAAAACAGAATTTTTCATTCCTGAGAGTCCTCTACACGCCAAGAAATAGTCCTTTTAATGATGGGCAGAGGAGTATATTCTTTTATGGCTCCGCAGCCCGATAAGCACACGCATAAATTTGCGGTGCGTCTCTGCATGCCACGGCATCTCATGTCAATGTGCCGTCGTCGTTCAGCCATAACGCGCACGATTTTAACATTTATATTCTATTCCCATTATTTCTACGATACCTGCTGTTTCATCTGCCTCCTCCGCGTCTGTCTTTTCTGGTGTCCATTTCTTGCTCAAAAGCACTGAGCCGTTTTACTGACCTGGCTTCCCCGCCAGCCGCATAAAACTTCTAGTATCTGAAGTTATTTGTTGATGCACAGGTCGCAATTATGACAGCTTGGTGGTTTGGCAGCCGGCAACACGCAAGAGGAATGGAATCCTCGTATGGGGGTCCGGTGCGTCATGTGGGTCGCCCTGTTGCGTTATACCATAGTGCGCTCGACTACTTGTTTCCTCCAATAGCACGAATATTTGCCCATCGCCGGTGATCTAATTCCGGTCTTTGTCTGTTTGTAGTCGCTTGGTTGGACTTGTCCCGGTTGTCCTTCATCTGGCAAAGAAAAACTATTGTTTCTTCTGATAAAAATACTTAAGACAGCCGGAAGATAATGTGCGATGCCCATGGATTAGAGCGACTTGCAAGTCTGTTTCGACCTTCGGCTTGAATGAAGTTGAAAGACACCAAGCCTACTTTGTCAGCCAAACATAACATGCATTTTTCTGCTGCTCCCTGGAATGTCCACACATAAACAGAATCAAATGTACTGAAAGTTTTTCACTACTATCATTCAAAACAAGCACTTGTGGACATTTATCATGCACTTTTTTGAAGGCTGGTGATCTACATATTAACCCTCACCTTCCCCCTAAATTATTGTGCTGTTCAGCCCACTTAGTAACTTCCAGTTAAACTATCCCTTGTCCATGATCTCGGATACTCCTTGGCTGTCTGCTGTCTCTTATCACACCACCTCTTTTTCTGAAAGGACCCTGACAGGGCTAGATACTACAACGTGTCGATGGCTAACTTACATTGCAATTGTCTATACTAACTAGGCCAACGTCTATCCCTCTTGTCCGTTACCTCCCCGGCTACCCATATTCTACCACAAAGCCACCCACATAATTCTTCCCTCTAGGCTCACGCCTATTGACAGTCATCACAAAAGTACGAGGCATCCCTTTAACACCAAAGTTGAACTCGCATTACTATTTGAGTGAACCACGCAGTGGCCAAACAGAAGCACGCTTTTACTTATTTGTTCTGTGCCTCTTGCGCCATATTAACATCTGACTGATAAACTAGAACTGAAGCTTAAAGCCCCCGCTGAGACCCTGAGGCCTTCTACTGCTTGGTTTATGGCTATGATCACGCAGGTAATAAGGAGAAAGCAATGGCAAATAATAGGCTAGTGAGATAGGGATGAGTGGAAGAGGGTAGGATAAGTCTGTGTGTGGACCTCAGTACACGGAATAGGATTTCAGAGCCGAGTTCTTCAGCAGCAGAATAAGGACTGCCCGCCCTTCGGGAAATCAGATGAATCAGGAACGCTACACGGACATTTTCAGCATAGAATACCACCGTGCTAAGGTGGCGGGAAAAGTCTTCAAGGAGAATCTGCTTTTTCTTACAGCCACAAGAGCTGTCAGAGATAAGTCGATGAGGAATGTTCACCTGCTGTTTTGTAACCGAATAAGCTGTACAGAGGCCGTCTCGTGTTTTAGCTTTTGTGGCGTTTGGGATAACGTTATACGTTTCCTTGACGGAAAGCTCCTTTTAACGCTTCGGCAGATACGACCGGATGCGTTCGTTTTGGGGCTCACTAGGTAGGCCTACCGGCCTACAATTTTTCGTCAGTCGCATGTTTTGAATGAGCCGAAGATTCAGAAAATTTCCGGATACGTTCATTTGCGCAATAATTTACTTTCAACTGAAAGAAGCGGGCCTAGCATTCTGGAGGGGTACCTGGTGAAACGGCAGACATCTTGCAGAAATACATTTGCGCTCAAGGTCTCTTTTGTGGGTATTATGCGATAGTAGATTCTGAGTCTATCATATTAAGAGGGGATGAATTAGAACCAGCTCAGAAAAAAGTTACAAAACTTACTTGTGATAGATATACGGATTCAGCGGGTCTTAAAGTAGCTGAAGTTACCGAGCAGAAACTCTCGTTTAAAAAGCTGTGAAGCGGAGAAAAAACAACCACCGAGCCGCCGTTGAGCGGACTTTCTTTTCGCGCTTACTCAAACAATGACAGAGATGCCGCGCCTTTGACGCTCAATGCTTTTTTACAAAACATTTGCGAATGGAATAAAACCCTTTAGGCCAAAATGTTGCATTTTGTTGCTCATATGCTCAGACCAAAATCGCCCCAAGCTGCCGTCATTTTTCTGATTTATTTTAATCTCCTTTCAAGATCTTTCGTGCATATTCAGCTTTGAACTAGCTGTGCCATGGCTTCAAAAGTGGCTTCACACGCGTTGGTTGAGAAATTTGGGGCTGTATCACTTTCATCGTTCACGGCATTCGAGGCCTTAAATAAATAAGTGAAGGATATCCGTGTGGTGTTTCTGCGTTCATGCAATAATCAAAGAACCAGAGCTACTTTGCGTTGCGAATGGACGTACCACAAATGTAACAGGCAACCTCAAACACCAACAAAAAATCAGGGAATCTGACGAAGCTAGTAAGCTCAGCTTGGTTTCTAATGAAAAACATTACGCGAAGCACTGGCCGCTCAATACAATTTTGTCTATGGGGACAAAGAAACCATCTTGCGGTCACCTGTTACTTTCTTGAACACAAATATAAGTTGTCTGAGTTTTTGCGTGACCCGCTTCCGCTTAATCGACGGCTAATCCATGATGGGTTGGGCGCCTGCAGGGTCCCTCTGGCATATGAAACCACGTCGTGTGATGTGCGGCAGTTTGTGGCCAATAAATTTGGCGAGATCCTTACCACGCAGGATATACACAACTCCTGCTAGAAGTGTCGACCTGCTCTGTTGAGTAGGCGCCGTGTAGTTGGGGTTTGTATTAGCGTATGATATGCCTTTGGTCCTGACAAACCTTTGGGAGGCCCGATGCGTTCTTGTGCTGCAGTCGGAGGAAGGTATGTATAGCCACAAATGCTTCTCCCATTGACATCAAATCGCGTTGTTTTGGCGCTTTCTATATGTGGTGAGTGTAGGCGAAACGCACGCAACAAACCGTTTTGGGTAATTTTTTCAAAGCACCTAATATTCGACCTGTGGATACAAGCTGTATACCTTCTTGATAACGGACGGCATAGGTATCGGGCGTTTGGCTGTGTATGCGTTCGTGGAGAGCGAACAGTTTGCTCCTATGCGCATACTGTTCGGCTTGTTCAAGGAAATGATGGGCGAGCATTATCCAGGTAGGACTTTCGTTATGGACAAGTTGGCGGCACAAGTGCGGGCGGCAAGAGTCGTGTTCGGCTGCGATGTAATGTTTTGCTACGTTTGTATCAGAAGAGCTATCAGGAAGCGCGTATGTATCACATAACATGCATGCATTTTTGGTCACAGACACACTGCGAACAGGCGGCACATATTCCACCGCATGGCTCGCCTGGACACCTCCGTACAGTAGGTATTTTGTTTATCGTAATACTAGCACACAGATTCCGGCAAGATCTGAAGCTTTTACGCAGTACGAACCCACGATTTGTCTCTTATCTTACAGCACACTGGTTGTACACCACCCGAAACTGGGCCGTACACGAATAATCCAGAATGGTTCCCTCTGGCAATGTGGCCAACAACCGTCTGAATAATGCCAATGGTCGCCTTAAAAACCACGTGCACCACTCCAACACACTGGAGCACGCCATACAAAATGTGATCCAGCACACCGAGTGAATCATGCGAGAAGTTGAGATGCACACGTCATATCACTGTGACCGACGGAAGATACTGGAGGGCGACAGCTACGTTCTTAACGTGGCCTTGCGAATGACCATGTATGCATTTTCTCTCGCTTTGAGACATTTGAAGCAACGACCGCCAAGGCTGCACTATGATAGTGTTAGAACAAACAAAGTGAAGTCAACCTACGTTAACTAACTTAAAGTTTGTCGTGCCAAAACCTAGCTGCTCTCAGGCGGTTGACACCTGTGCTGTAGAATGCGCATGTCCCTTTTACTAGGCGACTTAGCTCCCCCTGCATACATTTGTCACCAACGGAACTACTCGGCAGCCGTGAGAAAATCTTTGGCTACTACGACTAACGATGGAGAACGCCAGCTAGATGAAAGAGGCGATGATTTCATGTGACCCATCGGCTTGAAACAGTTTGTCTGTCAATGTGGCTTCATGCATTTCATGTAAGTCTCGGTTTCTTGAGGGATACAGTAAGTAGGCATGCGGAATAGCCGCTGAAGATAGCGTTGTGTAAACAAGCCTCTACTATATTATAGCCGCTGAATTGTTCCCATTTCAGGGTGAGTATTCCTCCCAGTTTGCCAGCCGCCTCCCTCATGGTGATATTTTGATAACCTAACTTATAACTTCCTTTCATTTCAGGACGTCAAGGGCCAAATGAACACTCGGCACGAAGAAGTTCATATGCCTCCCGACAGGACATAGGTACTCATCAAAACCACCAATACAACCCAACTTTTTATGTCGTCTATTTTGGACAGGCGCGCTCCAGCCAGCTTACCAGCCATCGTGGACCAATAACCACACGTTCGTCGTGTGCGTCAGCTAGGTTTGTTTAGCCGTACTTTCTAATTGCCGTAGCTTTTTTGTGGCTAGCTGATCAGCACCATGGTTTTTCGGGCATACTTTGCAAGTTATAATCGAATTTTCTCCCAATTCGAATTATTCTACCCCCATCTCCACTTTTGCTCGTTGTGACTCCGGCTATTTGCCCAACCGCCCAGGGTCACTCATGACCAGCAATGGTTTCCAGTTTTAGTTCATGCCATGTTCATGTCTTTGAACTAGTCGGACCTCATGCCCATTGTTCCCTACAAGTTGGGAAGGAAACCTATTATTATTATTTCATCGGATATTTCCCACTGTTTATGACATTGTTCTCTTCTCGCGCAATCCGCACTACCCGCAAATCCCCCAGTCATGCTTCATTCTGACTGTAAACGTATGATCATGCCAGACGGTACGTCACCCACAATTTGGGAATAAACATTATTATTATTATTATTATTATTACTGTGCTGTTTAACAAGAAACTTGCACGATTTTTTGCTACAAATGAACGCGACTTACGCAATTTTTACTGGTGACATAAAAAACCGAGCGAAAATGGCTTGCAGGCATGGCAACTCTGTATATGTTGCATCCGAAAGGGCCATGTATATTATAGAATTTTCAGGGAGTTATTTCAGCTGAAAGTTCCGTCCACTGTAAGTGAGTCTTCTTTTTCCGCAATTCGCGATTTCTTATTACAGTAAGCAACGTGTTCACGGTCGGTGGTGTTTACTGACCTTGAAGATTTGCGCACTTAAACAACCTACCAATGTAGATAATTTGCATATTAAATGTACATATACGTTATACATAGACATTCTACCCTAGCAAGTGGCAACCTTTCGGGTGTTCAATTCCATTATGCGAGTGGTGAGCAGCAACAGGGGTCATTTGCGGTAAATAACACGACTATGAAGTGGTTGGCGGGGTATTTTCTCAGCTGGTGCAGAGGAGCGTGTTCAGTTGCGCATTGCTGCGCAGCATGAAAGTATTTGTTGTCAAGATGGACGATAGGGTGTGGAGGGCATGATATAAACGTCACGCAACCATTAAATGCTGACCGTCGTGACGACTTGGTGTTCTGTTTCAACAAATACCGAAAACACTCTTCTAACCGGGGGATTGAGTGGCTTAACTCCTTGCGGCTAGTAACTTAGCAACCGGAACATGGAACAGCAATTTTTCCACAACTACCCTTGAGAAAATCCACTGCGGGAACAAGAAAGGCTTTTCCAGTATATCGTCGGGCCTAGTTGCTTTTGTCCAGTCGGAACGTTCCTAAAGTCTGTTTGCTGTGCCATATCGAAGTTAATGTTTATGGCTCCAGTGATTAGAGCTAATGAGGTTTTTTGTCCAGATTCGTTTGCGAAATATCCATAAGATGGGTGGCCCATTTTTGCTTCCTACTATATAAATAGCAAGGAAGTTGATAGAATCCTTATCCTTATGCCAACCTCAATTTCACCCTCTGCATGGCGTTGAATTGGACGTTCCGGGGTCCGATGCCTTCGAGGCGATCATTTTCTACAACCAAAGTGTTAGCGACACAAAGGAAATGAATTTGGACATTCTGTGTGGGTGAATACGGGCTTGCTTCCGTAATGGCCCAAAAAGACATCAGCTTAGACCGATTCAAATAGGATTCTCAAGGACTTTCCGCCTGGCTGCCGCCAGAGAACCATTTCATTTAAAACACAAATGCTTAAGAAACAAGGTAAGTGAGGGTAAGTAACGACGAAAGGGAATACTCATTTTAGTGGCACGTGTGTAGGCTATATCAACCGACCTCTCAAGAGGGACATTGTGCAAAACGGAACACACTGTACAGTACAGTGTGTTCTTGTGCTCCACTTGAACCCAGTAGTATGAAATTCGTGAAATACGCCCATTTACACACCATCTTTTTCGGGACAGGATACTCGTCTGAATTCCAGCTGAATTGTCGTTTATGAAATTCTTCTCCTGAATGTGTTGCACAAAGGCCATCTCACATATCGGTCGTTGGATTCGATGAAGCTGCATCTGCGTCACACTCGTCTAAACAGCATCCACTCAAATCTTTTATAAAAATGTCAGACAAGTTGGCTATCACATGTGGATGAACTTCTATTTTGTTCACTGACTTTAAAAAAAGCAGTGAACAATCATGTGAATTATTGGTTGCAATGGAAATCCATCTTTGAGTTTTGGAAGCCCAGTATATTCGGCGGTGGGTCATTAACTACTGGCAGGGTGAACTAGCGTAGTCGCTTAACCAAACTACTTTCAAGAAACGGACGTATTTTGTTTGACTCCCGGCCTTGCATAGAGCTTGGTGCTGCTTGGAGCAAACCGGCTTCGGTTTTCAGGAACCTCGGTCATTTTTCCATAACCATTCCTATTAAACCCCGCTACAAATTTCGGGCCTCTATCTGGCCTCAGAGTCAGTGGGCTGCCCCTTTTTAGACTTGTGTTGTAGGTGTCCACAAATTCCCTGATATGGAATATGAAGTTTTTGAACTTACGGGAAGTTTTTCAGACCAAAATATTGGTTGTAAACCAGCTAACAGCAATAGGTATTGTTTGTATTTACCTGTATAAGGAGAAAAACTAACGTGCATCAACTTTATCACATTGTTTACGAGACATTTTGGTGTAGAATTACGGGACATGAAAAATGCCGATCAGACAAACTTAGGAGGGCGGTTGACGCATAACATTTTAACGTCGTAGCCTCTGTGGTGTACATGCCTCGAAGCCCGCTAAGCATTAACATTCATTTGGCAAATCATTGGATACCCGCGGCTTATCCTCTGGTTGGGTTTTATTTTTGATCAAACGGAACGAAAGATAACGGCAAAACACTAAGAATTAATAGTTACTCTGTTACACACAGACTGTTTACTGGTAAGCCATATCTCGACCGGTTGGTTGATGTCGCCAACCCAAAAAAATTCGCTGAAATAATTTTTACCGTATTTCACACAACGAAAAGACTGACCAGGTGGCAGAATTCTGCGGCACAGCCGGAGCGTCCGCCGGTAGACATAATCGTGCTTCTACTCGCATTTCCAGCAGGCGTTACTGGCCGTAATATTTTCTGTCCACTCGGCACAAGGAGTCATCTGTTTGCTGGGCTTCTCATGCTTGTTATAGGACACACTAAAAAGCGCTGCGCAAGCCACAGAGCTTCTAAGATAACAGGCGTTATACTTCAAGGTGCAAAGTGTAAAAGATCAAACCAAGCCACTCACTAGAAGCAAAATGGATGCATGTTCGCCAAATGTACAGGGTTTTTAAAGGTTCAGATGTTACGGAGACTTAGTTTAATTTGGTCGCTCGGAGCATTTGGTTTAAGTGAGCAAATTTTCAGGGTCACCGAACACAGCCGATTCACATATGATTCTCGTTTTGAGAAGTGAAGCACGAAATCAACTCTCAGCATATTTTACCGTTCAGCGGTGTTCTCCAAATGAGAGGTGGCATCCACAAAATATCCAAGGTAAACTCCGCCCAGATGATCAACTGAATAACCTTTGTACACAGTATGCCCATCAGACGTGACAAACTATTCACCAAACCTCGGCACAACTAGATTTTTACTCGGTGATGAATTTGGAATGAAAGATGTATATTATATTTAATCTCGTTTATGACATCGGCTCATTCTAACCTGCTGAACCTCCAGTTCTGACCTACATATCTTGGTGACTTTCATTCTGTGCTGTACACAAATTTGGTCACTCTTTGTGAAGTTCCAGTTCCGCCTTGTGCATCAGCACCAAATCACTCTCTCAAGGAACATTTATACGCGACTCCGCTCCAACAGCGACACCGGTGAGTTTTTATAGTTTCACAGTATAACGTGACTATGAGATTCCTCTCACCATTTGTCGGGTTTGGTAATTCCCCCACTTCATTGTCTCTACTTGCACTTTTCGGGACTGTGGTCATAAGCCAGAGAGTTGAAAGCCATAAGGCCTCAGCGATGGTTTTAGGCCTTAGTTCAGGTTGATCGGCTAGATCGTGGTAATTCTGGCGCTTTACTAGATCCGTTGTTCTAGTTCCTCATTTTCCCCAATTTGAATATTTCTTGTCACGTTCAGGTGGGTTGCATGATATTCTGCCCTGTTTCGTTTTGTTTTGTCCGACACCTGCAATTTTTCTGCCCTGTTTCGTTTTGTTTTGTCCGACCACTGCAATTTTTAATGAGCTGGTTTTGCCTCAGCTTAATAGGTTCCAAGAAAAGAAAAAGTTCCAGTAACTGTGTTTCATTGCCCATAATGGCTTAGGCGTGACCAAGTCTACATAGGATAACGCCTACTGCTTAGGACACTGTTTTTTCCCGCGCAATCTGCAACGCCCACGGATCCTGCCAGTAGTGCTTTTATTCTGACTGCCTTGTCAAGTTTTACGGTATACCACAAAGTACTTGGAAATAGAATTGTTTAGGCGTCTTACTGTTTTAAAGGCTAACTTACTACTTGTCCATTTAATCCTATTCTCAGTAGTGGAGGCTCCGTCTGTGCACTAATGTTGGACACCAGAAACTTAAATTTAAAGAGGAGCGTAAACAACTTAGTCGTACATTTGAGTGGTATAGACTTGAATCATAGAATCCAAAGAGCTCGGGGGTCTTCAAATGTGTACTCATGGATGAAGCCGCTGCAAAGATTTAGTCAGTGAACGGGTATCCGTTGTCAGATCACTTCTTTAGGACGCAAAATCCTAGCGCCATTCTACTCCTGCCTCCAGCTACTGATCCTGTATTTTAATAAGAGCAACGGCCGCACCGTCCTCATCATAGCTTGGGACCATCCTGCACTAAACCGCGGTAGCGCACTATCCAACCAGAGGCTCTGTTCTAGGACACTGATTAGCTTTCGCGCTTGCCTTTGTAAACTGACTGTTTTACAGTCTACGGCGTCCGGTATGGCTAAAGCTACCGCATCTCAGAAACGTATAACTTGCTGAAAGCTACCCATGGTTCAGGCTACCCTGAGGCCCCTTTCCATATCTGTCGTACGGGTTTTGGCCTCATTTAACTCAGCGTGCAGGTCAACGTACTGCCACCTATATTCACTTTCACAGGCAAGTCTAAAATAGCAGAATACGTGAGAGAGAAAGCCAGCAAGCCCTAATACGACTTTACTGTATCTGATTATGGTGATGTTCTCCATGGGGTTTGCGAAGTTCACTCAATGTTATCGCGCGGGAGAACGATTATCCTTCTACTCACATATAAGCAGTTTACATCACTACCCTTCCCTAATCCCGTTTCAGTCCTCTAAGCGGTCGGTGAACCCTGACTCCCCATAATCCATCCTCTTAGTGCGCCCTGCCTAGCCATCAACATTTGTCCTCCCTGCTAGGACTTTTCGGTCGCTGCCCAACCCCAACTGTCCACTAGCTCTTTCCGTGCCATGTCCGCCCCCTCTACATCTATCCCCAACGATGAGGAAGACTACATGGTTGACAACGCTCCCTCAACTGCATGCCCCCCAAACACCCTCCCTACTTCACGCTGAACCTCATTCTTTTCCTTCTCGGGTGTGGAAAGATCAGAACCAATTATTAAGCCGCGTGTGTCAAGCGCCTGTGCCGCTGGCTTAAGTTTCCCCTGTCCGGAGACATCCTCATATCAGTCCAAAACATTAGTGATAGCGGAGTAAAAAGTGAAGCAAAGTAAAAAAGTTGACACTGACTCACCAAATTCACGCAAAATAACGCATCTTCGCGATTTGTTTTGAGAAGCTTTGCTTTTCCTTCGGTTTCCTGCATCATTCTGTCACCTCATCATACAAAAATGCAACACGACCATAAACACAAACGTTTTGTCCATGGAAGCTTTAAACTAGACTCACCCAAATTCCAGCATTAAGCACTACCTCTTTCCGCGTGGCACGTGATATCATAAGGCCATCCATAACTCTAGTAAGTATGCTACAATTCACGGTAGCTACTGGGTGGTAATTCGTCTTGTTCTGTAGATTCCTCCCCATTTCCCGGGTGAGTGGTACTGAACCGCTCCAACAACGGTCTCCAATGGCATTCCAACCCCCTTTTCCGACCCAGGCCACCCAACTGCTTTTCAGCTAGCAATCTCCATGTACGCGAGCTGAGGTCACGCACCGTTCATTCAGTCTACTAACACCTATGCCTTTCCTACTAAGTTTCATGGATGATTGCGCGACTAACTATGAAATATGTTACACACCACTTAGCAAATACACGTTCCCCACATTCACAAATGTCCACACCCACGTACTGTCGTTCCCCACTATCTCAGCCCGAATGTCGATATGGTTTTTGAAATGGGGTAATGTCACCTTACTACTGAATTTAGCTACTATAACCACTCTTAGCAACCTGCTGTATCTGGTGGCAGTCTAGCTTATACCAGACTGCCCCTCGGTAGACCTTTTCGACACAGCTTCCGGCTTTGAATCTTACAACCTCGCGTGAATGGTAGCGGTGAGGCCACCTGCATCCCGATGAACCCAAGAATATCAACGATCCATGCTGGTCTTAATTTGTCATAAGTTCCTTGCCAGTGTTAACTATCCAGACAACCAATACTGACTCACCCAAAATGTTCACGAAGGGGGCTGTTCACGGACCCAAATACGACGTCGCGACGGAGGTGCCGCGACTGTCATAGCCAGTAGGATATCTTGCCCGTAGTTCAAAAACTCAACCGATCCACGCTGCGGGTTTCGCTTTCATCCAAAAACTGTCTCAAACTGCAAAATTTGTGCCAAAACTCCAAACTACTGACCACTCTTCTTCACTGTCTGCTCGTGCTGCCCAACCCCCCACTAATTCTTTTCATGGTCCTATGAAGGACAGAGCGTGCCATTGGAGATTTATCGCGCACCGATTCAGAGTGTGGTGATTATCATAGAAAAGCTGACAGAACTTACTAACTGCGTCCAAGTCCTTGGTTTTGTCCGGCTGGACGCCCGCTATAAGGATGGGTGACTTGTACATAGTTCACGAATGGCTGCTCCAGTTTGCGTTTACAAGGAAGAGGGTGAACCATTTATTGTTCAACTACTCCTAAAATATTTCCCAGTCTAATAAAGGAGAAGACATTTGAACAAATCAGCTTCTCAAAATTTCCCGCAGCCTCCAAGGAGACGTCCTGCCTGGCTATTGCCGTAATTAAGAATGTGGATTCCGCGGCCAATGTGGATGTTGAATACGCCCGATCAAATTTTGACGAAACTGCAACTGTCTGGGGGTGATGTCAAGTTTCCGGATGAATATCGTCACACGCTAAGACGTTATGGAAACGTAACCTCCGTTAAAACTGTAGTTTAAGAGAAATTTGCGGTTCCGATCAAGGGATCGACCTTAACCAACTACCAAAGTTCGTACAGCGTGGCTTGGCCACACATCAATTCTGGTAGATGTAGGCGGAATATCCACGCTTGCGACGAAGGAATTTAAATGAAAAAGCCAGTTTGACGCGAAAAAGAATAAACCACTGCCGAAGTTGGGGGCTGGGTGTTTATAAGGGATTTGTAAACATACATTTATTATGCAAAATACATGAAGTTTGATTACCTACCTGTTACTAGTTTGCGGGAAGGAGTAACGGAATTTCAGACTAGGTAGGCGAGATTTAGCAGGATTTGGATTAATTTACTTAGAGGAACATTCTAATATAAAAAAATATGGCATGCGTATTTAGACTATCGGTACCGGAAGCGCATTTAGACGCTGCCTTATGCGATTCCCCGCGCTGGCAAGCTTACTGCCCCGGGCTAACTACTTACAGACCGGTACTGCAGCCTTGTTCCGCTTGTGCTTTCCAGGTGAATGAAAGCCGCTGAATGAGGGGAACAGACCCTACACAGGAAGCTTAGGTGAAAGCACCAGTCCTTTTTATCAATACATGAATTCGTGAATCGGTGAATATATGGGGGCCAGGGAAAACTAGTCAACCAAAATAAAAGCGGTCCAGAAAGTTAGTGGAATTCCGGCTGCGGATCTAATAACGTTGCCGGCGGACCTGGCTCAAACTTACTCTAATAATATAGGCTGTCAGTTTCTTTACAGGTTTCTATCAAACAGAAACTAATATCCAAAAAAGTGAGGTTGGCGGCGGGGGTATCTTGGGTAGGTGCGGGTGTTGCTGGGTTAGCAGGATTGCTGGATGTGGTCGTGGGTGCTTCGATGAAGGCAGGCTTCAGGCGATCAATGGAGACAGTGTCGTGCTTTCCGCTTCTCTCTAAAACAAGGTATTTGGAGTGACGTTCGATAACCTTGAAGGGACCATCATAACAGGGTTGGAGGGGTTTCCTCGTTGCGTCATGTCGGACAAATACAAATGGTGTAGAAGAGAGATCGGTTGAGATGTGTTCTTTTCGCGTTGATCGTCTGGTCGGTGTCGCTCGAAGGTCGGACATATGCTGTTTCAGACGGGTGACGAATGTGACGGGCGATTCGGGCTGTGCGCCAGAAGTGGAAACCAGTTCACCGGGTAAACGTAAAGTTGTACCGTATACTAGTTCGGCTGGTGAACAGTGAAGATCCTCCTTGATAGTGGAGCGAATAGCAAGCAAAATGAGGGGTAAAGAAAAGGACCATGAAGAGGGGTTCATTTGGGCAGTCAATGCAGCTTTGAGGTAGCGATGGAAACGCTCAACCAGACCGTTGGAGCAGGGGTGATACGCGGTGGTCGAAATGTGATGGAAACCGAATAGTGTGGAAAACTCACGGAAGAGATTACACTGAAACTGTGAACCGCGATCGGTGGTAACGGTGGAAGGTGTGCCAAAGTTACTCACCCAATGCTGCAAAAATGAAAAGGCGACCGTTTCAGCTGAAGTATCCGAAATGGGTACAGCTACTGGCCAACGGGTAAAACGATCGATCATGGTAAGGATATGAGTGAAACCGTTTGATGGGGAAAGTGGACCAACAATGTCGAGATGAACATGTGTGAATCGAGCATCAGGAACTGCAAATGAACCGATAGGTGAGTTCGTATGCCGAGTTACTTTGCTGCGTTGACAGGCGATGCACTGTTTGGCCCAGGATGTCAGATCCTTATTCATGAAGGGCCATACAAAGCGTGCACTAATCAACTTCCTGGTTGCTCTGATTCCTGGATGAGAAAAGCCATGGAAGTGGTCGAAAACAACTCGTCGAAAGGCTTCGGGGACGATTGGGCGAGCTGAGCCGGTAGACATATCACAAAAAATGGATCCAGATTGGAGAGGCAAGGGGATTGAAGAGACTTGAAATGAAGGGAAGGATAGAATGGGCAAAAAATTAGGATCACTATGTTGAAGGTTCGCCAGCTTGGCTAGGTCCAACTGCTTGGAAGGGTGAAGAGCGTTGATGTCGGGACGGGATAGTGCGTCTGCGACGACATTGTCCGAACCTGGAGTGTACCGAATGTCGGTAGTGAACTGTGAAATGTAGTCAAGATGGCGTATCTCGCGTGGTGAATATCGATCAGGTTTGGCGTTAAAGGCATACGTAAGTGGCTTATGGTCGGTTTGAATGGTGAACGATCTACCTTCTAACAAGTGCCGGAAATGGCGAATAGCAAGGTAAATTGCGAGTAATTCACGACCAAAAGTACTGTAACGCGTTTGTGCAGCCTGCATCTTCTGCGAGAAAAAGGCTAGTGGTTGAGATGCGTTGTTAACAACTTGATGAAGTACGGCGCCGACGGCAGCGTTCGAAGCATCAGTTGTCAAAATCAGCTTTGTGCTTTCGTGAGTATCGAGGAAAGATAACTTTGTGGCGTGAGCAATGGCTTGCTTGGCTCTTTCGAGAGCGGCAATGGCGACGGGGGGCAAAGTAACAGATTTTTCTTTGCAACCAAGTAAATCGGTCAGTGGCTGCAAAATATCTGCACAATGAGGGATGAACCGCCGATAGTAGTTGATGATACCAATGAAACGACGAAGTTGAGTGAGAGTGGTGGGTATGGGAAAAGACTCTAGGGCCAAAATGCGATTGGGCAATGGTGAAATACCTGTTGAGTCAATGTGGTGGCCAAGAAAATCTAGGCTAGTAACACCGAATAAGCATTTGTCAATGTTTAAACGTATGCTGTAAGTGGAAAGACGTTCAAACACTGCCCTGAGATGAGCTGCATGCTCCGTTGGGGAGGTGCTAGCAATTAAAACATCGTCAAGATAAGCATACACAAAAGGTAAACCACGTAAAACTTCGTCCATGAAACGTTGAAACGTTTGAGCTGCATTTCGAAGACCAAAGGGCATACGCGTGAATTCGAAAAGGCCAAACGGTGTTGTGATGGCTGTTTTAGGGATGTCATCCGGGGCTACGGGTATGTGGTAGTATGCACGTACGAGATCGAGTTTGGAGAAAATGTTTGTGTGGCATAAGGTACTTGCGAAATCGTGAATATGTGGGATGGGATACCTGTCTGGGATAGTAGCGTTATTGAGAGAACGGTAATCTCCACAAGGTCTCCAATCACCTTTAGATTTCTTGGGTACCATATGTAGGGGTGACGACCAATGACTCGATGAAGTGCGGATGATGCCGAGTTCGAGCATGTGTTCGAACTCGTGTTTTGCGATTGGTAGCTTATCCGGATGAAGTCGGCGGGGGTTGGCATGGACAGGTGGACCTTTCGTCTGGATGTGGTGAACGACGGAATGAGTGACCGGTTGGGTGTACTGACATGGATGAGTAAGGGTTGGAAAATCCCTAAGTATGTCAGCAAAATGTGAATCAGGTAAGATAACTCGGATACCTGTGGATGAAGCTGGGGCACTAATTCCGTTGACTGAGAGGGAAGTTAGCATGTCCAAGAGGCGTTTGTTTCGAACATCGACAGACAAGTTGTAGTGGGTCAGGAAGTCTGCACCAATGATGGGTGTTTGGACGTCAGCCAAAAGGAAGATCCACTTGAACGCACGTCGCAATCCGAGGTCAAGGGTGAGGGAACGTTCGCCGTATGTAGCGATGCGGGTACCGTTAGCAGCCTGTAACGAATAAGAGGCAGAATCGTGAAGTGGAGTCTTATGTGGTAGCACGCTAACTTCAGCTCCCGTATCCACGAGGAAACGTAGACCACTTGAACGATCGGTGATGTGGAATAGGCGACTAGTGCGAGGAGGGCCACAGACAGTCGTCGCCGTTACTGACTGGCCGGGGTGTTTAAAGGGGTGTTGGAACGCGGCTTGGAGGAACAAGGTGGTTGGCATTTGCGTGCTTGAGGACCGAAAGTTTGGTGATACCAGCACCAGGAAGGACGGGCACGAGACAACGATCGGGATCGTGAACGTGGTCGATGCTTGTTGATCTCTAGCCGTTGTAGGCGATCGGTCAAAGTATCAAACTTGGCTTGTAGTTGCGATATGGAAGTCAGAATCGGATCGGAATCTGTAGAAGCAGTGGGTGCAGAGCGGGAGACGGAGTTCACGGGGTTACTGGGGTAGGTTTCGTGGATTTTATCGGCCATCTGTGCTAACTGCTCCAAGCTGTGGTCATCAACGAAAGCGCTGATGACGCGGGACATTGACGGTGGAAGTTTGTCGAGCCATAGTTGAGCCATGATTTCCACCGCTAGCTTACGGCCGCAGAGAAGACTGCGCATGTGCCGAAGCAGTTGTGATGGTGATCTGTCCCCAAGTTCGACAGTGGTGAATAAGTCCCGTAGCATCTTGTTTTCGGACTTTCCTGTCCTACTGATGACGGCCGCTCGAAGGGAGTCATAGGGGTTTTCCTTAGGGATATCTTCCAACAGATCTTCCACTTCTGTTGCTACATCACAAGGAAGATGCTGGACGACATAGGAGAATCGGGTGGCTTGGGAGGTGATGCGTCGGGTAGCAAAAACGGCCTCTACCTGGTGAAACCATACCCTGGGATTACGTGGATTATAGTCTGGCAAACGTATGCTAATCGCGTTCTCGACTAAATCCGCTGAATCAAAGTGTGCCTCCATTATGACCGGGCAAAAGAAAAAAATTACGACGACCGGAAAGGAAAAATTTTCAAAAAAATCTAGAAAGACACGGGCTCACCAATTTTGTAGTGGTCTGGCTACCCAATACGTTACTTCACCAGGAGTGTGTGGCAAAGAAATAAAAATAATAACGCTAGGTTGGGTATACAATAATAAAGAGGTCAGGTGGAACAGACTCACTAATACTTGTTCTCTTTAAAATAGTTCGTCGTTGGCCCAGGTCAGAGGATAAACAATGATCCAATTATGGTGTTCCAGGGGTCTTCTTCTGAACAGTTCCCACGTATAATAGATTCCGAAGATGGTCTGAAATGTTTTGATACCAGAGTTAGCACATGAGACTCGCAAATGACCGCTGCAAGCGCGAGCGAAATCAGAAGAGAAGAGTCGAAGCACGTGACCACGTTTGTATTGCGTGAAATCGTACAAGTGCGCGTTTTTGTAGTTTTTCGTATTCAAACAAAAAAAACGATTATGCAATTGATGAAATACGTAGTGTTATAATGAAAGCAAAATAAAGGTACAAAACGCCACACTCCGTTGACAAGCGAGAACACGCGCTCATCTGATAAGTTCTGGCATATACTTACGTCTTCCACCATCTCTGAAGCAGTCCAAGATGAATTACTTGCATAAACGGATGCCGTCCGGCGAACTCCATCAATATATGAAACCATCGGCCCAGGTTTATAAAAAGACGTGGGCGCATCAACATTGAACTGCCTGTCTGCTTACTTGTTTGTTTGCGCTAAGTTATATTCCCCAAGACCGTGTGCTCAATTTAACGCTGGACTGTTTTATCGTTCGCGTTCATGGTGTGACATCGGACTAACGAGCAATCTGTTTGGTCCTTACTGGCCTGGACCGGAGGGAACACGCAGTTCGGAAAATTAGCCTAACCAAACCAACGTAGTATTGGTTGGTGTTTCTTGATGCGAATACCCTTAACGAGCAGGTTTTCCAGCACCGCCGGAGTTACTTCCTGAAAGGCCAGTGAAGCAGAAGGTCAAATTACTGAAATGTTGGTTGTTCCACTTAATATATGTTACATAAGTAGTGAGTCTGAATGGTTCATTATGTCGCCCAAATAAGCTTCTAGTTGACTGAATGTATATATTCGACTATAAGTTAGTGTCAGTAAGTTGCTCGGTTTCCCTTGTCAACAGAGGTACGTCCACAAAAAGGCTATTTTTATTTGGGCTCGTGGTGCCCGAGCGGCTTTCTTCGTCAGCAACAACTCCGCTGTATGGCCATTGTATCGGGATGAGTTATCCGCCGCAAACTGTGGTACGGCCCGTAACCACAGTTTGCGGCGGATAACTCATCAGGATATCCGATGATTTAATGACCACTCACGTATGAGTATTTGGTCTGGTTCCATGGAGTTTCGTAAAACTGCTCCTCAGTTCGAAGTAGTCCAAGGATACCGAAGTTTAGTACGAACGTGTTTCCGTTGGTGTTTCACTTGTTTGTGATGCTTCGTGTGAGAGATGAGTTTGCGCTTTGTTTCGTGCGACCCCCGAATCTTGACCAGGTCCCCATCTTTTTTTCGTGTTTATTACCCTCTGGGAAGTTTCCTTCCCATTTTCCCTCTGTGATAGTATCTAGCAGTCAGTTTTTCTCTTCAACATTTGCTCCACCTTTTCATTTGGTGTCTACTGTGGAAAACCCTATGAACAGGCAGCTCTCAGTGATAAACAGTGTCACACATGCGAACCACGGTCCGCTGCAAACCATGCTGAACTCTCCGCTCGTCGATGTTTCCCCCTATCAGGTCTAACTTACGAATTATGGTGTACGGTGTGCATTACTAGCATCGCACCCAGTGCATTTCAGACCCTTAAATGCACAAATATGTAAATGCATATCCATGAAGCCGTTGACGGAGTAACTTTCAAGGTCTACGCTGGCTTCATTGACCACATCCAAGCCATTCTATACCTTTCCAAAATAATTCTAGACCGGGCCGTCCCATCACGAAGTTGAGTGATTGTGTTACTGTACTGATATATCATATCCTCCAAAATGCGGGAAAATGCAACTGCCGTCCACTCTCACTAGTCGGGGACGCCAAAATCCCGATTATGTTAATCTCAGCCATTGATAATCCCAAAGATGGAACGAAGAACCTTCATCGGGTTATTGTACCATCTGAAACTCAGCCCAGTCAGTTTCCTCACTTGTCTGTTGTAGTTCCGCTCTGAATTGAATTCATAAGTGGTGCGAGTGCGTCACGCCTTTTACTCGCTACCTCTGGCTCTACATTTCAACATTCTGCAATATCTCAAAGCATGTGACATTCAAATACTACTCCGGCGTCGATATCTACCCTGACCGCTCATATTCAATAGACACGGAAAAAGTACTGACGTTCGGGTTTTAAGATAGGTCCTTCCTACCGCTTATTCATTTTTTGTCCACTTCAATCAATCCAAGGCTACTGGAACCCTTTGACTGTGTCCCAAAGAATTACACCAGCGGTGACCGAAACAAACTTGTCATTGATTTCAGTGATGACCAAACTCAAGCCGGAGAGTGTAGGGAAGTCCTCATTGTGAAATCTGCAGTGCTCACTTGCTCTCCCAATCAGCCCCACCGCAACCTTTTTTTCAAGTACTTCTCAAACCACCAGCAGCTGATGTGTGAGTTCAAGTTCGGAGTTCTGACTACATCTGACAGTTACTTTGTCTTCGATATTGGTACTTAAGAATGCATCAGATAGACATCTGAATCACTTTGGACACCCACAGGTGCGAACCAACACCTGATGATTCACGCCGGGGCCATTAATCTCAACTGACAACCTCCGCGCGATGGGCTCGCAAGATATGGCTAAAGCATGCCAAGCCCTCTTCTTCCCACCAATCTGAACCTAATCTTGAGTATTTTCAAAGTTCAAAGAGGCTCTACCGTAAACAGCTTTTGTTGATCTTGGGTATGACCCATACCAACGGACGCCAACTCATAATTCTTAACCGAAATGACCGTGCCATGCTCTTCTAGCAACTGCTGTGTCATCGGCAGCCCACCACCCCGACGATATTTGCCATCCGATATTTGCCACCGTTTCTACTAAAATGGCCTTGCTTTCGCTCTCCTCCCTCATAAACTAGGAATAAGAAGATCGTCAAGAAGATATATGAGGTGACAGCCGATACGTGACTTCTCTTCAGAAGGATACTAGCGGTGAATGTCATAAGCATAACGGTGTCAGGTTGACTGCGCTGTGACAAAGCTTTTGACATTATGTATTCCTCGTCGTCCTAAGGCGGCATGCGAAGCCTTAATCCAACTATGTAGGGACTGCAGCAAGCAAATATTTTCACTCCTTCAAGTTTTAGAGCAGCGCCGTATGTACCAACGGTCAGCAATCTTGGTAGTCCTTGACTTCGGGTGTGCGTTTCATTCTGTAGGTCGGCTGGTGCCTCTGACTACACTTGCCCTAGAATTTCCTGAACACAACGGAATCCTTACACTGACCTTATCTCGGGCGTTACAGAAGATGGAATCTCTTTAAAGCCTGCCCCGCACAATTGACATCTTGTAAGTTTGTCCACCGCCTCTTTTTAGTCCATTTCCATCATAGGTGGAATTGAGAGGAGGTCTATAAAACCCATTTTTTCAATTCGTTGCTGATAAAAACTCTGTAGAAGGTGAAGACAAAGCACAACCGTTTTTCGAACCAACTTATCTCTATCATACTACTTTTTGGCGTGTGCCTTGCACATACAAAGTGCCGATCTGTGCTTCAGAACATAAGGTCTTTCAAATTCGAGGAGAAGCAGTGGAGGTTTAAGAGATTTTCGTATACATTGGTAGTTGTGCTAGCTCTGATGAAGTTTTTGATGAAGTCAATACACTGTTCTCAAGGGTCTGAATCATGTATGAGAATTGCGTCACTTATGGCGTAAAAACGACATATCACTGGTTCTCAAGGGTTGCATGTATCAGACTACAGTAAGAACTATTGTTGTATGGTTGCTAGACATGACCTCTACGGACAGGTCATTTGGGAAGTCTTCAGGTGTTTTACCACCGATGCCCACAGCTTTGCCGGTATCGGTTGGCTTCTTTATCTCAATTAAAAAACGGGTATTCGGCTGTGCAGCGGGTACGTCGGTTGCCGACAACATCGAACACCATAAACTGCAGTAACTCAGCCATTTGTTTCGCATGCCGAATCATTGTCTCCAGAGACGAGAATTGCCCTCCGTGCGTTCTTCAAAATGTCGCGGACTACTAGGTGCGGAAATTATGGCTTATAAGAATGAGGTGAAATAGATTGCCAGGAATTTGGATGTTGCTGGAGTGGTCCATCTTTGAGGACGTGTTTCGAGTGCCCTCTTCATGCTTGACTCAAGACCGACATCAGAGACGTTTACGCTGTTATTTTTTACCAGGTTATTTGATTAGACCTTTAAAAGTTTAGGTAACCCAGGATTCTTGTGGCTTGCTAGTACCCGGTCCCTCCCCTCTCCGTCTCGTCCTTTCTTTTTCACTTTAAGGCCCAAAATGAAGTTAAGTAAGCTTTCTGATTGTACGACAGTCGATATCACTGTCAACACCAGCGTTGTTGTCTTCGATGATAATAGAGTGACGATGGTGCTGTATTTTCGGGCCGTAAGCCCAAAAGTATGATTAGGTAAAGTCGAAACTTATGAATAGTCCCCGCGCTGTTGGTTGAGCCAACGGTGCAGCCAACCAAGAAGACTGCTTGGATAGCTACATCTGTTTTAGTACCTACGAGTAAGTCTGATTCACAAATAAGTTCCAGCAGTGAATGGTGAGAAATACACATTAGGAGGTTGCTACTAGTATAAAAACAACCCAAGGGTGATCATGCAATAGTTTAGGAGATAATTGTGAAACATCATCTGTTCCAACTACCTTGAAAAGAGAATTCGTCACAATATTTAAATAAATGGAAAGAATGCCTAAATAGTTTTCTCTTTCGGCCGACATTGTTTAAAAAACTAAAAACGGCGTTTATATGCTTTGGAATGTCACATGCAATTCCAGGAACTGAGGGGAAATCAGACCTAAATGCAAGTCTCCGATATGCAACGTTGCTTCTTTGGGAAATGAGATTAGTTCACGTTCTCTATAGACACTTGTTGGATTTCCTCGGAGTCTTGGCACTGGTCATTGTCGAATAGTGCTTCACATATCTTTTGGGTTCTTGGATTCCAATGGTGAGTCCTCATAATATAAGCATCGAAGTGTTTTGAGGAAGATGGTATTCACATACCTTTATTGATCCGAGCAGACCGCTGTCAAAGCTGTCTGGAGTACTGTTACATTGATCGCTTGATTTGTCACCTGCTATTTTGAGCGAAGTATGCTCTGTGAGACTATCAGACGCTCTTTTTTGGTTTGAATTCGAATGTGACATTATCCTGTCCAGTGAGCTATCCAGGTCTGTTTTACATAGTAACCATGAGGTCGAGACCCAGATAGTCTCCTTTTTCTGTGCAATTCATTAGTGCTACCATTTGTAGAGCGCCATAGGAAAGGCCGTATCAAGTTTCCTGCAGTTACTTACCACGTGTGTTGGGTTATGTTGAACTCACCACCGTGACCATGCAAACCAAATCTCGATTGCTGCCTATCCCCTCCTTCCAGTGGAGCTGCTGTTCTGCGTAGGAACCCTTAATTCGCTTTTTGGCAGGTATACAAGAGTGGTAATATGTGTAGTCCACGCTCCCCCAGTAGTGGGTATCACCAATGACGACTTACATCCTCTCCTCTTAGGGCAGGTGTTCGGGAGAAACTCATTAGATTACTGTTACTCAACACAATTCCTGGAACTGCCAGCCAGATAAGCAGAAATCTTTGAACCAGTGCAACTGCCGTTATTGAACCGTCGAATAAACAACATCGTTTCATACCAGTAGGTTGTACGGGGAATGGTTTATTTCTACTTTGATTTTGGAGGCCTCCGTTTCGAGGATACCGAATGACTGCATAAAACCCAAATGTGATTAATATGGACGTTCATACCGAACGAATTGCATCTCGATTTACCTGCTTTGTATATTGAATCCCAAAAATGAAACATAAAACAACTGATCAAAAGTCCTTGGTTAGAGTAAATTTTAGCCATTCGAGGTACCTCTTCTCCCAGACTTGTAAGCCATTTCTTCAAGGTCATGATTAGTTTGATGCAACTTCATGTCCCGTTTAGCCGAATGGTACCATACTGATGCTGGAAAAAGAAAGAGGGGGTGCATGATTTACGATATTCTGATGAGCCCCATAGTGATGCCTAGTGACCCATAGATTGCCTTCTTATTTGTTGATAGACAACACCGATTGATAGCCCACCATCTGGTCTAGTTCAATCAGAGGTCCTTCTGGGTCTTTAGAGTCCTAATCGGATAATCAAAAGCTTTTACTTAATCGCGCAAGCCTACTACCTACAATTACTTTACTTCCCTATCCCGGTAATCCTTCATGTTAGATTCTATCGTTGCTTCCCATATTCCTCAGCTGTTATGGTTTTCTCTGATTAACGTGACCTTTGGGTTACATTGAAGGCCTGTTCTACATCGCCATTTCTTTATATCAATATAATACCCATGCAATGAGTAACTGAATGGCTGCTGCTATTAATGTTTATTTTTTGAGGAGCATTATCACAAACATAAAAAGTAAATAGAGCAATAGACGTGGAAGGATGTACAGGAGAACATTGGGTAAAACGAGGGAAACGTTTCATTGGAAGGCGTGCCATCAATAGTTTCCAGTAAGACAAGACGAGTTCCAAGGATTTTAAGAATGTTTGTTGTGGAAGCACACATGTGAAGAACAGCAACTGGCAAACAATGCTGAATGCTCTTTAGGACACATTAAGTGCCAACATAGTCAAGGTTCGCACATCAGGCAAAAAATATCCGTCACGTATAGTCAGGTGTAAAATTCAATTACAAGAATGTGCACGCGATGCCATGTGTCGACGTTGATAGTCATCCCAGCTCTTCCCAATTCGGCTGAAACAGATTCAAGCTCCTTCTTAAGGTAAACTGAATTTCTACACAGACCCGGTCGTCAGCAAGGGCAAAACTATCCACTTAGGTGCCATGGAACTGGTGTCCTATACGCGGCCTGAATAATCCATGCACTCCATCCATTGCCACGATGAACAATACTGGGGAGAGTAGATCTCCATGCCTCAAACCTTCAGCAATTAACCTCAGACTTGTGGAAAATTGCTACAGCATTCCCACAGGACCAATCGATATATCAAACCAGAGGTGAACGCGCTACGTCTCGGCATATATTACAGTTGTCTGGTGTGAAACCGAATCAAACGCCTTCAAGATATCAACAAACGCGAAGCTGCGGTTAGAAGCAGTCGCTTATGAGTGAAGAAGCAGGGCGTGTAACACCGACCTAGTCTCTAAACGACCAGCTCGGAGTTGCAATGTAAAATGGAGTAATGGCAGTGGCAATATACAGCTCCTTATGAAAGCACCGACTATGGATGTATGACACGGAGATAAGTCTCAGTTGGTCCGGTTAAGTCGGATTTGGGACCTTCGGAACTAGGATAATACGAGCACGACACAGATGTGACGGACAACTCCTAAACAATAAGATTAAGTTGAAGTGCCTAGCGAGGGGGTTGACATTGAACCGGCGAAGCTTCCTGGACGTGAGCTTGCCCAGACCTGGGACGAAGTGCCCATTAAACTGACTGTGCGACAGACTTCCTCATTTGTAATTGACTCGATCAAGCTCCAATGGGATGGTATCACGGCGCCATCCACGTGTTTGGAAGCAGATTGCATTGGTTTCTAATAGTTCTGGGCGCCTAGAGGTCGGTCGCTGTTATTTTTGTGTAGTTCCTTCCACGACCCATCGGGCACAGCGGGCGCTTCATCTTCCCGTCTTTTGGTGGTATAGGGTCTGGATGGCGGCCTGTTGCACCGGTACATCTATTTTCGGTTGGCAGGCACAAGACGAGCTTGCTGATGACAGGGCCTGGAGACAGGCTTCCACATGTGTGGAAATTTCCTGGATGCATTACGGTCCAGAAGCGACAAGACTTGCTCCGGTGCCATGATGCCAGACTGCAATCAATTTGGGGAAATGCCAGAAAGTCAATACTAGCGAGCGAACTACCGAAATTGGATTCCAACAAGGCACGGTGCATTTCAGGTTTGTTGGAACCAGGCGCTATGGTCTCCAGAGTCTGACAAATGTGGAGCTGTTTGACGGCTGGTTTGGTCGGGGCCACCAGATGCTTGTCCATGTGTGCTTGCCAGTTAAGCGCACGTAACCTGGTTTTGATACTGATAGCCAGTCAACCAGGAAAATGTCGCTCTAGCCTCACGAACAACACGGTTCGTGTGTTACGAGACAGACATAACTTGTTAGCCATCCGCAAGAGTGACCGTGACTCTTGTTGAAACCAGCGGGCTCCGAAATTCTTAACTCAGTCAAGATTATGTGCATTATGCTGGGTGGGGTGTGCGTGTCACCGGTATTGACTCAGGCAAATCTCCGTCCGAAAAAGGCTGGAATAATCACTGCATGCCCATTGGGCAACCACGTACGTGTGAACACTTTCACGGACGTGAGTTCGACGATGGGCTACCTAGTCAGTTCCCGAGTTACAGCACTTGCCACAGTCGCACATGAGCCCAACGAATCTCTTCCATGTGCTGGTTGGAATTGGAGCATAGGCGCCACCTGGATCGTGCTATTCATTGTGTCGAACGTAACCACCACGTTGAAATCAAACAGAGTAGTTTGCTTTATCTGGAGTTGCTGAAGTGTTGGCCCACCCAGACTGACATATGAACTACCCAGTCATCACCACGACGAGGTGTTTCAGCGCGCTGACCACTACTACCACTACTAATACTACTGTTATTAATGGTAACATAGTTTTTCTGTTGTGGCGCCCTTTTGGAACGTGTCTGCCGTACAACTCGAAAGAAGCACGAACAGTGGGGTATTGCCAGGTCGCCTAAGCCTAGAAAGAAGCAATCGAAAAGCCCGGATTGGGTTTGGACCACCGATACTTCAGCTAGTAGTTGCGCACTTTAACGGCCGGGTTATTCCGAGTTTATTCAGAATGGCTGGACTAGGAGGGAGTCGACTGTGGTCTGAAAATTTAAAGCTTTATTTATATAAAAATAATTTTAGAGCAGCAAACCATTAGTGTCGGTGCTGAAGTTTATTTCCACGATAATGTTTGTGACAGTTGAAATACTAAAATTCCGGTGGAACTCGTGAGAATTATCCCTTTTTGACGGATTAACTTGCGGTTGTATGATTCCTTAAAGTTCTTGTTCGCCGTTTGGAGAAGCTGCGTTTTGTAAGGAAGAGGTTCCCAGTGCCATTCAGGTTTCAAATTGTGGAGATGATGCTCCTGGCTGTGTCACTAAAATGGTTACCGGTGTTTTATTCTTTGGTAATCTGAAAACTATTTCGGTAACCCACCACGATCGGTGGCACTATTTGAAGTAATAGAAATCGGAAACCTACTTGACAGTTAGGTCCACTATTTGTGGTAGTTCAGTGATTTACTCAGCTGAACTCTTAAGGTGGATTCGATGTATCCATTGTAGATAGAGTAACCAGTTGGATAACCTCCCCAGTAAGACCCAACAGAAGCGGACTTAACAATGGAATGTCCAAGAGTTTCCACCAAACGTCTATTAGCAGTCCAATATCAAGTAAAATACTCAGATATTTTGATTGTCTTTCCAGGCGAAATACAATGTGGCCATGGTGCAACACAGTTGGCCGGGGACTAGCACGAAAGAGAGGTTCAGTTGATTCGTACGTTAGTACCATCATAGTTTCTGACTGAGCGTACAACTTTACTGGACTAAATGGCTGTTTTGAATCTGTACTATAGGTTGTGCACCAGGTGTGCACACTTATCTGAATATTTCTTCAAGTAGTTAATACTACGAAATGCCGCCACAATTAAGCCTAATTCTGAATCTTCTCAATTGGTTAGCACTTCTTACAGAAGGCAGATTTAGTACGTCTGCACACGCTGCTTAAGGCACGTAACATCCATCAGCCTTTTTTCAACAGGAAGGTAACGCTGATGATCGAGGTAGGGTGATGTGTAAGTTGGATAATTTTGTTCTTGTTAGGGTAGCACGAGGACATAGTGTGATGAAGTTAACAGCTTTTGCCCTACAACGAGGTCTGTTCGCAATTAAAAACTAGCATTTTATTCTACTTCCCATCAGCCTGCACGTTTCCTTTTATACTTTAGAGACAGTCCTGTAAACAGGATGGGTCGGTTGGGCGGATTCAAATTGAATCTCTGCACTATGGTCATTTTTACTTTTGGTGTACTTTTGGGAATGCTGCTCAGCCGAGTTTACTTCGTCCACATGGAACCCGTTTTCATTTCGACTGCCACAGTGAACTTGGACTTCACAAATGACACATACGGACATTCAAGTAAGACAGCACCTAGAATCTGGGCGTTTTTATGTTTCACTGTGGAGTGTTTACTGTTCTTTGCCTGTCCTCAGAAGCCATATCCCTACCCACAGTTTTCCTATCTATGTTCATACTTTCATTGTACTAGCTGTAGGGAGTGAAGTAGAATGGCTGTTTCGTATGCATTTATTACTGCGGTGTGTTGCACACAGTCTTATCACAACCACCTGTTATTTTCACCTTCGTTGGCTCTTACCCAGACCCAGACGGCTAACAGCAGAAAGCCAGACGTGAGCCCGCGCAACTTCTCTTTGTGTTCGAGAAAACTGTGCTGTAAATTTTAGGATGAGAGGATTTCGACGATGACCGGTTTGTTGACATCAGTTGTTTGTTACTTGAATCTTAGCACCATTCACTAACTGGAAAATTTTTCGTTCATATCATTGGTTTGGTCACATTTCAAGTACTCTACTCAGTCCGATGCTGAATCATCTTTAATAGTCAGATTCCAAAGACAGAGGTAAAATTTTCGGTTCAACGCCCGTGTTCTAATTTACGAAGCAGTCGTCTTAGCTACCTTGTGCCGTTCCCAAACAAGCATGAAGTTCTTAAATCCTTAAGCATCCTTTCAAACTTGTCCATGGTTGTGGAGATCCTTTAGTTAGAGAGAATCTGATGCAGGTTTGCTTTTCAAAAGTCACTGGATAACTGTGTAAAGTTATAATAGCAAAAGCGGTTTGCGCACGACCGGATGTGCTACTGCGAGTTGAGCCTGTGAGTCCGGTGTAAACCCGAAGGGAAAGGAGCGGTAGGCCAACTCGCAGAGTCGTGTTGTCAGCTATCAACCGACCTAAGGACGGTGATATCGTAGTAGACATTAGCACTGCATTGTGCAATGAGATACGGTATCATCCGTCAACTTCTTTACTTTTACGTGTGACGTGACTTTATCCGCACAGTACCATACAATCACCTTCGCCAGGGACTGTCCAAAACGATCCATTTTGGTTGTCTGTGTGGACAGGCGCTACAGATGCATTTTTACGAAGTACAAGTTAGGTAATAGAACAGAGTGCTTGCAAATGATACAGCATGAGGGCGCTGCTGCCCTGCAATTCCTGTTTCGCTCGTGCGGAGATTGAGCAGCTCCCATAGTCTATTGGTGACGACACGTTAATACCTAAGACTGCTCGCCATTTGCGCGGGATGACTTACTCGCTGGAACGCAAATACATCCCTTCCGGCTGAATGAACCCACCGTTCATTGGGTTCACTGCATTTTCTTTGGATTTCTGCCAATGGCCCCAAGCGTTCAGTAGTTTCCCTTACTTTCACCAAGAATCTTTGGGTCACGGTACTGCCATGACCGTTATGTGAAATGCAAGAATGTGGCCGAATTTCCAACAAATAAGTGGTCTCAGCTGGCAGAGGAAAATGCTTTGTAGAGAGAGAAGCTACAGAAATGCGATTCGTCCAATATTTCGCTTTGTTCAATTAATTGAAGATTTGTGTGAACACTAAAGCCGTCCACTTTGGAAAATGGTGATTTGAATGGCCATTTAAAAAAATGAGAGGATAGAATGGCAACTAACTGCATGTTCGATCAACTGAAGGTCCGTGAAATAGAGGTTCAATGGATCGAACATCCGTGAATGGATTTCGATTAATTGAACTCGATGATTTGCTTTGGAGCCGGGGTTATATAACACACACGCATCTGAGGTAGGCGTGCTATAAGTGGAGTTCGATCGTTTGACAAAACCTTGCTCCGTCGCTCTAACAAGCTGCTTATCAAATAACCAATTAACCTATGGCTGGATATTCGATTGTGACAAAACTGGCAGTCTGTCAACTTAATCTGTCTTGGATGTCTGTGTCTGTTGAACGGACCGTCCGATTAAAAGATGCATGTTGCGTGCATGTAGTGTAAATTCAGACTAGCACAATGTCGAATGTGTCCAACTGAACACCACACGAAACTTAATTTCTGAAATCTCACGGTTAGCTTGAATTCCATTCAAGTTTAATCGACCTTGAAAACCCCAGCGACTGTCCTAGGTTCCGGTCAGTCGATGTGTGCAAACGAAATGTAATGTGTGCGATTAAGCACCCAGCTGAAAACGATGTTTTCGAGAACACCATCGAATTTGGACAATTTACCCATGGGCAGGAAAATTAACTGTAAGTAGATTTCAGCGGCACCTGAATGAAGAGACAATTGGTGTTTCGTGTTAATTTGACGCAAGTTATTGACTTGCCTTTTGAATGCAAGCGTATACCATTTGACAATCACGAATTGGTCACTTTCGTGGTAGTTACTGACCTGGGAGAGTTCCGAAGGTGAGGTCTCTAAAAAATTCAGTAGTCCTTATTTAATAATATGGATGACGGTTAACGTTTCTGGAAACGAGTAAAATAGTCCTTTACACTTATCACTGAACCCTAAAAAAGTCTGCTATCACATGGCATCCACTGGGAAAGTCTCATTCATTGCCTCCTTATGGCATAATGAAGGTGTTCATGCCTTAACGAAGGGACGGAATCGAGAATCCTACTCAATGTCCAGGTAGACGATCCGTTGACTGACCGTTTTGGAGAGCTGGATAAACCATGATTTCAAACCAGCAATGCCCGCATGCAGCAGCAACTCTGGTGGATTTAGCGGATGAGGTGAACTCAGCGTACAGCACGAATACGACGGTTCTATTCGACAGGACCGGTTGGTTATACAGAGACCACAGTTATTTGTGTGCCAGACTGCGCTGGGACTAAACTATCAACGAATTCCCGAAAAAAATCATGCCATGTCTCTTATCAGATATTGTTTTCGTGTCACGACGTCCTCGGGAAGCGACATGCCCACGGTTGCCTCGGTGGCTGGGGTGAACAAAAAGATAACAGCAAACTCATTTGGTACTAGGACTTAGTTTTTGCAAGCCCGGAGATCTGCATGTGCTTCCTGTCAAATTCAGGTCACTCCTATGGGTAGCTCCTTCTATCTTCGTCAAAGTCGACCACATGGCCATTTTGCTCAGAATGATATAACGCTTGCGCTCCATAATGGCGCTAAAGTTACCGAATCCTCAGGTGCACTGAGGATCCAAAGCCCAACATTCAACATAGCCCTTGTAGTCATGCACACAGCGATATATGGTTCCGAGCAAGGACAACTTATACAACATACTTCAAGCAACTGATAACAAAATACGGAGGTTTAACTTGCCAATTGATGTTGGTGGTTGGATTGTTCGCACCGGACCGTGCGATGCCTCAACGCATTATATTTTTGAACGGTATGGTTCTCCTTATGAAAATCGTGACAGGTTTGTTGACTTCGCTTGCCTTAGTCGCTTGTGCGCCACCTATACGCGCTCCTGGCATCACAAGAATCACACTTGACAAATTCGCCCCAACGAGGAAGCAGAACACCACACCAATCTCCATTTCATGACATCTACGAAAAATCCGCAACGTGCTTAGATGGGCTAGACCATGTTAAAACCTAATGAGCTGGTAGGACTGGTGCGACTCACAGTGCTACCTCTGGCCACACTAGGGCCACACGCAGTTGGAAGGATTGGGACTCGAACAAGGTTATCCAACTAGGTCAACAAGATACGATTGCCAAATACGTCCAACTATCACATCCGCACACAAAGCATCCGGAATCAACACTGTAACGATATGAAGGCTGCCACAAGCACGAGTGACTACGCGAAGTTGTTTCGCCTCCTGCGACGGGCTTCCGGAAAACGAACGCTGCATCTGAAGAAAGCATTCCTGACATACGTGGAAAACTGTACCGATGGTTCGAACAGTTTTAAGAAATCCCAAACCTCGGGCATCAGTATGCGCCCCCCCCTCACTGGTCCTCCACATCGTTGTACGACAAACTGTTGTCTTCCAACGAAAGAAGAATTAACCGACTCATCAATAGGCTAGGAAAGCGAAAATCCTCTGGTGAAGGTAGCATCCCTGCGAAGATCTAAAAGTCATGCACTTTTGTCCTTTTAGCCATACATAGTGGTTTATTCTGTTCGGCCAGGGATACCAGGGCGTCCGATAAGGACGCCTTTAGTCTTCTAGCTTTCTAAGAAAGAGGTGACAAGTCTTGGAAAAAGTTTGGAACCGATTGGGAAGTCATCGCTTCAGAATGGCTTGGTAAACAATCGGTAGTGTTTAACTGGGCAACGTTTCGTCAAATACACTCATTTTCTAATCAAGTTAGTTTTCATGGGAGACTCAAGTGAATATCTCGTTTATGCTGTTCTTCAACTGAATGTGCTGCGCCTACCCGATGAGTCCCCAAAAAGGCGAAAACGGTCGTGGGCTGTCGAAAAGTTTTCAGCAACCTTGTGAGTAGTTTCCTTTATGAAAATATACTGCGATATCTCGAATATCGTACCAACTGAAACATAATGCGGCCTGTATGCAGCACATTGAGTTGAAGAACATAATAAACGAGCCTCCCGTGAAAACTAAACTGATTCGCAATCAGTCCAATTTGGGTTCAATTAGAAAATAAGGTTGACGGGAACTCGAGGACTGCACCTACCTGATGAGCCCCAAGAAGGGCGAAACCGGTCGTGGGCTGTCAAAGAGTTTTCAGCAACTTTGTGAGTGGCAGCGTTTCCCTTTTGACAAAAAATCTTCATTAGGCCAAGTCAGCATGTCACCAAGTTGGCCAGCTTTTGAGAGAGACGGAGAATCAATCAATAAGGCCTCTTCAGACTGGCATACTAGATCAGTGTTGAATGTCAATTAAAGGGTCTTGTCGGCTAGTATAGTTGCCTAAATCTTGCGGTCGATGGGTTGAGGGAGTTTCAAATTAGTTCTGATCGGGTGTAGTTCCTTAATTTTCCACTTTATTCCGTAGGGACATCAGAGGTCATTTGAAGGATTCTAAACACGGCTAAAATTAACTTCCCAAAAGGAAAACTGGTGCAGTTGAAAGATTGCCTACCGGCGAACAGAACCAGGAACTTTGTCCACAAAATTAAGTTTAACGATTGCACTAAGGTCCTTATAGGACAGACGACCGGGGAACTTCAGAGTAGAATCATAGAGCACAGGAGAAAAGTAAACAAGCCGTCGAGAAACGCAGATGGATATCGAGCGTCACTGGAAGACACGGCAATGGCGGAACGTGCACTGGACATGGGATATAAGATAAATTTGGAAAATGTAGGGGGTTTTTGAGCGAGGACTATAGTCCACGCCACAGAGGATGGTGGCCTAGGCGGTGGAAATCGCCACGCATCCCATTGTCAATAGAATAGAATGTGTAGAACTGGCAAGCATGGGAGAACGATTTTGGATCAGTCGGGCTGACACGTGTTGGTGTACGGTTGTCAGAAGGAGTCTTAGCTTAGATCTGAATTGCACCTAATCTCACCCACGTTTCCCCTGCCCCCTCTACTAAATTGTCATGACACTCACAAGCCCACAAAGGTCAACGAAATCTAGCAGTGGCAACCAAGGTGAATCGTCAGTTGAAGCGCCTTGAAGTGGAAGATCAAGGAACCACACCCGACACATGGTGAAAAGTAGATAACCTTCGACTTGTTATCCGCGAACGGAATGGCCATTGGACAGGGCGGATTGATCATGGGCCTGATTTGAGGATTAGTGTTTATCTTCGCTACAGAGCACAGAAGTTCACAGTGGGTCCCCAATGGAATCCACCAATACACTTAATCCGTCGTCTTAGAAATGAACGCCCCCCTCTCGATCTATATTTAATTACAACAGATTGTTTAAGGTAAACAAACTGGCACTGCAGCGTATCGGCGAATCCAGATACAAAACAGTCGACATCACTTCGGAGGTTCCACAAAACTAGAGTCCAAATATTGTGAAATCTGAAGAGTTTCCGTCACTCCATCTGATTTTCATATTTCTGAGTCACAATACCTCTAGGTTTTTTGTCTACCGACCATGTAGCGAGCAATTAGGAAAGCAGACGACCTTGAATGTAAATCGGAGGAGGCGAATCACATGATGGTTCAAAATGTAATCTGTACCAGGTGTCACAAACAAATGAATGACGTTGATGAGCTACAGTGCAAAAGGGAATGTTATTAGAAAACACAAAATAGAAATGTGTCTGGAGGCAGCGCTCTTAACACTAGTATCTCACCCAGGAACCACATTTCTATGTATCGCCCCGACTGATCAGTCTTCTAACCTTTGTGCAGCATATTCGATTGAAGAATATCATGAATGAGAGTTCATCCAGGCTTGTGAGTCTCGTGGCAACACTTCCTTGGCTTGTTTACGATCACTTTACACTATTGCTTACTCATGCCTTACAATTCTGTATTTTCACCAAAAATGGAATGGTTTGCTTAGGCAATCGGCAGAATGCAGCGGCATTACAGAATTCCACAAGAATCTGAGAAGAGACTTACCAAGAGAGATGTCTCCATTTTGTTGGCAGTTTTCTTCTCAATTCGTTAGATAATTTCCTTCAGTAGTTGGATCTGCCTAGTTGTCTTTTCGCATCAAAACTCAGCAGTTTTTCACCTGAGTCTGCTATAGCACATGCGCACATTCCGGTCAGCTTACATCATTGTATTTCAGTTATTACCTGCTCAAATTGCATGTTAAACTCATTGAGCTCCTGTTTCTGACCCACCGTAGTTCCCCACAAGTTTGTTTCTTTACGGAGAAGTACTTTGGTCTTATTTGTATCTTCATGCCCTATGGACGTAGACGACCATACACTGTTGATGAAACTAGACAATACCAGTACGGAAACGGAATTCCTATAAACATTCCTATATTCCTTTATCGGGAATTCACGGGTGAAAATATAGCTAATTAAATGCATTCTTACTGAGTCTATTTGACGAGAAGGCGTAAAAATTAAGTCCTCAAACATTCAATTGGAAACTGTTGCGCTTTAAAGTTTTTCGAATGGTCGATATCCGGACTACGTGACAAATCTATGTTGGGCAGCCATATTGCTTTCAAAAAGCTGGCAAGTTCAATCAGAATCAGCGGGTGATCGTTCGAACATTTTCCACACATGTCAACATGACATACTGGTCTCACCCAGGTCGTGCACGTCCGATTACGTAAATTACAATGGGTTTTTTCAGTACCTTACTATGTTGATGGATATTCCATTCACCTTTATAAGTAATCGCTGATGTGGTAACGGAATTTTATTTTTACGTGCTATCAATATATCCAGCTTCGCTCCCTAAATCCTCCCCGTCTCTGCAAAAGTGTTCCAGCAATTGCAGATTCTCTGACATGGACACGAAGGAACCGTATTCATGTTACTTCATTTCTTGTCACGGAGCGTGACCATCTTTTTCTCGAGCTTGGTCTTATTCTAACACCTTATTATCCGCAGCTGAATCCAGTTAAGGGGAGGAGGTCATTGCAGCTGCTACACGAGTAGGTCGACCTAAAGGTTTTTGCGTTACAAACAATCTGTTATGAACCGAAAGTACGGAATTATTACGTTGCTATTCGCTGCGACAGGTTGAGTTGGTTTCTACCGCCAGATTGGCGCATTCGATAGTGCTAAAGCTTTCGAATCTCGTCATTGAGCGGTTTATCTGCGTAGTGCACCTTCATACTTCGACCAAGGCACAGTGATACAAAGGAGCCTACAGAGACCACGAAAGCTCTTTAACCTAATTTCAACCTCGAAACGATTATGGCTTAATTTCATATCATTACAAGTGAACAGGGGGTGTAAAGTTCTGCTAGCAAACAGGTTAAATCCACTTCCTTGTTTTCGCTTATAATTTTTTCACATAGTTTTGCTTTTGATGTTCAAAAGTACTTGCTGGAAGCATTGGAAAACTAAGGCATTGTATTGAAAAAGAAAACAGTTACGTTAGGTAATGTGTCAAGCGATGGCCGCATGTTCACAGTATATTACTACTTCCGCTCGAAAACCTTTTCTATCCCAAATGCCTAGTGAATTAGCCGATAAATGAGCACATGTCTTCACGTTTCATTTTTGCTGTAGATGAATCACTCATTGCAGATGAACTGTTCAGGAAAGTACGTGTCGTCTGCATGATTCTCACAATGCCTGCAAATCATGAGACTAAAGCGATAGTCGTGCAAAACACATGGGCTTCTAGGTGCAATGTCCACTTCTTCCTTAGTAGTGTCGAGAACAAATCACTCAATTCACTCGGTAAGTGAAATCATTCAGTGTGTCTTCAATCCAACCCTCTACCCATTATCATGCTTTTTTTGTCAGTTTGTGGATTCGGGTTCTTCACTGTTTTTCTTCTCAGCCATCCAATTTACGCAACCTTGCTGAATTTGTGTGCCATGCCCTCGTCCCCCTAGCGAAAAGTGCCGCAGAAAAAATGAGCAATTTATGGGCAACCTGAACGTCGTATCTCGCAAATCATAAAGGAGTTTTGCACGAACAAGTAGGAGCTGGATGCGGATGGGTCACCATTTTGTTCTTATCGTGGTATGTGTTGAAAGACTACGTAAATTAGGGAACGATGAACTTAGTGGGAAACGTATCACCAAGAAAAACATGACTTAAGTGTCACACAGATACGAAGTCAGGTTAACGATTGTTTACGATCACTATCCATTTATTTGTTATTTGGATCTCATCCTCTTGGCCACGACGAGGAATGGTGGGGCTTAACAAAAACAGGACAGATATCAACGCGACTGTGTACAGTGTTCCCTATTTAGCTTCGTGCTGGTCTCTGGTTTCTGGCTCGCGACATTCGCTTACAAAATGAAATAATCGAACGTAAGGCAGAAACAGTTATTTTTAATGAAGGAAACTATTAACAAGGTTGCTGAAAACTCTTCGACAACCCACTGCCGTTTTTGCCCTTCTCGGGGTTCATCGGGTAGGCTCAATCCATCGGCCTTAGGTTTTACTTGAAACCAAATTGGACAGATCTCGACAAGTACACTTATTTTGCATCTCAAATTGGTTCTGTTATTGCACAGGCTATGATTGCCATAATACGACCTACGGCGTCGTTGGAAGAGTCCACATCAAGTGACAAGACAGAGTTGGGTTGCAAATAGAATAACTTGACAGAGTTCGCGAGGGATTTTTTGACTTGTTCAAAAGCAGAAATAGCAGAGTCGGTCAAACGAAACGTTTTTTAATTTCCGGATAAGAGGTTAGCGAGTGATGCTAACAAGGACGCAGTCTTGGGAATAATTCCTCTGTGAAAATTAAATATACCTAAAAAAGTTTAAGTCGTTTAAATGAAGTGAGCAAAGGGAAAATTCGGATAGCATTGAGCTTATCGTCATTAGATGATATACCATCCTGGTTAACCTTATGGCCAAGACACACCCAAAATACATTTTGTGCGTTGATGACCACCTCATGGTCGGGCATTCTAGTGAATAAAAGACGTAAATGTTCTAGACGTTGCTCCATGCTATTACTGGTGACTAGAATGTTACCTAAATAAGCAAAAACGAACAGTAAACCAGAAAGTATTTGGTCAATGAAACGCTGAAATGTCTGAGCTGCATTTCTCAAACAAAATGGCATGCGTAAAAACTCGAACAAACCAAAAGGCTTAGTGATTGCAGTTTTATGAATGTCCTCGGGGTGAATTGGAATATGGTGGTAGGCACAAAGGATGTCAACGTGGGGAAATATTATACGGCACGCCAGATTAGATGCAAAATCGTGAATGTGCGGGATGGGATAACGATCTGGAATAGTGATGTTATTTAGTGCGCGGTAGTCACCACAGGGTCTCCAGTCAGTAGTTGTTCTTTTTGGTATCATATGGAGTGGCGATGCCCAAGTGCTACTGGAAGGATGAATGATTCCAAGTTGTAGCATATGTTGAAACTCATCCTTAGCAATGTTTAGTCTTTCCGGATGAAGTCGTCGTGGACCTGGGTAAAAGGGAGTTCCTTGTGTGTCGATGTGATGAAACCCAGAGTGCGTCGGTTCCGCCTGATGAAAATGGGGCCTCAAGAGCTCCGGAAATCTGCAGAGTAAGTCGTGGTAACGAGAAGAACCGTGTGGTGATAGCGTTATTTGGCAAATGTTCGGCGTACTTGTTGACTTTCCTCTGACTGATAGTTGAGTGGTGGCGTCAAGTAGACTTTGATGTTTTAAGTCCACTAGTAAATTATGATGAGTCAGAAAATCTGCCCCAGAATTGGTTGGTGTACGTCTACCATGATGAAAAACCATCTGAGTTTGAGGTCTAGCACTTGTTATCCATATGTTTTAATGCATGTGCCATTAGCCGCCCGCAATGTAAGCGGGGAGGGTGTCAGTTTGGAGTTCGCAGCGGTAACAGGTATTACACTAATATCGGCGCCCGTGTCGACCAGAAAGCGGAGGCCGGAGTTCCTATCTAAGAGAAGGAGACGGCGAGTGTTGTAATCTAGGCCTGGGACACTGCTCGCCTCTACTGTCCGGCCTGTTCGTTTCCCGACTGAAGTTTAACTGCAGATGGTGGCACCCGAAATGAACAAGGTGCTGTGCATTTTCGAGCAAATCGACCGAATTGGGTATGGTACCAACAGTACCCTGAAGGACGAGATACGGAACTAGCACGACGGCGTCTCTGTTGATGCGGAGATGTAAACCGACGACGAGGGGTACGATCGAAACTAATAGCCGCTATTTGCTGAGCCAGTTCGTCAATACGGGCGTGAAGTGAGGAAACAGCGGTAGAAGTGTCGAGAGAATTGAGATTAGGTGAGCGAGGTTGGATTTCTAGGATTCTGTCCGCAATGTTGGCTAGTTGCGTCAGTTGGACTTTGTCAGTATCTGGCGCAAGTATGGATTGAACGTGTGTTGGCAAACGTTTAAGGAACAGTTGTTTGAGTAAAGCGTCGTCAATTTTCCGATCACCCAATATACCATAGAGGCGTCGCAAGCCCTTCTTGGGACTCATCAGGTAGGCGCAGTCCGCTAATTTCCATCAAACTTTTGTTCTATGCACCCAAATTGGACTGACTGCGACAAATGCACTCATGTGCACATCGTACCAACCGAAACATGAGGTGGCCTGTGTGCAACACATTCAGTTGAAGAATATCATAAACTTGAGGTTCACTTGAGTCTCCCGTGAAAACCAAATAGATTTGCAAATGAGTGTATATGACACGTTCATGTTTTGCCAGCTGCCTATGGTATTTGTTGTAATGAGCTCGTCTAAAAAAATCTACAGAAGAAGCAAACGAAACAGGGGATTAAAAAAAGTGCTACGGTGTCCTGCGCATGAGCAAGTCTTGCTAGAACCGCGTTTATGAACTAGTGGAGGTCGACACATCGAGCAAAACAGGCAGTTCTGTGACACATCACCTTCAATGGATGAGTAAATATTTTAAGTCTTCTATCTCACAACAAATACCAACAAATTTATCGTTTGTAACCCCCCACTTTCAAAGTGAACGGAAGAATGCAAACCGCTTTTTTTTGCTTTATCATATTTTACTTTAAAATTAGTAATTTAGGCGCAAACTCTAGTGTTGCTTCTCTTCCACTTTCGGGTATGAAAGGAATATGGAGCACGAATACGGATACAAACGGTATGGCTGAAATCTATCCACCGGAAAATCTAGGTGAGTGTGACAAATACTACTAATACAGACATTGAAATGACTTGGGTTTATATCCACTAGTACAGTTATTGTTCCCTTTTGTTCCATCGTGAAAAATCACCTTGCTTGTGATGCTGCAACAGTGCACTCTTCATACGGAAGCATATTCACTTTTGACGATATCTGCCAGCTACCCCACAGCAGTCATCAGCCGTTACACTGATGGTCACTTTGCTGTTTTGCTCACACGATGCACACCGCATCAATCTTTGTCACGGCCCCAGTTCTAGTCAGTCTTGCTTTTCCCTGTCATACGTATGGTAGACTGAAAATTCAGCAGGATACAAATAAAATGAGCAACTCAGCAGAACAGCAGCTTAGGGAAAAATGTACGCAATGAATGTTTCTTAAGCAAACACAAGGGTCAATTGAGTTTTCGAGTAAACCAGTCAACTTTATCAATGAAGTTCAGTGCTGTGATAGGAAACATTCGTTTGTTAGTGATTGATCCCCGCGGATCAACCGGTAGAATAGTTGTTGTTCAAAGAGGTGATTTCAAACAGACGTGTGAGAGTTCCTGGGTGAAATCCCGGACGGCAGGAACGTGTTTTCTCCACAGGTATAGATAGCTGCTACACGTGTTCCGTAATTGTCCGTGAACTTGAAGTGTTTGACTGAATCCCTGCCCACTGCGCGCGCGCGAGTCTGTGGGTTTTGACTGTGTTGTGTGTATCTTGGCTGGCCGTGTTCTGTCCTTATATATGTCGAGTGGAACGTGAAAAGAATAATGTGAAATTACATGGTGGCCTTAACGAGTTCACGGAACCTGTTTTTGACCAAAGGTCGTATTCATTGTCACGATGTTGTTTCGTGATGCACGTTGTGGGTTGTGGAACAAAACCACTTACGAGGGAGACTGTGGGCGCGTATGCACTAATCAGATTGGGCAACCGCTACAATTCTCACGGGAGACTCAACTGAACCTCCCTTCAACTGAATGTGCTACACAAAGGCCGCCTCAGATTTCAATTGGTGCGATATTTGAGATATCGCAGTATATTTTTTCATAAAGGAAACTGTCACTAAACCCCTTGTTTCGGCGGTCGTTTTGCGTTACCTAACTGCAAAGTCTTGCTCCAATATTTTCAACCCCTGTACCCGTCTGAATCTTCAGGTTGATGAGCTTGAGACTGTTGCTCGTTTTGCGTATCTTTGCGTAGCTGCATTAGCGACAAATGTACTGCGACGGACGCAGTTAACGCCGACATTAGCGGAGATCCAACGTTATTTGAAAACTTGAGTCACTTGTGGCATTCGGAGCGAATTTCTTCGAGGGTAAAGAGCCGCGTATACAAAACAAGTGTAAGAGCAGTCTGAAATTATGGTTATGAATCATGGCATGAGCATCTCAAGTGCCTCCTAACCATGGGCCTCCGGTGCATTTGTAGCATAGCTGGAATCAGCTGGCTGGGACGTGTACGCGAACCGATGCGTTGGCGACTACTTTGTAACGAAGCAGAGTTACAATAACAGCCCTGGAAGCCTATGGGGCCAAGATGGTTGAGGCATGTACTGTACGTGTTCAGCTACCGTTTACTGGATTGCGCTGTTTTCAATTCCAAACCCATGCTGACAGGCGCCGATATGGTGAAGTGAAATCGGCGAAAATCAAACTGGTTAATGTGGGAATTTCGCACTTCCCTGTTTGAGATAAATGTGACTCTCCTTGCAGTTGGCTGGAAATCCTATAGGTCATCACACTTAAGTGATCAGATTGCTATCACTTTCTGGCCGGACTGTTCAACCAGGGTTTGTCTGTCCTTATGTGCTGGTTCCTTTTGGGTGAGGTTCGCAAGGATATTGGAACAATCCGATTGCTAGTTTCTTATTCCGATTTGGTACTCAGATGTGTTAATCTGTTGCTGTCCCAAGGTATGAACACCTTGTTGTTTATCGCCCTTCCTAAAGAACTATTTTTTGCAGTCTCAAACTTTCCCCCTCGTTCAGCCCCTTGCTGCGACGTCCTTTCTCATTAATTGTGCAGCAGCTAAGCACCAGTATTTGCCATTGAGGTTACAGTCTTCACATTTTGTTGCTGAAAGACATCAGTGCTCCAGCAACCTAAATGTATTCACCTACTATTTCATGGGTCAGTCTGAATAATTGGGAATATTAGGTTAACCAAATCCTTCACTTACCTGTATCCTTTCGGCAGGGGTTTCTGGTTTTGTTGAACTGTGCTCACTCTATCTTTTCCACTGGTATCCCTAATTCATATTAGGACTTCAAAAATACCCTTTCCTATGAGCCAGTTTATCTTTTCACCCCCGACAATTGGCTTGAAAATGTTTCGTCACCATGCCCACCCAACCGTCACTACGCGGTTGGGTGGGTCAACAGCCAATTAACCCACCCGGCTGGCCGGACTGGTCCATTATTATCCACTGAATCGTCTACTTCCCACTTGTTCTGTTGATCACATCTATCGGGACATGTAAACTGGCCCTCACCAATCTCATAGTACATAGTGGTGAGATAGACGGGCGTTTTAGTGTGATTGTGTGACATTACTGGAGAAAAAACTGATGGGCAGTTATAGGGAGGAATTGATTTTGAATTCCGCCATTGTAGCGAATAGTTTATAGGTTTGACAATGATTAAGTGGTTGATCTGCACAATATTCCTTGTTAATTCCTGTTGCACTCTCCAACCTAACTGCGTACAATGATGGGCCTAGTGGTGGTGGCGTAGATGTGCTGGGGTAACATTCCAACAGGGTTTCCTGCCGTCATCGTAGACAGCAGACCACAAATCAATGGAATTATTTGGATGTGGGAACTATGCACGAATAAACGCTAGGCTTAGTAATGTCTAAATATTGGTAGCTCCGGTGAGTTTATTGGTTGCTGGCAATTGACTTGCCAAGGTCGGCCAACAGATCAACAGCCATCTGATCAGCAACCAATAAACGCTAGGCTTATTCACTGCCGATCGATTTAGTGTGAGTGATTTATCGGACTGACCGATTCATGGAAAGTTGAGTAAGCCCACCTCTGCCCTTTGCTTCAATTTCAATCTTATTCGCTCCGGTCTGTCTGGTTTTGGACCAGAGTGGTTCATGACGAGAGGCCGGCTTGAAAAAAGATAGCGTTTACCTTTCTTTTTGGAAGAACCTTCTCTAGGGGGACATCTTTCGTCAGCCCATTGGGTAGCGGACTATCCTCACGAAAGTTGTGGGTTGATTAATCATCCCCCTGGCGGTGATATCTCTTATTCGATAGATTACTGGATTCGGTTACTCTTGCTAGGTGACTGGTCTTCGAGACAGCAATGCATTGAAGCATAATAAGTTGCACGAATTAACTCGTACGCCATGAGCGTCCTGTCGTGCCGAATTCATCCGATCTTCGTAAGCTTGGTTTGTCGATCCAAAGCGAATTCTGAAAGTCCATCAGTGAAGTGACTAGGACCCGTACTAATGCCATTTGTGGTTGTCCCCATGGTCGCATCTCGTTGTTCGCTGTATTATCACCTTAAACTTCATTCAGCCTCGAAATGAATTGGTTCTACTACAAGCGTTGGCGGAAACTGGGGAACTGTGCCTACCTGATGAGCCCCAAGAAGGGCAGTCGAAGAGTTTTCAGCAACCTTTATGAGGAGTATACTGCTCGAATAGCGTACCAACTGAGACATGAGGCGGCCTTTGTGCAGCACATCCAGCTGAAGAATATCATATACGAGAGATTCAGTTGAGTCTCTTGTGAAAGGCAAATTGATATGCAAATAAGTGTATTCGTCGACATCCCAATATAAATTTAGGTGAGCAGTAGAAGCGTTCAAAAAACCAGAAACATCAGGTGACGAAATGAGCGCTGTACTACATCTGAATGTATAGCAACGGTGTAGACCAACTTTTACGTGTACCGGCATGCAGTCGTGGTCGATTCACAGGTTGATGCGCCCAGTAATAGGAACTAGTGCCTAGGTGTTCAAGTGAAACATTTCCTAGACCGTTCTGATGTTGTGAGTCCGGAAACAAACCAGTTCCCGAATCGCCCTAAAATATCCGAGTGCATCGCCCATCAGTGTTGTTCAATATCGAAGATGTTACAGTAAAGTCGGGAGAGGGAGCAGGGGGACTTCTCCTGTGTGATACCGGTTTTTACTGCACGTGAGATCGAGTTGACAAAGTGACCACTGAACCTGGTGGACAAATGCTGCTCGACCAAGAATGGATTATCTACTCATAAGCTTACTGTACAGTCGTCGACAGCCCACTGCCGGTTTCGTCCTCCTTGAAGCCCATCAGGTAGGCGCAGTCCCCAGGTTTCCGTCAACGTTTTGTTCCACCTGAGTCCAAGTTGGACAGAATTCGCCAACTACTCTTATTTGTATACGAATTTGGTTCTAAGAGGAGTCTCCACTGACTCCAACTGAATCTCCCGGTTAACATGCTGGTATCCAACTGAATGAGCTGCACAAGGCCACCTTATGATTCAGTTGGCCCGATATTCGAGAGATCGCGATACATTTTCGGGATGTAACACACTACTCATAAGGCAGTGTTACGTCTAGATAATTTATCACGAAATCTTGAACATCGTGGCAAATGAAACATGAGACGGCCGTCTGAAGCACGTTCAGTTGAATAAGACTTTCTTAAACGACTGATTTAGCTGGATCCAATGGAGCTAGCCGTTAAAACCAAATTAGTGTGCGAACGGGAGTAGTTGGTGAGGGACAGATTATAGTAATTGGTACAATACATGCAATACTTAGTTTTGGTTTGTTCGTTGGTTGGACGGTCGCTAACTATTCTCCAACGGTCGCGGTAACATCGTCAATGTTTTTTGTGTAGTGGAGCAGTGTATTGTGTCGGTGGGTGCACCTAGCACTTGCGTGTAACAGTGACGTCACGATCAGCAAGGATGGTCAATGCGCATGCGCGCGTCTAAGTGATGAGGCATGACAGGGTGAGCAATGGTACCAACCACATCACCTCATTCAGTGAAGCACGTGATAAGTCGGGTGCGTCTGGCGTGCGCTGTTGGTGTAGTGGCAGAGTGGATGTTCTGCAGAAGCAGTAAGAACTGAATAGGAGAACGCAGTCTGTCAACTGAACATAATGACACATGAGCAGCCTTTCCCCACCCCCCGTGGAGAAGCACAAAGACAGTCAGATCTTTTAGCATGGGTCCCAAGCTCCTCCGTAAGTACCTCAAATGTAGCTTCATGTTCTAGTCCCGTTACCGTTGCAAATAAAAGAGGCTGCAATTAACAAGACGCACATCTTGATTTCTCTCGGTAGACTACGTCGGCGAATGTTCTGAGCTGCATTATTACGCTTTCTGCACGATACCCTCCTGCTTCAAAGACCAGAGCTATAAATCTCCTCTTCTGTCCTGCGGACTGCTAATGTTGTTGCTGCTGCCGTTGTTGCATTGATTTCAATGTGTCCTACAAACTACGCATAAGTCTTACGGGGGATTTAGCAACGTTCGTCGCCTATCAACTGAAAAGAAAGTTCAGCAAAGCTTAATGTCAGCAACATAAGTCAGTTGATAATCGTATCCTTTTTCGGATGCGAGACCGCGTCGCTCTAATCCAGGAATCCCCAAAGATCTCAGGTATTTCTGAAAGCCATGAGCGCAACTTCTTTTACGCGCTTCCATTCAGCCTCCAACGAATCTTCATCATTATCACGACTGTGCGTCTCCAGCAGCTTCACAGACAGCTCAGTTCGATACACCCGAGACACTGTAAAATGTCGAAGTTGAAGCATGGAGTTCGTTTGCTATGGTGTGCAATGCTGACCGAACGTGAAGTAATAACCCGGCCCGTACAATGACATGACCGGAGTTCAGTTGCGTAATCCAGAAGGAACGGCACTCTCTGATTGAGGCATTCCATCGGTGACTGACAGGCACGTGGCCTAACTGAGTTCATGACTGTCTTGCGGTTGTTGGCCTCCAAGGAACTGGATATGAGTGTTTGCGGTGGGAGTTCGTACTGGTCAGGAACAGACTACGATCAACACATAACCCATAATCCGTGAGCTGAGCGTCGATTTGAAGGATACCACCTAAGTGTGCTACTTTCGGCCTTCGTCGTCCAACTTGGGAATTCACAACACTCTTCAGGACTCATCGTCATCGACAGCATATCAGCATCCAGTGGTACTATATCCGTCTTTCTTGCTGATCGAAATAGTCGCGATAGGTGTCGATAAAGCCCGTCCTTTCCATACTCGGCACTACAGTCTGTCGCGGCGTAGGTTGATACAACAAATAAACACGGCTTACTGCACCAACCTACATTAGTCTTAATTAAGCCAGACAACCGCACAGTGCAAAGACGACTGCTTACTGGGATTTAGTCCAGTGAAACGCTTCCCGCCTCGGGGTTGAGCCCAACTCCCACACCGTAGATACAACGAGCCATTGCTTCAGGATCACCACATTTCCGAAGAGTGAAATGCGGAATATCCGAGCTCATTCTAAACTGCTTGAGGTGCATAACTGAAGTGGGATCTTGCATGGGCGTTTCGGAGACAATGTACATCGGCAGAGAGAGAAGGCAACGTTTCATCAAGAGATACCTGTTGCTCAATTTTTGACAGACAGTAAAGACATTGAAGGCTGCAACGTGGACTAGATCGTTTGAGGTTAATAAGTGATTATTTTGTTTCATTTTTCTGAGCGATGGTTTAAACACGGAACACTGGCTAGGGGACTGTCAGACGAGTTAATCGCACTGCATCATTCCGTGGTGAGAGTATGTGGGAGGGCCGGTGAGCAAAGAGCTGCAAGGGCGAACACTTTTTCCCGGTTGCTCAAGCGGAAGAAGGGTGTTTGATCGGGATAACTACCCTGGGTTTGACTCAAAAGCCTGACTTACAAGACAGTGGGGTGATGTGGGGTTCTGTTCGATGAAGCCGCCCCTAACATCTGACTCAAAGTCTGAGCCGCAAGTCAGCGGTTGTTGGGGTTTTTCTCGAGGGACCCTTTCCGGGGCGAATGACTCAATAGCCTGACCCACTTGGCTGCAAGGGATCAGCCTGGCCTGAGGACGCAGGGAGTATAGCATTACCGTCTCACTTCTAGTGCGGCTGCGCACAGCAGTTGCCCTTTGAGCAACTTTGGAGTCTTTAGTCTTAAAGTATTTCGACCGTATTGAATAATGCGCCGGCGGTCACAGTCAACCGCTAGGCGGTCGGATTGGGAGGTTTATATGGCCAACCTTTTCCAAACCGTCCTTCCTCGAGGGAAGCCAGCATCCCTTTTCCATAAATATTGATATGCTGGTCGCCTGGGGGAAACGCCTTACTGCCTTTACACTATCCTCACAGAGGACAGTACGGGTTTACCTCCAGACTGACGTGGTTTACTTGCTGTTAGTCACTTGGTGTATATCAGAAAAAAGAACTATGAAGCAAGAAACGATGATATCAACAAAATCTACTGACATCAATACAGGGAAGAATGTTGTTCATGGTCACTGACCGTTTGTTCTATATCAGATCAAATGAATGTCATTTTGAAATTTCTAACTACTGCCTAGCTGACTAAGTGAATTTAGATCCAAAAAATTGGGCGAAATGGCGTAGCGTGATCTTACCACCACAAACGGTACAAATCGGATTATGTACTCTAATACATAATACAGCTTGGGTGGAAAGTCCTATTTTACAGAACCTTTCGGTTTTTTTGGTTTCCTACAGCGCTGAAATCTCATTCCGAATCTCTAAAGAATAGGCGCACATCAGGTCGATATAAACATTGTGTTTTTTAACCATCTCCCACTTAAAGACATCGCTGACTAAAAGCAGACAACTTCTGACATACTGTACGCTTCTACTGAGGGAACCTTGCAAGCAGTAGCCATAGTAACAGAAACATCAGAAATATCACAATATGTCTGGCTACTTAGATTTCAACAGCTTTTTTGTAAGTTTTTTCTGAAAGTAAACTGATGTCAGCCGGTAGTGACTGCAGTAAACCAAAACTACCTTGTTATACATAAAATATACATACATATACATAAAATCTCAATAAACAAGCCGCAAGGTGAATGTGGGACTATACATTTACACTGCGCAGTTTCAACTCCTGTGAAAACGCTTATCCATTCATCTGCTGAATGTTTGGTGGAGGCATCAAGCAAGTTAAGATGTTTTCGTTTTCCTCGAGGAAGACATCACGGGAGATGCCAGAATACCTCCTTAGGAGCGGAACCGATGCAAATACTCTCGGATGCCATCTCGCTTGTTTAACTAAAATGGTTGTCCATTGGTGGCTTCTTTTCCCCTCTCTGGAAATCTTCAAACCAGCTCCCGGGATCACAACGACGTACCACTGTTAGTTCTGTTATAGCTCACTTGCTTGATAAGCGTCACCATGTGAATGCTGAAAAGCATTCAAATCACAACCGCATGGAGGATTACGGGTGTGAAAACACGGCGCAACAGCCCATTTAATCAACTCTATAAACTATAGGAAGCCTAGTCACATATAAGCAAACCATAGTAGGAGTCTCTTTTCTCCCTCATTAACCACTAAAGTACTCCAAAAGTCCAAGTTCTCCAATGATCATCTGCTGAATTTGCAGTACGAGGTAATTGGCTGATCGGAATAACAGAACGCCCAGCTCCACACAAACAACACAGTAAATGTACTACGGGGGATATAGCTGAAACGAGACTGCTTCTCCAACCACGACCCATGTATGGTTTCTCGCCTCCAAAACTCACTCTGCCATGGGGGAGTAAACACTCTGTTTTCTTGTGTGAATCATCGTTTCAGTTTAAGGTATCTACCTCGATATTCAACACTAGTTCTTTAGCTATAGATGGCCTCGGGGGGTGCCAACTACCGAGTATGTGAAGGTGAACATTAGGTGGTCTCACCTTGTCTATACATCTGATGAATCCTAACCACTTCGGCTTTCTAATTAATGTATGGCATTATTTTAAACGGCAGCTCCATTCTCGCGGTGACCATTCACCTACTTACAAGGATTACGCAACCGATTGACGGACATGTCTTAGGGTTATTGATCTTCCAGTTAGTGTGGTTTTCCTTGAAAGGAAGGCTAGAATTAACGATCTCAGTTGCACTACCAACTAACAGATAACCACTAACTTGTCGTTACTGAAGCGAACAATCACGTGTTCCCGATGTAAATACTACTTTACGCGATATAGTTAGCAATGTCAAGTGAAGTAGTCACAGAAAGGCACATTTAGCACACATTTAGCCCTAATGAGCCAGTCCCCATGGCACCACCCGGTTGCTTTCAAACTTTCCGTTGGTAGGTAGAAGGCTGGTAGTTAGGCAGTTATTGTCAATTTTTTACCAAGCCGGCTGAGTTGTCCTTGAGGAACTATCAGTATCTGGTTAGAAAGTACAAGCAATGCATACACTCATTTCAAAAGTACATTGGTGTTAATGAGAAACTCGACTGGATCTCTCGTTAATGATATTCTTTCGAAGAGTGTTCAGGGTATTATGTTCTAGCTAGAGAGTGCTTTTGATTTTATATAGCATTCGACAGCAGCCATGAAATCCTGTGGTGGTCTTGTCGGCAGATGTGCGGATTGAAATTAGGAACCGTTTTTTAGGAGAAGTCGTCTTAGATTAAAGTAAACACTATACTCCCTGCATCCTCAGGCCAGGTTGATCCCCTACAGCCAAGTGGGTCAGACTATTGAGTCATTCGCTTCTGAAAGGGTCCCTCGAGAAAACTTCAACAACCGCTGACTTGCGGTTCAGACTTTTGAGTCAGAGGCTAGGGCAAATTTGTCGAATAAAACCCTTCATCACCCCGCTGTTTTGTGAGTCAGGCTTTTGAGTCAAACCCAGGCTAGTTATCCCGACCAGACACCCACCCAGTCTTGCAGTAGCACTTTACACTTTGCAGGTGTGGAGCGCATGCCGAACCGTGAGGCAGAATTATTTCGATTAGTTATTTTTTGCATCACCACGAGGCCATATCCAAGAAGAGCTCTGTCGTCTGCGTACTGGATATCTGTGAGCGGACACCCCGGGAGCACTTCGACATCACAGGCATTAGAGGCTGATAGTGAGTCTTCCATGATCATATCAGCGACGAAGTTGAAGAGGAACGGCGAAAGAGGACAGCCCTGTGTGACACCACTTGATGTGGTGGACTCAGAAAGGAGCTTCCCGTAGACCTTTACACGGCCGCGGGAGTTGGCGTACAGCATCTTAAGGAGGGCCAAGAATTTATGGGGGACATCTCTGCTCAACAGACAATGCCATAGTGCCTGACGGTCCACAGAGTCAAAGGCAGCCTTCAGATCGAGAAACACAACCATTGTTGGTTGTTGAAAGCAGTATTGCCGTTCCAGGCTCTCTCGAAGGGTGAAAATATGATCTACGCATCCTCTTGCAGGACGGAACCCAACTTGGTTTTCATTGATCTATCTCTCCCTGTGTTCAGTCAACCTTCGAAGGATAAGGCCAGAGAGCACCTTCGATTCTACGGCTAACAGGCTGATGTCACGGGGGGTTTCGCACAGGGTCCGCGTACCATTTTTGAAGATTGGGCTAACTGTCGACATGCCCCATTCCGCTGGCACCCTCTCTTCATTCGGTATAGCTCCAATACCAGGAATTTTCCGCCTTCTTTGAAGAGGGCTGGATACAACCCGTCCGGTCCTGGTGTCTTGTCACGTTTCATTACGGATATTTCGTAATTTATTTCTTCTTCCGAAGGACGATCAAGATTTACGAGTAAACATCAAGCTTTGCTTGAATGCAGCGCATCCAGCTGTGTAAGACGAAGCTGTTCTGTTCCGCTATCGCTCTTCAAATTTGTTGTTGATGTGCTGCTTGAAATTCCTCTGCCTGCCTCTGAAACATCGTTGGTCGAAATGCTCCCGTGAAGTTTGCCCACAGACATTGAGTATGCGCACGATATTGCTATCCTTAGATCAACTTTTTCGAAAATGTAAACCATTTAAATAACCTAAATAGTTCTGCCGCACGGTTGGGTATGCGCTTCACACCTGCAAATTGTAAAGCGCTGCTTCAATACTGAGTGATATCAAACTCCAATCTCGTGCTTGCAGACGAGCCAATCGACGTGGTAGGTAAATGTGTTTATCCGGACAGTTGCATAAGTTCTGATGTACTCTTTGGAGGTGAGTTCACTTATCATGTAGCTGTAATTGCACTTTCGGATGAAACGTTCGCATTCGATCATTGATATGTGCTTCAATGCTCTTCACGCCTGACCAGCTAGCAGTTTGCCAAGTCATTCTTTCAGTTGTCAAAGTTCTGTAATACTTGAAGGTTGTCATAACAGCAAAATTTTTACCGTTCTCACCGTTCGACCTACATTCTTCAACTTATCGTAGTTGGGTTGTTTCAGAATGGGATTGCGGGCCATTCACTTTCGGTGAACTAGTCTGCGTAACTGTTAAGTGCACTCACTACCGCTATTCTTGGTTTTTGAGAGCTTGGATGTTCGGGACTTACTGGATCCAAAGGACGTCTCACAGGTACTGTAAGTGGATTTCGTTGAGCTTTCTAATGTGCCGTAAGAAGAGCACTCATGGTTTGTTACCCGATACTATCAACTCGAGATAGCTCAGTGGTTAAGGTGCCAACTTACTGAACGAGAGGTCCGTGATCCGAACCCAGCCTCTGCATCTCGATCACTCCTGTCTGGGCTTGGCAACCTAACAATATCTCAGTCCTCATGGTTTCTTTTGGTGGCATGGCAGCTATGTACCGAAAGCTTGCTACAGCTGAACGCTTGATATGGTTTAATTTTTATTTGCCCTACACCATCGAAAGCATCACAAAATTCCGATACATTACAACCCTGCTTGTGGTTTCCCCAAACACGTTCATATGAACCAGCCGGATTTTTGCCGTGATAGTCGGTTGTTATGCGCGTAGACGGGTTACTGCCGAAGTGGCAAAAATGTACCCAACCCGCTACACTGCAACCATCATTTGGAACGCAGGCATTGTTGTGAACCTTGGGCTGACCCACAGAAGCATTTATACGTAGGGGTTTTGCCGAATGTTCAGATAAATTAGGGCCATCTACGGAAAGCAGTATACGAATTTTCTGCTCGTGAAGCTTTTCTATCCAGAAGACGCCCGTAGTTTAAGAGATGACCCTCTGCAGCACCGGATCAACATACCGTCTTCGGAAGCACAAACTGTATCCGTGCAAATCGTAATTTTTTGGAGCGTGGCAGCCCAAATGCAACCTTGTGTCATCTAACGCCAATTATGAGCTCAGTGTAGGTAGTTCTAGAGATATGCATCCCGGCTTTTATGTCGGAATTAAAGGATGTGACAATCTGATATCGATTTAGGACAGTCGAGCGTCCGAGGATCAGGACACAATAACTCCTGTTTACTGAGTCCCAGGGTGTTGTAAATCTGTCGAAGAGGGCGTCCAGCTGGTTGATCAGAATGCGTGCCAGGATTTTTCCGGGACTAATTGGTAGTCATCCGTTTTCTATCGGCTTTCTTACGAATAGCACTATGAATTCAATGTCCTTGAATTTTTGTGGGGCAGCAGAAATTTGTCAAATTATGGAAATCCAGTGAACTCTGTATTATGCTACTGGTCCATTCAGTTTGAACCATTCGTGCCTTCTATGCGTCCGATGTCTCTTCAGAAGCTCTGAACTCGTGATCGGTATAGTGGTTTGAGATGTTGAATAGAAACTACATGTTTGGTCTATCAAGTTCTCTAATGCTCCAAAGATCTGATTTCATCGTCAACCTACATAAGAGATGCTTTGGCTCATTAGCAGCAACCTTTCGTTTTTCATTCATTTCGCACAGACGCTCCGAAAATGTGGTCTTCTCATTGCAAAGCTCCTCTCGAGCCTACCTGACAGATGTTAGCGTACCTCGGTGTTGTTTTGGTCGAACCAGTGAAGACAAAAGTGCAAGGTGTGTTAAATGAGACCTAGTCACACAGCTGTTCAGCCGCTCGAGGCCGAATGGTTAACTTTCCAGCCACTGGTCACAAATTTGCAGGCTCGAAACTCTCTCAGTTTCGTGAGGTTCGCACTGCTGAGGATTCACAATGGGGATGAAACATTTGTGCAATGCTCCTCAGCTTTTAAGCAAAGATTGGTTGCACTTGCTCAGTAGGATATTAAAAAAAGCTCCTCCTGCTACTTTCCAAAATGATTACCCACTTCCGCTGCTTATTCCAACAAATTGAACGACATGCTAGGGATAACCTCTTGAAACTCTTTTCTATTTGCGGTTACTAACTATCCTCATCCCCTGGGTCACCAAGCAGCAGCCCTATTCCTGGTACGATTTTTCGGAACAGCCTCACTGCTCCTGGCGATTCGATGCTTTCACCCATCTGGTTGCACAGAGCTAACCTGGCAGGGATCAGGACTCAGTTTTGAGATTTCTTAAGTTTCTGTGCACAGTTGGTGTGTTTTCAGCCGCGCTGAAATATGTCGACCGTATTAGGCAACGCCCTGGAACTCATGAGCGGCCGGTCGTTCCTAACCGTCGGAATATTTTCATAGAGCCTAACACTGTCGCTCCGATTATAAAGGACATGCTAGTCAGATGGAATGGTACGTTTCAGACATTTCTCGCAACGTTATACTGGTTTTATATCGGAACGATACCCTGCTTGATTCACTTAAATTTAGCTGTCAATAATCGCTTAGCCTACATACAGCGGCTACCGCACTGATGCTGTGGCTGTTCTCATAACAATATAAGAAACTGGACTAACATTGGGCATTCTGTATTTCCGTGGCAGCCCGGCTGTGATCCGTATGCGCTGCGGACTTACAGCTAAGTTGCCTTCCAAATATTTGTCACCTTCAACGGGTGCAGGATATAGACTTCGGGGAATTAATGCATTCGCTATTTAGCATAACATCAAAATTCGGGGTTTGCAAGAGAGCTTGTGCATCCTCGGGACTACCAGAAGTATACAGCGTACATTTCAGAAGCTATCAGCCTAAATCTTTCTCTAGTCTTTGAACCTGCATTTCGACTCAGCATTACTGTGAACCAATCATCTGCTCATTGTTTTTGCTCGGTGGTCGTAAGCCTTTTTGAACGGATTAGTAGGGCGTCACTCTTCCACCTTCACAAAGGCTGTCCCTATCTTCTGAACTTCCGACCCCTTAGCGCCTTCGCACATTCTTTAGGCTCAGATGGGTTACAAGTACCAACATTGTTTTGTCGAAACATTGTATTTGTCGAAACGTGGTTTCGATTCTACCCAATTTTCATTTGGATTTCCAGAGGACAATATGTAGAAAACTTCTAAAGCTGGTAAAATGGCATCTTTCCTAGCCTATCGCGCTCCATGTAGGGGGTTATAGTTACCGTAGAAACCGTTGTTCAAAGAAAACTTTTAAATAACAGCTCGTTGCCAAAATGGTCGTGTGGATTAATGACGGAGTTGCATTAGATCGGGGTCAAGTTATGAGGTACGGAAACTTATGTTGAAACCTTGCGCTGGCTTGAAACAGACTGCAGCAATTATACAACTGACGAATGCATTCAACACTGTCTGCACGTTCCCTTCCAGAATGCATTTTTACAGCTAAACCGACGAAACCAAGCACCTGTTTTGTAGGATTATGACGATAGTGATTTTTGCACTGGGACAATATAGCGCGCACTCATACGTTCACTGTTTTTGGAGCGAAAAAACTTACTATCTTTCAGTCCAAAGCGTGTGGAAGTCACAAATCGTGTTCCTCACTTCACTCAAACGACAACCATCAAAACCGAAACCTTGCCCATCGGGGAACGCATACAACCAAATAGGTGTTAGTGTTTGTTAGTTCCCATTCTTTTCTTTTGGATTTTATTATGGTTGAGAACAGGATATGTTGAGTTTTTTTAGCACTGCGCCCTTCGTGCTCGTGAAATAATAGGATGGGTCCCTGGGCTCAGAACTCTGTTTTGTTGTTGTGAGTCAGTCTGGACGTAGAGAACACTCACCTACGTTCAGACGTTTCAAACTATCCGAAAAATTTTTTTACGTAAGAAAGGCATTAGTGACTCTCACGCCAGCGGAATTATTGTTGTACTGAAAACTGGAATGTACTTCTCTTCAACCGAACTTATCAAAAACAAAAGTGTTTCCGGGCACATCCGTCATTAGATTTGTTGTACAATATAGCTTATCTTCAGAGCTGACTCATTCCAAATTGTACCATCGCTTGTGTGACCGTTGTGCATCTACCAATTTAAATTGTCCAACTAGATTCGTACATTCTTTCATTCTTATCCTTGTTGTAGCTGCAGTTCAAGAGGAAAGTCGGGATGCCTTGTGGGACAAGACCAAATTTGGAATACGCCATGCTGTCGAAAAGTATTCAGACTATGATTTCTTTCTGAAAGCGGATGACGACACATTTGTGATAGTAGAGAATCTTCGCAAATTACTCCGGGACCTTAATCCAAACGATCCATTCATCATGGGCAGGAGATTTCGGGTAAGGCTTTGTATCACGTGCATTTTTCTTACGCAGTCCTTGAGCGGAGTAAATTTGGCAAGTCCTTCTTTTGACCAACTATTCATTAGGCGTGGTTGGAGCGCGAATTTACTGACCGGAAGGTCCATAGTTCGAACCCAACCTTTTCCTGTAGACTCCCCCTGTCTAGGCTTGGGCAACCTGGCAGTATCCAAGGCCCCGTGCTTCCTTTGGGCGGCGTGGTAGCTAGGCACCGAAAGGGTGTTACAGCTGAACGATTAGCTTTTATCTTTTAGGCGTACGGTAGATAAGTCCAAAAGCCAAGTTGTTTGTATGATGTCACTGTAACCCAACCAACCAGCTCACCACGAATCCGAATGTAACACTTCTCATGTTGCTTAGCACTAGTCCCTAGTTGTGGTCTTCGTTAGGAGTATCAAACCGCCCACATACGTATGTCATTCACACACCAGACAACACGCTATGCGTCCCTACTTTTCTTCAACACAAATTTTACCTTCTTGTTTTCATCCTATGCACTAGACTTGTGCGAACGTGGTGGCTACGTATTGCGTTGACGGCTAACGGAACAGCAGAGGCGATCTGCTTGATGTCATTGAGATTGAGAATGTTTTGTCATACTTTTGCTGATGGTGCATAGCAGTATTTTAATGACTTCGAAACGTCCTATCAGGCTTGTTAATTGGTGAAAATCTTTTGCCAAAAATGCCGATTTGAATTTCTCAGTTAAAGATACTTCATCGAGGTAACCGGTGGTGATAAGGAAATGTCGAACTGTTCATCCTAACTTCAGGTCAACTTCCGGCCGCCTCGTTGTCAACTGCAGCACTGTCCCGATAAGGTCGAGAAGGCTTGAGTGAATGAGCTTTTCGGGATCCGACTGCAGATTTACTGTTCACTTATCGTGTCCTACATGATATTAAAAGGCTGACTGGACAAAAGATTCCGGTTATCTACTACCAGTTAGGTGACTCCTTGAATAATTCGGGAGCTAATTCGACCAGGCATCATACCCGTATGATGCATCAAACACAGTCATCCTTCCGAAAACGGGGGGCATAAACTTTTCGGAACATGGACGTTCTCTCGTTTCACATTGTTTCGAGCGAGTCTTCCATGTTTCTCTTTACGCTTCATGGTTCGTTTTATGGAGTCTTGACCCCATAGTCTTCTTCTTTGTGGCCATTACCATCCAGCAATTTTTCTTCTCACAGCCGCATGTAAAACAGGGCTATTTGTCCGGAGGAGGCGGCTATGTCATTTCCCGAGCTGCCTTACTTCGAATACACAACGGGTTGGCCAACGACACCAGATGTGCTGGGCAAGCACATGGAGGAGCTGAAGACGTGAGGCTAGGTAAGTATTCGTCTAAAGTAGATTATGTATCTTTCCCACCTTCCTACTCATCCCATGTCCCCGAAGACTTCAGCTGTGTCAAACAAGGCACAGTGGTCAGTAATGGTCCACTACCTGGCTACTGCTTTGAGCATCCATCCAGGATATCCTAAGGGTTGCTCCTCAGGTGCCAGGAGTTTGGTGGTGCCAGTCCTATTACTAGTCCTTATTAAAATGCCCTTGGTGTCCTTATGTCAGCGGAACACTTTTACACTGAAAATGCTTCACTAACCCCTAGAGCGTCATGTGGCGTGATTTGTCTTACAGTAGCTTCTACTTGTGGATTTCATCATGCAAGGCAAAGTCAACCTATGCTGGAAAATGGTGTAATTTCACAGTTATTTAAACTTGATTGGAAATTGTCGTTAGGTTGCATCCCCAAGTATTAAAAAAACGTCCGAACTCACAACAAGTAACCTGCCCGGGGCCTTTTCCTGAGAACTCGTCACTCCTGAAACCTCTCAACTTCAGTTCATGTGATACGAACTGCGCGGTTGAAGGATGGTGGTTTTCATTTCCTATTCTACTGTGAGCTGTTGATCAAAGTATTGTTGGTCAGATACTCACAGCTTTGTGGTCGAATGCTTATCGTAAAATCCATACCGGTGATATTACTGATAGCGTTGAGGTGGCTATCCAGTGCTTCTCGGTTATCAAGCATGCTGGATGAAATGTAGAAGTAAAACTTTAGAATAGCCTCAGAACCTAAACAAGTACAAGTTATTTCTTCATGGGGAAAGTTTGCATTGAGGCAAACATTCTCCTGGTCTTATCAAGCTTTTGTTAACGGGATCCTCCTTTGTTCTTCTCTTGCACTATCCATTATTCAATGTCGTCAGCTTCAATTTTGCTGATTATGGTAGAAATTAGGGCGTTTCTGTTTTCAGCTATCCCATATTGGACGATCAGTAGCTAGTTCTTTCCGTAGGACGTGTCCACCAGGTAGTGGTTTTGACATATCGTGAAACTGGTGCTCTTCATGTACTTGTCTGCTAGTAAAGCTGCAAGAATAAGTATTCCACGACATCAGGTTTTCTCTCAGTGAGATTTTCAAGCTAAACTCGTTCAAACGACTCATTTTTAGTGAAACCTCCTCAAGAAGGGGAACACCTATTCCCAAACGGTTCACTGTGTAATGTACACATTTCCACACCGATTTCATTTTAACGGAAGGCTCAACTAAAGCCAGGTAGAATCTCTGGTTTGTGGCATTTTTCCACTGAATCTGCAATCCTATGAGTGGTCTTATTAAAACACTACTACTATTATCGCTTATTTTTGAAGAGCATGGTCGCAGACATAAAATGCAAATCAAGCGATGAATGCGGAAGGGTTACAGGAGAATATGAGATAAAAGAGAGAAATGTCTCATTCGAAGTCATGCCACCAACAGTTCCAGTCAGATAAGATGAATCCCAACGTACGTAAGGATTTTGGTATGGAAACATGCGTGTAAAGTCTAACAACCGAAGAAAGGACAAACAATGCTGAATGCTCTTCAAGGCGCAGTAAGCGCTAGCACAGTCAAGACTCGCACATCAGCTCCTTGGTTCAGCTGTTGGACCAGGATATTGATGATTTGGATAACCTCAGGTTTATAGCATACTTTGGACATTTCGAGGCACCTTATTGTCTAGCCCAAGTGAGCTCAAATGCACCGAAAAAAAAGCAGCTGGACAACTCAACCCAATCCAGTGGCAATTTGCTCAGTGTACTTTTGTAAGGTGGGGTAAGATTGAACTCATGGTCTGCCTTTCACTAGAAACCTGACTACGTGTCTTGTCTTTGAAAAACGGCTTGGTAATTTTACACGCTGTTATAGTAGAACTATAAACCTAGTCCCCAAAGCGCTTATCACTACAGGAAGCCGTCCTTCATAAAGGCGGTACTGAACCATGTGAACCCTTTAATAGTACCTGAGTGCACAAAAGCCTTGTTCAGCCTCTACAAACTCGCTGCTACCACCCAAGTGGTGCAAAATAATGTATACATTTCTAATGTTATTGTAAACACTTATTTGAACTCTAATTCCTAATAGAACCAATTTATTTAGAACGACAGCTGTCAGCCAAGATTGGTGGCTCGTCTACATTCAGGGCACAGTTCGTTTGATAACCGATTCCGCAGTCAAATCTCCCTCAGAAGGTAACCCCAAATGAAGGCAGCAGTTGTCATGTGTTTCAAACACATTTCCCCCCGGTCAGAGCAGATTTGACCCTTTAAAATGCTTTCAAAACAGCCCGCCTAAATATTTACTGGCACTGTTTCTTGTTCTATACAAATTCTACAGAATAATGGTTGCCAAAACTCGCTCGAGCACAATACACCTCAGTCACTCATGGAACAGTCCGTTAATTGTGGTCTGCAAACGTTACCGTGCATTAAACACAGTTCACACAAATTTAGCTCCAGAACGGGTTCGAAACTTACGAGAAATGCATATTAATTTGGTGTCGACAGGGAACTGGGCTGAAATTCACCTAAATCTCTTTCGTAATATTCTTCAACTCATTCACTCATTGTGTTCTGTCAGGATGGTATGTATTTACTTAAACTGCAGCGCAGAGGCAATCATTCTTACCGCTGTCACGGCCTCTCCGATAACGACAATATATTAACCCGCTTCGCTCGCCTCACCACACACTGATTTGTGTAAAGGACGAAGCAAAGAGTTCTGTCCTGTTAACGTAGTCCTGTCTATGTTGTTCAAGGACATTGACAATGTTGGGTTCGTATTGGAGCAATCTATGAGCTACTATGACAGCAAGCAAGTGGAGTCACTTTGTGCTCTTGAGATGTACAAAACCAACAACCTGTTGTTCGATTCAGGTACACTATGCCATAGCAATGGATCCTAGCCTTGAGAAACGGACAAAAAACATCATAGGAAGAAAAGTCCTGAGCAAACGAGATCATAGCACAGCTGTAAGAGGACTTATGAAAGTCCAAAGTAGCAGACAAAAACTTACACGGAATCCCTACTAGATATGCGTGACCTCTAGGTCACTTTGACGCTGTTTGCTTTTCTTCTCCCCTCTCCGGTCCATCCACAGCTCCTTTTCCTCCGATGTCGGCGCAGATATTTTCGCATTCTAAAGTGTTCACCCAGTGAGTTCGGATTTCCAAAATCCTCACCCACAAAACGCGACGCCACTTACGTTAACGGCCAAATTGTTGAGTAGAATTTGATCTTTTCAGAGGCGAATAGCTACCAACCTGTTGTGTGCTGCATAAACGCCTGAAAAATATCTACTGAGTAAGCTCGTCTACGGCGTCTATCTCTGGAGTGCCAACTATCGACCAGTGAGCTTAGGTAACTAGAATCCGTTATATTCGTGAATCTGGTCAATTCTGTCGTACCAACCAGGTATATTAATGCCAAACAAGACGAAAATGTATGACAACTGCAATGAACTGCTAGTTTGGCAATATAAAACAGACGAAACTTCTTCAAACCTCGTGGATCTTTTGTTGATGGAGTCAGGCATCTCATTATTCTTTGACCAATCTGTTTCGTTTTCTGGTTCAAAGGTAAAACTAACCTTTTGTTCAGTTGCATCATGAAAAGCGCAATATTGACAGAAAATCAAACGACAGCTTTGACACTTACAGGGGACCTGGTAATAAGGTACCTTAACGAAGTGAACTAACGCTATGGTGCTAAGTTAGCTGACGAGCCGGTTTCTCGACAAAGAAGAAGAGACGGCCAGCATTGTATCTGCTCTGTTTCGAGAAAAAACAGCCCAGTACGACCAACCGTCAACTCCAGCTGAATGCCAATTTCTTTCTTGCTTTCACGTGTTCACACATACATATAGTCATGTAACTCCACAAATCGAGAATCGCGTAACACAGAAAAGTTTCCGATTCAATCTTGCTCACCTTGAAAGCTAGGCAATGAAGCCTAGCTATTTGGAATATACAACCGGGTTGGTTTTCAAAACAGCCCCAATGGATGAGGCCCGTTAGGGTTTACAGATTCTCAGAACATGCTCCAACATTACTACATGGGTCTGGCTTGTCAGTCATCAGTGATTCTGACCCCGCTTGACAGTCATCTGGCTTGTGGTTGTTGGTTGTGACTTGACTTCGGTTTTCCAGCTGGATATTATTAACCCAGATCACCTGGGAAAGTAAGAGCAATTATCACTTGTTAGATAGGCAAGTTTACAGTTCACGTACATATTGATGTAATCTGTTGGAGCCTCCTGCATAACACCCGCTTGTTGTTTGTTAGCGAAATGTTCTCAAATTACCTTAGTTTTCGCCAGTTCAACAACATGGGATCCAAACTTATTGTCCTTTGTGGAGGCACCATGAATTAAACTATCGTTGCCACCATTCTTTACACTCCCATCTATTCCCACCTTGTACGCTTGCTTCCCTAGTTTGCAAGCTATAGACGCAAACTCATGCACCGCCTGCACCCTGCATGTAATCTCAGTAGGCTCTAAGTTTGAAAGTACTAAGATAGATACTTCACGGGAATCTGATCTACCATACGGCACTTTGATAATAATCGGCGGCTTGTTTTCATCCTTTAACATCTGGGATTTTTTCTGAAAATGCGCTTCTCCGTTAGTTTACCGCATACTACTCCGAACACGCTACTTCTCTTTGAAACTAGCACCAGTCTAGCCAAAAACATCACGTGGGATTCTTTCCACGCGACTCAGTTAACTTCTTTCTCCAAGATTCTGCACACACCCTCGCTCATCATTGTCCGCGATTAATTGTCTCGATATTTTAGTGGAGGAGACTGTTCATAAGGCTTCCGGAAACTTTTCGACAGCCCACGACCAGTTTTGCCCTGCTTGATGCTCAGCAGCTAGACGCAATCTCCAATTCTCACCCTTATTGGTTTAGTATTTGTCGACTCGCCTGAATACCAGCGGCATTGAGTTAGCAGCTATTCTACTCGAGATTAAGAAATGTTTAGTAATCTGTCACCTCAGAAGACAGTTTTCGTGTACTTTGAATTCGGTCTTTCGTGCCCATCGCACTTCTGCATTCCATTATATGCGGACATCATGTCTCAGATTGAATAATCGTCAGGTCAATGACTGACTCTCTTGTTTCACTCTGAGCCACCTTTCCCTGCACACGCACATTGGGTAATGCTTATGCTCAGATTAGTCGTCATAGCTGATATGAGGCGTGTTCCTCTCAGGCCACTGTTTGCCCTTCATTCCTGACTCATGTGGCTAATACGTAGAATCACTAGCCCATAAGTAGTGTGTGATACCAACCGCTGGAATAACAATTACGGGCGAGTTTCTATTCCTTCCTCGATCAACATTTTTATGAATTTACTAGGCCACAGAAACTTTATCAATTCTGTGTGTAGACCTTTCTGAAGTCTAAGGTATCATCCTTGAAGAAGAATTCTCTTTGGACCACAAGAAATGTAACCTGGTTAAGTATTCACCCCGTGTGTTACACCTTTAACAAAATCTCTGCATTGGACTCAAGTTTTGCTTCCAAAAGACCATCGTGACCGAAAATCGATTAGATGGCTATCTTGAGGGATTTGCGAGTCCAAAATCAATCTGACTCAGATGTCACATGATCCCACCGTGGCAACAGCACCAGCAACTCACAAAAGCAAAAAATCCACTGTCCGCATCCATGCCAGTTTGAATCATTCCGTTTCATCATGGCTTCCTTAAGTTGGAGGGCTACGGTTGATTCTGCACTCTTTTTCCAGGGCACTGCGCGGAAGTGGTTGGCGTTCGAATTATGGACAGCTTGGACGAACATGGTCTCGAACGATTCCATCCCTTTTCACCAGGCTCCATGATGAGCAAGAGCCTGCTGGAAGCCACACACTGGTTTATGAGCTACAACTATCACAAGGTTCAGACAGTACGTCTTTTTCTTCGATATTCATGTTTGTTTACACTTGACTGCTTTCTCAAGGTCGTCTGGTAACAAAATGTATTCCCCCCTTCCCGCAACAAGTAAACTCAGAACACCCTTCATCACCCTTCATCAGTCGAAAATACGGACGAAAGAAGGAATTGTAACTACAAATCGTTTAATGCTCATTTTACTGAAAGTTCTTGCCTTAGTTTCTTCAAATCTGCTGCAAGTTTCGACTTTTACTTCAACTCTAACTTCCCTTAGGGATGAGGGCGATTAGGTGAAGGTAGATTCCTAAACTATGAGACGACACTGGACATGCGAACGAATGACATCATAAAGAGGATCATTCCGGTTGAGTCGAGTTTACTGGAAAAAACGCCCGCATACTTCAATCCCATCCCCTCAACTGGTAGTATTATTGAAATATCATGTGCTGGGACAACTTAACTGTTGTCGTAAACGAGAGATTGGGCTGAGTTTCCCATGAAAACCAAATTGATATGCGAATGAGTGTATTTGTCGAAATCTGTCTAGTTTGGGTTGACGGAAATTCGGGGACTGCGCATACCTGATGAGCCCAAGAAGGGCCAAACTGGTCGTGTGTTGTCGAAGAGTTTTCAGCAACCTTATGAGTAGCTTTAGCCATGGCAACTCAACTATTATGCTCTTTGGCCATGTCGTGAATGTCTCCTAGCCTCATCGGCCACACAGTCTAACCTAACTAAATCAATTTATCATGGAAAAAATACACAACAGTTGAAGAAGGTTATTTGAACCAACTTGATCGAAACAGCTGAGCAATGCACCGATTGTCTGCTTAACCCTTCTGACTTCTCAATCGCCTTCAAAATTTTCCCAGTAGTTCGCAATCCGTCATGCTCTAATTGTCTTTACATTCACTGGATCGGTTGCAAGGCTTGCTCTGGCACGTTGAAATTTCTTTCGGCCATTGAGACTGTTTGTGTTATTGGAGGAATGCTCATAGCTCCGGTCGCACATGGCCGTTAATCTGTTTGCTGAGCTGGAAGTTTTGGACGCAAACGTTTCACCGCCAGTTGAGCGCTTAGTGGGGTAGTGGAACCGCCCAGCTGAGCTCACAGATCAACGGATATTATAGTATTTTTTTGTGATACCGTGCTTCGCTTTGCCCGGTCTCGTCAGATGGGGTTGTAGTCCGCACGAAAAATCAGCAACCGTGCTTGACCGTCAGCCAATCCGCCTTTTTGGTATCTATCCTACACATGGTCATTTTTATTGAATAAAACGCGTTTGCAAACAGATAATGAGTCTCAAACTAGCTGGTAATCAACCCTACACGCAGTACTGCTAACAAAGCAACTGTAACAAGCTCGTTGAGTGACGCATGTTCCTAATGTGCCCGAAACTGGACCAGGATATTGCACAAGCAGAGGAAAAGCATAACTTTTTCAGGCCTCTGGGAGTCGAGGTCAACCGTACACCAAATAACGAGGTCTGAAATAGCACCGCTTGCGGAACGGAACAAAGGTAGATATGGGTGGGTAAATGCCGTTGAAGTAGAGCCGCCTTAAGGTCACACCCAAAAAGGGCTCACGTAATTGGTCGGTCAATGAGGTGAACATCAGCAGGGCTAGAGAGAAAGCACACAGCCAAGGTTGCCATGCTGTCAGGCCGCGCAGCCGCTGTGATTTAGACACGTGCTTACGGACTTACAACCAAGAGCAGGTGGTGACTGAAACCTCGAAACAAGCTATGTGAAAGGTCCCGGATAAACATGTCGGGGAGAGTTGAACTGTGAATTACACGAATCATTTGCGGGTGGATTTTGAGAGTCCGAGGGATTTCCATCCTGTGGAAATACAGCTAGGCTCTGTTAAGTGCACAACTCATTTGGACGGTAGATTCAAACGGTGTTTAGTGACACTATTATTTATCAGGCTTTCCAAGGGAACACCCTGCGCCATGGCTGATCGAAGATTAAATTGAGTTGCCATTCAATTGATTCAACTACTTCTCATAAGTAGTATGAGGCCTTCTGTCAGTTGTCAGGTTAAGTTCGTTCGTCCTGGCTCATCATCGTTTTTTCTGGCGGAATCGCTAACTCTACTGATGAATCTGTGATTCGTTGACTTTTTGACTCTATTTGACTTTGAAAGATGAGTCAACCCATCGGACTGACCAGGGGTGTCCTTCCTAGAATGATGGTTGGTACTCCAAGTGGTGATCACCTCTGAGGAGTGAAAAGTGTTCCGTTTGGATCTCCTAATTCAACATTTTGTCGTTATTTAACACAGACAGTAAGTAAGCTGAGTTGTTTTGAGACCCAACAGCTCTCCTTTCTAAATGTACCACTCGTACGACTTACTGGGTACAGGGGATATTGACATTTGCCTGTTTATTCTGGTAAAATGGGCTGAAAATGCGGGTAAATCAGAGGGTAAAATCAATCACGCGGGTCAAAATGTGGGTAGTTAACACGATCCGAATTTGGCTGTAAACACATGCATCCGTACTGAAACTCAAGAAATTCTGTGGTGACAAGCTATGCATAAATCACTCGCGTTTCAAGGTCACTCTACTTTCTCAACTAAGTTACTATGTCTGGGCTACACCAAATGCGTAAGCACTGGACTGGAGTTGTGCCATCGGCTTTACCGGGCTTCGTTGGCTGTCCTAACGTAATTACTTTGGATTCCTAGGAGATCTGCAGTTGCCTTGTTCATCCTTGCCCCGTAAATGAGATAAAGGCGTGAAGATGTGGTGTATGGAATCTCTTATTCCGGGTACGAGTTTACGTAGATTTACTTGATTATCGAATGGAATCGCAAGGTTTTTCTCCTTTACTTTGTTTTGGTGTGGAATAAACAAAGATCACTGCACGCATCGATTAGATGGCAGTCGAACGCACGTGACGACGGGCAGCTTTCGTTTCGCCCATCCTATGTAGGTGTACCGAAAACATTGATCGAGTTTGGCGTTTCCTGCGTGTCGCTGGAATGCATCATCGTAAGGTTGCGTCGAACCATCGTTGAGGGTGACAAACTGCTTCAACCAGCAGTTGTCACCACACTGTACCAAACTTGGCGTGACTACAGCGATTATTTGGCTGATACGACAAGACTTAATTTACTCCGGAAAGGATGAAGCAGATTAACTTCTAATCAACCGTTTGCGACGCCTTGTAAACCATTATGGAAAATCACCCTCAAGACGTTGTTCCATTATCCCCGTAGTACTCCATGTAATGAATGTTTGCCAGCTTCGTAAATCAGTGCTTCGGTACTGCAACAAATCGGATGCTAGTTTGGACATAGATTGCTCTGAGTGATTTGATATTTTCATTGGACCTTGAACGAAAATCACACTTTATGACCTATTCACAATAGTTCTTGTCCAGCATATTAACACCACACACCGCTCAAATACGAAAGTGCTTGCGGCTTCAGTCCTAACCCAGCAGTTGCATCCACTGTGCACCGGTGAAATGACACCTATCTCGCATGTTAAATAACTGAATTTCGCATCCCTGTGCTGATGAGGATAAACATCACTGACCAGTAAGGAGGGAACTCGAATATTGTGCCTCCTCGTTAAGAGATCAGCAATCGGAATAAGTCCGTTAAGACAGGGAGAGGACTTCATGAACTAGAATGTATAGATTCAACGATCTTCACAACTGTCTTCTAAATTATCCGGTCAGTTTAAAAGTTTGATGTCTTAAAAGTGCTCCTGGAATCCACTTAACAGCATTTCTGATAGGTACGTCGTCGATCGACACAACCGAGAAAGTTACCATGTCATCATTCGAGGCATCTAATGATGCAGTAGCGCTAACGCGCTTTCCTTCTGTGATCAGTTGATCTGGGCTCAAATCCCCATACATGTCAACCACTGTCTTGTATATAAACTCTCAGTAAGGCTCAACTCGGGGTTGCACTGGGTGCTGATTTGGATTGACCAGAATGATCTACTGGAGCTGGAGATTAACTATATATACAACAGTAATACGTTTACGACCCAGTCAATCTACCGAAATCAGTATTTCAGTTCCGTCGTGCTTTGCTCGCTTTTGTACGGTCTATTATTTGATGTTGATCATTTGTGTACATTGTTTTACCTTTTGACATTACTGTGACAGTCAGTGAATGCGGCTAGCTAGACACGAATTTGTAATACGAATCGAACTTTTACAACCACTACTTATCTGACCATAATGAAGCCATCTTCATGTTGCACCGAGAGTGAATACCCTCACTGCACGTGGGATGACCGACGATTTCGTCGATGTATACTCATTTTTCTCCCCGGTGTTCTATAACAGTGGTATTGTTAGCCGACGATATGGATGCAACCAAGCTAAGGAAGGAAAATGTGAGAGTACAGTCAACCTAAGCTTGACCGCTTTATCTGATAGCTGCTCGCATCTATTCTTAACTTATCTATTTTATTTCGACAGGGCATTGAGTGCTGCAGTGACTACGCCGTCACCTTCCACTACGTGGCACCGAGTGATATGTATGTCTACTATTATTTTCTCTATCATTTGCATCCCTATGGAATTCACCGAGACTTTCATGATGTGCTTCAACTATGCAAGCGCGTATTGATCAAAGGAACAATTTGACCTTTTCGGAAAACGTTACCATTATTTTGACCTAGTTTCGCTGCTTCCATTCGAATTTTGTTCGGCTGAAGATTTGCCACTGTGTAGCCGATCATGTCTTTTTTTAATTATTTCACAGAGTGCTCCGTTTTTTATCGGCCAAGGAAAACGAGGATCCTTTTTTGTGCAGAGATAACTTCTTTTCGTATGAAATTTGTTTTGTCAAATTACGTGCGTACTGCTGACAACTACTTCGGGATTGAGTCACAATTTCACAGCTATCACTGATGGTGCCTACTGATGCGAAAGCGAACCTAAAGCTCGTCGTAGTTTGTTCACTCGTATATCTGCAGCTGTACTTCTTAGGTTGTCGCCAGCGAAGACCTCGTTATTCATTATCAGGTCATCATCAACACCAGTGTTGAACAGCGGTGCTCGATTGCCGGAATAGGAGACCGCCGATGACGGGACGACCAGCCGCCGGTTGCTTTTTCTCTCCACCAGCCTAGACTTTGTATCCTGACGGGACTCAACGAAACCCGGTAAATTTATGACAAGAAGACTGATATCGAGGTGATACAGGGTAAACAACAAATGTTTTCTGGAGCAGTGAGACGATGGTCGAAAACGCATTTGGTGTTGCAGAAAATAAGATTATTTATCTGTGTTCCAGAGCTGATCTTTTTCGCAGGAGGTGCTTGCTAACTGAGCAGATCGCAAGGACATTGTACTAGGTTCAGTCGGTCCAATAGACCTGAGTGCTGTCAACTGGTATTCACCGCTGAGCTTCGCGAGCGAAATTGCTATATTCGGGACGTAAGAGATCAGGAGTGAGCTTCACAGGTCTGAAGCAAAATTGCAAAGTCGTCATATTCTGTCGCAGTGCTTGTTAAGACGGGCCACTACAATCACACAATAGGTGCTCAGGAAGCATATATATCATTTATCTTGCTTGGAAAGAATATATAGCTGGACGAAAAAGGCAAGATTTGGCGAAGGAGTACACTTTTCCTAGAGAGACTAGACCTGTACGTTTCCGAAGGATGGTTGTTAGTAGGACAGGTCCATATAGTTTTCCGTGGTCCACATTCTAACCATGCTAGGTTGCACGAAATTGTTAGTGATTCTTCCAGTTTCATAGGTTATTAAATATCCGAGTTATCAGTCTGATAGAAGCGCAAACTACCGTCACACTCTGACCTAATCTCTGGTAAACAACAAACAAAATTGATCTGAGTTTAAGAGGACTCATCTGCATACGTTTTTCGGTATCCTGAACTGTGTGGTTTAGCTGACGCTACCCGATGAATGAACAGAATATCCTTGCCGTGTCGTGATTATTACTATATACCAAATAAATACACAGGCTATGTAAATGGCGAAATACAGTGAATGCAAAAACAACGGAACATAGTTCAAGATGAGCAAATCCACTCCTACTACTGTAATTTGCCCGTTTGAAGTGAACGTTCGGAACAAAAGTTTGGACCGTAAGATGCCTCTCATGAAGTTGATCCTTTGTTCGAAAGACTACTGAATTTCAACCGCTGGACCAACGTCATGCAAGTGAGAATAACTGTTGTAGAAATTCAACCACGCATTTTTCACTGCGTGTGCGTGTCACGTGTTGAAAGTTCTTGATCGGAACAGTTCCACATTTGGGTCCCTAGAAAGCAAATCAACAATTGGAATCTCGTTGATAGGATCACTGTCATCTGCACATAGTTCCATTGTTTGACTCATTCTGCTTACCATCGTAAAGCAAAACGGTAAGAATTCATATGGGTACATCATTTGAATCTAGGATCACTTGGATTATTGGCGTATCTAATTGCTTGGTAGCCGCATGGCTACATGATTCGCAGCTGAGCTATTCTGTCTTGCATTCCTTGAAGACCATCTAGTGACGTAGCGGATATTCCTGTCTCCCAAAGGTTTCACGCCTATGGCTCAGCTCCGTCGCAAAGGAGAATGTCTACGAGACACTGTCCGAATGAAGTGTAACCATCATAGGGCATTGTCCGAAGCTAATGAAACTACCTGATTTATCTGTTCGACTGTTCGGGGAAAGCGTAGAGGGTGTATTCGAAGATGTACGCCAGGATTTTGTACCTCTCAGGTTGAAAGTCTCCGTAAGATCCCACAAACGAGTTCGGCAGCAAACCATCGACGCAAGAACAACTTGGTTGATTGACTCCAAAAATTGAGGTAAACCCTCTGATGTTGCTATCATTGGCCCGGAGGCGCATACATCTGCGACCTCTTTAGAGCCATCACCATCGAAAGTAGATCAATGTTGACACCAGTGGTTCTCCATCGTACAACCTTGTTTTATTTGATTCCCTATTGTGAGGAAGGAATAGAGGAGAGGGATTTAGGGGCTGGCTAACTACCAGCACATCTGGAGTGTGCGTGCACCTTAAGATCTTCATTCAGACAATTTGGAAAGAGGCCAAAAGTACGTCAGTGATATAGGTTAGGAGCCTTATCTTACAACATCTCTAGCCAAGCACAGGGAGAGTCACGAGGACCTAAAGAGATGAAGTATCGTTATAGGTGTTGGCGGTTGCTGAGGTTTTGCAGAATGTACACTCACATGACTCTCGTTTGAACAGTCGTTCTCCTGTCCTGGTGCAATCATTCTGGTGAGTTCACACCAAAAGAAGTAAGCACTTGACTCGAGTTTCGCTCTTATTAGAGCTCATCAGTAGTGCATATCCTTGACGGTGCCGGCGGGGTTTGAACGCCGGATAGCTGACATGCGAGGCGAGCGTGTTACCACTACTCCAGCAACGCACGCTAGGAGAATATGAATTTTTACGTCTGAATAGTTGTGCGCTATAAACTGCTCATGGCTCTGGCCAAACTAATCCCCCCATAAATGTTTATATTCCCAACGCTCGAACTATCGTTTTCCCGGGGGAGTAAACAAAGCACCCGCGTCTTCCTCCGTCCAAGCAATCACCATCAAGACTAAATGTGAACGCGTCACTCAAACAGGTCATCTTTCTTGGCAGTTTGTCTGGTGTCACAATCAGTTTATCATTCATTGCTATCAAATACCCTACACAAAACAACTGTCAAGAGGATTTTAATATGTGGAATGTTCCGGTTGAACTAGGCACCGTTTTATTAACAGTAGAAGCATGTACAAATCCCAGTTCACGTTGCACTTACGTACATAATCTTACCCGGTGGTGGTCTGGTCGATTACAGCACAACAGCAACCACGCACAACTAAACAAAACGTTTTCAGCAGGTTTCAAGCATCTGTGGGACTACCTGACTGGGAATTCCTGTCTGGCGGGCCAGTCAATCGACACAACCAAGGTGTGTTACTGGGTCGTTGTTCTAGGCGTCAGGCTTTCCGCTCACATCACTCAAGAGCGAACGTGTTCACCTGTTCAGACGTAAAGTGTCAGATTCGTCCAGCGTGCGCTTCAGTCAGCATATTAATAACATTTCGCTCGGCCGGGGTGATAAATGTGTGTCGCCAATTTCATGAGTGACCGTTCATGTTTAAAGACAGTGGTCGACGTTTAACATGCTGTGTCATGGGCAGACTACGCTAACAGTTTCCGTTAGGACAAGGGCGCTCACTCATTTGCATATCAATATGGTTTCCAGGGAAGACTCAACTGAATCCCTCGTTTATTATATTCTTCATCAGGATTCAAGACATCACGAAGGAGAGAGTACATGTGTAGCGAAAATGATTCGACTCAGCAATAACATCTGGTTTTAGAAAGCATTTCGAACATACACACTCTATCACCAGACGAGGGTGTAATTGCACAACTTGGCCTGTTGATTAACGAAGGATGCTAGGAAGTCTATTATTTGGTATTCAAACTTCTATGGAATTTCGCTACTGAATGGATACTCAAGTGACTGATCGTGACATGTGGTAAGCAGACATTTGCACACTTCAATTCACGATAACACATGAATACTGGACCACAAAGAAAAAGCAGGCTATTTTGGGCATTTATAACGTGAACTCAATATTGGACTTGTTACGACGACCCTGGGTTTTGGTGCCGGTTGACAGTTGTGTACGCCGTAGTCCATCCATCTTCTGTAGGTGGACGCAGGCTGTAGAGTGCACGTACAATTGCCATCGATATTTGGCGATGAAGTGCGCTTAAAGCTATCCATCGAATTCCAACTTAGATGACGAAGACTCTGATAAGGTTGCTAAACGATAGTGCTTAAAATTCAAAGGTGTCTCTCTGGGCGGGAAAGCTTACCATCACACGTTGATTCACTTGGTTTGCCTGATTTTTCCGCGCGAACTTTTGTCAAGTCGAATCGGATTCATCGGCGTAAGGTGTGGTCGGTCTATCACGATTGTTTGTGCGGCTGTTTGCTACAATTGTTTTCAGTTGGTTAAATCATGTTGACGCTTTCGGAGAGGGGCTGCTGGGCTGTAAAGGAATCCGATATCAGTTTCAAGAATATCATTTACCGTTACAACCTACTTACAATCGTGGATCCCTGAGATGAACTTGATGCAATGCAGCAGCCACCAACTGATTTATGCGAACATCTGCCAGAACTATTCAGATGGACCAAAGCGGTGTGAATTTAATGAAAACTAAATCCACGCAGCTGATTGTTCTCACCTGAGTGACCATACTATCGCGTCTGTTGAAAACCATTGCCAGAACATGCTGATTATGGACAATCATGGTCGTAAGCAAAATACTGAGCATGTCATCCAACAAGAAAGTGTGTGAACAGTAAGTTGAAATGGCTGATGAAAGGATATTCGTTGCGCTGATGGGATCAAACCAATGCTTGCACAAAGAGATGCGAGACAGCAGTAAAAGTGTTTCTGATCCGGTAGGAAACAGACACATACCACCACGTCTCATGAGATCCTCCCATAAGGTCTCTTATGAACGACGGGTGGAGCGCAAAATAGGTGCATGAATTTCCCACGGAACCATCTCAGACCAGCTGATCACTAAATGCTTGGCTATTTCTCGGATAGTGCTTAAATCCGTAAACATAGTCTCCTTCGGGTGATCTATCACAAGTTTATCTCCCGCTGGCACCATCTTTATGCAAACTTGCGAAATCACTCTGTTTGATAGTGCTTGCCAATACCCATCGGGTAAACGCTTGTATAGCTCAAATAATTTGATTAAACTACAGGTAAATATGACGGGATTTTAGGCTCATCCAATTCTGCTAGTAAGCGCCATCTGTTAGTTCCGACCTTACTCATCTCTCGGTGGAATTCGACTGGTTGTCCAGTTGTACGGATTAGCGCTTGCTAATTGTCCTTCAGTGAATGAATGAAACCTCTGTGTCGATGAATCTAGACAGATCAAACCTTCAAAGAAAAGGATACATATTGAGCCGAAAAGTGCTGGATCGACGGTATCTATTTAGCTACCCGGTAACAAGTGTGCTCGCAGTCACATGCATACGATATAAGCCGCTGTGTATCCTCGCGAACCGTGGATAGTTTAAGCGGTATGTAGTATGTCAAATGATTGTTTGTTGTTTAGTAAATGTCATCGCACCGATAACTATTGATCAGTGACAACGTCAATAGTCTCGTTAAATCTAAGTCAAAAAGAGCTGACGGCTTTTTGGACGAGTTGTGGTCACGACGAACGGCGAGTGACTATTGATAATAATAATAATAATATTCCTAATACAGATCGGGGGTTTGCTACTACCGGAGAGAAATCTCATTTATTTGAACCTGCAGTCGACCGCGTCAATCCAGAGATGGATAAAAACTGGTATAATCTGACGGGTCAAAAAGAAAACCAGTTTTTCACATTCACGAGACACGAAATTTCCACGACGTTCACTGAGGGTCAAAATCCTACTCCTTGCACTAGGAGTGTATAATCCACCATTTGTAATTTAATACGAGGATTCGGTCAGTGTGAATACTGGCCTTGAGGAACTGTTTTACAATGCGATTCAGCGAAGTGCTGTAACAAAAAACACAACCTAGTAACCACACTGAAGCATAAAATATAGCGTCCAACCATTATCGTATGCTACGGTTTTGAACTGTGCCATTAGGCTTGAACAAATATAGATTTAGGCCAATAGAAAGCTATTTAATGCGAGCATTTTCTGACACTAAAGGTCTTAGCATTCCTTTCAAATTTCCAGGTGGTGTGATTCACGATTCAGGTCGTTATCGCTTGCACGTGGATGCTATTCATCCAAGGACGTTTCACCATTTTCGTGTACCCTTAGAATTCAATAGATTTGCAACTATTTTGTACATTTAAACTAAACCAAGGATTCTCAAGTGCTTTTAGGCAGTGGTCAGATGATCTGAGGAGAAAGCAGAAGTCTACTTTTTGACCTTTAAAAAACCATTCTTCCAGATCCACGCCCCTCTTTTTCTCAACATAGATATGCTTGAATCAGTGAGAAATCTGTGGCTCACTTCCGTTGACCTTGGTAGTCTCTCAACCACCTTGTGGATACTAAGTTCTCAGTCAGTATTTGAACTTGCCCAGACGCCTTCATCGTTGATTCGTCTGCCATGCATTAGCTCTGTCTACAATGATCGATGCCCTTACTTCTAGTGCAAATACCTGGTCATGGTTAACAGTGAATCTCATCGACAGCTGACCTAGAGCTTTACAAACGGCTTGTATGCCAAAGAGGTGTTTCCCAATTAGCAACAGAAACCACCACCATAACTGGTGGTCATTGGATCATTTCGATCATTTGTCTTGGGTGTTTCCAATAGGGTTTCGTGTGGTAAGACGATTGAATTGAGACTGATGTGAAATCCAAGGATATTCCATACACCGATGGCTTCAGTCACCAGCATACCAAAATCTACTCTGAACCAGACGGTGTCACGGTCCTAAGAGTCATTATCCCCGAGAAACCTAGGACGAATGTGGTGGTATTTCGAATGGCACTGTATGCTAATCCCTTTGGATATGAAAGTATTCTGTTCAACTGACTATTTATTACACACTCGTTTAAAGCAGAAGGACGTTTCAATAAACTGCTTTGGTAGAGGCTTTTTTGGTTTCTCTTTTGTTGATTTACGATGCTGTTTTCCCTCAGTTATATTCGTTTACACGTATTACTGCTTGAGAGGTATGTAATTCGGAAAGTTAAACTTATCATATTCGTAGAGTCCAAAGATACTTCTAACCGGCCGCTGTAGATTGCAATGTTTGAAATCTAGTGTTTTTGTTTCAAGACAGCGATTGTCGACCGTACGAAGTAAAACGATATTCGGTGTCGATAGGGACAACTTTACCGAAAATAGTGAATGTTCTCAATAGCTAACGTTCCTGGTATGAACTGAGCCGTTTAGCTACGATTACTTCGTATCACGATAAACACATATGCTTTATCCAGGGTTTCGTTTTATATTAAGCGTATATTCAACTGAGCACATGCTGTCCGTCAGATATCCAGGTAGATAAGCCTATACGCATGTGTCCAGTTAGAATTAATTTCGTCTGTCTCACTAGGTCTCAGGACATGTTCACCACGAAGTGCACACGTTGTGTGTTCAAGTATGGTGCATTCAAGTTATACTTCAGTAGTAGCAAGTGAAATTCCCGCCTTTTTTTCATCAGTACTTTTCAGAAAAAAATGAGCGATCTATACATAAACACACGACATGAGAAACGTACTTTTGTTCATTAAATGTGGACTAACTGATGACCAGGAGAGAGCTTCATGATTATACAGTGATAAAAAACTGCAACCATCCAAAACCAAGCCACATATTGCTACGGCAGGGTTCTGATTTACCAGTTCACTATACAGGCGTGCAAGCTAGTCTGAATTAGTGAAACTCCTATAAGGTTTACAATCCTCATTATAACCTCATCCATTGACACTTTCCTTCGTCACGTTGATTTGCATTTCAATAACGGGCACTCAGTATGTTTAAAGCAGATAACGTTAGCTTGACAGTCGTTCACACTAACCTACCAAGTAGAGAAACTGATCGGCGTGTTGGTGCACATGATGATTTGGCGATCCCCCCCCGTATGTATGTGATTATCGCACAGCCAGAAATTGAGGTCATTCTTAGGCCACTGTAAATCAGAGCCTGGTGAAACTAGTCTGCGAAATGTGGTTGTGCCGTTCAAAATCTGTCTTGTGGGGACGATTTGCTCCGCCCCTTTGGAAACTTTTATTGAGTTTTAATGCAGTTGCATTGCTTTAGGGACAAGCCAAAACCGATTCTAATCGGTTTTCAGCCCACTTGATCAACTTCCCATCTATATCATTGCTCGTTCTTGATCAAAATGGGATAGCGATGAAGCACACAAGGCTTCTGCCTGAAAGGTATGCGTAAACGCAATTTTGGGCAGAACTAGTGAGCGCATCGTATTCTGTGAAGGGTATTCATGTCTGTATGTTGACTAATCGGCCCTTATGGTGTATCGCATCCGTTCAACATCCCTGATGTTATGCACATAAGACATTCAAACTAGCGGCTACACCCAGGATGGATAAACTTTAGACGTTTTTGTGCTGCTGGAGAAGAGAAAACCCAGACTAAATGGCGGGTGCTTTCAGTAGTGTTTCGTCCAGTACGTTCACTAATTTTCTAAATATACCATACGGGTCGTATTTGGACATATACAAACCCCACTGTGCACAGTCCGTATAAATGAATTTTCGGTCCAGCGTTCTCTCGGTAGGGGAGCTAGTTTTCAGAGTGTTTGGTGTCTTGGTTGGCGACTCTCAGAGAGTTTGTTTCTAGACCTCAGTCAACTTTCAATTTCAAAGACTGTGACTTTTTCTATGAAATATCCTCCTGTCCATTCAATTATAACGATATCAATGCAAGTGGGTATCAAAACCACTAATTCCAACATATCATGCAGTCGTTTCACTGTCTACAATATAGTTTACCAAAAATTGTGCTATGCTCACCTCAGTTTCTTTCCACGCATCACCACGTAGTTATCAGATCTCGTTAGTCGTCCACAGAACCGTCTTTCCAACTTAACCGCATGCAAGAGCGGACCTTAAGTGCGTACTTCTGCATTTGTCCAGAATACAGAAAACTGTGGCCCCATTTATAGCACAGGCACCAGCCTACAATGATGCGTCGACATAGCCTCGTTCCTAGGTACATCCGTTTTCCACGATTTTATCCATTCTGGTTCTAATTTGACCAACCACATTTTCCACACATATTTGAATCCAGCTGTAAACCAACAAACTCTTAAAATAACCTGATACATGCTGAAACGGGGGAGAAAAGCCATCAGGGGTAGCTAAAATTAGACGGAGGAATCAGCACAGCTTTGGCAGTACGATATTTTTGCTTACTTAGCATTAGAGGACCATGTTTCCGCATAAAAACTGTGCCGAACTGTTTAGGGAAAGCTCCACTTTAGACAAACCGCTCCTCTCTTTTGTCCATCTGAAATGTCACCGAGTTTGTTTTATTATCATAATCACTCCACACTTGCATAAGGAAATATTTTCGTCCGTAACTGTTTTGAGGACGGCTTGGCAGCCAGAGATGCTAGAGACAACCACTAACCTTATTGGATATTTGTGCAGTCTGTGTGCACCAGGGACAATGGGATTTCCAAGATAACTAATCACATTTCCCCTGTTGCAGTTCACAGTAAATCAACAGAGCGAATCAGTTAACTGTCATGAAGCATGAATCGACCGTTGTTTACCCCTAAGGTGTGTATCTACCACAGAAATGAAATCACATCCCAGGTTAGCGCTTCCAATGTGACTCCGAGTCCCTATTCTCTTTCTATACCATGCCAGTAACAGGGCAAGCCGGAATGCATCTTTCGTAAGCACGCAGATCTGGCACTGTGCATCAAATACATTCAGGTCAGGACTTATTCTTGCTCGAATGCTCCGAACGCGGAGGACCCCGAAGCACTTGCTGGAAACAACTCAAATCCAAAATCAAGCTAATTCTTTGTTTTATCTTCGCGGTATTTATTGCCTCAACAGACTTTTCGATGCGCTGTCATACATAACCACGGTACTCAGTACTCAAAAGAAAGATTAGCCATGAAACTTTTCACGAAAAATCCCAGTCAAGAAGGTTATTCCGGTCCATCAATAAGCACAAATTACTAGTCTATTAAACCGAAGATAATGAGGATTCGCTTGCCATTTTTCAGTCGAATTAGATGAATGATTACGTTGTTTATATTCAATGTATAGCTCATCAACAATTGCTAGTCACGATGGTAAAGAATGCAAGACAGTTTTCAACATACACCCATTTACGAATTAACTTGGTGTCGGAGAATTTTAAGCAACCTCATGAGTAGTGTTCTCTTCCCTGAAGAAAATAGAAGATATCTGTTTATAGCAGTTTAAAACTGAATTCGAACTAACTTGGCAACTTGTTTGTTTGTCGTGTCTCACCACTCACTCTGGTTTGCGGATTCTAGTGAGGCAGAAAACCACAACGAAAGAGGGGAACGCTTTACCATCACTAGTATGGGAGACAACCGCTTTGGGCGCGACATTCATAACGCTTCTCAAAGAGCTCAGTATCAGCAAACTTAAGGAAACTAGTTAATTATTTAAAGGGTTACGCAATTAACTGGGACAGAAAAACTCGGTGAACGATAAAAGCCACCACCTTGATGATACTGACACTAAACAAACTGCATGATTAAGAGTGAAGTACAAATAGCTTAAATATTTTCGTAATGCACTACTCATAAGGTTGCTGAAAATTCTTCGACAGCCCAAGACCGGTTTCGCCCGTTTTGGAGCTCATCAGGTAGACGCAGTCCCCGAGTTTCCGTCAATATTATGTTCTACATGGAACTAAATTGCACGGAATTAGCGAAATACACTCATTTGCAAACAAATTTGGTTTTTGCGAGAGACTCACCTGGAACCCAGCTGAATCTCCCGTTTGCCTGGAAACAATACAAACGAGCGATTCAGCTGGGTTCCAGATGAGTCTCCCACAAAACCAAGCTTATATATTTATTTGACTTGGTGAGAATGGTGGGGAACAAAAGTGAATTCCAAGCAGTGAAAATAAAGCTGACTGTATATAATAGCGCGAACAATCAAGGAGAAAAATTCACAAAGAAAAATGCTTGGCCAAAAATCTCCGCACCATTTCATGTCACGCTCCAGCCAGTGAGCAGTACACTTCGGCAAATAAACACTACGCTTCGGCAACACATAAGCCGATCAACACTTCAAATCAAAGCCCCAAAATCAGGACGTAGGCTTAGTGCTAAGGCCTGGGTGTTCGGGTCAGAGGTGATGTCAGTGCCCCATTTGAATTGAGGCTGGGCTCTACCTTACCTTCGATAGTACACCGGAGATAGATGAAATTGAAAGGCAGGGTGAAGCATCGTTACCCCGCTTTCCCCAAGCTCTGACCCTCTCGGCCGCCAAGCCTATTTGGGAAAAGTCACGCTGGCCGATTAGCTCGGCAGGACACGGGACCGGCACTTTAACCTGCAACTGTATGTGCCCCTCGTATAGCTGCTATTAGGCAAGAAAGGACTTCATTGATTTTCAATCGTCTTTGTAGCACGACAAAAACAGCTTCCTCCAATTAGCTGGTTCCGTATCATTGAGCTTATCCCACAAACTGAAACAGAGGCCAGCTCAGAAGTGCCAGAATCGATTACCTGCAGAAAGAAACACTGGAAAGGTGTCTTATAACCGATTTTTGCCGAGGTACGATGGTTGGTTAATTAGGTGTTTGAAGATGGGAGTGAGAGAACATTGCGGTACCACTTGGTGTAAAATGACGGACAGCCGATTACCGGGCGAGGGCACAAGACGAGCACAATTTTTGAAACCCTGCTCTGAACGACACAGAAGTAGAGAAAACCATTGAGGGGTCGAAAGAGGTTCAACCATGACTTTGCCCTTATCAGGCTTGTGATTCGTTCCTAGATTGTGTAAAGATGTGTGTAACAACATTGGCCTGGCACCTCGATTTGTCCTTGCTCACACTGAAGGAATTGCACCACTCATCAGTATTTCATTAGCAAAATAAGTATTTATAACTTCAGACGTCATCTGATGAAACTTTATCCTTTCGGAAGCGAGAAACTGGCAATTAACCCTTCAACATGAACGATGTCGAACCTTGGTGACGCTCCCGCACTTTGAATGGCGCGAAATCACTTGATTTATGAGTGTGATTGGGAAGGGTGGTTGCTCTCATACGCGAAATGATGGACGGCGAAGCGTAAACCAGGCTATGTATCACATCGACGATTTACCTCAATAAACTATGTGTGTCGTAGGTTCTCACACCGGAACCATTCAGCAGATGTGCTCCAGCTCTGAAAATACATCCGAAGTTTGCAGAAGTTTCAAAGATATACTTCTAGAGATACTTTGTTTGCTCAGTCGAATAATGGTCTCACTAGCCAAAAAGGTTGCAGAGGTATTAACAAAATTTCCGATTTAAGCAGAGTCGTGCACAAACCTAGTGGGAGTCAAGACTATCCATTGAATTAGTGGCCTGGCGTCTTGTTTACATATGTGGCTCATACATTTTCATTGAGTATACTCCTTGATTGAACTAACACTCTTTGGTATGGGAGTTTGCTCCTTTCATTATCAGACAATGAATGTTTCGTATCTACTGCGGGTAGTCTGAAAATGCCAATGATAATACGCTGTTTCCATTCAAAATACGATAAGTAGTTCCTCCAAAGTTGTATCTGACGTACTGGGTACCAATAAAGCAGTGGTTCTGTTCTGCGCTGTCTTCCCTGTCTAACGAAATGAACAACACGTTTGAACCATATTGTTGCCCAGGAACACACACCACAAATAAACTCAGACTGACTAGTTTAAGCACGGTGCCCGAAATCCGTTGGTGCAACTCAGTCCCTTTCCAGAAGTTCCAGTCCTTCAACTCACCTCCGGGAGCATTTCGCCTGTCTCTCAGTAGCCACGTGCGTGACCTTTGTCATAGTTCGTCTACCTTTGCCATTGAGCGCCACATGCACTTTTCAGAATACCATGCCCATTATTGCCAAAAGTGGACTTAAACCATTCACTATAGGTAGGTTGCGAGTTCCTAGAGGGTTTCGAGCATGCCTACACACGACGGAGTTGGCGAGCTGAACCACCTCCTTATGGTGCCGACCGGATAGCCTGGACGTCAGTCTAGGTAAGCTAAGTGTTCAGCAACTACAGACAGGGCTAACCACTTCGTTTGGTTTCAACGTGCTGGTTACTTTCGACAGTGTACACTACGAATCATTTGGCGCCTCCGGACCGGACAGTAAACAGGAGAGACTCATGGGGCTCACATGTGAGGAATGTGGCAAGTGCTGCAAAGGTGGCTTGGTAACTCACTATCGGAAACAGGTGCTCTCAGCTTCAAAGTACGTGGATAGCCGGCCAAGTCGCATAGTAGTATCGTCCGATTGGAGCTTGATCGAGCCAGTTACAGGAGAGGAAGTCGGCCGTACGATCCGTCTAATGGGCAATTCGTCCTCAGGCCTGGACAAGCTCACGCCCAGGATGCTCCGCCGGTTCACTGCTAACGCGCTCGCTGGGTATTTCAACTTACTCTTATTATCTGGGTGTTGTCTTCTAAGTTCATTTGGTACCCGTATTACCCTAGTGCCGAAGGTCCCAAATACGACTTCACAGGACCAACTGAGATCGATCTCCTTGTCATCCATTCTTGTCCGATGCTTTCACAAAGTGCTTGCAGATCATTGGAGCCATAGGTTGCAACTGCCCTCACTCCAGTTTTGCATTTCTACATCGAAATGTTTACTTGGAAGCTACATCACCGTTACATGCCCTGCTTCGTCATTCCTGAGCGACTGCTTCCAGTCTCAGCTTGGCTGGCTTGATATCTCAAAAGCGTTTGAATGTGATACAATCGTAAGAACTGTCTAGGCGTTTGGAGCACCGTCATTTCTAGGTCGATACATCGCACAGTCCTGTGAGAATGCTGTAGCAGTTTTCCCCAATTCCGAGGTTCAATGCCACAGAGGTGTGAGGCAAGGAGCTCCACTCTCCCCATTATTGTTCATCATAGCAATGGATGAGGTTCTTGGATTGTCGACGTCGCAGCTGGGATGCCAGTTCCATGACACCCTAATAGATGCTTTTGCTTTTGATGACGACTGGGCCGTGTGTGCAGAAAGTCAGGCTCACCTTAAAGAAAAGCTTGATGCTGCTGCGGTCGAGTTGGGTAGAGCTGGCATGAAAATAAAATTCCGAAATACGAAAGCGATGGTGATTTGTGGGAACAGAAGAAATCGGGTGACAGCGGTCTCAGTCGAACCGTTTTCCTTCGCCAAGGAACTCATCACCCCTCTGGGTCCGACAGACACCGTAACATATTTGGGCAATCCCTTTACTTTCAAGGAGACAGGGGTCTTCAACCACCGACAGCCTCCGTTCAAACTGCTCGGCGAGGTGACGCGTGCCCCGTTGAAGCCGCATCAAAGAATGAAGATCACGAGGAACTATCTGATACCAAGGCTGACATATTTGCTCGTGCTCGGCCAAGTCCACCAAAACACGCTCAAAAGGTTAGATAATTATATCAGGCAATCTATCCGTGACTGGCTACGTCTACCGAAGGACACTCCGATCAGCTACATCCACATCGGGAAACGATATGGGGGACTTGGTATCCCAAGTCTACGTGCAACAATCCCGATGCGGCAGACAGCGCGTATGGAAAAACTCCTTTCTACTCAGTGCTGAGTACTACGCAATGTGATCCTCGATTCCGCATTTGGCAAGATTGTTCTGGACCTCAGCCTTCCGATCCGTGTCCATGGTGCATCCGTTAACACCAAGGAAGAGCTGGTGGATGCTTGGGTTAATAGTCTGCACAACAGCGTTGACGGTCGCGATTTACGAGAATCGGTCATTTCGCCGCTTTCTAATCGATGGCTTGTATTTCCAGAATGTGTTTCCTCGGATATTTATCCGCGGTATCCAGCTCCGATGCAACTTGCTTAGGACGAGAGTTAGAAGCGCTCGGCATGGTCATGGTGGCCAGACGATCGTCTGTCGTGGAAACTGTGGTCAACCGGAGAGCTTGGTGCATATTTTGCAGTCCTGCTGTATCACGCATGATGCTAGATGTGCTCGTGATAGTCAGGTTGCAAGGGAACTCTTGAAACGTCGATCGCGATATCGACTTTTTAGTCCACCAACCGATGATCACTTCTTAGCGAGGGATTTGCTTTCCTCAATCCGCCAAGGCTGTTATTGGACTGGGACTTCCTAAGGTCATAGCAGTGAATTGTGTGGGCGCGGAGTGACTGTGTGGAATGAGAACAAGCAGAAGTATGGCGCTGATGAATATTCCGTCACCACAGCCTCAGCCCTACGTGCAATCGGTTGTGATGTTGACTTTTTGGTCCACCAGCCGATGATTAATTCTTATCGAGCAATCTGCTTTCATGAGTCCGCCAAGACTGTTATTGGACTGAGGTCCCCTAAGGTCACAGTCAGTGACTTGTGTTTGCTTGCCATTGTGAGCTCTCTGCGTACTTAAGACAATTTTATGTGTGGTACATGGCGTTGGGTGTACATTCCTGCCATTGAATCTCACACCAGACCCAGTATGACGGACACTTTGTGCCTAATGTGCGAGTCTTGACTGTGCTAGCGCTTACCACGCCTTGAAGAGCATTCAGCATTGTTTGTGCTTTCCTCAGTTGTTGGTCTTTAGGCGCGCGTTTCCATACCGAACCTTCTTACATACGTTGGGGGTCATCTTGTCTGACTGGAACTGTTGGTGGCATGATTTCGAATGAGACGCTTTTCTCTTGTTATCTAATATTCTCCTGTAACCTTTCCACACTCATCGCCTGCATTAATTTTTATATGTGACCATGCCCTTCAAAAAACGATAGTAGTATAATTGGGTGATACACCTGGATGACCTCCTGTAGTAGCTGAAGACTATAACACTCGGTCACCATTCCGCTAACGCAGGCTGAACCAGGTTGAACTATCACATCTTAATGGGAGATATCCTCAATTAGAAACCGTCCGCAATATCGACCCGGCTGCTGTCCTGGTTGCATCCATCAACCGATCTGTGTGTTGGAACTCTTGTAGAAACCTGGCGGACACCTTCGTTCAGTTGCCTGTTAGGGGGTTTTACTTAGACTTTATTGTCGATGACAAGAACACGTTGGTGCATTGCACGTGTCTGCTATTAAATGGTCGAAGTCCGAAAGAAGATGAGGGTTTACGTCTCCAATATCACGTTACGCATCCGCTCCGTCGCCCAAAAACGCCCGTTAATGCACCACACTGACCAGCGCAAGCATACCTGTGATTCCAGGCCAGACCCTAAAGGTTTGTGTGCACGAAAAAAGGTACACATTTGACTGGTTATGTTGTTATTTGACCAAGCCACTGAGGCAACCAGGTTAAGTGACAAAAACGTACTCAAAAAGACTGAGCATTCGGCTAAGCAAAAGTAACCTATCGAGACTTTGGATGATGTCCGGTGTGAGCTAGGGATATTCTTAGGGTTTAGTCGGAGACATAAGAATAGGACAGGGGTAGTCACCTATTCCAACTTCATATGTGCTGTTTGAAGCAAGTTGCTGGTCTTTAGAAAGTATGTCCAGCGGATCAATGGAACTGCAGCTTCCGGATTTTCTGTTGTGATATAAAAGCTTCGTCAAGTCAAGTGAACAAGTTACCAGATCGGTCTGTTTGGATCACAGACGAAACAACAAGTAGCGTGATATCTTTCAACTAACGAACAGAACCAGCATTAAATGTCGGCTAAAAGCTGTTGTATGCCGCTTCGCGGCATACAGGTGTGATTTTTACCACTGCTCCATGGGATTTCTCCAAGACTCTCCAAGACTCAGGTGATTTCATCACCCATCTCGGAAATGCATTCGGACTGCTATGGGTGACCACCAGCCGCACCTCATCCCCGTCACATCCGATTAACATGGGGGGTACTCCGTTTCCCCGTGCACCGCAAGTGGTGGTGGGACTGCCGAAAAGTTGTGATGTATAAATAAAAAAATAAAAAAAACTCAAAATCAGGGCCAGCAGACTTGAGCTTACTTCGGCTGTTTTTTTTTCACCACAGGCGATTAGCCGGTGTAGTTTGTTAGGACCGCCAAAACATTCGGATGCAGAACCTTTACGTTTATCGTATTCAACTATTCTGGGGTGTGGGTGGTAAATTTCACCTCAACTCTTCCTGAATTGTCAGCGTTTGTTTCTTGACGATTTGAAATGACATTTGTGAAATCAGTGCGAGCTATTTTCCTTTTATCTTTGACCTCATGTTCAGGATATACTGAGTCTTTCGGGGATTAGATCCACCTGATGAGCTCCAAAATAGCCAAGTGAAGCAAGGCGGACGAAAAAGAAAGCAATCAGGGCGCAACGTGATGAACCACATAGGGCTCCCACAAGCTTCCTCTCTGTACGCATGGAATACATCTAACGGTAGAATCATAAAAGCCTAGAGATCGTTAAAAGAGAGTATAGCTTGGGGTAGTGCATGCAGAACTACGTTTTTGGTAGCAGCAATGACAAACGCATAATCTGGCAACCCGAGCTAGAGGCTTTCAATGGCGAGGTACACTAGGCTTGAGCGGTGACGCTCATCTGGAGGACAGCACAGGCTGCTTACCACTAAGACATGGACATGCGCACATGTGAACAGACATCCTCTGAATTTGAAGAGGCAAAACGACCACATAAAATATATTTTAGTCAAGACAAAGTGGTCATTGGTCCAATGGTTACCACAGTACGGTACTCTTTGTTCTTCTTCCCGGATTTGCTCATCGCGTCTGGATCGTCTAAGGCACAATATAACACAATTCGTCCTAAGTTACTAAAGTCGAACCCATAGGAATCCAACGCATGCTCTTGCGTCTTATCAGGCGATTATCGTATGGAACCTGCTGAACCAAACCCGACTGTAATTGCCGATAGGTCATCATCATCATCGACAGCGTAACACCAATGTTCCACACTGACGCTTCGATCCCTCATCACCGTAGTTTCAATGAAAACCTTATTGTGAAGAAAACCATAAACGTGGACGGAGGAGCTAGTCTAACACAATTGTCCCGAAGTGCCTACACCTCCTAACACGCATTCAGGCAAACTGGACGGGAAAATACAACGACGGAGACAAATGACGTTTCCTCAGCACTGAGCACTTTGACATTTCTCGGCAAATGTTTCAGTTTTCTATTACTCTGAAAAACAGCACAGTATAACATATGAGCGAGAGCGATGTTGGCTGTTCTGCACATCCAACAAACCTCCTATCAGAATTCAACTCAGACAAGTTTCCAGTTCTAACCTGTCACAGTCAACCAAATGTTGTGTCTGCTAGGAAAATTCGTGAGTAGCTTAAATAAGATGAACATCCATCCCTGACATACACTTGAGCATGTGTTGACACCGGCATGCATACATGTGTGCATTTCATTCAAGTGATGATGACTATCCATTTTCATTATCGATCAGTTACTACAGCACAAAACCTGGTTTACTGGCCCAGCATGTTTCGATAAAAGTATACAGAAGTTGTGCTCAAATGTCTCATTTTCACATGCTTAGCCTACACATCTCTAAACCCCTGCTGGTTTGGTAGCAATTCCCAAAATGAGCTGCTTTGCGCCTAAAATTCAAATTATATATTTAGTTGAGGAGCCTTTTTAGGTGAGAACTGAAGATGATGAAACTGACAATGAAACAGTCGATAAATCCACCGAACTGACTTGCAGACGCGTCGTCACCACTCGAAAGTATACCACCGGTGCGCTGTTGGGTGATCTTTTGTGCCGGCAAAAAGCCTAATTGGTCTGGGCGGTCTAAAAACAAAAATGATTACCAAACTGGTTGTCTTCCGTGAAGTCGTCCTCACAAGATAATTGGTTGCAGATAACTGAAGTTACTACTGATGACTGTGAGTATCGAGTGACTCTACGAGTCTCATTTTAGGCAACCAGAAAACATTAAGTTGCCTTTTTCTAACATTCGTGTCTACATTGGAGCGAATTCAGACACGAACAATAAGCCGTCATTTCCACATTGATTTCTCCATTTCGTTTGTTCAGCTTTTAATCTGGCAACTGTATCGGCTGCCTTGGTTTGAACTCACGAACGTGAGCGCCACTGTCTACGGCATCGAGAAAACGGCCGCACGTATGTGGAGAGAGGTTAGCCTGTTTGGGGGAAGAGGGATTCTGGGTTAAGAGCAGGGATGCGGTGATCAGAGTTTGTGTGGTGGGTCGAAGCACACCGATATTAGGTGTAACGTTATGTCTGTCTGTGTCATTTCCAAAGAGTGATTTGCGAATAAGCTCCCCCTAAGCATAGTACGGCACTCATTCATTTTCGAGCAACAGTTCCTATTGACTAAGCTGAAATAAGCGTTAAAGAGGGAACATCGTTTTTACAGGGCTTCTCCAACCCACACAATTTACAGGTATCCTTTCAACCATATTCCCTGAACACACTGAACAGAAAGTTGATACTAAAAGCTTAAAGAAAGCACTGAGACGATTTTGGGGCCACGCTCAGCCTACCGACGGGAAGTCAATTAAGTCTGAGGGATATTGTATCAGTTGAAGATGTGAACACAGGCGAAATAGGAGAGTGATCAAATAGGAGAGTGGTCAACGGCGATTTCGTTCTGTAAGCATGCTGAAAAGCCGAGAAGCAGTAGAAGCTGTGGGAATTCATCGTCAGTAAGCATCTCACGAAATCCCATTCGGAATATCCGAACACGCCACCTAAGTCGACGGACCAGTTAATGACTAACCATGTGATATGGTTTCCGTGACTAAAGAATGAGTGACGCTATGTCCTGTCTAAGTGTGAGTTAATCACAATGTTGTTTAGCCGCTTGCGACCCAACAGTTAAGAGTTCAAGCCAGTGGCAGGAGTTCGCGTGTTCGAAACTCCCAACTGGATTTTCATGAGGTTTGCACTGTTAGTGATTCCCAGTAAGGATGAAGCATCTGCTCATTGCTTCTCAGGTTTCCAGCATAGATAAGCTTCATCCACAGGAGGAAATTAACAAATATCCTCATATTACCATTATACTTATATGGAACGGGCACGGAGGGTAGCAGGTCATATCGGGGGATCCATGAGTCCTAAGATATTGAGGTGAGGTAAATCTGTCCTATCTCTTTCCGCAAACCAGTTTACCTTTGAGTGTCGTATGGAAAAATATTCCATCCACCCCCATTCACATGACGGCTGGTATTTTGGACTGAGTTTTGTTTGCCAGCTCGTTTCGGTGCGTCAGTTTTGTAGTTAGCGGTGAACGGTTTTGGGGTTATGGGCCGGTTTGAAATGCAACTCGACGATGTATTTCGCAATGCGGATTGATAGTTGCTTTTCTGTTCCAGCTGTGCTCGTTCTTTTCAGAATGGTGAATACGGCTCGAGGTGGACAGAATAGGTAGTATTAGTTTAGTTAGTTTCTCTCGATGTTTTGGTCAAATACACTAAGCTGGCATTAGGGCACTTTGTTTTCAGGGCCTGGTACGGTTGTGCATATTAAGGCTTTGGATTTTCAAGTGTAAGTAGGCTTTTTCTTTGGAACCAAAGCTGTTTCTACCCCAGGAATTGCCGGAGGAGATATATCCTCACGAAACTGAGCATCGTGTCCTTTTTATACTCTGTGGTGTATGCTGGGCCTCCGGAGATTCAGTCAGGTTTCTCATATCTGGGTTAACATCTACGTACACTCCTCAGTCACCGTGGCCCAACTCAGTTGAACCAATAACTTGACCGCACCAAATGACAAGACGCACACCTACATAAACTTGGGAAGAGGAGGGTGCTAGGGAGCGCAGTCATTTACGAACCGAGCGTGTGCATGTTAACGGACTGCTGGTCACCTGAAGGCTCAATTCCATCTATCTTAATCAGAGTCCGATAAGGTATGCTCCAGGTAATAATAGCAGGCTGATCAGAAGGCGACTAGCTCCTGAACTGTCTGCCTCAAACCGGATTGGAATCAGACCTGGGATAAGGGGCCAGGGTAAAATAATTTGGACACGGATATCCTTTCTAACATTCAGGTTTACTAACAAGTGAGTCTTATCAATGCAAAATTCTCCGTATTATCTACTTGGTTTGACGAAGAGTGAATATGGTGTCTGAGATCGGGATATTATATGCTTGTCACGAGTCTGCTTGCCGAGGATTATGAAAGACTTGAAGGCCGGAAATTCCGAAGTGATGGTGACCGGACTGATAATGCACAGTTTTTGATTCTACGCTGTTTTAAAGAATAGAAACCATGGTAGACATTGGTTGTCTATCTGATACCTCTTTCTCCTCATAAATAATTTGCAGCTGTGTGAACGACTCCTCGTCTTGTGTCCCAAAAGAAAGCGGAGGGAGAGAACCAAGAACGAATGCTTCGTTCCTCTTGAAAATTCTAATCTTTTGACGGTGATATTCGTTTTTCAAACATCTTATATGAAGCTAGCTGATCGTTGACCGCTATGCTGGACACCTTCATTCAGTTACGTTGCTTCTTCGCCATTTGGAACGGAATTTGAGTAGGGACACCATTAAAACGAGTTTATGAACATTCAACTAATCCAATAATTGGGCTGTGCCGCAGTGGAAACAATTGAACCAGAAGAGTTTTATCGAAACATAACCAATACAGACTTGAACTTTCTTTTCTGCCGCCATTATTGTTACTGTTCAGCGTCCGTTTAGTCGGTCATAAGTTGGCCAACATAAGTTATTGAGACTGACTTGTTCAGTCCAATATCCAGCCTCATCGGTAAATGAACACAAAAGCTTGTTCGTAGAGAGAAGATGGGAAAATAATGGCTTCTTCCAAGAAATGAAAAATGTTTTATTGGTTGTGTCATTTGTGACTGGGAGACGGTACACATTGCGCAACCCCGATAAATATGATGCAGCAACACAGTCTAATAATCAAGTGAACCAGGCCATTGTTCAGGTTAGTAATTTCACACAATAGACGTCGCGAGGCGCCAAGAACAGTAACTGGATAGGGGCAGCTAGGACCACAGAATGGAGCTTTATATACATATTATATATATATATATACGTAACACTACACATAAGACTGCTGAAAGCCCTTCAAAAAGCTTAATTTATATATATATATGCATAGTATATATACATATATATACATATATAATGTGCCCAGCTTCTTGTTCGTGCGTCCAAGCGAGTCTTGGTGAGAGATGCGACAGCGTTACAGAACCTTGGCTACAAAACTGTACGACGTTCTGGTCTGTCCCTTCCGCCCCTGTCAACAATTGTTCTAATGTTTCAGGTCCCAAACAGAAGTTCATGTGGTTTCACTCTTTGTTTTCGTTGCAAGGTAATGTGCTTTTCAAACCATCGGTAGCCGTTGGCTTTTCAAGTTCCCTTGAGTCAACCGTCGTTGCTCTGATTCGACGGCCGATTCTTCTCTCTTAAAATAGCCTTATCGGGGCCAACGGATCGAGAATCCAACCCAATTAGCGACGGAACTGGCCTGGCTCGAGAACGTACGAGTTAGGACATAGCTGCACCGCTGCTCTGGGCCGCACCGAACTAATGGCTCTTAAAGTTATTTCGAATACATTGGGTAGTGCACTGGCGGTAGTGGTGAACTGTTGTGCGGTTTTCAAGGCCTGCATCTTCTAACTCGTCCTTGCTCGTACGAAGGCAACATTTCTGCCTGCGAGGCGGACCGCCTCGTACTATGATTGCGCACGTCACGCGTACTCGCTGTTCTTTGTCCACCTGCTTGTCGTTAGCCTTCATGATATGGTAGACCTTGGGGAACAAATTTCTAATCAGTACAGCCACTTTAGGTTGTGGTTTACTTGGCAAACTTATCTTCGTCAGTGTGAAACAAAGCTTCGTGGCCTGATTATGCATGAACGTAATACCTGGTAGAAAACTCCAATCAGAATGCGATACCAAGTCTGAGGGATTGACAACGAGAGTTTTCCACTCTAAAAAAATAGAATTGAATGAAATCGCCCACGCGAATATTACCTTGTAACAAGCTAACACCGGAGCAATCGAACAACAATTGGAGCTCCATTATTTGGAAAAGGTCAAACAAACGGAAGTAGCATAACTTGTTTTTGAGTAAGTATGGAGCCCAGTCGGAAGATGCTACAAATCACTGGATGGAACTCAGTGAGAAAACCAACGACTGTGTCCTTTGGACGTGTCTGCCTCGGGCTATCTCCGACCTCGGGGACAAATTTATAAAGTTTTGATAGGCCTTATTGTAGCAGATATGTACGGATATCTACACTCGTGCACTCACATGTTACGCATAAACCTGAATCATGCTACTCCAGCAGGATAGTGAAGTCTGTGACCGAAAATACCAAACATGTCACGAACAGATTATGCCGGTCATTTGGGAGAACTGAATACATAAAATCACCGTAATCTAGCTTTTATTAAATCAAAAATCATCTGTGGCTTTAACCGTTCATTAAGCAGACTGGGGGGGGCAAATTTTACGATGAAATGAAGTACATCACGACCAGGATAGTATATTTTCCATCTTATTTGTTTTAAAACTAGATGTTTTACTAGGTCTTCTGATGAAACAACAGGTGTGCAGTGCTTTCAAGGTGGATCCGGAGCATAATAAAGAGTTTTCATTCTTTGAGTCTAAACGCAAGCCCAGGACGCTTTTAGCTGGGCTACTTGGGAGTCCTTGGGCTTCTCATTGAAATTCCAATGAGCTACTTAGCTGGTTTCAAGTTTCAAGATGAACGAATATCGCCGGCCCATTCTACTCTGGAACCCGTCCTACTGAACCCTAGGCACTAATCTGTATATGAACAATAGGAATACCTCGTGAGTTGACTGGCTCTCCGTCCCACCTTGGTTAATTAACCCCACAATGACCAGATCTGAACTGTGCTTTTGCAAACTTGATCAAACTTGCTCAACCTTTTTAAAGACGTCTGCTGCTTCTTTCGGGCTCAACGAAGGCGTTCATCGGGTTCAGCGCAATGCATGCGGGCATGTTGAAGGAAAATATGGATAGCTGGAGCTTGATACCTCAGTTGAAAGCAAACCTTATGAAAACTGCCACATGCTGGAAGAATGCCTGTAGTGCAAATAAAAAGTGATCATGATGGTCACTTGAGGAAGGTCCTCAACAGCGTTGGACCCTAGGAGATCCAGTTTTGTCTCGTGGATCTTGGTAAATTCTAACACGTATAACTCCTATAAAACCTATAATTCCGCACTGAATAAAAATGAATCCTCGTCAGTGTCTTCCTCCTGTTTCTTCCGCATAATGGTCCTTAGATGAGGATTGATTGACTGGTAAATACAAGACAGAAGAGCGCCCCGCTATGTGTTTGGTCTTTAGTTGGATTCCCCGGCGAAAAGTAGTTGATAAGATCGCCTAATATTTGATTTCAAGATCAAACCCGTAGCCCCAACGCCAAGCCCTTGCACGAATATGGATGAATTCAAGTGGGTTTTTCGTGGTTTAGGAATCTGTGTACTAGTGGATAGTTGGAACTTCCGTTGGCTTTTCTCAAACCGCAGGGAGAATCTTAGAACTCAGCTAGGTGAATACATTTCAGCTCATTGAAACTGACTGCGCACAAATCACGTTACTGGCTTTCAGTTCACTAATTCACTGAGTAGATGAACTTCAATGTGACTTCAGTGTCATTCAACTCCTCACTGACGATGTCACCTCGATTGATGATTAAACGTTTGCAATCCAACTGTTAAGCTTGGGGAACAGCTCAGCAACCAAGCAACACACTCGAGCTACCTATATTTCATAACATCGCTCAGGAATGCGTTATTAGTGCGGCATCTTCAATGTTCAGAATGAAGTGCGGATGCCCTCAGATTCGATAAGGCACATGGTCAAAATAATAATAGTTCATTTTTGAATGTGGAAAACAGCTTGCGTGCAGCTGTACAGAACACCAGTTTCGTTCCTTTCACGCAACTTTGAACAGTAACCAAAAAATTCCGAAGACGGCTTCCAGTCTTTCAGTAAGGTATATCAATAAACTTGGGTAAATGCCTTTGGGCTGCGAACTTGTTCGAACTCGACCTATGGTACTCTTAAGCACAAATTCTCTGGTCTTGCATCGAGGCGCCGTTCCTCGGTCAGTGTATTCCTTGACCTCACTGCAGACGACTTTTGCTTCCACAGGAGCAAGCAGCAAAAACGCAGGTAATTTTTCTTTTTTTATCGCTTGCACCTCCATAGGTTAAACTATCTTCCTTTTTGTTGGCTATTGGGTTTCTCATTTTGTAGCAAGTAATAACATACTCTGGGTCTTTTCAAGGCAAACACAAAGTCAGAAACCGCAAAGCGTACGTCATTTTCGAAGTCATTCGAACATGTGCGTTTCAGCAACAGCACATTTGTGAGCCCGTGTTCTTGACTTGCTCGCTTGCTAGCTTACAAAAGAAAACACTCGAGTTTTTGCTGTTCATCACTTACACGTTTTCAACATTCTTACAAACCCATGCGATTGTCGATTTACCTTCGGCAACCACATGCATTTCGTAAACTTTAACACTGAGCAATGTACCAGCGACACTATCTGTGTTTAGATAGTTCATCACATTACGTCAAAGTCTGCACCACATCGGAAAATTTTCGATAGAAAATTGCTGAAATTCGATGGATATATGCCTTGTAAACGAATGTAAGGAATATTCTCACAGCTGGTGTTTGTTGGTCTTCACTTCGTTAGTTCAGAGTATCACACATTTTTCTGTTCAACCTGGACCTCGTAAATCACTGCTCCGCGTTATTGCAACATACTGGTAGAAGTATTAAGCACTGTTGATTTATATTGTTATTTGTTAATCGTTTGCGAATTACTATTGAATCACTTGATGCAAAATGCCCGGCCATGCGAAGCCTGCAACTCAATATCAGCATGGAATCAGTGGATGTATATGAGCAAACCAGGTCATCAATCTGGGATACATACATCATATATATAATATACGTAATATATGTGGTATACCAGGTTTCGTGAAAAGCAGAACTCTGCTGCTTGATGCAGTCAGGGAATTATGAGGTGGAATGGCGACAAGAGCTTTCCGAATGGGTGGAATCCATCGGACGGCAAACCATGTAAACCATTTAGGAACCGCCAAAATACTGAGTGAAGCTCACAGTTTCTCCCTTCGGAGCCAGTTCGCTCATGATAACCTGTGTTAACCCACATTTTCATTGTTTCCACTTATTCAATGTGCCCGTATCATGAGGCTTCAGACTGCTGGCATTTGCTGATTACAGTAAATTCACTTCTTACTTTTTATTGAGCAAGGGGATCTTAACACCACCTCAGTCTTAATAAGGATGGAATTCATTGCTGGGAGGTTGCACTTGATACAGGACACCTCTCGAAATTCTGTCATCGAGTTGCCTTGGTCGTCTTGATACGAATTCATACCGCTTTCGGTCCGCTGGATACCACGCTCAGAGAATATGGTTCTCAACTGGGGAAAAGAGCTCACAGATTCCTAATTTATGAATGGAATTACTTCATCCCCCATCCCAGCTAGCACGCATGTCATTTTATGTTATATTTACTTCGGTACAAGACTCCAGTTGAAAAGGACAAGGTATAAATTCACTTTAATGGGTGAGCAAAATCTTTATGCTAGGACCAACTTTCCTATCAGACGAATAGCGGGTGAATGGTGCAATCAGAAACTCAGTGCCAAATTAAAACTGGGCTAAGTCCAGCATTGTTCAGTAGAATTTCTGGTCTATGTGAATCTTCAACCGAAAGAGCCACAAAAAGAACGTCTCAAGTATCATTTGTGATGACATCGACCATCTGGTTCGACCGTTTGGGTAGGCCTAGTCCCAAAACTTTCATCACCGTTAGAATATGGTTCTCAACTGGGGAAAAGAGCTCACAGATTCCTAATTTATGAATGGAATTACTTCATCCCCCATCCCAGCTAGCACGCATGTCATTTTATGTTATATTTACTTCGGTACAAGACTCCAGTTGAAAAGGACAAGGTATAAATTCACTTTAATGGGTGAGCAAAATCTTTATGCTAGGACCAACTTTCCTATCAGACGAATAGCGGGTGAATGGTGCAATCAGAAACTCAGTGCCAAATTAAAACTGGGCTAAGTCCAGCATTGTTCAGTAGAATTTCTGGTCTATGTGAATCTTCAACCGAAAGAGCCACAAAAAGAACGTCTCAAGTATCATTTGTGATGACATCGACCATCTGGTTCGACCGTTTGGGTAGGCCTAGTCCCAAAATTTTCATCACCGTTTTCAGGGCATTTTGACAAATAGTTAGTGAACTGATTCAAACGGTGACTTCTTGTTCGGCCCAAATATTTCCAGCAATCTTACTCCCCAGTAATCATTCAATCTTTGTAAGTGGTTCAAAACGATACCAATATTGTCCCAGTTTCACTGTTCCGGTTGGTGCACGCTAACAGAACTAACTAAAAGTCATTACCTGTTGTTCTGCCTTGTTTGCCATCTAGAAATTAGTGACAACTGGGACCAACCATGGGCAGAATAAGACCACATTTTTCTCAGTCAAACCGAACCACACGTATCGATCGGGGTAGGCTTCGGCAGGCGGTCGAGTGTGCGCATCAATCAGCTTCGCACACGGGCAGTCGGAAGCACAACCAAATCGAGGAATCTCAGTCATTGGCCGGTCTGCCGCTATGAAGTGAACCAGCTGACTGACACATCCAAGCCCAAATTACTGTCTTGGATTGACTATCTCACTCAGCGATTCGATTTTTTAGTGAACTGGAAAGTGAGATAACATGTACTTAATTAGGGTTGCTGCGACCGTTGACATCAAGTTTGGAGTAACGAATATTGCTACAGCAAATCTAGTAAGCTGGCACGCTTTTCTTGAGTCAGTAATCTGTCACTAACAAATAGGAGGTCATATGTTTGGTCTCTTCATAACCAACTGTGAATGGCTAAAATCAGAGTGAAAATTCAATAGGGACAGAGCTTTTCGGGAGGAGTTCTATTCGATCGAAATTCAGGTCTGTAGAATTCACCTTATTTGGTTCTCTACGAGAGAGAGAACGATTGTTATTTTGCTGGTAGTGTGAGATCAGGAAATTTCGATCGAGATCCCGTTGTGTAAATGAAGCCAATCAATGCCGAAAATCCAAGATGCGTTGTACAGCTGTTGCTATTGTGAATCATCAGCAGTGAACATCTCCCCAACGGTTTGGTTGGTCTGACCCGCCACCTTCTGCCTACTAGCTGGAGGCTAAACCGTTAGATCGCGAGTGGCTCATCAGTACTGCGATTAGCTCCAACCTACACAGGATCTAGCCACACTTCCTTCAGTCACAGATTTCACGCCACGTCTTCACGTGTTGACTGGCTCCTCGAGAGACGACTTCTCAGCTGGAGCCACGGGTTTGAATCTCCCTGGAAACTCGTAAGGTTCTCACTGCTGATGATTCCTAATAGGGATGAAGCAACTGTACAGTAATTGTCGCTTTTCCGCGAAGATTGGCTTCACTTACGGGACCAAATTTCGAGTTAACTTCCAAAATCTTCTTATTCGATCAATAAATTTATAGGAAGTGCGATTGGGGAATTACTTCACGAGTTGCGGGAACTTTCCGGCCGAGAAGTCATCTCTTGGACAGCCGGCCAACACGTGATCACATGATGAGAATTCCGTGACCGAGGGATGAGTGGCATTATATCTTGTCTATGTGCGTGTTAGTCGCACTAATAATCAAAGACCCGTGGCCGATCGGCTACGCCTCCAACTAGTAGCCGGCAAGTCACAGGTTTGTATCACCCTGGCACGAGTGCTACTCAATCGTCACACGGCTGAAGTGATCAAAATACGCGCCCTCTAGACGCAATGTACGTAAGACAATGAACCTAATATTTGTTGCGTGGTAGCTTCAACAAGAGTCCCACGATCGTCGCCAGCCGCATATGTTCTCTTCACAGACTTCACGAATACCTTCGACCCTGCCAGCAGAGAATTATTATGGGCAGTCTTGCCCCAATAGGGCTATCGGCCAATATCCATAATTCGAAGACTACATGACTGAAACAGAGCGAAGAAGCAACCAAGTGGACCGACTTCTGATTTCGAAATCCTCACAGATGTAAGACAACAGTGTGTCCTTACACCCGTGCTCATCAATCTCTATCTAAGGGTTATCGTGGGTGCCATTTTCGTGCACGGCGGCGCTGGCGTACAGTTGGAGTATCGGTGTAATGGACATCTACTAAACATTGGACGTTCGGTGCAGGAACTTGAGTCCAACAGGCCAGGTTCTGCACTCTTGTGTTTGCGAAAGACAGTGTATTATTCGAACTTGCTTAACTGATAAGTTTACGACTGTTACCACGTAGTTCGACCTACACATCAGCGCCGAGAATACTTTCGTTCTGCATCAACCTACCCCAGGTGGGATTCCTGGTACTTCTCTGCACATCAACACTGGAATTGAGTTTAATAACCACTGCACGGAGTTCTCCTAACTTGTAATTACATTGTTTGCAGACTTAACCATCGACCGTGAGCTCGGATCTGGTACTGTCAAGGTTATGTGGCCTTTGGCAAACTTGATAAATGGGTATTCTGTCACTGGAGATCAGTCTACAACTTTAAAAGCTGATCATTTACCGGCCCAATGTCCGAAAGTTGAGCAGCTTTCGCACGTGTACTTATTTTACGTATACTTAGTTTTCACTGGACCGAACGAAAGCCGGACACGGAGGTGCTCCGGCGTGGGTATTATGAAGAAATAGGGTTGACGATCATAATAAACCATCTACGGTGGATGGAAAATGTTTGCTAAATTGAGGGGAACACGATTGCTGAGCAGATTCTATATGGTCAGCTGAACACGAATAAACGTAACCTTGACAGACAAAAGTTTCGACGTCAGAATACCTTGGTCGGGCAGCTAATGGCTTCCGTTATGGATCTTCTGAAGTGCGAAATGAAAGCACAAAACAAGGTGTTATGGACTCTAACTATGCACACTGGAGATCATCGATTCAACTTCCGCCAGTTTCGTACCAGAGAGCTGAACTGCACAGGACTCAAGAATGCCATAGGAGCTGTTATGTCTGGAGACCGAACCAGCTGGATCTACGGTGATTACAACCATGTTTGTGCCGGTAACACTGAATGGACCGGCAACCAGGAGGCACACAGAGATCGGAGAATAGTCGTCTATGTATTAGTTTTACTAAATCTACCTTAACTTCTTGGGTTGCCAGATAACTGAGCTGGTGGTGGTGTTAGAAGTGACTTTCCGTGGCCATCGCCGTACGGACTGAGACCTGGGCAAACTGGGCGATTTGGTATGCTCAGCATGTGATGGTGCTATAAGTGACCTTCAACTAGCATCGTCGCGTGAACAAAACCAGGTCGAATCATGACTGACTACAGAAGAACATGCGGTCGTATTCTGGCTTCAGCTTATTGGTAATACATTCCCCAGTTAGTCCGAAATCGAAAGCATTGGGTCCAACTGCTAGTCTGTTCTCACCTGTGTCAGAAAAAGCTCACCTTAATGTTCTGGATAATCGGGAGCTTTAGGCCTACAGCGTGTCCGTCGGCTTAGTTCGGTGTGACAGGCCAATCCAGGAACGCATGCCAGTCCACCATCAAACCTTATATATTAGATTACAGCATTGTTTGAACATGTACTTACATCACGCTCATCTAAAACGATTTTCTTGATGTTCGGATGTCACTATTTTGACATGCTTTTAACCTGATTCTAGCTCCTCCTGTGCAGTAACGGCTCCAAAACGGTAGAAGGACTATTAAAACGACAGCGATTGCTTAGTTGTATCCACTTGCTGAACTTTATTGAATGCTAAGGACGATAGGTGAAACTTCTTGCGATCCGAATGAGTGTTTGCCATATACACTCGATCAAATTCGAAGTCAGCTGCCTGATATCTGTCAGGCAACTCATCAAGACCCATGATTTTTTAGACAAGCCGTCTAGTTAATGAAGAACGAGTAGATTGTCTGAATGGGAAAACAGCTTATGGCAGCGTGCTTGCGGCTTCCTAGTAAAACAAATTATTAGGTGCCCAAAATTAGTTAACATAGGTAGCTGCCCATCAATGCTAGCCAAATGGTCGAGTGATCGATTCCACTTGATATGCCATTGCGAAAACCTTGTTTGGCTCTATAAGCCTGTTTTTGACTTTACAAATCGTTCTGAATTTGAAAACAAAACTCAGGCTTTAGCAGTCGATTGCGATTCATTCGGTTGCATTGTATTATTCACACAGAATTCTCATTCATCATGTCATTTTACCTTCCTATCTTGCTACTTAAACTTACTGCTAGCTTATGCGTTGACGGACTTGTTGGAGGAGCCATAAACCATTGTCTGTCTAACTGTATCAAATGCTCTTTGAGTTTGTATGAAGCATAGAGTAGCAGTTTGAGGTATTGGACCCGTCCTATCAGACTTCAGGTTCGATTTTGGCTCTGCTTAGCTGTTTATATCCAGCAGAACAAGTTCGGCAGGGATTTCTAAAGCTGAGAACCACTGACGATCGCACACAAGCATGCGGATGAAAACAACAGATAATCTGATGGCGACAATGGTGGTTTAAACAAAGTGTACGTTATAAAGTTGTAAGTCTCACTGGCTCTCGCTGACAACGCACTCTGTTCCGTCCCACTTTGGACTCAGCACGTAGGCGTAGTCCTCGAATTTACATCAGCTGCTGGTTGATCAGACGCCCGCTGAGCTGTTTGCCGAGCTTGTTGAGTAACCTGCAAACAATTCGTCTCCAGTAGGGGAGAAATCGTCAGTGCGCAGTTGAGTGGGTCACATTAATTGAAGTTAGTGTCCAATCTTACTTTAGTTGTATTACTGATATCTTGTCTGTCGATCCCATTGAACCTTGAGACAACATTCACGATCCATGTGTTGTGTAAACACACCTTAGCTGAGATTAATTTCAAAGCTTCTGTGAGTTTCCAGGTTACACACACTCGGATTTCTACCTTCCCTACTACACTACGCTCCTCCTATCAAAAGTCGGTTGTTAGTAGGTGCGTAAGCGATGGTTGGAATTTCTGTGTCCTGTTCATGAAAGTACACTTGCGTGCATCTCACGAAACTCCGGAGGGTTTCGAACCTATGGCCTCCCGGCTAGTAGGTTGAGTACTTAACCCTTCGGCTACGAGCTGCTTATTAGCATTGTGATTACCTTGCACTCAGACAGGATAGAGCGCTGCTCATTCTTTCGTCACGGCATTCACATCAAGTGGTTCTTCACTGTTTTTCGGTATAGATTGACTTCTCTCACAGGACGGAGTCTCCAAAAAAATTCCCAAAACTCCACATACTACCAGTAATCTATAAGTAGCTCAGAGGAAGAATAAAATTCATCCAGCGAGTGAAAATCCCATGTGTGAAGTCGTTGATTGAGGATCCTGCCAACAAGTTTGCCTAAGTGATGTGCTATGACTGGAAGATGAATGTCCTTATATCTAATTATAAGTGCAAGTTAATTAGGCTGTTAATTATCCGCTTGTGGCTGAACACTTAAGTGTCTAAAAAACTGACCGGGAATTCGCAGGTTCGAGGCTTCTTGGAGTCTCCTACTAAGAAACAAACAAATGAACATCGCTTCTTGGTATTTCAGCATAAATTGGCTTCACTGGCAAGAGGAGGTCCAAACTGAAAATTCCCGAATCTCTTCACTCTACCAACACCGATGTTTAAAGATTTCATTCTCCCAAGCAAAATGATGAGATAAATTTGCATCTGCCAGTCATATCTGAAATGAAAGCTGTTGAGTAGATAAATACGTTTTCTGCCCTTTCGATCAACGGTTGTTGGCCAGAACGCGTTGGAATTCAGTCTCTGAGAAGTGGCGCACTTTTTTCTTCCTGGTTCTACCTCATTTTCTGTCTCGTTCCTGTAATACAAATGTTTATTTGCTATAGACGGATGAAGTTGCGCATAACAATCTAAGCATTTTTTTTCCGGCTACAGACTACAACAGCTGAAGCATGTTGTGCGACCTTTATAAGCAAACAAACAGAACAGAACATGACGCCAAAACATCTCATGTGCCACACTTTGAAGACATTAACGTGGTAAACAAATGGCATTTTGATTCGCAAGTTTGGATAACCTATTTGCTCTCAGACAGATACCTAAGCAGTAGGCTTTTCACAGAGTTGTGCTCCTTGTGGCAGTCCACTACTTCATTATTCATTGCGTCTATATCTCCAATTCTTCAAACAGCCTAGCGAATGTTTGCAATCAATAGACATTTGATTGATCCCGTGGTTCTGCACCGCAGACATTTCTTGTCTGGTGTTCACAACAACTCAGGGCTCTCGACTGCTCCCACTGTTAGAAGTAGCTAGTCTAATGCTGCAATCGTTTTTCACAGGTTTTATGCTTGCTACTAGAATGGCTGGCATGAATCACTTTGTGAAATGCTGAAGAATAGTGTGCTTTACAAACTGCCTCTTGTCATCATAGATGATCTGTGTCTGCCGAAGGCTTTAAAACCTCTAGGTGCATGGACTAAGTAGAAATCCTATCATTTTTCCAATAAAACACCATACCACGGAATTTATTATTCGCAAACATCATCAGCCAGAGGGCCAAATTGCAGTGTCATATGTTGGGAAATGAGTTTTGCACACTGAGTCGATCCTCCGTGGTGCGGGGGATAATATCGAAATGTGTAAACTATCACGCATGGTCGTTACGTGCGTATACACAAATAATGATGGGGTTGCCATACGCTAGAGTAAAAACCTCAACTGTGTAAGTGTAGACTACTTTGGGGTGTGGTTGTGCGGGAGCAACGATGTTGTTTAAAAAGGTTCGGTGGCCGTTTCAGTCACGTGAATGCAGACACTGTTTTTTTTAATGTGACTCATTCGCCTACCACAGACTCATTTATACGGGCTGTGAAACTTTTTTCTTAGCGCCATAGATGAATCGTACACAGAAGGTGTTTGGTCAAAAGAGGTGGCACCGGAGGAATCTCTAGGCGCTCACCGGCCCAATCGTCCGGCAAAGCTCAGGACTTCCAATGTGATCTTATCAAGGGAAATAAGTATGTCTTGTATGTTGGAAGGCAGCTACCAGATTCTCTGCACGAAACTATCTCCCCTCTGTCACATAGTTCCTTTGAAAGTTACCATTACACAACAAACTGTGTAGGTGGTAATAGTGCGCACTACATGTTGTTCTGAGGCCAAAGGTTATTTGCTTAACTATCTACCTTTACAGTTGACGTATTGACAAATTCACCGGAATTTTTCATGCTGCTTACCGGAACTAAATTGAAGCGCACCCTTAGTTCCACTTACATATTTTGGCTACATAAGTAGCTAGCCTACCAGAAGCAATCAGAAGAGAAGCCTCAGGTCAGAGTCTGGAAGGTTCTTTCCAGTTTTAGATGCAGCACACTACTCATAAGGTTGCTGAAAACTTTTCGACAGCTCAGGACCGGTTTCACCCTTCTTGGCGCTCATTAGGTGGGCACATTTCCTAAGTTTCCGCCAACTTTATGTTGCACCTGAACCCAAATTGCGCGAATTTCGACCTATAGACTCATTTACCTACCAATTTGTTTTTGATGGAAGATTCATCTGGAGCCCAGCTGAATCTCTCGTTTGTGATCTTCTCAAGTGAATGTGATGCACTAAGCCGCCTCATGTTTCAGTTGATACAATATTTGAGATATCGCAATACATTGTATGGACGTAATGCACTACTCATAAGGTTGCTGAAGAACATCATAAACGAGACATTCATCTGGGTTCCAGGTGAGTCTTCCGTCAAAACCAAATTTGTATGCAAATGAGTGTATAAGTCGAGTCCTTTACAGTTCATTTACTAGCTCAAAGAAGTAAGTCAGTTACCAGTACTTGTGTTCACCGGACGTGCTTTCGGTGTTTACGTACCTAGCATCTTCTAAGCACTAGTCCGCCTGTCTGTATTGATTGAATACATTCAAAACCCAAGAGGACTTTTGCCAGTTTATACACACGAACTTCAGTGTAGCTTAATGGTGAACTACATTTACAGAAAAAATGAATTCTGTTAGTGGGTCTACTCATACGTAAATGTGAAAATCAGCGGCATTGGCTGTTTACGTAAAGAGCATATTTGTGTTTTGTGTTGATGATATTAACCAAAACAACATTTTCAGTTCATTTCACACCAATATTGATTATACACTTGAACTTGAGTGCAACGTACAACTAATTCTCCTTGGCAATGACATCTCTGAGGTTTTAATATGCACCTTGAGCACACTACACGTATAAATACTACGGATAAATATTTGTTAAACAGCTATGGACCCTAAGCCTTAATTGGATTATTGTCGCACCGACCTACAAAACGGAAATTCTTCATTCAAGAAAAACTTCTCCAAGTGCGAATGACCTAGGGCATTACCACCTTTACCATTACCACGATTTGCCCAAAAGTTTTCGAAACACAAAGGACTAACAGTCTCCTTCCTCCATTGATATATATATATACCATTGCACCTGTCCATTAGACTTTGCAATGTTCAGACTGATAGTTCTCAAATTCAAGATTCATGTGTTTGCGCTTGGAATTCTCAAATTGCGGAATGTGGAATACGAATAGGCTTGTCATAATTCCTTGCATGATGTAGGGTGTTTCCTAATGTGGCTACGATAAGATGTCATAATTCCTTGCATGATGTAGGGTGTTCTTAATGTGGCTAGGATAAGACTTCCTCGCCAGGGTCATCTCAGGTTTGACTGTTTTTTCTAGCATAAATAAACGACTTCACTGGACAGGCAACATATCGCGATCAAATTCATAACATTGACCAGCCAATCGATATCGCTAACGTACGTTTGAAGTTAACAGTGAAAAGTGAGCAACATAAAAATTCGTCTCTTCCCGATGTCATCCTGCATAAGCGGACAGAAAATCAGTATCACGGGTCGTACACACAGTCATCGTAAACTGATCAATAGATTCGTTCTAAGGCTGTGCGCTCGTCAAACAAAAACACATACTGATAGGGACTCTATATGGCAGATTGCACATCTCCACAGGTGACAATATGGAGGAGGAGGTAGGCCTTCTGGAAGGTCACGTTCTCTATGTAATTTAGCCTCAGCACAAATGTCTCGATATCTATCAGACAACGTTCCTAGTAAGCCTTTATTATAAACAAATGGTACACTAGTAAATAAACGGTATTATGGTGCGATATAATTTGTCCCAAGTTTGAGAGCGCTCACCTACGGCCGTCTGTCTCCCTTAACAACGCAGTCACCGGCAGCGATGCTATCCCACAAAGCATTCAGTGCCTTTTGCAAGAACTGGAACCGAAAGTTTTTCTTATTCATTTGTCCTTTCAGTTGCCCACTGAGTAATCCTTGGTAATTCCGTCTCATCTAAGTTTCCACATGCGACTCAGTCATGCTCCACATATCCAAGATGCAGCTTAAAGCCGTTAAGTGTATATGCATACTCACCTTCAATCGGACTAAGAGTTGGTGAGTGTGGTCTCAGGCGCGTCATCACATCCAATCGAAAACTCTCGTTTGAGGAAACTTCCTCGGAGCGTCGGTGTCACAACCAACCACCACGTAAGACGACCGGCACGTCACCGTCCCTTGCACTCGACCACATTCACTTGTTGTAACGTTAGCTCGTTTGTGACCCTTGCTTGAGAGTGAATCACAACAGACTGTTCAGCGATAACCCATCGATAGGTGCGGGTTCTTTCCTGTGCTATGATTAAGTGCACTAGCATGCGGCCGATTGTTCGGTAACAGAACAGGTTGACATTGTTTTAATCCATTCAAGCAACCTTATTGTCCTCTGTCTGTAGCTGACGAATTGTCAAAACATATATTCTCTTGAGCTCCCTTGTCTCAATGGAGTTTGGTTTCAGAAAACGGAGACAGTCTCTTCAAGGTAACTAAACTATCCTTAAGGCAGCTAGACAAGTTCATACTGCTCACTTCTTTGTGTTCTGCTGCCAGCCTCATTCCGCCTCATGTCATTTTCAATCCAACTGATACATCCCTCCACCTCCATATCACTCAACAAGACTTCAAACGTTCATTCCCCGAATTCTTTACACAATAAGCTAATGTTTTCCTTTTCACGCAAAACAACGCTGCTATTCACCTTTGTGGGAATGCTCTTCAAATTCTTCCTCGCACACCAGCCTAACATCATTTCAACAAACCTGTAAATAAAATGTGTTTATTGAAAGACCAAGTTTCTGTACACACCGTTTGTTCTGTCCGTTGGTTTATTGACATTCTGAAATTGGAGAATTAAAGTACAGTTTGTGGTCATTAGGGCGTTGGCTTTGTTATCCATCACGAGTGAAGCGACTGATCAAACAGCGCAAAGTTGTACGGATCGATCACTTTCATCTATTGATGGCTCCGTCCTAAGAGACCATTGCTTGCGTTCCGCCTGTAAGGCAGGAAATGTTAGTGAACTAATATGACGTCCTTTTTCCATTGTATGAGTTTGGCCGTTGCGTTGTTTGTTCCGGTGATCTACGAATTCAATCGCACCCTGGAAGATGCTTGCTCAGTCCTTGTAGATGTTTCCACCAAATACGTGTAAATCTCATCCCACCTCCACAATCCGTAAGTCTGTTAGGTTCTCCATCGTTCGTCCGACTGTCCGTATATCTTCCTCACAACACCCACCTTCTCAACCCACGAGCAGTTTGTTTGAATGCTGAGCTTGCTCATTAAGATTGTTTCCTAGTTTAAGGCCTGAATCGAGATGGCCGAAACGATATGTCAGTCAGCTGATGTCTTGCCAATGAGTAATTTTGATCTGCCAAACACACAGATGGAAATATCAGACTATGCCGATAAATTTTATACTGACGTTGTTTTCCGCGCCGCCATAAGATAACCTTATGTGCGCTTTGCATTAGATCCGTTAGCAGCGGAGATTATCGTGGAAATAACTCTCGGGTCCGGGGTTGGTAGCTTTAACTCACCTAGGATGTCATTAGTATCAGTAGAACTAGGTTAAGTAGCCGCCAACAAGCAAGCGACCCATTATGTTCTGAATGCGGTCTGAGGAGTATACTTTAGTGTTCATGTACTGAACAGTGTAGTGAATTCTTCCTCTGGACAGTACAGTAGTAAACTATTCTATAACAATATAATATGGCATAATATAACACTATATAATGTAATGTTACATAATACATTGTGGTACAGTATGGCTAATTATAGTACAGTATGGTATAGTATAGTATAGCATAGCGGAGTATAGTGTAGTATAGTCTAATGTAACGCGGTGATAGAGATCTCGTAAATCTGTGTTTGGACTGAACGCCCTCGATATGTTGGTGGTTGTCGAAAAGTAGTGTCGAAAGGTGTTCTGCTCCATTTGTCGCCCTCACTTTCCTCTTTGTCACCTCAAGGTCTTCATACAATCGGTCGGCCCAACAAAATTCCGTTTTTTAACTTCGCCCATTTTTCGCTTTCATTCGTCAATTGACTGCTCAGCTATCATCAACTTCAATAAGGCTAAGCATTTTTATAATCTTGCCCGTTTGTAAGTGAATCAACTGTTGAAGTTTGTCATCGCTTTTATTCATGTTTTATCTTAGGCGGCTTAGTAAACCTTGTTTACCAATTGTCTTCTGACTTTACTATTGGTAATCGTAATGAACCCGATTGTGGCAGAGAGTATCGTACACTGATACGTGTTAATGACGTAGCTAACTGCAAGAATATTGTCGGTAGCATCTACAGTTTTCTGTGGATGCATTTTAGTTGAGTTGTGAACGGAAAACCAATACAATTGAGTTTCCATACTAGTCTGATGATCTAGTTTGTCTGAGGTCTGATATTCGTGTTTCCTTGATAAATCTTTCTACTGATTTCAGTGGTGCTTCCCTTTCTGACCGGGTTGCAATCTGACGAGTTGGTTCCATGATGGTTTACACAATAAACGCCCCGGATAGCTACGACCAATAACTAAAACTTTTGGAGGAAACGATTTCTTAGAGCAAACCATCCTGAAAAAACACCATGAAGGCCTTGCCTTCATACACACTGTGCCAAAAGTCTTCATCAGATCAATTGGTGGTCTTCGTAGACACAAGTACACTCATGCCTATCCATCGTGAGTAAACTTCCAGTACATAGTGTTAGTACCTAGCGGCTTATTGGTTTGTTCATTTTCATGTAGCAGGACGAAACTTTGGACCAACATTACTTACAAGTGCTGTCGCTGCACTCGAATTACGCGACCAAATCATATGCTGTATTTCGGATTAAATAACCATCAGGTGGCCGAAGATAATTTTGATTCACTGTCAGCTAGAGCAGAGACCACATTAGACATGGTGTGCGAACCTGTAGGACCTGCAGAAGAGCTTCCTTAGAGTTTTGAACTTCTTCCGATCACCTTCTCATTTGACTACTTTCCATAGAGACCGGACGCTAAAATCCTCACGTTTTAGTACGGCCAAAACGGTTTACTTGAAGGAACAATATTCATATGGTTGCTGAAAACTTCAACAGCCCATGACTGCTTTCGCTGCCCTTCGGACTCTTCAGATAACCCCGTCGGCTGATGAGTCTAAGAAGAGCAAAACGGGTAGTGGGCTATTGAAAAGTTTTCAGCAACCTTGTGAATAATCTCCCTTCATCAAAGTATACCGTGATGCCTCATGAATCGTGAGGCATGTGGATTCTTCAGGGGTCTTTTGGCTTAAAACTCTCAAAATGTTTGCTCAGTATTCAGTTGATGTATTAAACGCAAGATTTTAGCTGTAGTAGCCGGTGGAAAAGATGTGTCAGGATGTAGTGTCTTCTTCTTGTTCCTGAATTAGAGTAGTTTGTATAAGCAGTGACAGCATATTACAAAGCATGGATTGTTGGTATCGAATATGTTCTTCATTAGGAGGGTTTTTGTTCCCCATAATCTGAATCTCTGCTTGTTGGTTTGCTGCATCTGCCTCGAACGGTGTGGTAAATTTTAATTTCTGACACCGTGACTTCATTCATCACGGTTTGCTAGTCTGGTTGTTCAACTCGGATTTCGAGTTGATAGTCCGATATGTTTTGGGTCGTCTTTGAAGGGGATTTCTAACGATTGAGTTTATTCACAGTCAAAATTTAGCCACTGTACCCATAGTGCCACATTTACAGATGAGCTTCGTTGTTCGGTAACCTTGGTCTTGGGATTTTCGGCGACCTTCAGTGAGATCTCTTCGAATACTCTCAACTGTCGTTGCAGCAAGTGCACCATATGAGGTAAGACTAAAACCACTAGAACCCTACAGCTTCTCTGACCGAAGTATTTAGTTGGTTTCATGGGAAAAAACGTATCGCACGATGGTAATCGAGGAGCAAGGTATCGGAGGCTGAACAAGAAGATAAAACTGATCTCAGAGACCGTTTTTTAAAACTCGATACGGAAGGAGGCAATAAAGGGCACCTTTTGATACATGACACGGTTCTTTTAGTAATGATGTTTAATACAACCTGAAAAATAACTGACAAACACTCGCCTAAATATGGATAGATTCAACGATCAATTGACTAGAGGCTACTCATATCACGACACTGTTAAAATGTATATGAATCGATGTTTTTTAAAACTCGATACGGAAGGAGGCAGTAAAGGGCACCTTTTGACACAAGACACGGTTTTTTTAGTAATGATGTTTAATATAACCTGAAAAATAACTGACAAATAGTCGCTTAAATATGGATAGATTCATCGATCAATTAACTTGAGGCTACTCATGTCACGACGCTGGTAAAATGTATATGAATCGAAGGCAGCACAGAAAAAAACGTAGAAAACGTGAGAAGGGTATAGGCAAGCCTTAAATCGAACTAGTTTTACAGATGCAAATTAAGAATAAGAGGAGAGAGAAAATTCAATAACAAGAAGCCGGAAATCATAGGCTACACCCCTCGAGAAAACTCAAGTATAACAGCTTTCATCAAAATCAGGCGGCAAAATTCAGTGGCAAAAATAATAGTCCACTTTACACCAATAGACGTTCAATAGCGAATAATTGAGATTTGGGAGAAGTCCTTGCTACACAGTGTGGATACACAAGTAAGCCAGCTCACATGCGAACACAGTGCCAAATAAGGCAAAAACCAGTTGAATTCTAAGGCACTGCATGGTTCAGCTCCGTAGGGCCGACTGGTCTTGTGAAGGAATACAGGCACCTTTCATAGAAAATTATGTAGCCGCAATGGGGCAAAATGAGAATAAAATTACCAGTGGCTCAAAAGCGTGAACTTATGACCCAAGGAGTCTTGTCCAGTAGTGGCAAGCTCAACTAAAAAGAACGGATGGAACGAGAGAAGAGCGACCAGGTAAATAAAACTTTGGGTAAATACGCACACTTTAAGTTATATAAGACAATGCCGAGAAGACAGGTGGACATTAGTTCACGAATTACCGAGGCCGAAAGATGTGTGGCCTAGAAAGTATGCGTAGTACGGGATGAATCCTCTGGGTGCATTTCCACCGGTTGAGGTTTTCAGAAGCATATCAAGCGATGGTAGGACCGGCGACAAAGCAGGCATCCTTCTTATGCCAGTCCGGACCTCAAAGGTTCCATTTATTTAGAGTAGGCTGATTTGATTCGTTCTGCGTTGTAATCAAGCCTCGCCCACAGCGTCGTAGCGGAAAATCCTGTGTTTACTTTAGATTAATCAACAGGGACTTTAGGGGGGCACCTATCAAGACAGGGAGTAGTGCACTACAACGGATAAACTCTCAAAATGTTTCTTCCACATGGCATGAAACAGTAGCCGCCCGACCACAAAAACGAAAATAAACTATAGCTAGTGTACTGCTTTTGCCGGAATAGTATGTAATTTGAACTCTACCTAATCCAACTTGGCTAATCACAACATAAATTTTTAGAAAAAGAAAATCCTATCAGAGAGAGCTGTGGCGCGGGGACACAATCAACCGTTGGAAGAATTTGAATGTTTCCCCTTTTAAACGAAACCAGAAGCTAATAGCGGTCTTTTTTGTTGCAGGAAGCCAAGAGTAGAGGGGCGTCTCTATGCCCCATTAGTTAGGACAAACAGACGAGCTTCTGGAGACACTACATTAACAAGTGACGCCAACTTTGACTGGCTAACGAGATAAAACAGTAATGAAACGAACAGCAGGCAACGTAAAACTTGACTACCACGACGACCCTAGTGGGCCGCAACCGAGCGCATACGGGTACTTTTTTTCTTAGTTGAAGGAGCTCCTTGCTCTTATTGCCTCAGCATAGTCAGGGATGAATTCGAAAATGGTTAACTATGGCCAACGCAGCCACTGAATTCCTCCAATATTACCTGGTTTCATGTAGTCCCTGTTAAAGAAGTCCTATTTACAGTCTTCTCATGCAGGGAACACTTTCACTAAAACAAAGGCGGACTTCAGGCGCTATAACCTGGTTGATGTCCACTTATATTCCACCCAGGAGCCCTAATCTTGATTCCAGGCCAGCTGTGATGAGATGATGATTCATCTCCGGTGGAGTATGTGGATTTCACTTTCTGAATCCAACGGCCATGCTGGATGCTCCGCAGGTTGTACTTGGCCTGGAGGGGGGGCAAATGTCCACCGCTGATCAAAGATGGGTAGAGCTGCACACACATCCCGTAATTATTTCACATGGAAATTCAAAGGGCTGCTTGATCAGCTAGCAGGGAAAGCATCTTGTGCCAATCTGACATGGTAGCGGGCATGAGATCCATCCTGAGCTTCGGCGATTTGGGAAATTGCTTCGACTCATACCCGTGGCTTCACCAAACGACCGAGCGGAAAGGCTTCCAACAACCATAATCGGATGATAAGCAGATGATATGAACACTTCCAGCAACTGTTTGACAGCCCGTTAAGGGAAACTCGGGAGCCCAAAACCAGTTCAGCCTGATTACCATATTAAATCAACCGTAATAAGCCAGCTGAACCGAAGATCTTCGCCATCGGTAGCCAACCGAAGAAGAGAAAATCCACCTTGCTAAGATCTATAAATCTTGCGTCTAAGCGCTTCTCAAGCCAACTCCTTACATTGTTGTCTCACTCTTAAAAACTTAATTACTCTCGACCTTTTAAAAAGGAAACGCCATCTCCTTTAACAATTGTCACCGAGTCATCTTTTTTAATGTTGCTTCTAACCTCTGCTCCCCTCGCACTAGGTTTTTTGAGCAAGGGGGACATACACATGACTAAACCAGAGGATTCTGTCCTACAACACGCCGTATCGACCATAGTTACTATTTTAGACAAAATTTAGAATATCGTTTTGAATTTCTGCGACCTACCACCGCATGCTGAAGAGCACGGTCAGGTTGCGTCTTACATGCGACCGCTTTCAGCATAGCAAATTACAATGCGGCATTATTGCAACAGGTGCTATCTGTATTGCATCAAGCACGCGGTACGTCGACTTATTATCCAGCGAAGATGCCAGTGACACCAATTCAGAAAGCCCAGACTGGCCACACACTGTTAAGAGAACCTGTACTTCACCTTAAAGTACAATCCCGGTGACTTGGCTGGTAATTGCAGGTCCCCAAATTTGCATCCTGAAGAATTTGAAGCAGAGCTTACGATGGTGGGCACCGCTAAATAGAATAGCTCGAGGCGCTTTAACTGAGATCCCGTCAGAATGAGTTAGGCACCGCAAATTGTTTGTCTAAGATCTGAAAGCGTGTTGACCAAAGAGTGTTGAAAAAACAATAGTGACCTGCTGAAGTAACATGCTTGTATTTGTTCTGCGTTTCCCTCTAGTATGTTTGATACTGTTGAGCCATTTGTAGGAATCTGTGGACAACTTTAAGTAATAACACAAATGTCAGTATTTGGGGGCATTAACTTAGCGGGTTTATTGATGACAGCTGTGACCTTAACACGAACAAATGAAACGCTCTGATTGGTTCTGCGTAAAGATCATATGTAGCCTCGAATTCCTGCCCATAATGTGGAGGAAAACTTCATGGATTACCCTGTGTGGCTCACTTTGGCCTGGAAATTTATTCCAAACATCATAAAGCTAGCCTGTGATAAGTCCCCCTTATACTCATTGTTGAGGTTTGTAGCTAAGCATGTCGATCGTACTGATGGTATTCCAAAGGCCATCGAGAATGTAGTTCATGAAACGAGATGGAATAAACAATTTGTTTCCTCCTTCTGGGAACAATATCGTAATATTTTCCGCAGGCGGCGTACGAACTTGGAATGGACGTGGTTTTTACGTTCATTTTGGCCTGTTTTCCACGTTGGTGGTTTCGTGCGTCAAGCTTTTATCTCTAGACTTTGAGTGAAGATTTGGCAAGCATTGGTGTGGTTTCGAGGGACCCATAATATTTCGAGATGTATGTAGTTATAAACTTATTGTATCCTGGTACCTCACTTTTGAGATAAAACGTATTTCCTCGGCGGCTTCGGTTATTTAGCGTATATTTCTTCAAATCAGTGGAATTCCATCAAAATAATATGGTTTATTATGTTAAAGGATTTGAAACTCTCCGGGGAATGCAGTATAAAAGTACACAAAGCCACTTAATTCATGAAACTTCCCGAGCGACTCTTAGTCCATCGGGCTTACACTGTGGGTCATCAGATCACAGCAGACTCAACGACATAGCGTTGTGACCCAAATCAAAAGCCCGAAGCTAACGTAAAGGCACTCCGTTCCCGGAGAAACAAGAATAGCCTCAACAGAGCCGTATATTTCACAGAGGGCCCTTTTCCTTCAGGTCCCAAGAATACGCTGGGTTCTGGACCAGTACGGTTTCAAAGCTACCAAACCACCGAGCCATCGCTCAAATTTTGAAAGAAATATAGCGAAACCGATAGCGGAAATAAGTGCGGTCCGGATGGAAAAAAATTTCCGGTAGAATCAGAAGAGAGTGTGCTGACGTAATAGCTTTAGGTGTTGAATTCGATAGCTAGTTTCCAGCGTTTATGTCGAGGCCGAGCAACAAGGTTTGTTAGGTCTGCTAAGATTCACCGCATTGGTACGTGTTCTGCTCAGTAAACTCCTCAAGGAGAATAGGCATAGGTTCCGAACACACTGTTGTTCGTAGCGGGTTACACTGCGCATCCTCGGACAAGTCTAATACCCGGTCGTTTTTTCATTTCCGAGATTTCCTGGTCACGCTGGAGTTATTGGTTGAAGCACAAACAATATGTTTCAGACCAAACATGGTGCATAGAAACAAAAGTGAGTGCTGCACTAATGAAACCCAAGGCGCAAGAATGTGGCCACGGGTGTCTGCTTGCAGCATGATGTCCTGAAGATACTGAACGGAGTTGTCCAGTTTCCGAAAAGTGACATTTCAAGCGTTCTTTCAGTGACAGCTCTTCGGTGCTGGAGGCCGATGGAATAACTCTGAGTAGTTTGACTTCTTGGAAGAAAAGTGTGGCCTATTTTACTATGAAAAAGCTAGTGGTTTTCTGGGCATTATCTGCAGCCACTTTGCGTTTCTTCACAGCACAAGTTATTTCCGAGTCGTTTGAATGCTCCTTCAACTCTTCAATAATTAGTGCCCTTGCGAATTAGTGGCAGGCAAATCAGTAAAGAAAGCAAGGAAGGGTATTGCGCTGACCCACTGATACTACAGTGCGCCGCGGTTGGCGGGCCAATAACGTGTAACGCTGTTATTTGCTGGCCTAAGTATAAAAAAAATAAATCCTTCAGCTGTAGCACCCTTACGGTGCCTAACTGCCATGCCACCAGAAGGAAGCACGAGGGCTGAGATACTGCCAGGTTGCCCAAGCCTAGACAGGGGAAGTCGAGAGGCAGAGGTCGGGTTCAAACCACGGACCTTCCGGTCACTAAATTCGCTCTCTAACCACTGAGCCACCTCGCCCCCTGGTTTAAATAGCTTCTTGTACATAGCCATATTGGACACCACTTCTTTTAATCGGAAAATACGATCAACTCCAGTTTTGCATTTCAGTCGTGGCCAAAACTTCGGAGACTGTATATCCAACCGGCACTTCTCTTAGTTTTTTAAATAATTTTTGCCGTTGAATTCAAGGGCTTGATCAATCAGGGTTTGAGCATTTTGCGGATATCTTCCATTTTCATGGATTGTTCCTGACCTTACCACTAATTAATATATCAGCGACGTTCATCGCGGCGGGAACAACTAAACGGGTATGAACAGCGCACTCACCTGAAAAGAAATCATTTTTCCATGAACCAGTTGTTACAACCAATCCAAAACTTTTGTGCGTCTTCGAGTAGTGAAATCAATTGATGAGATCTTTTACCCTTTAGAGCCTCCCTGAAGTCTTCCAGATAGCCTTCTGGGATTGGTAATTTTATGCCTGTTTAGAAACCGGTGGAGATGCGCAACATTCAAACCTCGAGCAATCGGTCATCAGTATTCTTCTGTTATGATCCTTTGAACGTCACTATGACTTCTAGAGCTTCTGTTCTTTAAAGTTTTTGTTTATTAGTTCCCTGGGCAGAGGCACTTAGTGGTTCTTTTGACAGAGATTATGCTTTATCCCCATTGTCCGGGAGGGTAAGTTGGTTCCCTTAGTCAGTCGGATGTACGGTGGTAGTGCGGTTCCATCTTTCTTCACAAATGTATTGCTTCTTCCTGTTTCAGAAGGGGCTTAAAAAATCCGTTGTGTGTTATACATGGTACAGAGGTTTAGTGGGGTCGTTTCTGGACATTGTCAGAAAGCTCGGAGATTCTGGTGCCTTAGGGTACTTTGTATTCCTAGCGACACTGGAAGTAAAGCTAGCATCTTTGACAAAAACGTTCATTTTTCTTCAACTGTTTATTCGAAAATTTTTTATCTATGCCTGGTTGCAGATATTCTTGCTTTTTACATCAGTCCGAGAAGTTAGTTTGCAAGTTTTGAGTTTTATATTCAGTATCGGCCCACACTCACATTGACGGCTACCTAGGGCCGTTTCAGCAGGTTTAATGCTGCCGATTTCAAAAATGTCTGCTCAGCAATGAATTTCAATTTTTTAATGGGGCTAGGTGCCTCCCGTATCATGATTCAAGCCACAGATACCTTGCTACTTCTCGAACAAGCCGAAGCTCGTGGATGAACTGGTTGCGGCCGATAAGCCACACTGAGTTAAAGGTTGCGTGAGCATTCATGAACGAAGCGCTATCCTCCAGATGCTCACGGGGGGGGGGCGAAAGTAATAAAATGTGAGCTGTTTTGGGCGTAGAATGTCCGAAATTGCCGACAGATTGTCAGAGTGCGCTTACTGGAAGTTGATTATGCAAACGTTGAACTGTTTTCTGAATCCACCAGGTTTCTTGAGTAACTTTCGCCATCAGTTTAGGAAACATCATCAATGCTAACTAATGAATTGAAAATAAGGAACGGAAACTACACAATAGGTGAAAAAGGACTGTCTGAAAATGGGGGAACAGAAAATGGAACCACAAAAATTGCAGACGGGCCAATGAGAATACGATTTAGCTGAGTTTTAAACGGTCTTTCAGGGCTGAGGCATGAGATCCCCTTGAAAAACTTTGTGAGCTCAAGCGAAAAATAGACGATTTGGTCATCCAACTGAGTACCGTCGAAGTCCGTCAAAACGACAGGAAAATGTCTGGAAGCAAGTTACCGGGCTAATGGAACATATCAACTACCAACTGAGGAAGTGGCAAATTAACGCACACAAGCTATCAGTGTATCTGTGTTTCACTATTCGTTTTGCATGTAATATCTAAGCTTGCTCAAACTATCATAATTCATATGTGGGCTATCTGCAATTCTAGTTTAGGTACCGTCAACGCCCTATAGTGCATTATTACAGGTGCACGTGTTGTTCTGCTAACAAAAATCTCCCCAACCAGACGCTATTTTTCGTCGGCCGACAATCGACTGCAATTTTCCAAACAGTCAATGGCTTTTCAGGCATTTTGTGCGTCGATTTCTGTGTCGTATAATGACTAAGTATAAAGTAAATATAGACAATGTTTCAAGTATATGGGATGAAACCAGAGTTGCCAGATGTTCGTGAAAGAATTATGTGAACCAAGTAGAATACAATACCTGACACTGTGTCTCCAGGCAAGCGCATGGCAGAAACTTCGGATTCATACCGGTTTAAATAAAGCTGGGAACAATACTACCATTGTCGTTGAACGAAGGATAAATAAAATATCCTGAGAATAGCCAGGTTGCAGAATAACATTGCCTGAGTTTTTAAGCTCCCGTCACCACTTTTGGACATGCTTTCTGGGTGCTTTAATGTATTTTTGCAAACTCTGGTATCCTCTTAAACTGAGAGTTATTCGGGTGTATCAAATGTAGTACAACCGCTGGTTGGAAAAAAGCTATTTTGGATGGCTTTCTTATGTGAAATAACCCGCTTTTGCTTCTGTAGTTTGGAATTTCTGTGTCATAACCCTAACTACAGGCAATAGAACTTGACTTGAGACAAGAGGTGAAAGTGTCCGTCAATGAAAGGCATTCAGCGGTTGTGTTGCCTCCAGCATCGCTGAGCGTTTTTGACCAAAACGGACGCGTGGTAAGCTGGAATCCGAGCGATAATCACTTCATAGTTTTGTGCGCATTTGGCACGAAACCAAAAGAACTCCATTCAGCAATATATCTGGGGAAGGTGCCGGGTCCGGCATTGATGAGTTTGATTCTGCGCGCGGAGAAATTTTAGCAGACCACAGTCGTATTCATTAGATTCAAGGGCTGTGGTCTGGGGCCCGTGACGAGAAACATTGAGCGATTCCGGGTTTTCCAACCAAGTCAGTCACCAGCGAAGAATACTAGACAGCGTCTGTTGATATCGAAGGACCTGGGTAAGCCCTGTAAGCTTTGAAGCCGCACGGTAGAAATCCAAGATATTCCGTACTTTGGGGAAGAAGAGATGAAAAATATACCCTAAGTGCCGTCAGCCACTGCTTAGCCAATGCATCGATACATACCGCATTGAAGTTGCTTCTGAGCCAACTACGCTTCCAAAGTAACAAACCTGGACAGCGGAGCGGAATACCGTTGTACTAAAGAATTTATCGGTTGCTGCTTTTCGGAAACTTGCTTCCACGTATGATGGAATATTGTCAAACGTGAAGGGTAAACACGCCTCGAATGTGACAAGAACAGTCGTTCTGCATAATAGCACCGATCAACTACCCTTAAACTACTTGAATTCTTGGAATGTGACTTTAAACCAGTGAAAAATATTCGGCTGACGAACATTTATATTAACTTAATTGTCAAACACCAAGGCTGACGGATACATTCAGACTCAGGCGCCCTGCAAACGTCATCTGTGCTCGCTGGACCTTGGGTACCATCCGTAGACTCGAATCCACAAATGTGTCCACAAATGCACACATTTTAAAGTCGTTGGACAGACACCCCTGAACGTAAAACACTCCAATAATGGGAGGTTTGCTAGCCAAACGAGACCGAACGCTGAGCTCTGGCTTTTGGGCGTCCATGGAATTGAAGTTTACTAATGTTAATCGTAAAAAGCCTGCCTGTATTCAAGTCCTGACGCTTTTCCTACGAGTAAGTCACCATTCTTCGATAAGCTAGGGTGCTTACCAGGAGAAGTCAGCTTGTCCGTTGCAGACAGTGCAGATACCCCAGCATTGTCAGCATGAACGGCTGTGGTAGCGCTACGTGTAATGCTGGTTGAATAGCTGAATCGCCTGACGAAGTTGTGAGCCGTGAAGCGTTAGGTAATAAGCCAACAGACTAAACCAGTCAGGTGGCAGCAGCTGCGAATAAATCTGCAAACCGCAAAGTTGCATTAATCCCAAGCCACCGAACTGTTCATTGCACTGTAAACAGTACACATCCTTTACGCAAGGTGGCATAATCCCAGAACTGTAGACGGATCCTCAATCAAGTCCGATTTCTGAAGGTCGAGGGTTGATGGTTGATTCCTCTGACTCACAGCGTTCGTTGCGCATTTTGATCCATATAAATGGGCGGTGGGAGATATCCAAAGACATATTCGGGTGGAAACCAGATGGGCGTGACGCCAAATCGGTAAGCTTTCTTGTTCCTCGTATCGAAAAGGTCATCCGTTTGTTTTCAGATAAAGCGGAATACCTAGCTGGATCTTCTGTTTTTCGCGGTCCTGAAATCGCTCGTCAACATTACCAGAGAAGATTCGTACAATCTCTATGATTTCAGGTGATACCAGAGAGGTTTTGAGTCTGAAAGCACTGGTTAATTTTTCCAGTCATTTTTTCACCAAAGCTAGCTGGCTTCATGCGGCCATTTGTATTCTGCTGTGCGGGAGCGCACCGTGAAAAGTGGTAAAGGACATCCAAGCAGGTAAAATAATGCATTACTAAACCATCAGTTTGAGTTTACCACGATCCAAATTAGTGGCTACTCATTCACTGTGATAGTAGTCACTCTGAGTTTGGAACAGTGTGGCTACGAAAAGGTAGGCTAGTAGACTTAAGGGGCCGTGGTCGGTCAAAAACTAAACCAAGCCAACCACAAGTAAATAAGGGAGTATTAGAATTAGTGATCGGCGTGGGACATGCATGACCTAAAGACACTGATCACTCCAGATCCCAAACCTTACTTTTCGCCCCCGAATATTCTCACCCATATTGATATATTGACTAATTGACTAAAGTTTTGAAGAAAAAGGTCATGAGTGCATAAGAGTGTGAATGCAAAAGTTTAGACCAACAAGGAGACTGAAGATGTATCACCGACACATTTTCCAGAACTTTTTGGCCAGGAGATGAGAGGATGCAAGGATTCCAACTGTTTGATCTTGTTGATACGAATATCATCTGAAAAGAGAGATTGAAAAGGAACAAAGAAGCCGGTGCTCATGCAACCACGCAATACGATTTACGGAGGTTGCTTGGTGATAATAGTGCAGTACAAGATACAACGGTGAGCTTCCTTCAAGGACGGTATTTATTTGCATTCCAGAGTAAACTGGAATTTGAATGTGATCAGCTGTGCATGAGTGTTCCTCAAATGGAGTGATGTGCCAGATTGACCTGACACATAATGGAGCCATTTGTGTCTTTTCAAAGACCCAAGAATTCATTTTGTTCCGAAATGGTTAGCTGTACAATAGGTTTCGTCCTACCCAACCATCGACATGAGATAAAGAAGAGGGTGAGGTTGCTGTGAGAACTTCCGGGATTCTGACGACACCGATTGGCAGTAGGCCACAGGGGAAGGCAGTAAAATCTGACTATCATTCATTAAGGTACCAAATGACGAGAGACGAATCGCCTGAGTGCTCAATGTTCACGAAATGCGATACCCGACAATGTGTTGACGGACATTTAGCTGTTGTTCTTAAGAACGAAACTTGGAACCTTCTTAATAGATGGTGTTTTGAGCATCACACTATATGTTCGTACCACAGTTGGTCTAACGGCAAGATAGTCCGCAGTTGAAAGTAGATAAATTTACTATGACAAAAGATTAAAACAAAAGGAGGGATGCACAGCTCATGGTGTACGGGCAGCACAAGACGTCATCAACGAAATAAAGCCTCACATCAAGGCTACAATGCTTTCGTAGGAAGCGTAAGCTGCTGTCCAGTGATGCTGGCACGTTGGCACGAGAAGCTTCCAACCCACAACAGCCTATTAGGCGGTTAAGTGAACAAACGACTTGAAAAAAACACTTCCACGATCCTAATACAAAGTTCTGCCAGAACCAAAACTCGGGAGAGCTTTGAATGCAATGTGTCGTAACAGGCTAGTAAGTACGTGGGTTTCCTGTGTAAATAGTAGAAGTGGATAAAGTCAGTAGAATGAAGAAGCAAATTCACATGCGGAAACAGTTGACTGAATGAGGAGGAAAGGGGGCGTACAAAATGAGGGAGGTTGACTGAAGACGGTCTTATCAAAAACTAATGCGACAACTTGGCGGATTTTCGCAAAATCCAAGCGCAGCTAGTTTTGCACTGTGGGCTGTTTAAGTGAAACAAATACATTTCTGCTATAGCAGTGGGACATTCCCTAACAATCAGTAGCATATGTAACATGCATAATTTGGGTTTGTTTGGTGAGGGGTTAAAATGATTTGTTTGCCGCCGACACGACTTCTTTTCAGCCTTGCTTTTTGCATCAAAGCCTGTCATTGCGGCTAGGACTACGATATTTCGACCAGCTTGGAAAGTGCTCCTGACGCTTTTTGCTAGGGGATTTTCACCCTGACCGTGGTTAGTAACAGATCTCCCTGAACTGTTTAGGCCGCGGTGTTTACATCTGACATGAGTTGAGCGTTGTACCACAAAGCACTTAATTGTCTACTGAGCTTCTAACGAGTTAGCTAAAACTTTAGACTATTCTGCACTTTTTAGCCCTCGTAGTCGACTCCAGTACCGGTGTCTTTTTTATTGAGAGACTGATCACTTCCATTTGACCAGCCCGTTTATGGTTGTTTTATGCTCATTAGCTTGCTTTCATTATAAATGTATCCATTTTATCGATGTTTGTTTTCGATATCACAGAAATCGAAAATTTTCGCTAAAGCCTTGCGTGACATTTACGTTGTAGCAGCGGTAAGTGCAACATTACAACAGACGTTTAGTGTATCATTTACAACCGATTTAGGTTTTGACAATCAACCTAAGTTTGGTTCAGTTCCTTACTGGCTTCCGGTCAAGGAAGGAAGGTAAAATTAGAACCACCAAATAAGAGGTTATTTACCGAATGCATTCAGTGGCTGCGGCACCCAGCAGGCTATCACGTGCTTCCGAGCGGCTAGTGAAGCCCACGTTCATGAACACGAATGATAAGTACAAAAACAAAAGCCAGGGCAAATCAAGAAAATACCACTCTAGGCAAATTAGACGTTTATGTGCAGAATCACCTACGCACGAATGCCTAATTCCTATTATTGTTTGGCCACAACTTTGTCAGTCTTTCTTGCCGTCTTTTTCAAAAAATGTGCTAGAAAACGCTTTTTGTGGTGGGCACGTTAAATAAAACATGGAGAAAGGATAGCTAGTTTGTTTTTTCCTGTCAATGATAGACGTTTTTGAACAACGTGTGTCACCGTATAATTCAGCAAAACTTTCAAGACCACAGTCCTTGTCCACTGTGCAGAAGCTGTCACTCACCTATCTATATGCACACTTATAGTGTAAATTCCATCGACAAGTCCGCCCAATAACAAGGACAGCTGTTCATTGAGGGTTCAACTACTTGTGTTTTCGCCGGTTGAAATGCTCGCTACGCACCCCGAATCGATCACGTCTTAGGCCGCAAGCACTTGGCCCACGCAGTCAGACAAAGTGAGCCATAGCGTTTTGTCATATGATTCGCATGATGAGAAAGTTTCCAGATCAAAAGTGTGATGGGCATGATTGATCCTCTACTCATTGTTCTATTCATTATTCTCTTGTTTTAATATTCCAAGTGCTGTAAACATACGCCAACTCGAATACATACGTGCTACTTGTTATGCTGCGTTGAATTCTAAATTTCTAGTTCATCTGGTTATATTAGTATACGTGCTGTACTCAATTACTACATTTTGGCGTCGCGATTGGAACAATTAATCATGCCTGCCGTGCCTTCACTGGCCTGACATACTTCGATTTTCGGATTGCCCCGTAACGGACGTCATATTTAAGGTCATTGGGCTGGGATGTGCAATTCTTTAAGCGGCGGGAATTTTCAGGTTGTCCAAGGAAGTCCGCAGAGTTAGAACGGAACCAATGTAAGCTCGCAGGTGTTTTTTGTCCGATTGGGGATCTTTGTGGATGCAGATCACAAACCAGGTGGAGTGGATAACAGTCAAAAAGGGCGTCCAAACCAGGCATTGCCGAAGGTTGAAACATGCCCCTAATGCACACGCCAGAGAACCGTATACGTAGCACAGGTTCCTCTCACTGGCGACGGTTCAGAGGCCGACCTTTAAATTATGGAATCCATAAATGTGCACCGTTGTAGTCTGTGTGTAGCCGCCAGTTTAGACTTTTCTTGGTTGTCAAATATCTGGTAACGCCACGAAATACAAGCAAAGATCCCTTTTTCCGTCATATTTTTTTAAATGCATTCGGTGGCCCAAAAATTCACTGCGACGCTCACTGCTAACATTGGGGTGCGAAGCTGTTGCCGCCACCGCCTTTGTTAAGTTTGCATCACACTAAGTTTTCTTCGTCAGTGAGACATAGTGCACGCGCTCTTCTCTCCTCTTCGCCTAAGTGGCCATATGAAATACAGAAACTTAAGTGTTCCCTGAATACTAGCATTCAGGGCTGAGGCATATTTTTTTGCCATACACCACATATTGCATGGAGCTGACTGGTGACCCATACTCTCACATTTATGTTCACTTCACGTAGTGCCTTCCAAATAAACTATAGTCCGTGTTCATTGTTCCAAAACTTCCCGCACAACCATTCGTCACCTGTCTACTGTCTTTCCTCACATTAATCCTCACCCTTGCAAAACTGATGAGCTAAAAACCCACCACCCCACTAACTAGTCCAACAACTAGCCTGCTTGCTTGCTACCACGTCGGCTATCTCCTGACCTTTCCAAAATTACGCAACTACCCTTTCATTAGCCCAACGTCTCCGATCGAATGACTCCCATTACAAAACAAGAGACACAACTCGTGGCACCAGTGCTATCCTCTTGCATTGCTATCTGAATGTACTGCATACTTGCCTCATACTAGATCGGTAACCTCAGCTGGTCCTTGCTTTCCAGGTTGGCCAAAAAAGTCCCTCCTCTCCTAAGCTCATTGAGTTTCATGTCACATTTTATTGTTATACTTTTTTCTAATAATGGGCACTATTTTCCTGATAGCCGCCAACACTCGTCAGACTCTACTGATCTAATCCCATTTCCTCCAATTCCCAAGCTTCAAACCTCGGCAGTAGCTGCTCGGAACGCCCCGCCTGATCGTCGTTCATTCTGGCTAGGCCCCACTTTGGGTACACATGGAACCTCAGCTGGATCGAAATTACTTGTCATTCTACATCGGCTTGGATATACCTATGTCCTCCTCTTGTTTAAACCAAATTCAGTTACCACAGGAATACGCATGCCTTGTCCAATCGCCGCAACCTCGACTTCCAAAAAACGGATTATGTCAGCGCAGCAATGCGTGGCGCTGCCGCACCCAGTTTGATGGCATGCCCGCAACTATTCTGTCCTAATTCTCGGCTGTCCCCTGTCACCCCCCTCGTTACTTCATCTACAATTACGAACCAATGGTTTACCTGGCCTCAACCGCCTTTGGGATGACTTCGATCTAATCCGATGAACCCTCCCTTCAGATTTAACCCTCCAGGTTTTCCGCCGCAATTTCATTTTTTCCCACCCAAATATGCAACGATTTCGCCTAGGTGTTCGTTTGACTCTGTTCATTAGCACTAAATCCCCCCAAAGTACCTTGTACATCCGACTTCCCACTGAAAGCAACACTAGTGAATTTAGCTAGTTTCAATGTATACCATATTTTTGAGATAAATCTTAACATTTGTCTCCCTTGCAAATTCCTCCATCTCTTCATCACTGTTTGAGATTTTCATGACTCTGTCCGCATATTTTGAGGGCCGCCTTAGCTATTGAAAGTCAGGTTTGATTATAGCTGGCTCCCTGTGTCAAATGAGGATGGTGATGTCAATCCATCTGCAACGGCTTCCAAACCAGACCGTCTTCTGTCCGCTTCCTCCAGCAATAGGCATTGACAAAAAACCCCAAATGTAGTTTCTGGTACTCAGCAGTTTAGGGTCTTGACAGCATAATGTCCTCAGAGGAACAGTTACCGCTTTTCACGCTAAAGTTTAAGGTCTTGACAGCATAATGTCCTTAGAGGAACAGTTATCGCTTTTCACGCTCAAAAACATGGCGTTTGGTGAGCATCATTTCACTGTTCCTCCCTTGGTCAGTTTATTGCGGCGGACAATTACGATGTATTTCCGCATCATTTGCATCTGGAAAACACGAAAATGTGCTTGTTGTACGGGCTTTGATTAATTTTAGCAAACAGCGTGAGGGAGAATTAGTAACATGCATCAGCGATAACAAGCTATTTCAACTGCTTTGTCGCTGGACAGTTGTGTTTGTAAACAGTCTACTTCTAGTAAAGATATCAGTTTTGTGACCAGCAGCATTTGGCTTCCTGTCCCATCTAACGGGCTCCGGCATTCTCATTCCATTTTACCCTTTCATAAGCTCTCTCTTCCAGCCGTAATAGTCCTGGTTTACCGACCGTCCCCTTTGCTGGGCTCCTGCTTCGCCCAGTTTCTGTTAACCATCCGTGTCACATAATTCGCTTCAATAAAATTCGAAGATAACATGATCTTGTTGAAGACAAGTGATGCAAATCATCCTCTGGCAAACAAATTTGATCGTGTTCCTGGGCACAGGGTTAGTCGAAAGTGGCACCTATATTATCATCATTTATATCAGTATGATGTTTAGCCAGAACCGGTGAGCGGTGCAACATCAAGCGTGCGTGTAGTATTACAATGCGAATAGAAGCACGGTGGATGCCAAATGCGGGCTCCTAAAAAGGCATGAAAAGGTGGTAGTTATAGGAGAATAGACAGTTTCCAAGTTAGCGCGATCTCAGCATGGCGGATGTCGGGGCATCGGCAAAGTAAAACACGGAAAGCACGAAATCGCATGGCAGAAGAATCTGATCGAGGAAAAGTTTGGATTTTGATAGAGATAACATCATTAGAACATGCTACTCCTGAGCCCACACATGCTCGTTTCTCCGAAACCTTGTTTTGTGGAACAAAAATTTTGTAAAAGTGTAGCATCTTGCTGTATGTATGCCCACACCAAATGGGACCATTGTACACTGAGCATTCAAGTTTCCTTTGTTTGTACAGTTAGCTCCCTGTCACATGTAAGCCGAGCGTTCACCCCTATGAACGGTATTAGTTAAGTTCGTTAAGAAATTGGCTGCCGTCCAGTTTCCATCCTTTGTGGCATTCGAGAAAGTGTTAAATGAATAAATGAAGGATAACTATATAGTACTTGTGCGTACAGCATGTAACCGAAGCACCAACGCTATTTTATGTTACGAGTGGTTATACTACAAATGTAGCAGGCCGCCTGGAAAACCGACGGAAAGTTGCGGGATCCAAAGAAGCGCATTTTCTAACTACAAGCCTCACACACATCATTGGCCGTCTAGTTTGCTTTTGTCTAAGGAGACACAGGAACCGATTCGTAGTCACCTCGTATTACCTGGAACACAGTCATAAAGTTTCCAAGTTTTTCCAAAATAGACTTCCGGTGAATCGGCTTGTAGCAGAAGAGGAGTTGGACACTTACATAATTCTGCTGAAGTATCGAGTACCATTGTGTAACTTACGGCAGTTTGCGGCCAACAAATTCGGCAAGGTCCGTACCAGTCACGACGTATACAACTGCCGCCGGAGGTGTCTATCATCTCTATTGAGTTGAAGACGGATAGTGGTGTTTCATTGCAGCAGATGATATGCATTTGGTTTTGGAAATGCTTCGTGTGTCCGGGCGTGTGCCTGTATTGGAGTTCGGAGGAAACTACAGGCACATATGCTTCGCTAGATGGCAACAGATAGCGCCATTCTAACGCTTTCCGCATGTGCTAAATGTCAATAAAATACACGCGACAATCCAATTTGGGTGGGTCTTATTAAACCGTCGTATACCGGGCCTGCAGATACAACCGATACATTTTCCTGATCAGAAATGGTATGCGTACCGGAAATCCAGTTATGTATGCCTTCTTGGAAAGCGAATAGTGGGCTCTCATGCGTGGACTATCCGGCTTGTGCGGAGAAATGCTGAGCAAACAGTATCCCGTGAAGACTTTTATCATGGACAAACTTGCTGCGCAAATGTGGGCAGCGAGAGTAGTGTTTGGTTGCGATGCCATGTTGTGCTACTTCCAGCTGTCACGAAGCACGTATGTATAGTAAAGTTACATGTCCCTGAAGCACCCTACGGCCGACACATAATTCACCGTATGGCTCGCCTGAAAAATGCCGTTCTGTAGAGTTTGATTGTCATAATACTAGAACACATTGCGACAAGACCTACAGTTGCCACTTCGTGCGGACCCGCGATTGGTCTCTAACCTTATGGCTCACTGTTTTTATATCACCCACAAATAGGCTGTGTATGCACAATACGGTATGGTCCATTTTGGTAACTGACTAACAACCTGCAGTCCGTGGTCGTTGATACGGTACCTCAACCCAGATGGCGGTTTAGGGACACAGAAGCTGACTTTTGTGTGCTTTGTTACCGGTCGGCTAGTGGCAGTGACCGCTGGCGTGCAACGGATCGCGTTGACTGTTGTGACGGCTAATCTTGCCCGCTAAGTAGTGACGCTATTCAGGCTTGTCCCAAAAGTGAGTCTGCAGATGACTGGTTTATTTTTAGTGTCTAGCCCCCGGCCCGTCCAGAAAACGCACAGGTGTGCGTATATAAACGTCCGCAAAGAGGGCATCTTATGATGTTGACCTGAACCGAATCCCAAAATCTAAGCACAGTGTGTCCCGGATGTCTGTGTTTGTCCGCATTTTCGGCCCGACAGCTTAGCTGATCGACAACTGTGAGTCAATATCATACTACTACTACTAATGCCACAGAGCGCCAGTTAGTAGAATGAGAGGACAATGAGTTTGTGTGACTCATACAAGGCCTATCATGTTCAAACTGTTCGTCCGTTAGTGAGACATGAGGGTTTTCAGGTAAGTCTCATATTTCCTAAAGCTTAATAGTCAGTAGGCACCAAGCTACAAGAAATAACACATTACGAATCAACGGTTGAAGATGATATTGTGTAAACAAGCCTCAGCGAGATTGTTGCCACAAAAGTGCTCTCTTTAAAGATCAAGGGTTGCTCCCAGTTTATCAGTCGTCTGCCTTATCCTCTCCTCATCATCATCATAATCATCATCATCATCATCATCATCATCATCATAATCATCATCATCATCATCATCATCATCATCATCGGCATCGACATCGACAGCACGGGCGTCAGTGTTCAACACCGATGCTTCGCTACCGTCTGCCTCATAGTGATATTTCTATAGCCTTACCTTTATCTTCCATTCATTCCAGGACGTTAATGAGCACTGCGTACGAAGAAGGCCATATGCTTCCCAGTGGAACATATGTACTAAACACAACGACCAATAAAAGTTTACTTTCATCTCGTCCAATTGGGACCTTCGACATTTCCCGGTAGAGGTGGATGGGCGCGTGTCGCCCAGGGGACTGAGCATCTTGGACAACTAGCCGCATGTTGTTCGCGCAGGCCAGATGGGTTTGTTTAGCTGTCCGCTGTGATCGACGTAGGCTCCATATGGCTAGTTGGTTAGGCATCGCCAACCTTAATAATTCCACGCTGATATCAAGCACTGTACCAACACTTGGCCAGGAGCCAGAGTTTACTATCATTTGGAGCCTTGCGTTCATGATAATGGTTGTTTCTGTAGCGGTGATTACTTGGAGCATCTATTGCCATGGTCCAAAAACACATTAGATTACTTCCATCTAGTCGACCGGTAGCTGCAAGGCAAAATTTGTCTACACGAGTGAAACTCGCTCATATTTTGTGTCCTTCGTTGGGTCTGTCAAGTTGCATAATTTATTACAACTATAGAACTACCCACCAATTCTGCCGTTTTTAAGAGATTCGCCTTGTACTTCAAGTTGCGATATCCTATTACAGGTACATGCCTTCCAATTCGACGTAGAACATGACCTGTAATATTTGCCTACTTAAACAAATCACCCACAATGAGACGTTGCAGGATAACTTATTAAACATAAACATTCCTAACTGTGAAGTGGCAGCCTCAAGAACGCCGTCGTTCTCGGGAACTCGATTCCATTAGGCGAGTACCGAACGGTCCAGAGCCACTTTTGAACTGATCGTTGCACAGTTTGGATGACCTTGAGAAATCGGGGCACTAGCTTAAGCCACAATTATCTAAATTAGAATGACGAAACGCAGTTAGATGGGATGAGAAAGAAAGGGTTCTCCACCATGCGAACTTAGGCAAAGTTCAAAGGGGCGTTGACAGTATTTATTCGGGCTCGTTTAGGCCGGTGGCTGTGAGCCAGATGGCCACCATGTGGGTTATAAGTGAATATTTCATCCGAATGGCCTGATGGTGCGCCAAAATGGCCAGTGACATTGCATTTGGCGAACATTTTAGAGGAATGAGACTGTCTTGCTCGTGCAAGTAACAAATTTGGCCAGGAAATAACAGGAAGTTGGGGAACTACGTACCAGACATACGACTGGGTGTGGCTACCCCGGTACCGTAGTCTTGACGTCGTGCTACATTTTGTGAACAGTCATGTGCATGGATACCATGGCTAAAGTAACTGTGGTAACTGGATGCATCTCGTCTTGTTAGGGTCAGCCAAGGAATGGTGAGAGAACGAAAGCAATAAGGAGAAAGTACATCCCCGAATCCCGACAGGAGTAGTATTTTCACTATCCAGAAGACGCAGGGAGGCGGATACTGCTAGAGTAGGAACCCAGATCAGAAATAACAGGCCACCGAGTCGGGCTATTTGCCATAAAATGCAATGCAGATAGCTGTGCTTTCAAAGTCCAACTAATGTAGCGAGGCAGTAGACCGAGCGTTATATGCTCACCAAAACGTTCTCTAAAATCAGGGTTTGAAAGGGAGAAAGGTAACACAAAGTTTTAGCATTTGATGGCACTCATTCGAGTCCTTAAGCTCTCCCGGCGTGGCTGCAGTTTTAATGGAAGCTGTTTAAACGTTTGCTTTTCTCCGCCATCATATTGTGGGAACTTTGTTTCTTTCATATTTTTGTATTCCCATTTTTCAGGGCTCAGGCTTGTTTCCACCTCAGCAAACTTCCTCTTGAGTGATTTATTTGTTACATAGCTTGAGTTGAATCTACCCCAGCTGAGTCGAGCTAATTTGTACCGATGTCGCTGCAAGCAGCTGTAATGTATGGTAAGTTAGTACACTGCCTTTTTCATCGGGTCAAGCTTTTCGAAAGCATGTTTTCCAGCCATTGTATCAACCGGGTTCATGGAAGATTTTGATAATGGACGAAAGGGCTACGCGTGTCGTTTCTTCCGTCTACAAAATGCATGATATCACGGAGTTTGGAATCACGCGTATGTTGTCGCTTGCCTTCTGCAGTTCATTACCTCTTTTTAGTGGTAAAGTCCTTGTACAAAGTGAACGAATTGAGACGGTCTTGTTGGCGAACGTAGCGCACTCGTCCGTTAAATATGAGGAATATGGTCAACTACAGGCAAGCCATCAGACTGGGTATGGCAGTCGCCGTACCGTCGTCGCGACGTCGTACTTAGGTCCGTGAACAGCTCCGTACATGAACATTTTGGGTGAATCTTTTGGGGGTTTTCGTTCTGGTTGGGATTTTCCGGGGAATCGTGATAAAAATAAGACCATCATGGATCACGGATATTCCTGGGTTCAATGAGGGCGCACGGTGGTTCATTGCTGCCATTTAAGCGAAACAATAAGACAACCGTCTCTACACTGAGCACCTAAAATAGAAAAAAGTTCCAAAATGGTTTGCTAGAGAGCACTATGATGTGAGTTCGACTGCATGTCGAAATATGGGCCATCTAAATGTGGTCACAACTCCTTACTACCATAGTGAGACGACACTGCCCGATTTCAACAACAGTAATTGATATTCAGGCGCAGATAATAGGTATGCGGTCAATGCGAACGGGTGTAAGCATACGCAAGTATGACGGTTTTGCAGTGACTGGACTGTGCGCAATTAAGGTAGTCCGGAGCTTCCAGGGACATGAGATCAGAAAACAATGTGCGTCTGGCGGTGTTGCGTGTTTGTACGATGAGGTGACCTAGGAATAGCGTAGTTACAGTCTAAAGAAAAGCGTGGAGCTTTTCGAAAAGAGTTGCTTCTGAGGCGACATACAGCATGTATGAAATGAGTCTCTGTTAGCATTTTTGCTCTGTTATCGATGAATTTTTCGCTTTATGGAGGAACTACCCGAGATATATGCTACAACCAAGTCAAGCGCAGGCCGAAAACAGGTGTCTGACAAAATTTGCTTCCATTTTAGTTTTCCCATCCTGCATTACAGGAGAGGGAATATGAGGTTCCACATGCGGTAGGAGTATCTTTGAGGAGAAAACATGCAGCTGAAGTAAAAGTCGTCAACAGTACAGTCTTGTGTTCTCGTGGACAAGGTACGGAAAAGGAGGACATGGTAAGGAAACAAGGAGAACTCCAAAAGTTTCCGCACAAACAAAGCGGTGTCCGTCAAGGTGCTTTCTCTCCATTCCCACTTAATTTCGTGGTCGATAAGATGATGAGATGAACGCCGAAATGTCTTCCGAACCCCGGGTTTCTAAATATCCAAATATCTTGTCGATCTGTGGTATGCAGAGATCGTCCCAATCTTCGACGAGGAGGAAAAGGCGCAGATGTTTCTGGACGAACTGACCAAAGTCATCCCGTCCTTTGGTACGCACTCTGCACCCACAACGCAAAAGGTAATAATAATATTTATTCCCAACTGGTGGGTGGCATACCATCAGGCAGGATCGTAAAGTTACAGCCGGAATAAAGCATGAGTTGTTTTGGAACCGCTAGTAGTGGAACAGTTGGGCTATGGTGTACATTCAAGAGAAGGAAGGGAATAGTTTCGGGTGTGCTATCAAACTGGGCACGGCAGTGCCATGCCATCGTTGCGCTGACACACTGGTTTTTGAACGGCCCCGTATCGGACGTCACGCTTGAAGTGTTTGGGCTGGAATGTGCAATTCTGCGGGCAGCGAGATAATTTTAGTTGGATGGGGAAATTCTCAGAGGTAGAACATTTACCACAATTAGAGCAATGACAATAAGTGACTAAATGAAACAGGATAGGGGTAGATTTTTACTTAGTAGACCAGTGATTGTAGTGTGCCAAATGAAGTCTGTGCACGAATCTGCATGGCTCGGAGCGCGTTTGCTAAACCCAGTCACCTAGAACGGCGAAGCGGTATATCCTCGAATATCAAGGAACGTGTGTATCAGACTGTAGTACGAGCTGTTTTGCCTTATGGCTGTGAGACTTGACCTGTCCAAGCAGCGGAACTAGGACGTCCTCAGGGGTTTGACAACCGCTTGCTCGTGTGGTTCGGTGTTGGGAACTCCGTGACGAGATTACCAAAAAGCGGTTTTTCGATTATGCACCAAGGACATCCCTTGAAGAATGTTCAGCACCATAAGGTGCATTGCTTAGGCCGAAAAGGCCAACCAAGTAAGAATATGTAAATAGCATTCAGGGCGCATTGAGGGAATGGATTAGGGGGAATTCAGAGTCAAGCGACCACTCAGAGGACAAAAGCGGGAGTGGTGGCATTTTGGCAGTGTACGCCACCTGGATGCAAATTGAAGGATGTGTTCCTTGGCAATGAGATATAATAAACCGTGCAGTCCAAAGCTAGATCATTCTTGTTATCTGAAGTAGTTGTTTTGCATTAGGTGTGGCTGTCCTAATAGCCCGTCTATTCTGATGTTCGCATGATTGTGGAAGTGAAGAGGTTCGCAACACTTAGGAAAGGACGAGGCCAAAACCTATATGACAGACATTGAATAGTACATCAGAATAGCCTACAGATTTTAACAAATGTGTTTTGGAGATGTGGAGGCTTATTTCTATGTAAACGGATGCTGAAAATCATAAACGCAAACACGTTGGCAGGTCATCTTCCCAGTATGAACCCCCTGTTTGTAAGATTGCTACCGCGGTTAAGTGTGGGGTGACTACAATTCGATTCTGTTAAGCTACACGACATTGACATCGGGAAGCCGAAGTGAAATAAGGTTGGGATCTAGTGTCCTAAATGAGCAGAGTTGACACCAAGTACCTGCTTACTCACTGGGTCTTTGCTACGGCCGCATCCATGGGTGGACGTTTGAGGATGCATGCGGTCCTTGGATCCTAGGACTCAAGTCTATACCACTTAGTCATACGACTAACTAGTATACACCTCTATTTAGCTTTAACTTCGCTGGGTTCAATTAAGCGTATGTCCGCCGAAAGCTGCTATCAGCTAATCGATTTACACATGGTTCCCTCATTATCGCCAATGGGACTAATTGGACAACTAATGAGTTTACCTTTATAACAGGAAGACTGAAGCTTCGGCGTGGACACTGATCGGGAACTGTGAACAACGGAAGTTATTGGGCACTTGGCGGGTTAGCCACTACAATTTTGTTTAATTGTGTATTGTATATAAGGGTGTATACGACCCGTAATTGAGTATACATTTTCCCGTTTAGTAACCCTGTCGAATGAAAGCGGTTTCCTGAAAATGTTAACTGGATTAAATACATGCTACGCGAACCAATAAATAAAAACATGATTCGCCAAGGATGGTTGCGTATCTTCAGGCATGAGCTTGGCAGACGGACGAAATATGTATGATCATGTGCTAAGGCCGTGATCTCTAGGCAAAGAATTGGTTGCCTAGCCTAAACGCACGATCTAGGAGTCCTATCTGCCAGGTAACGTGTAGTCTAATTCAACGTAGGACGGTCAGGAACAATTGCGGCGAAGCTAAATTCTGCGAACTTCACCTGCGTTTGTTCGGTAGCCGCAACTGGGCAGCCAAACAGTACACTGAATTTAGACGTGTGCAGACAGTACAGACAGACAGGCCGTAGTTCTATAAGAAAGTGACAGTAAGTCATGAACAGAAGTAGAGGAAAGCTTACAGCTGGGTTAGACCTTGGACAGTTAGCAACACAAGATGGTACAGAAAGGGCTGTGTGCTAGCGGGCAAATCAAACGGGAAAAATGTTGTTCTGTTTAAAGTGGGGTAAATGTTCCACAACAAGCTCAGATATGAATGTGAACAGATTGACTATGGAAAAACAGTTAATATAGAGTCGCCTTTATATAAAACGGAATAGCTCAGTCTGGAACTTTGAGCAGTCACCGGAAGGGTAAAGAATTAGTCTGAGGAATAATGAAACACAAATGCTTACTTCCCGTAATTAACAACATGTATGGATATAAAAGACCGTCGTTGGTCGTTAGATCATTTTATTTTTTATTGTTGGGGCCTTATTGTCAGCCACGTGCATGGGTGCGGGCCGGTGGTTATCTTCTGCGAAGGTAGACGATATTGTATACAGTTGTGAACATGACAGACCGTCTTTGACCTTTGCATTAGATTACCGTGCATAGGTGAATCCTCATAACCAGCGTCACACATAGACATGGGTCCGGTAGTCACGATAAGTGGTCGAGGTGGGTGACAACGGCTACTATTATAATTGACTGCTCTATGAGGTATTCCAATTATGGAGCGCCATGTTTCTAATAGGAACGATAACATTGTTTTGGTAACTTACCTGCAGTAAGTAAAATCATAAGATATTGGGGTCAGGGGTGTTGCCATAGGCGAACATGGGAAGCGTGCGCAGTTTGGAGAGTGCGTCAAATGAGTAAAATTTATGAAGATGTAGAAGGGTTGTGGGAAATACAAACGCCGGATGGTGAGACCCTAGATTTGACGAGGAACGGGTGAAACTAATCGGTTAGGTGTTTGAAATATCGACTCAATCGCGAGAGAGCGTTGCGCCAAATTCCATTATTGGTCGCACATACAGGTCAAAAACTGATATTCTGGTCCTAGAGGGTGAAGGGAGCGGAATAATAGGAACAGCAGATTAGGTAAACGACTGAAAAGGAGGCGTGATTTATTATATCAAAAAAGGAAAAAAGAATAAAAGCACAAAGGCTAACACATTCCAGAGAACATTACTAGAAGATATATAGACCCGAAAAAATGCCAGGTATTTCCCGATTGACCAGGATGGTTTGGCTGGAATAGTCAATCGTGAGACTTTGACACAAAGGTATGACCACACGTTGTGAGAGAATTAAAGGATTTGGTCGGTGACCCTTTTCTAACCTCTGGCTCGAAACTCCGAAACGCGGGGGTCTTTCCAAGAATTAATGACCTAACATTCTGAACCACTTAATCATTCTGCTCATCACGAACAGTCTGACATGAGTGTTCAACACCGAGGCTTTGCTACCGTACGAATATGCTGGGCGTCGAGGCTTGAATATTGATTTCGAGATACCTGAGAATGCCAATGCCGGATGACCTGCAGGGGATTCTCGCAAAACCGTTGCAAGACAAACGGAGCCATCAGTCCTAAGTGCTGGGCCTACAAGGAGAAAGCTGTTAACGGGCTGGGGAGAGGGGGAAGATAGAGTATGTGGGAAGAAAGGAAGGAAGGCGTCAGCAGTAGCACGTTTTCGCTTGCCCATCCTGCTGTAAGCAGCGAGGCGACCCCGCTGATGGTACCATGCGACGGCTGACGTGGCACGAGTTTATTTGTGTATGTGCAATTCATGGTTGCATGTAGTCTGTAATACCGCCAGGCAGCCCATTCCTAGACAGGAGGATGATTAGGATCGTCGCCCAAAGGCTTTGGGTCAAAAGCCTAACCGCAAAGCAGCGGTGTTTGGCTGGAAATGCGAGTAGGTTAACATTTTTACAGAGAACATCGCCGCACGTGGTCCAACCCCCAACCTGGAGGACCAGGAGACTGTGTTCGTCAGACCTCTAACCATTGACCAACCTGGTATGAGAGACTCTGTGGGTGTCGCGCGGACATCTCTCGGTTTAGTTCAATGGGTCGCCCAGCTGCACAAACAGTCACCACGGTAAGGTCCAGTCCATTCTGACCCACTTGGCCGCACGGGTCCGGCATGCCTCCAGGGCTCAGAGAGTAAGGCATAGATACCTGACTTTTGATTTCGTTAGATTTCCAACTCTACCGTTGACGAACCAACAAGCAGTCCTCCGGGTCCCGTTTTACGGACTAGCTGAAACGACTCCCGTGCACTTCTGAATGCACCAGTCTCTCATTTCTTTAGTCTTGCGGCTTTACCACGCTTATCCACAAAAGGCCTCGTTTGAAGTGATGCCTTACCGACCGTCCAGCCAAACTGTTATGGGCCTGATGGGGTCCAGCGCCTCGTAGCAAGGAACAAGGATGACCAGCAATTCAGTGGTTTATGCGCACGCGCGGGAACACCACAACCAGAGATTACGGCGTCATGCATATTTGCGGCTACCACTTCCCACTAACGGTCCATGTCTTCGGAGAGGTCTTCCCTGAATTATGGATCACAAAACCGTGTCAGACCGTAGGCTCCCTCCCCAGGGGACATGTTCAATGGAATGCCGCGTCACACTTGTCGCAACAAGGCATGATAGGTACGTCTGGACGGGCGCAGTTCGAACACTACATGTCGTCGGCCGAGATACCCCTAGCGAGGAGTCCCCATCCTCCGAAACTTGCATGTGGTTTTGGCAGTGGCGTTTCACTATTGCCACTTGTTAAACCTCGCTTTCACCTGCTTGCGTTTCTTTGCTTAAACCTAAAAGTAGCCTTCTAGGATGGGAGCCGTGTTGTAATCCCCAGACTGCCTGCCTTTCGCATCCGTGTGTTATCTGCATTTGAACTACCCCTGACGTTTCGCTAAGTTTGTCCGCTGGCGTGTTTCATTTCTGTCCCTTGCATTCCCGCGGCCGTCATCACCCTCATTTACTTCGTTTTGGTACGTCGTCCAAGGGATTCTGATTGGTCTCTCCTTAATAGTCGTTATCCATTCCCGAGGGCCTCAGTAGCGTCTTTTAGTTGGTCGGAATGGGTTCCTACAGAATTACGCCTGACGGCTGAGTTGACCACCCGCCACTCAGCAACTGTGTTCGCGTAGTTTTAGTGCGTAGTAGCCCCTCACCCTACAGTTGACCAGCTGCAGTGTTGGTGAACTCTAGCTTCTGATTGTGTGGTCAACTAGATACACCCCACTTTCTCAAACCAAGGTTACCTGTGGTCACACAGTGGGTCAACTGTATTAATGCCACGAGCAGTTCACCTAAAAGCATATCTTTACCACCACAAAAACATCACGTCGTTAAGTGCAACGAGAGAAAAACAAAAACACACCTTGTTTGTGGTATAGCCATCCCATACAATCAGCTTTCCATCCTGTGATGCTGAGACGAGATTCCGTGAATCCGAACACCAGTGCATGGCGTAAATCTTGGCTAGGTGTCCGCGAAGCATCTTCCGCGTTCGCAGCTGAATTCGATTTAGCATTTCTATGTTGGCGGTAGCGTGCATCAACGTGGTATCAGCGCAAACCCTCCTGGCCTCCTTAATTTCAAGGTTAAGGGAGCAGAAGGAGACCTACCCTGATCTGATTTTTTAGCTGCTCAGTTTCCTGTCTAAGCTGGTCCAATTCTCCCATTGTGAGATACGGTGGTGTGCGTTAGTGGACAAATATTTAAGACTACGAAAACTGCGGCTGTGCAGCAGGAGGGCTCATCGCCGCGAAAGTACATTCAATGGTGGCCAACGTGGTAGAGCAGTAAAACAAAATTCAGTTCACGAACTCCTAGATTCACGGATTGATGGATTGATACACAGGATCGATATCTCCGCCCAATGTTCCAGGGAAGGGCTTGTTCTTGTCGTTCAAGGGCTTCCGTCCGCTTGAAATGCACAAGCGAAAAAGGGTGTAGCACTGTTTTCTAGGTTCTCAGCGTTGGGCAGTAAGCTTGCCGGCGCGAGGACTCCCATAAAAAGCGTCTGAAAGTGTTTTGAACCGGATACTACATGCCGCGTGAACAACCGCCGGAGGAGGGTTATTCCACGCACCAACTACCTGGAATGAGAGAAACTGTTGCCTAATAAAGTCTGCGCTCTGAGCTTTTTCCTGCCATGCCCCCGATGTGCAAGTTGGACCAAGGGTAAAAATACCTGTTGGTCAAATCTTGTTCAAACAGGGTGTAAGTAAGTGTTAGGTCTCTACGGAACGAGGTCAAGCACCGCGAGGGGCGTTTCATACTCAACGGATTTAGGGCCAGCAACCATTTTCGTAGCAGCTCGCTGGACACGCTCGATGAGGGTTACGTCCTTCGTGCATCCTGATTAGACAACTTGGTTGGCACATTCAAGAAGCGGTCTAGCGTAGGCCCCATAGAGCATCTGGAATACATGCGAGTAATACGGGGGAAGGTGCACCGACTCATCCGTAGATGGACGAACGCCTTTTGAGGCGACTTTTCATGGGGAATTGCGGACAAGTTTGGAGGGAGCCAGATACCTAAATCCCTTTTGGTATCTATTCTCGTAATATCTTCTGGTTTGCTCTCACCACACACGACAAAGGCGTTCGCCGAGTCTCCTCTGAATGATATATAGACGCACGTTTCGTCATTCAGAGAAAGGTGCCAGTTCAGCTACCACTGATTTGCAGCATCTACATCCGTCTGGAGGGCACTGGCCTTTGAACTCCAGGAATTCATGTCATCTGCAAGATGTAGACATGGGCGTAATGGAACTTAGATCAGATGCGTATGCCAAGCCATTCAGAGAGATAGCGTCTGCTTGTAGCCAGATAAAAGTTAGGGTTTTTTTCATTGAGGGGATAATTAACCCGTTTTCTTCCCGGACGAGCCGCCAAACACAATTTTGGCATGCGGTAAATAGAAAATGTGGGTTGACACACTCCATAAATCTCCCCAATAGTGATTTTCAGTGAGGATGATTGTCACCAATTTGTTGCCTGGTTCCTACTTGACAAGTGGGATGCAAATTAATAGAACAGCTGTTGAGTGATGTCAACGGAACCAAGTTTTCGCAGCGGAGACGCAATAAATACCTACCAAAAGCCTTAGGAATTTTAGGGTAGGATGTTACAATAGAGCACTTGGTTCCACAGGCTACTGTGCTGGTGTCAAATAAATGGAGCTGGCAGTTGCTCACAGGCCTTTGAGTTAGAAATCCGCACCGCCATTCATTTGAGGCATCAGCGCTTAGCAGGAACCTGAGTGGCGGGCCATTACCAGGCGTTCTGCGTTTTCCGTTCAGGAAAGCGTCTGCGGCATCCTCAGCATCATTTTTCAGAGAATGTTGTAGACTATCGGTTTTCCGCATAAGTGTCCCCAAGAGTTTGAGAAGTGGACAGCTACGCAGACCGCAGTCGGTTGTGGAGTGTGCAATAGTGCTTGTAGGTTGAGATTAAGGCGGAAAGGGCAAGCAATAGCGAGCAAAGTGTGAGTTCATATGGCCAGCTATAGCGTTAAGGTCGGTGATGGGACTATCATAGGCAAACTGGAACCGGTAATAAGTTGTTTTTGGCGTTCATTGCCAACGAAATGGACGCGATAAACTTTTATTTGGAAGGGGCACCGAAAGCGGCACTCTAGTCACCTCATTTGATAATTCATCCCAGTACAGAACTTGTAGGTGCGAAATATTTATGAAGTTCCCCGTAGTCTATGCTAGCACCACGTGTTATGGAGTCCAAAATCCTGGTGGGTAGAAAAGTAGTGGTGAATAGCTTGCATCGAAGAAACAGTATAGAGGTACGTAGGTCATGGTAGACTCAGTCGTCACTCATTGACCCTGATAGCCAAAGCCACAAACCCGACAGCAGCGTCCCGATTTTGCCACGCTGATCATGGGAGACGTGAAAGCCCATACAAGCACAAACGGAAAGCTGCAGTGGTCAAACGAAGAACGTAAGCTTTGGCCAATCGAAAAGCTGCTTGCTGGATTCAAGGTGCAGTCCTCCGCAAAGGCAAGCCTCTTGGGGATGTCACCAACAGTAGTACCCCTTGGTGATGCTATCCAGAGCACACGCGGCTTGACATGGTCTGACAGTGACAACTTGCCGGCCAAACCGCACATAAAGCCGAGAAAAACAAACCGAAGCATGTTCAACCAAAATCAGTGAAAAACATGGAATGTATGCATCGCACGAACTACAACTATTGAGCACAAAAATTTTCGGCCGCAAGGAGAGCAACTAAGTCCCCGAAATGTGAGGGAGGGGGCGCGCAAAAAACTCCCAGGGCAGGGGCAAAAAACCTTCGATCGAATAGCAGTTTCCGGAAGCACCAAGACACTAAGTAGACAGGTGGGCCGCAGAGGTAACTTCAAAACACTTGACTCAAGCCCAGCCTACAGCCCTTTTATTGGCTAACCTATCTTGTAGCACACCTCTCGGTTCTCCACCTTTGGACGCGGCTCAGGGTGTGTTAAAGTGCTTGCCCACAATCGGCTTCAGTCCTTTCAGCAAACGTCCCGGCATTCAATAGTCGAGTTGCCTTGATAAAACGCCCATAATTGCGCTTCCAGAAACCTGGTTCGCTCCTGACGTCTCTGACGTGGAGATCTTGGTACACCGCTGCCCCATTTTTCGAGGTGACTCGAAACGCGGTAGGACAAGTGGCAGGTGCCCTAAAATTACATGCGGCACTGCCCATCCCGAATATTTTCTCGGTCACTGCTCTTGTACCTTTCCGTGATGCGCTGTGGCTTCAAAACCTGCTGCGTGGGACCGATTCTCTTCTTCCAGGCGTGCTCTATTGTTTCGCTTTAAGTCCCCCGGAAGATGACCAGTTCCTCATACAAACATTTGAGCAAACATGTCTCAGCCACCACTTCACGCATTTCTTACTGGTGGGTGATTGTAGCGCTTCCGAGACTTCCTGGATGCAGCTCAGGGTCTAGTGAACATTTTGCAGCGGTGCTGACCAACATCGTCAAGTAGAGCGCCTGGACTAAACATGTCGTGTCAACTCCAGAAACTGCACGGGCTAACCACCATCCCTGATGGATTCAATTATTGCCAAATGAAGATGCTTCGGTGATCAAGTGTTAATTAAGGCTCCATTGGGACCTATTGACCGCTCGGTGTTGATCTTTGCTTTCATCCAATTCTGGACTAGGAACCTAGAACTTCAAACATGAATTCGGAATTTCTGCCGAGCAGGCTTCTCAGAAATGCGTATCTCCCTCGATCGGCTTCAGTGGTGGAGATCTACAGGACGACTGTCTGAAAAATTTACAAGGCCAACGTCGTGTTCATCCCAAAAAAAACCAGAGAGCGACCAAATAAACCAGAAGCCACCTAAAAGGGTTCAGCGTCTTCTGAAAACGAGGACCGAAATTTTGTCAAAAAGAGAACTAAACAAGGCTCACAAGACGAGCATTTTGTAAGATGCAGAATAATTTCAAATCATAAATCCGCTAATGCGACATAGGGAAACAAGTCAAAATAGGAGATCTCGTTCGGAAAACCAAACATGTGCTATTTAAGTGCATGATACACCGCAGAAGAAAAAAAGTTGAACACTTTATGATTCGACATAGGGTAAGAAAAACAAGGCAGAAAAACCAGGCAGAATAGTAAAAACAACAGGCCAATAGAAGCAGGCCTGTACTCTGCCCCAGCGAACTCATCACATCCAATCTTTGGAAGAGGTGTCCATGAACAGCTCGAAACCGACTTGATAATCACGAAGGTGAATGCTTGCCAACTCTTGCCCCACCGCGCTTAGGCCAGGGGAAGTCATCAAGGACCCTGAGGAAAACCCCGCTTATATTGGAAAAGCATTTCTACACGGTATTTTGTCGGTCGCTCGACACAGAAAACCTTCTCTCTCCTTGGATGGAAGCGACTGTCACGCCAAATTACAAAACTGTTGACCACCTATCTGTGGAAGCTATCGACCTATTAGAATCAGTATCATATCGTGCAATCTGATGGAAAGCATCCTGAAGCGGATCATCTTAAACCACTTCAGTACCAGGCAGTTGATATCCCAAGCGCAACACAAATTCCTCCAAAACCGTTCTTGATTGACAAACATTGTCGCATTAATTGAAGGTTTTGCGTTGTGCATGTTGAAAGATCTTTAGAGTTAACATGCTACGTTGACGACATTAAAAAAGCATTCGATCAAATCTCATAGGTTTCCTTGCTCCAAAACGTGGAGACTCACGAGATTCAAGGAGCAAATTCACGCTGGATTAGTGTTCCAATCAATTACCACATTCCGAAAAAGAAAATAGCTTCCAACTACTCCTCTGCGACATCGGTTTGCCATGGAGTTCCTCGAGGGACAATTCTGCATATGACAAACGTCAACAATCTTCAAAATGTCCTTGCTAGATCAGGACAACATTGTCCGGACGACCTGAAATCCTGGTGTTCGAAAGCCAGTGCCCTCCAGACGGATGTAGATGCTGCAAATCAGTGGTAGCTGGAATGGCACCTTTCTCTAAATGACGAAACGTGCGTCTATATATCATTCAGAGGAGACTCGGCGAACGCCTTTGTCGTGTGTGGTGAGAGCAAACCAGAAGACATTACGAGGATAGATACCAAAAGGGATTTAGGTATCTGGCTCCCTCCAAACTTGTCCGCAATTCCCCATGAAATCGCCTCAAAAGGCGTTCGTCCATCTACGGATGAGTCGGTGCACCTTCCCCCGTATTACTCGCATGTATTCCAGATGCTCTATGGGGCCTACGCTAGACCGCTTCTTGAATGTGCCAACCAAGTTGTCTAATCAGGATGCACGAAGGACGTAACCCTCATCGAGCGTGTCCAGCGAGCTGCTACGAAAATGGTTGCTGGCCCTAAATCCGTTGAGTATGAAACGCCCCTCGCGGTGCTTGACCTCGTTCCGTAGAGACCTAACACTTACTTACACCCTGTTTGAACAAGATTTGACCAACAGGTATTTTTACCCTTGATCCAACTTGCACATCGGGGGCACGGCAGGAAAAAGCTCAGAGCGCAGACTTTATTAGGCAACAGTTTCTCTCATTCCAGGTAGTTGGTGCGTGGAATAACCCTCCTCCGGCGGTTGCTCACGCGGCATGTAGTATCCGGTTCAAAACACTCAGACGCTTTTTATGGGAGTCCTCGCGCCGGCAAGCTTACTGCCCAACGCTGAGAACCTAGAAAACAGTGCTACACCCTTTTTCGCTTGTGCATTTCAAGCGGACGGAAGCCCTTGAACGACAAGAACAAACCCTACAAGGGAACATTGGACGGAGATATCGATCCTGTGTATCAATCCATCAATCCGTGAATCCAGGAGTTCTTGAACTGAATTTTGTTTTACTGCTCTACCACGTTGGCCACCATTGAATGTACTTTCGCGGCGATGAGCCCTCCTGCTGCACAGCCGCAGTTTTCGTAGTCTTAAATATTTGTCCACTAACGCACACCACCGTATCTCACAATGGGAGAATTGGACCAGCTTAGACAGGAAACTGAGCAGCTAAAAAATCAGATCAGGGTAGGTCTCCTTCTGCTCCCTTAACCTTGAAATTAAGGAGGCCAGGAGGGTTTGCGCTGATACCACGTTGATGCACGCTACCGCCAACATAGAAATGCTAAATCGAATTCAGCTGCGAACGCGGAAGATGCTTCGCGGACACCTAGCCAAGATTTACGCCATGCACTGGTGTTCGGATTCACGGAATCTCGTCTCAGCATCACAGGATGGAAAGCTGATTGTATGGGATGGCTATACCACAAACAAGGTGTGTTTTTGTTTTTCTCTCGTTGCACTTAACGACGTGATGTTTTTGTGGTGGTAAAGATATGCTTTTAGGTGAACTGCTCGTGGCATTAATACAGTTGGCCCACTGTGTGACCACAGGTAACCTTGGTTTGAGAAAGTGGGGTGTATCTAGTTGACCACACAATCAGAAGCTAGAGTTCACCAACACTGCAGCTGGTCAACTGTAGGGTGAGGGGCTACTACGCACTAAAACTACGCGAACACAGTTGCTGAGTGGCGGGTGGTCAACTCAGCCGTCAGGCGTAATTCTGTAGGAACCCATTCCGACCAACTAAAAGACGCTACTGAGGCCCTCGGGAATGGATAACGACTATTAAGGAGAGACCAATCAGAATCCCTTGGACGACGTACCAAAACGAAGTAAATGAGGGTGATGACGGCCGCGGGAATGCAAGGGACAGAAATGAAACACGCCAGCGGACAAACTTAGCGAAACGTCAGGGGTAGTTCAAATGCAGATAACACACGGATGCGAAAGGCAGGCAGTCTGGGGATTACAACACGGCTCCCATCCTAGAAGGCTGATTTTAGGTTTAAGCAAAGAAACGCAAGCAGGTGAAAGCGAGGTTTAACAAGTGGCAATAGTGAAATGTCACTGCCAAAACCACATGCAAGTTTCGGAGGATGGGGACTCCTCGCTAGGGGTATCTCGGCCGACAACATGTAGTGTTCGAACTGCGCCCGTCCAGACGTACCTATCATGCCTTGTTGCGACAAGTGTGACGCGGCATTCCATTGAACATGTCCCCTGGGGAGGAAGCCTACGGTCTGACACGGTTTTGTGATCCATAATTCAGGGAAGACCTCTCCGAAGACATGGACCGTTAGTGGGAAGTGGTAGCCGCAAATATGCATGACGCCGTAATCTCTGGTTGTGGTGTTCCCGCGCGTGCGCATAAACCACTGAATTGCTGGTCATCCTTGTTCCTTGCTACGAGGCGCTGGACCCCATCAGGCCCATAACAGTTTGGCTGGACGGTCGGTAAAGCATCACTTCAAACGAGGCCTTGTGTGGATAAGCGTGGTAAAGCCGCAAGACTAAAGAAATGGGAGACTGGTGCATTCAGAAGTGCACGGGAGTCGTTTCAGCTAGTCCGTAAAACGGGACCCGGAGGACTGCTTGTTGGTTCGTCAACGGTAGAGTTGGAAATCTAACGAAATCAAAAGTCAGGTATCTATGCCTTACTCTCTGAGCCCTGGAGGCATGCCGGACCCGTGCGGCCAAGTGGGTCAGAATGGACTGGACCTTACCGTGGTGACTGTTTGTGCAGCTGGGCGACCCATTGAACTAAACCGAGAGATGTCCGCGCGACACCCACAGAGTCTCTCATACCAGGTTGGTCAATGGTTAGAGGTCTGACGAACACAGTCTCCTGGTCCTCCAGGTTGGGGGTTGGACCACGTGCGGCGATGTTCTCTGTAAAAATGTTAACCTACTCGCATTTCCAGCCAAACACCGCTGCTTTGCGGTTAGGCTTTTGGCCCAAAGCCTTTGGGCGACGATCCTAATCATCCTCCTGTCTAGGAATGGGCTGCCTGGCGGTATTACAGACTACATGCAACCATGAATTGCACATACACAAATAAACTCGTGCCACGTCAGCCGTCGCATGGTACCATCAGCGGGGTCGCCTCGCTGCTTACAGCAGGATGGGCAAGCGAAAACGTGCTACTGCTGACGCCTTCCTTCCTTTCTTCCCACATACTCCATCTTCCCCCTCTCCCCAGCCCGTTAATAGCTCTCTCCTTGTAGGCCCAGCACTTAGGACTGATGGCTCCGTTTGTCTTGCAACGGTTTTGCGAGAATCCCCTGCAGGTCATCCGGCATTGGCATTCTCAGGTATCTCGAAATCAATCTTCAAGCCTCGACGCCCAGCATATTCGTACGGTAGCAAAGCCTCGGTGTTGAACACTCATGTCAGACTGTCCATGATGAGCAGAATGATTAAGTGGTTCAGAATGTTAGGTCATTAATTCTTGGAAAGACCCCCGCGTTTCGGAGTTTCGAGCCAGAGGTTAGAAAAGGGTCACCGACCAAATCCTTTAATTCTCTCACAACGTGTGGTCATACCTTTGTGTCAAAGTCTCACGATTGACTATTCCAGCCAAACCATCCTGGTCAATCGGGAAATACCTGTCAGTTTTGCGGCTCTTCATCTACCCGTCTCTGTCCCTCGTCGTTTTGTCCCATGTCATTTTATAAGCGGCAGTCTTTCTCCCTGTTTTACTAACTGTTGAGGAATATGCTCCAAAATGCCTATTATTTGAGATTTGTGCATATTGCTGACCTGAAGGTCTGTGCTATGTCAAATTGCTCAACAAATGTCACTTGCCGTGACCTTTTTTCGTCTTTTGGTCGATCTCTGTTGGTTCTTCGTAACAAACACGCTAGATCCCATTTCGTTCATGTCCCTCACACCGCTGAAACAAACTCAAATCTCGCACTTCCCGAATGTCTCTTGCTTTGGACGCAATGGGTGGTGGTATGTTTGGTGTGGGAGTTGTGCTTAGCCCTGAGGCAGAACGTGCTTCATTGAACTGGATTCAGGTAAGTAGTGTGTACGCTGTTTGGCCGACTGGCTCAAGTAAGGTCAACGTATCTCGACGCAGTTAGCGGTGTTTATTTGCTGTCAGCATATACCCCGACAGACAGCGACTCTGAGGGCGAAGGAGACATGGTCTTTCAGGATTTATCAAGATTGCTTCGCACAACCAACTGCAAAGTAGCCCTGGAATCGATTGGACCATGCAGCAATTAACTACTGGCAGGAAGCTCTTGTATAAGATTTCAATACGGGATTCATTTTGGAGTAGGGAACCTGATTGACCACAAACTTGTCTAAGCACGCGGGCTTGTTCGTTTTCCCTTGCGACTGTGCTGGCTAATTCAAGGCTATTGAGTTCACCAGCGGTGGTTACGGCGCGACCCTAATGACCGGAAGGTCTGTGGTTCGCCATCTCGACTTCTTCCGTCTAGGTCTCATGCTTCCTTCGGATGGAATGGCATCTGGGCACCAAAAGGGCGTTACAGTTGAATGTCTATTATTATTATTATTGGTTGGCTGGAAAGCTTCCTGAACTAAACGGAGATGATGCGAAGATAATATGGAGTTCATCATCATCATCATTGACAGCATGAAATCAGTGTTCAACACCGATGCTTCACTGCCGTACAACCATGATTTATTTGAACGTATTATTGTGAAGAAAAAAATAAAGGTAGACGGAGAAGGGACTTAGTGCTAGCTTACCACAATCATTCCGAGGTGCCTACACCTCCAAACACCCATTCAGGCAATCTGGATAGAAACTGACGAACGCCACTGACATCGGTTGGCAGCCATACCTTGCAGCGTCTCGAAACGGGCGCAGTGAGGATCATGCGGTCCCCATCCTGAAGGCGAGTAGCACCGACAGCACCCAGACATTTCGGATTGGCCACCTCTGCTTCCGCCACTCTGAATTGGGCATGAAAAACAGCACTTCGGCAAGCGATGGCTAGGCACCCAACACGTATCTGAAACAACGCTGCTTCTGGTGCTGGACACATTCTTCAATGGAAGTGCCCATTGCACAATCGAAAACTCGCTTTCTAATCGCCTCGTTACGGATACGCCGACACCAACCCACACGAGCTATGATTCTGAGACAACGATTATCGAACACCTGAAGACGTCTCAGTTTCGCTGCTCGAACAGGCCAAGTCTCACACAACAAAACAGCCTACACTGTAGCTTGGTACACACGTCCCTTGAGATTCAGGGATGCACTACTTTGACCTCGTAGATGTCTCAAATTAGCAAACGTGACGCGAGCCTTGCAGATTCGTGCATTGACCTCATCTGTCACACTGCAGTCAGAACTAATACAACTTCCAAGATATGTAAAACTCTCCACAACTTCCAGGGCTCTCCTTATATTGTGAGTGGCGTGTTCAGTGGCTGCATTTCCAGGAGCATGACCTTACACTTTGTGGGTGCAAAGTGCATACCAAAGGACGGGATGACTGGTCAGTTCATCCGAAAACACTTGCGCCTTCTCTTCTTCGAAGATGAGGACGATGTCGTCTGCATATTCCAGATCGACAAGATTTTCGTCAGAGGCTATTTGAACACCGGGGTTTCGGAGACCTTCCAGCGTCCGTCTAATGATTTCATCGATCACGAAGTTGAATAGGAATGGGGAGAGTAGGCATCCCTGACGGACGCCGCTTTGTGTACGGAAGCTTTTGGAGAGCTCGCCGTATACTCACACGTCCGGAAGTCTGGAATACAAAGAGCTTATTATGTTCACGAACTTCCGGTGCATTCCTTGGTGGGCAAGCGTGTCAAGCAGAACAGACCGGTCAACCGAATCGAATGTGCCTTGGAAATCCAGAAATATTAGGATTGTGGGTCGCTTATACGTATGGCGTTCTGGCACCTGACGAAGTGTGAAGATTTGGTCAACGCAACCCCTACCAGGCCGGAATCCTGCTTGCTGCTCTCGAGTCAGTGTCTCACGAGCCACCGTAAGGCGACGAAGCACCAGTGACGCCAACAGTCTCGTTACGACCTGGGTCAAGCTGATCCCCTGTGGTTGCCACAGTCACTACGAGCCCCAGTTTGGGACAGACTCCTTTCCAAATGCAAGCGTACAGATCAGACAAGCATTAACTGAGGATTTCACCCCATCTTTGAACAATGCGAGTGGTAGGTCATCCGGACCAACGGCTCGGTGGCGCTTAAGAGACATATGCCGTCATAAATACGAGGCCGTAGGTGGTTCCACGTTCACCGTCCAGGGTTCTGCGTCACCTGTGGGCTCCAGATGGGTGCCAGCTGGTGGTCATGATAATAGTTCTTCGAAGTATTCGGCCCTTCTGTCGAGGCGTTCTTTATTGGAGGTGTTCATTCCGATCCTTGATGGTTTCGCTCACAGGTGGTTTCCGGGGACCGGTCTCACGGATCAACTGAAATAATCTCCGGGTATTACCGGCTTTCTGGGCCTTTTCCATTTCTTGGCTTTTGTGTCCACCATACTTCACAGTCGGCTCGCACGCTCACTTTCACTTGACCTATGATAATTTGTCGCACTGGGTTATGTTAGGGACCGGCTGAGATATTTCTCCGTGATTTAAGCAGTGCCACGGTTCGGTGTGATATCCAGTGCCTGAGTGTGCCTGGTGGTGCCGTGCCACCGGCAATTTCCAGCACTATGCAAATAGGTGGCAACCTCGTCCCAGTATAAGTTCGCATCTGATGGTGGAGCATTTAGAAGAGACTCTAGGTGATTCTGAAAAATTCATCCAACAGCTGGATCTGCCAGTCTCTCAGTTGCCAAGCGACTTGTCCGCACCTTACGCGGCCCTGGAAAACGTAGGGAGGAGAGACTCGAACGAGTTCGGAATCTACAAATGTGTTCCAAAACGACTCCCAGTCAGTTATTGATCCGCGCCATCGGTAGCTGATGGCAACCTGATCGATTTGAGTTTGTGGCCGGTGTGCCGTTGGAGGACATCATGTGGCCAAACGACTTCGGCTATTTCGGAAGCTAGTACTGCATAAAAACAGCCTGCGCACAGCTGAAGCAATCGTTCGCCATTGTCCGTACGTACTGAGTCCAATCCACGTCGACCTCTAATAATGGAGTCTACCCTTGTGTGCATTCAAATCTCCGGCAACCACCACGATATCTGAGCTTTTAGCTTACCGCAGCAGAACATTCAGGGCGTCATAAAACCTGTCTTTGACGGCATCGGAGCTAGTCAGTTGGGGCGTAGGCAGACACGATAAACAGACATCTATGAACTTGCCACCTGTGGGACTCCTTCACAGACGTTGCCAGACGTACCACACAGAGGCGACTATCAACAGGTACCAGTCAAGCAAGGATACTTCCGCCGGTGACTCAGGACGATGCCAAACCCTGCACATTCCTCCGCAGCCCTCTGAATCACCAGAGGTGCGCAGCCGGAAGCGAGTGGAGACTGACAGGGCGGTTAACTCAATCACTGTGCTTGCATCTTTAATTCTTATTTCTGAGACACAGCATACGTCAATGCCAAGCGAGTCCAGTGTGAGAGCAAGAGCAGCTTGTTGTCTCGTTTGCTTCAGAGTGTGGACATTGAAGGCGGCCAAATAGACTGGGTGTCGAGGCTTGAAGATTGATTTGGAGATACCTGAGGATGTCGGCGCCATGTGACGAGCAGACGCTGCACGCAAAACCGATGCAAGACAAACGGCGTCATCAGTCCTAAGTGTTGGGCTACAGGACAGAGTTTTTAATGGGCTGGGGAAGGGGAAGAAAAAGTACGTGAAAGAGAAAGAAGGGAGCAGTAGCCTGTTTTCGCTTACCCGCCCTACTGTATGCAGCAAGTAAGGCGACCGGGCTGATGGCACCACGCGACGGCCGGTGTGGCATGAGTTTATTGTTAGACGTAGGTATAATGGTTGTACATGGGCTGGGATACTGTCAGGGCACCCATACGTAGACAGAAGGACGATGAAGATCCTCAGCCAGAGGCTTTGGCTCAAAAGCCTAACAGCAAGGCGGTGGTTTGGCGGGAAATGCGAATGCACTACCATTCGCCACTTGTTCCAACCCCTAACCTGGAGGGCCAGGAGACTGTTCGTCAGACCTCTAACCGTTGACCAAGCTGGTATGAAAGATTGTGAGTGTCGCGGGGACACCCTTCAGTATAACTCAATGGGTCGCTGAGGTGCGCAAACCGTCGCACCTCGGTAAGATGCAGTCTCTTCGTGACGGAATATGGGGTTCGACTGGAAAGAAGGCTAAATGAGCCATTCCCGGCTTTTGAAACCATCCCTGATCTCTCCAGTGAGCATGACTTCATCACGATCAGCAGATCACTGGTGCCAAAAAATTATCTGAGCAACGAATGACTATTATGGCACATGCAGACCCTTCAGGCTCCGCATGTCTGAAGGTTGACAGAGCGCTGGTGGATGAAGAAAGGTTTACATCAGAGACGGTCGCACGGTTGCAGGTAAGCTGATCAACTGTTTCGAGCAGGCAGGTTGTTAGCGAAACGATCCCCGAAAATGAAGACACCTCGGTTTTGTCACAGATATACTCATATACTCACTGCATAGCTCCTTCACTCCGTCCCATATCGGACAACCGGCATAATTCATCGCCTCCAATTCATGACTGTCATTCCGTTATTCTGTTTATTTTCGGTGATCAACTTAACAGCTGCTGGAACCACTGCGCGGTTTATGGCTCTCTAACCAGAGACTTCTTTGCCTTCGGTGTGGGCAATCAGGAAGTATCACGCCCACGGACATACGATACGTGTGGGTTTTTCAACTCGCAGCAACAAGCGTTATTGCCCGTAATCAACCTGGACTTTCGGCGCCACTGGGAAGAATTTGCTGCCTACCACTTTAGCTGTTTGCAACTATTGAAAAGATGCGGTTGCCTCTGGGGATGCTTGCTACTGGAGTCTGTTGTGTCGGCTGTATGATACCAGCCCAAGATTAATCTCAGGTTGCCACCGATCTTCGACTGAAGGTGCTGCTGATCATGTCCGTAGTCCACGAGATGTCCGCGGCTGTCTAGACGTTTGAAGAACGGCAAAGAATGTTTCTGGATATTACGAGCGGGAAAAATGGGGCATGTCATTTCTGCCGCTTTCAGCTGTTCATGTTTCGAAACACGGCTGGCTGGATGACGCACCTCACAGTCCAATTTTATTGGTGCCCCCTTTACCAGTATTGCACATGCCCGGGAAACTGCTGTTTGGACCGTCACACAAATCCGCCTTAAACTCGTGAGATACATGGGGGCATTTTCTAACAAGACATCTGTCTAAGACGGTTCACCCACAGAATTGTCTAGCGCTGAAGGAGACGCTGACTCCTACTTGTGGACCCGTTTGGTGAAAGGGAGACTACCTGCCTACGTTCCCGATACACATGGGAGAGTCTCGGACAGGTTGTTGAAACCATAGAGGGACGCACTTCATGTCTTCAGCCTCGAATGTATTCTTGACCATCGTCCTCCGACTTCAGCGCAGACAGGCTTTCGCCAGGTACGAGATTGATACGATTGGAGATTGTGATAATCGTTGGTAGCAATCTGCCGCCTAATTACCATAAAGCCATGGTTAAAGAAACCCATCTTGACGCATAGCTGCCACTTTGACGTGGTGGTCAAGCTTGAGTACTGCAATGCTCTCGCGGGCTACATTGACTGGAACGTCGTTCCACAAGGTGCAATCATGCCAGAAAGGTCAATGGGGAGCAGTTAGACTAAGAGCAGCGAGACCTCGTACTACGAGTAATCGTGCTACGAGGTGGTCTGGGGCAAAAGTCGTGCGGTCCTCTTTGATAGGAGTGTGAATGCAGTAAGACGTTTCCTCAAGGCGACCAGTATGTCAGTATTCAGGGGGCGAGATGGCTGTGGTTAGAACGCGAACGTGGTTCGAACCCGACCTCTGCATTTCGACTTCCCCGGTCTAGGCTTGGGCAACCTGGTAGTATCCTGGGACTCGTGCTTCCTTTGGATGGCATGGCATCTGGGCACCGAAAGAGTGCTACAGCTGAACGGTTATCTTATCTTATTTATGCCAATATTCATGGAAGCAGCGCTACTGCCTTCCTTGTGGAAGGGACAGGTTAGAAAAGGTCAGCCCTGAAGACCGCGCACTCCGATCGCCCAACGGTTGACCGTGACCGCCGGCGCATTATTCAATACGGTCGGAATTCTTCCAAAACCAAAGAGTCTGGTGCTGCTCAGAAGGCACTTGCTGCGCGCGGCCGCATCAGAGGTGGAACAGTAATGCGCCCTCGGGTTAGGCCAACCCTCTGCAGCCGAGCAGGTCCGTCTATTGAGTCACTGGTTTCAGCTGTGGTCCCTAAAAAAACCCTACTGCCCGCTGTCTCGTGGGTCAGACTTTTGAGCCACGAAGAGGCTGGACTTGATCATAGTGTGACGATTCGTGTGCTTCCGTAAGCGATTGATCTATGCTGGGTGGTGTCCGTGCGACACTCAGTCGATAGGTGACATTAACGCCCAAGTAGGCAGACTAAGCGCTGCTGAGGCCCGATTGGATGGCCATCTTGGATTGGACACGAGACGCACGTACAACGGAGATCCCTTACCTCAGATGTGTGCCGATCACGGACTGTGGCATTGCAGTACCAATTTCCGGAACAGCAGAAATCGCTTGACAATGTGGTGCCCATAAACGAACCAGCCCCGAATCCAAATAGACCACATCGCCGTTAGTTATCGGTGGCGATAGTCGATCACCGCCCGCCGCTCCTTCTGAAACACCAGCGTGGACTCCGACCATGCACTTGCACGCTGCCGCTCTTCATTGTGCTTTTCTAGCTTTACGCAAAACGTGCACACCTTGCTTGGCTATCGTAAAGCTTGTGGAGCCAGAAATCAAACGAAAATATCAACCGGCTCCTCAAACGCCTGTCGGACGGTCCGATGTCGGATATAAACGGCCACTGGGGAAAAATATCCAAAGCGCTACTCAGAGCCGGAAATTTTGTTTGCAGTATAACCCAGCCAATCTCATTCAGACATTTGATCATTTGATTTGTGATTTGGACATTCACAACCGGGTTAGAGCGGACTGATCGACATAGGCAGAAGAAAAGCGAAGGTTTCCAGTTTGGGCGTATTCGTCTATAAAGTTACGCCACTGACTGCAGCACGCTGTCATTTCGAAATGTATCTTCAGTTATTTCTTGTAAGTCTAGACAAACCACGCTTATGGTTGTCTCCTATCAGCTTTGTCTTTCACTTCTTCTCACCCCTACGCAGCCAAACTACGGTCAGTTTGTGGCACAGACCTCTTTCGTCGGACACTACTGCGTTGAACCAGGCACATGATTTACTGACTAAAACGAGGGGTTGCGTACATTTTTTATGCAGGGCACCCAAAACTGTACGGAAATCTTCAGACAGGTTAGTTGCGAAAAGGAGAGTACATCTGAAGTAGAGCTGGCCTGGAATTCTGACAAAATGTCACTAACGTGTCAGGGAACAAGCCCGATTAATCGACCTTCATGTTTTCTTGCTGTTTTCTACGGGTCTGCGGGCTCGCCAACGCTTCATGAGAATAAACAAGCAACAGCATCCACACAGTCTGATTTGTGACATCGTTCAGGCGGATGGTCCTTGTTCGTGTAGGCTAACTTCGTGTGATCATAGTTGGTGAGCGTTGGCGAAATGACTGACTTTTGTCCACCCTTAGTGTGTGTAACAAGCAGGGAATAAGTAAAGTCTGAGTCGCAGAGTTCTCTGCAACCTTGTGCCTACTGTCAAGAAAAGCATAGGTCTCTCGTCACAACTTTCAATGGGCTCCGGTTTTGCGCTCGCTTCTCGTGGCTAGCAAATTTATACACGTTGTCAACGTGTTCAGGTACGAATAATAAACAGTAGTGATGTTTGACCATGACACTCTTTCAGTGTTCGATTATTTGAAACACAAGGTTCGCGAACGGGTGCACTCATTCACGTTCTATTGGATTGGAGTGTGATCGTCGTCTATATGCGAATTGCTCATTTTTTTACGATACAAAGTGTCGATTTAGTTGTTCAGTGATGCGAAAAATCGTTAACTGAAGATACCTTTCGCCCGTGTACTGACTTTTAATTTTTTGTTTCTCCCTAAAGGTTCACGCTATCCCGCTTCGAAGCAGCTGGGTGATGACATGTGCCTATGCACCTTCGGGTGACTATGTTGCTTGCGGTGGCTTGGATAACGTATGCTCGATCTACAGTCTGCGGTCACGAGAGGGAAACGTCCGGGTTAGCCGAGAACTCCCGGGACATACAGGTTATCTGTCGTGCTGTCGTTTCTTGAACGATGCCCAAATCGTCACAAGTTCTGGTGACGTCACCTGGTAAGTGTTTTGTTCGTTTGAAGCATGCTTACACATCTGTTCAGGCTCGCTGCTCTATGTATTTGAGCTCTAGATAGCTCAGTGGTTAAGGCGCGAACTTATTGACCGAATTGTTCGTGGTTCGAACCCAACCCAGACACCTCAGCTACTTTGTTTTAGGCTTGGGCAACCTGGCAGTATCTTAGCTCTCGTGCATCCATCGGGTGGCATGGCAGCTAGGCACAGAGAGGGTGTTACTTTTTATTCATTATTATATTTACTACAACACTCCTTGGTAATTAGCTAAATTTCAATCATTATTATATTTACTACAACACTCCTTGGGAATTAGCTAAATTTCAGGACACTGAGCGTTTGGCACACGCGAATTACAACTAATATTCCCCACCTTTCTTCCACTACACTCAATGCTGTCGAATCGCAGCGTGACTGTCAAATCCTCTCTCACCTTTGGGTGTTAACCTGGGGCCAACTAGGTTACACCCATGAAAACAAGTTTGCGTGAAGGCTGTTCGGGCCAGAGTGTTGCCGATATTTTCATGCAAACGCCCTACCAGACTCCACCTAGCGTGCCAATGACCTGACGGTTTCTATGCCTTCTATGATCAAACTGAAGAGAACTCTAACAGTTTTTCGCATACTCAGATTTTTCAATTTTTGAATTGGTTTTGCGAACTGTTTACTTGATTTTTCTACGTAGAACTTGAAGTTAGTGGTGTGTTACACTGCTAGTAAACATACCTTTGTTGTTATCGAGTTGTAAGCTTCACTCTGCTTTTTACAGCCATCTGCTAAGGATAGATGAATTATCGCCTTTGGGGATATCCCGAGTCGCTGTCACCCGCAAAGGGAGATCCGTAACAAGGTCTCAGCACGGCGTCATCCAAGTTTTGTTAGATTGCCCAGTTCGTAGACCAAACGGTGACTTGGTATTTCGGTGTCAACCCTAATTGTTGGAAGCGAGGTTTTGGTTGTCCCCCAGCACGACAGCACCAATCTGAGTTGAACAGGGGTGACAGGACGAGTTCAAATCTGCTTTGAAGAGTCGGCGCTGCTGGACGAATTTGGAAATATCATGATAGCCTTCCCTGACACGGCTTGTTGTTTCCACGTACCTTCGTTATCTTGAAGAAGCCAGGCTTCACAGGTGTGTCTGTGCAGTTTGGGTGATCGCATTGTACACACAGGGTTTCATTCGAAGTCTGCTCTCTGAGCATCTCCGTAGAGCAGTGTGAAAGTTTCTCTGGGGTTGTCGGTGCGAACACCATGCTTCGCCATTTGAGAGGATGGTGGATCCCATATATTCTTTGCAGTCGACTTGGCCTACGGACTATCCGTACACACCAAACATGTCCACACTTTTGGTGGAGGATTTCGGTTTTCCATCCTTTTCTTCAGTCCAACCATTAAAAGATAGTGACCGGTGTGATCGAGGATAAGCCGCTTGTCATCTTGATCTTCGCTCGGTTCCGTATCGGGGTGATGAAAGTCCGTAAGCCACGTCGTAAAACGTAGGTACCCCCGGAAAATAGCCGTAGCGATGTGATATCTGCAGTTCACCGCGAACATTAGAAGTGTGGGCAAAACTGAGTGGTCTTGTCGAAGACCGGCGTACAAGGAGCTTCTGAAGCCTTCATACGCTCGCGAATACAACTTGTTGCTTGCGTTCTAGCGTGAGCTCGTAAGACCTATAGCAACGTATTTAGGATGACCTGTCCGTTTTGAGGCTTTATTAAGCTACCTCCTTTGCGGCATTTCAGTGTAGTGCCTCACCTGCCTTTTCCCTGTTAGAGCATATTCCTGTTTGCATAACGCTCAGTTTAGACGCGAACGAATTCCGCATGAGTCAGTCGGCTTTTGGTGTTCTATAAAAACCGTATGTTAGTGCCCCTTCATTTCTTCACTCGTCAACTCATGCTTCATCCTTGTTTGACCCTCTTTATTATCCATTCAATGTCGTTGCTTATTTCCGTTGTATGAACTGATCCCCCGGTTGAAGACGTTGCAGGATATGGCTGATAATCGGTGTCAGCTTCTATCCAGATTGCCTGAATGGGTGTCTGGAGGTGCAGGCACCTGTCCACCTTTATTCTTTTCTTCACAATAAGACTTTCAAATAAATCATGATTGTACGGCAGCGAAACACCAGTGTTGAACACTGATGTCATGCTGTCGAGGATGATGATGAGCCAACTGGTTTTTGGGCGTGCTTTTGTTAGATTATCATTGTAGCGAAAATATACTTCGCGGAACTAGGCTGATTACTCTCAACTGAACCACCGGCGTCTTGCAAGCGATTTGAGTAAAAGTTCGATATCTTTCACAACCGACTTTGTCTAAACGTATATTCCCATCAGCTGAAGTCGAGTTGGTCTGGAGTGCATTGTGTGTTGGTCGCGAAATTCTCACCAACGGAAAATGAGTTGCAATTGTTGTTTTTTATTCATTTCTCACCTTAGTGCCCTTTGGGACATCGATACTGGACAACAGATTATCACATTCACCGGCCATACTGGAGACGTAATGAGCCTGAGTTTGGCACCAGACCAGCGTACTTTCATTTCGGGCGCTTGTGATGCTTCTGCCAAGGTAAGTTCGGGTGCGATGTGTTGTTTAAGTTGGGAGCTTACCAATTGGTTCATCTTCCACTTGATTTTTCAATCGGCTCCAGTAAGAGAGTATGCAATGTCTTTAGCCTAGCGCAGGAGAGGTCACGGGACCCATCCTGCAAGGCGGACCGCACCAACAACGAAACTCTTTCACACCCTTGTATCAAGTCATACGTTGTCGACCTCACGGCTTACGCTATACTGAAGGAGCTACGGAGAATAACACTCGTCTCGGCAGATGGTTTTGCAGCATGCATAGCACATGGTTGAGCCACTACACTTGATGGTGCGGGTTGTCTTTCGCGATTGAAGTAAACACCGGGGAAGCAAAAACCGTTGTCTAATTACCTCGTTACCCCACTGTTGACAGAGAGGCTGGAAGTTCTGAAACATGACTGCATTTTGAAGGTGCAAGGTGCATACTGGAAGATAGTATGGTGGTGGCCAGTCTATCCAACAGAGCTTGTGCTTTGTCTCCAACGATGAGGATGTCGTCTGCGTACTCCATCTCGACGAGGTTCCCACCAGAAACGATTTGAACATCGAGGTTTTGAAGACCTTCCAGCGTTTTTCTTATTTTTTCATTGATGACGAAGTTGAACAAGAATGTAGAAAGTGGAATCCCTGTCGGACACCACTTTTCGTATGCAAGTTTCTAGAGAGCTCAGCATACATTCTCCTGCCCAGAGGTCTGTGCAGATGGGGACCGGATTATCTGGACACATCCTCTGTAGCAAGTCTAGTTGACAGTACTGGCCGGTCGACAGCATCAAGCGCACGCCTGAAGTCAAGGAACACTAAGATTGTGGGTCTTTTATACAATTACATTATCACCTGACAGCCCAGCGATGCTATGGTCGTTTCTGAGATTTGGTGCTTGGATGTACTTGTTTGCGTTATACAACAGACATGAGTTCCGGTATTGAGTAGCACTTCAGACATCTGTCTCCAACGATCGTGCGTCATCGGACCAGCCGATAGGTTTCGGAAGCGCCTGTTGTAATAGGTTTCTTTGGGTTTTTGGAGCTTCTCAGTGGCCAGACGTGGTATACGTTTTTTGCGTAGATTTGAAAAACAGCAGCCGATAAGTACATGGTCGGAGTCCTCGCAGGTATTCTAGAAGTAGCGGTGGAGAGTCATCTACCCTCACCACCGATAAGTGGTGGTAGTGTGGTCTGTTTTGATTCGGCGCTGTTTCTTTGGTGTGCGTCACTTAATCAAACGATCACCACTGTTCAGGAAATTGTTGCTGCAAAGGAGCAGTCTGTGATCGGCACGGGTCTGAAGCAGGCGTTCTATGTTGTCCGTGCGTCTCGTGTCCAGCCAACCACTGAATTGGGCCTCAGCAGCGCTAAGTCTGCTTACCTGAGCGTTTGTCTCCAACAACCACAACGATGTCTGAGCTTCTAATCCGTTGTAAGAGAGCGTCATAGAAACTGCGTTTGGCAGCTTCAGGACTACAGTCCATCGGGACCTAAGCAGATACAATAAACAGGGAGCGATGGAATTCACTTTCTCGTGATTCTCTCGCAGACGTTCTAAAATAAACATCGGAGAAGTCACCAACCGGTATCGAATCAAATAGAGACGCTCTATGGCTCAACCCAACACCCACGCCAGCTTATCCAGCCGACTTGGCCACCGCATCACCAGAAGAACGCAACCGGCACACGGAAGAGAGCGAGGGGACAGTCGGTTCAATTACAACACTTAAGTACTGTATCCATGCTTCTGACAGATAGCATACATCAATGCAGAGGAAATCCAGCGTACGAGCAAGAGCAGCGTGTTGTCTTGCTTATTTCAGTTGAAGAACATTAGAGGCAGGTAAGTAGGGTGGCTTTCGGGGTTTGGAAACTTCTAGGTGCTTAGGGCTATAAGTAAAGTCGGACGCACAGAAGGCGCATCTAAGCGTGGTGTGTGGTGAACATAGCGATCAGTCCTAGTGCTGGGACGTGCAGAGAGTTCATTCAAATTGGGGTGAAGTAGGGTAGAAAAGGGAATACGTGAATGTGTAAGAATGGAGGCGTCAGCAGTTGCATGTTTTGGCTCACCCCGCCTGATTTATGCAGCAAGTAAGACGACTCGGCTGAGGAAACGACGCGCCCGCCGATATAACATGACGAAAGTAGCCCATCACCACCCCCCGGTCTAGCTCAGTGGTTAAGGCGCGGAACGGAATGTCCGTGGTTCCAGCATCTTGACTACTCCTGTCTAGACTTGAGCAACCTGACAGCATCTCAACCCTCATGCTTCTGTCGGGTGGCATGGCAACTTGGCACAGAAAGGGTGTCACAGCTGATCATTTATTATTTAAAATTATATAGCTCAGTGGGTCATAGAAGTACACAAGCTGCGACACCGTGATGGGTCGACTGTTTTTGCACAGGGGTATTAATTTATCACGTCACAAACCCCGCACCCACGAAAGCTCGTTAGAAAGGATGATTTAATCACTCGCAATCACTGTTCGAATTCGCGAAATTACCAGTATGGAAGTTGTTCATTCCTAGACAGAAATGTTCCGTGGTTGTCAGCGAACAGCTGCGGTCGGTGACAGGCGGAGTGAGTAAGTTGGGTCGGTTGCCAAAATACAGCCGGCGGCTTAGACTCCGTTAACTCGCATTTTTAGCTGTGTTTTACTTAAACGGAACGGGAGCAACAGCGCTGAAGACGTCTTTACGAGTAAAATATTCCGAGAGTGGAAGAAAATTGAAACTGTGGCTTAATACAATGTAACTACACCAGGCAGGAATTTTCACTCGTACAAGACGTCGCCAGTTAAAGAGCTGAAAAGTCTGTGTTTTTGCCTTAAGCGCGGCGGAAATTCCTGTCAATGAAGTTCTCACACAAAAACTAGGCAATGCATGAAATCAACTTGTGTATGCGATGAACCCACTCGCGGAGTAAGCTGTGAAATTAACGAGTACATTGACACCTGCGAGCAGTAGTATTGTTTTCTATGGCTAACTGACGTTATGAATCGTGTGGTGATCGCAACCTATTTTTGTTCCAGACTTTGCATCAACCGCTCCTTAAAATCAAAGTAAAACTTGCTCATTCGGTGCATCACAGCGGATGAATGACGTTTGCTAAGTTCAGTAATCTTCCAAGAAATCACCAAAAATAGGGGCCAATTCGGTTTCTCACAGAGATCTCCAGAGGAGCTACCTCTTCGAAAGAGGTCTCTTAAGGTTTCACGTAAGCAACGTGTACGCCACTCAAAAACTCGTAAAATACGCCGGTTACTTGTCACGCCCGGCGTGTAGCATGACAAACTAACCGCCTGTATTATTCCATGTTAGAGGATTTTGCTGTGACTCTTTCGAAGCGACACCAACATTTAGTCACTTTCCTGAGAGGTGACGGCCTTTTAAATTTGGACCGTCTATGCTCCTAAAGTGCATGAATGTTGAATATCTTATTCGGCTTTGTTAGAGGTCCTACATTAGTAAACCGAGGTTGGCTATGGGGAACCGGGCACGTTTTCTATAAACGGCTGAAGCACCCCGCGCTGTGTATGTAGAAATGCTGCATAATATACGTCTGCCGTAGCCATCCACGCATAAAACCTGGGAACGGTCAATTGCTGTTAGCATTTGACACCGCACGTTTCATTTCGACATTGATTAGCTCAAAACGAGACCAGCTGTCTCTGGTTGCCTGCAATTGTATGATATTTTAATTGCTCCGGCTTTCTCATAATGCGGTAGATGGGTGCCCTCAGTCAGGGCGTTTTAGATGCTTGTCGAACAAGCAACAAACAGCACACTGCCCATTCTGCTACTTCATTCAGGTTTGAGCACCTGATTCCTTCGTCGCTTGCGCTTGTAATTGGTGATCGCAGCTGCTCAACAGTTGCTAGTAAGAGCCGGCTTTTTGTTTCATTTGAAATCAGAACGAGGATCACGAAGACCCACAAGACATAGCACTTAAGACTATCTCCAACAGAACACGAATCTTAAACTTCAGGAGGAACGTGATATAGAAAGTCGTTTCGAACGGATCGGCTACGAAGTTTCATCTGTTGATTTAACGATCGGTTGTTTTTCTTTTCTTTTTCTCTTTCTCTTTTTTCCTTTTCTCTCAAAACTATTCTACTTGCAGTCGTTCGGCTTTTCTGTCAAATTACCTGTTTCTCGTATAGGAATAATAACTGGCGTAATATACTGCTTATAAGGTTGCTCGGAATTCTTAGACAGCCCACCACCTATTCTGCTCTTCATGGTTTGAGTGGCATGGCAGCTAGGCACCGAATGGGTGCTGCAGCTGAACGCTGTTTTTCTTATAAGAGTTTCTGCGGGCTCGCTCATTTGGTTCCTAAAACCATTTTTCTGGTGGGTTTGCTACCTCCGAAAATCAGATATCTGGAATTTTCCCACCAACAGTTTTCATCCTAGCAATATTCAGGTGAAATGCTTTCTCAAGTTACGCCCATTCGTGATCTTTGAGGAGGGACCGACAATCATACAGTACGTACCTAAAAAGATTCTGTATTTACGCGGTTGTGGCGAAATAAGTGAATAGGCTACTGTAGATGTAAACCGCAGTGAGCTCAATGTTTCATTTATACGGAAATCTGTTCCCCTTTTTGATGAATATTCAAAGACAAGGACCGCTTCCCACAGTGGTTTGTTTTGGATGTCCACCTCTGTGCTTTCCCAAATAATGTATCAGTTCTTCTTGTGCGGTTCGGTTGACAGTCAAACCACTTACCGTTTGTTTCACCGAAAGTAAGGACGCATAACCCATGACAACGCCAGATTGTCTAATTGTGTAAATATCGCAGAGTACTTGCGGTAGGGTAGCACTGGGCTCCATCCAATCTTTTCTTTTTTTCACCTTAAAGCTCTAAATACAATTAAATAAACTTCGTGCTTTTATGGCAGTGGAGCATCAGTGTCAACACTGGTATTGCTGTGTCTGATGTTGAGGCTGAGGATGCGCCATCACGACGGCCAGTGTCACTCATCCCTAGGATAGACCTCTCAAATAGCTCTTTTGCCCATTGTAGCCGTTTCTGGTGGGGGGAAGGGTTACTGTATATTGGGATGTATCCTCGCTACAACCATTTCCCGCTCTCAGCGGAGACTTTCAGTATAACGAAGTGCTGCCAGGGTCCTAGTTACTTTTTAAGGTGTCTTCCGGGAAAATGTGTGGCCACTCAAAATATGTGGCGCAGGTCTAGCACCAGGGTATTAGGTAGATGTTTTCTATATCACGTAACTATATACCATGCCAGATACGTTCGACAGTTAACTGGAGAGTCTAAAAACTAACCTCTACTCCCAACTCATAGTACAATAACCAAGTCAGTTTTATTGCACTGGTTGCATGCAAAGGACCGAAGACTTCACAGTTATCATTAAGGGGCGAGATGGTTCAGTGGTTAGAGCGCGAATTTACTGACCGGATGGTCCGTGGTTTGAACCCGACCTCTGCATCTCGACTTCCCCTGTCTAGGCTTGGGCAACCTGGCAGCATCCCAGCCCTCGTGCTTCCTTTGAGTGGCATGACAGCTAGGCACCGAAAGCTTGCTACAGTTGAATGATGATTCGTCATTAAACACTTTCACTGACCGATTGGGGAATTCATTTTCTCGTCCAGTGCATAATCTGTTTACCTAGATACCCCTTTTAGAAAGTCTATGCTGTCTAATTCTTCTGACGTTAGTGTCCACGAAAAACCACCGTCTGTGTATGGTTTTTGTGCCATGTACAGCTGTCATACTACCGATGAGGATGCGAGGACTGAAATGGGCCGAGTTTGACGATGTAGGATGGAACAGCTGGTATTTCTGGAATGCTGGATATCCGTAAAAGATTATGGTGATAGTGATCTGCTTCTTGTTCCCAGTAGATAGTGGACCACCATTTCGGACTCTTGGCTCCTATTAAAAGTTTTCTGTTGTGTGTAGTTATTACCCCGTACATCGTTACTGTTACAGAAATGGATGCGGTTCAATTGTGTTCCGCTTACGGCGAGCTTTCTCCTGCTCCCAACAAGTTCCGTTCCACTCGGAGGTTCCTTTATACTCACCTCCCAACTTATATCATAACAACAGTTGCTGCTAACATACAGTTCACCAAATTTTTCATGGTTTGTAGCTTCTTTTTTAATTGATAGTATGCCATACAATGCATTTCTAGAAAACACCCAAACCTAATAAAGCCTAGACAGCACATGTGACCGAGTTCATTCGTCTGAACAGTGCATGCTTGACAAACAGTTGGAATAAAGTATATTCAGTAGAAGTGAACATCGAAGGATGTTTGTGTTAGGGGAATGGTTGCGTACACTCTGTTCGTTAAAAGCCTTGTTGCCAGTAGTCAAGCCGCTCGAAATAACCAAACGTTACTACGGACCAAAATCAGGCATACCCTAATCGATCGGAATGTGGTCCAATCAAAATCGAGCCTTTTTGGCTCGGCGCTTCTCGCCTGATCACCATGGCTTGTGTGACCTCGTGAATAATCCTGTGATTGCTCCATAAGTACGGCTGTAATGATTTCTCTGTCGCATTTTGCCGTATCTCAAGCTACCATGCATTCTGCTATACTACATTTTGCGGGACATTCCGGGGAGCTGTGGAACCGCAACACTTGCAGAATAGTTTTGAGACTAAGGCATGGGGTTGTCCACAGTCAGGTGTAAGACCAGTAGACAGGATCTTGAAAGGAAAATCGTCCTTGAAAATTTGCTGATAGAAAAATGCCGGTATTATTGCATGAGTAGATGACGGTCGTACAAAGAGGCATTTGCAAATTCTTGGTATATATGCCCAGGTTATTCGTATAAATGTTGGGAACTTCATTTCGGACCAGTGGTAACCATACTCTCCGATTTCCGAAAAACGCCGGCACCGTTAACCCGCAAAAGTTTGTGAGCAGGATTATGCGGCTAATTAATTATAAAAGTTTGGTTCTCATCAGGGTGTTTGTATTGCCTTCTGAACATAAATTTTGATTCTGCTGATTGCTCTTCTTTTCACCTAAAGTGTACGGGCTGTGGCGCTTCTTGTAGTTCCGGATGGGCTTAGCCCTCTTGAGATGGCATTGCTTCGAATTCGCAGTGGTCGCAATGTTTACCACACTTTAAACTCACGCAAAGCGCTGTTATATGATGTCATTTCCATCAACCATTCAACTGTTCGATACTCAGGACTTACGTCCGGCAGTATCTGCTTTCTAGTGAATGTGGGACGATTGTTAAAACCGGTTGTGGGAGCAAAGATGACTTTTGTCCTTTGTTGCAATCAGACGAATTTGATAGAGTTGCATACCTTGTAAGTCGAACTGGTATGTTTCCACTTACCCTTAATTTTCAATAGAATTAACGTGGAGTTGTGCATGAGTTCACCGAGTTTGCTGATTCCCACCACGCCGAAACGGTGACCTGTTTGGGTAGATGTTTGCCTTGCCTCGCAACTGAATCACTGTATTTTGCTTCTTCAGAGGTCTGTTAAAAATTAAACCACCGTGCTGCCATTCGGTCATTTTTCCGAGTGCAAAGACAAAGGTATTGTCTAGTCGATGACATAAGCCCGATAAGGATAATACCTTCTTCCTAGACCATCCCAGTTCATATAGTCTCAGTCCTTCAATACATTATGAACATCCTTTTGATTTAATTAACCTTCTGGCAATAATCTTTATCGAAACCGACGTACTATCTACTCACTTGCCGAAGTAGTTCGGACGAAACAAGGAACGGTATTGAAACTTCGGTGACTCCGGGAAATTAAGCAACTGAGTCAGATAAAAACAAATTTGTCGGCTGAATAGAGATTATATCGAAACAAAAATTATCATGATATATAGTGAGTTCTGGTAATTTCTTCGAACTTTGTCCAAGGATGTTGATCTACACAACCTCATTCACGAACTCAGTTGCAGGACAGATCCAGCGAAGCTTTTGAATGTTCTTCTGAGGGCGATTTTAATGGACAGCAAATACTTTGCAGGACCCGCTGCTCAAACTAAACCTTTGGTCGTAGTCTTGTAACATCAATGCTACGGACATCTCCAACGAGTTCGTTTCAGATCTGTTGGTTCTGTTTCACCAGTAGGGGGCGAGATGGCTCAAGCGGGTAGAGCGCGAATTTACTGACCGTAAGGTCCGTGGTTCGATCCCGACCTCTGCCTCTCGACTTCCCCTGTCTAGGCTTGGGCAACCTGGCAGTATCCCAGCCCTCATGCTTCCCTCGGGTGGCATGGCAGCTAGGCATCGAAAGGGTGCTACAGCTGAACAGTTTTACATTTCAGTTTCACCAGTAGGAAACTGAGCGGTTGCTAGACGATGACCGTGATAACGCCCCCGTGTAGCGTAGGGGTATATATATATATATACTTTTTTATTTTGAAAGTATAGTCTTATCGAGACTGAATTCCAGTCAGGTAGTCGAAGATACACACCTATGTACCCGAAGTTGATCTCCAAATCGTTCGACTTTGTACTAGTATTGTTTGGTATATGAATAATTTGCTAACGAAACCAATTCATGTCTGGGTGCTTGAAAATTGTTATCACTACCAGCCCAAACTTCAGCTGTTCTTTCCCTGTTCCATTATGCCTTTCACGGTCATCTTCTTGTGATTCTACCGTTGTCCTGTGAGATTGTAATGGACGACAAATTCTGAGCAGAAATAATCTTTCATTTTTGTTTTACGTTAAAGCATTTTGCGGCCTGACACGCGGGCTACATGTATTAGACGAACATGCAGATAACTGCAGGTCTTTAGCCAAGAAATCGACCAGTGTGAAGGAGCATATCAACCATGCAAACTCTAGTCTGCTTCACAAAATATCCTAAACAAACACAAAACGAACAGATGAACGACCCAGAAAAATCCATGGCATAGGGACGCGGCAGCAGGTGCAAAGTAATTAGTGACCAGCGCTCCTTTTTGGAACATGTGGTTTGTGTGGGTTGAACACACCCTTATCACTCTGGTGATTTAGTAAATCACGACCTTCATTTCATCCTATTATTACGTGAAGGTCAACTCTGGTCTCCTGATAATCGAGCGTTTATATCCCAGTAACGATGTAACGCATAAAGATTCGGAGTTTAGGACTGAGAAGAGTCTTCCAATATAAGTATTGCTCGTTCCTCGAAGGCAGCATTGTTTTGGAGAGTAGAGAGTGGGCGTCGCGTTGTTCCTGGAAATCACTGGAGACAATAGACACCCTCCCAGGGACTTTCAGTGTACTAGTGCAAACCACTAGTTTTTGTTCAGATAAAAACTGCATTATTTACCACTTCGACTGCCTCACTGGATTTCCGGATATTTCCGATTTTTATTGGCCCATCATGTGTTTAATTCTGCAACACTTGACGTCGTTCGATCTTTTTGTATAATAATTGTTTTGACATCAGTACCAATTAAAACGAATGAGCTTTGCAGGTGAGATAGTTGGGGCGTTAGTTCTTTCCATCTGTGTGCAGTGAGAAGCCCTGATGAAGGCTGTTTGGTGAATTCTTACTTTCTAGCAGCGTGATTAACTTGCGGTGTATGTACCTCTGCGACCCGTTGAGCTATACTGGGTGGTGTCCGCATGACACCCACATAGTATCTCATACCAGGTTGGTCGATGGTTAGAGGTTTGACGAACAGTCTCCTGGTCCTCTATGTTGGGGGTTGGAACAAGTGTGGCGACGTGCTCCGTAAAAGTGGTAATGTACTTGCATTTCCTGCCAAACACCGCTGCCTTGCGGTTAGGCTTTTGAGCCAAAGGTTTTGGTTTAAAACTCTAATCGTCCTTTCTAGGAGTGGGCTCCCTGGCAGTATCACAGCCCACCTGCAACCGTGACATTTACAGCTAACAATACTCATGCCATATCGGCCGTCGAATGCTGCCGTTAGCCTGCTCGCCATACTTGCAGCATACAGCAGCACGGGTGAGCGAAAACATGCTACTGCTGACGCCTCTCTTTTTACACTTTCACGTTTTCCCTCTTCCACCTTGGCCCACTCAAATGTGAATACTGTCTCCGCAGGTCCCAGCACTAAACACTTCGAAGTCTGTTTTCAAACCCCAATTTCCGGAACAGCAGAAATCGCTTGACAATGTGGTGCCCATAAACGAACCAGCCCCGAATCCAAATAGACCACATCGCCGTTAGTTATCGGTGGCGATAGTCGATCACCGCCCGCCGCTCCTTCTGAAACACCAGCGTGGACTCCGACCATGCACTTGCACGCTGCCGCTCTTCATTGTGCTTTTCTAGCTTTACGCAAAACGTGCACACCTTGCTTGGCTATCGTAAAGCTTGTGGAGCCAGAAATCAAACGAAAATATCAACCGGCTCCTCAAACGCCTGTCGGACGGTCCGATGTCGGATATAAACGGCCACTGGGGAAAGATATCCAAAGCGCTACTCAGAGCCGGAAATTTTGTTTGCGGTACAACCCAACCAATCTCATCCAAACATTTGATCTCTGATAGGACCGTGTCTTTGCTGAAGGCCTCGCGACAGATTCCCCTGGCCGCAACCACAACTCCACCCGACGCATTGTCCGACGCCAGGTGAAACTGAGTGTCCATGCACACTGAGAAGGTTGGTGATGCCGAAAGGCCGAAGAATTGGAAGGTGCAAAAAATGTTGGAAACGTCCGCAAGCTGTTCCACTTGATTCGTCTGACTGGTTCTCGGAGACCTCTTGTCAGCGAAATAATCAGGGACCAAAATGGCTCTCTGAAATCCAGCAAAGCAGATCGTTTGGACCGCTGGGCACATTGCTTCGAACAGCAATTCAGTTCGCCACCTCCTACCTCCACTCCGGAATCCTGGCCTTCAACAGAAAGGTGGACTGTGAATATGGAACCGCCTTCAGCCTCAGAAGTATCCGAATGTATATCTCTACTCAAGCGGCATCGTGCTACTAGTCCTGACGACCTTCCACCCGCTCTTTTCGAGGATGTCAGTAGGTTTCTCAGCCAGTGTCTGTCTAGCCTATTCGGGTCTGTCTGGGCAAAAGATACCGTCCCAGATCGACAATAGTGCTCATTTTCAACAAGGGCTTGGCTAGGGACATTGCAAGAAATGGCGGCTGATCGATGTCAGTGACGTACGTGCTGTCTGATTGAGCGCTTGGAGCTGTAGGGACCTCAGTATGCTTGACATAGGCCAGCACTAAGTCCCCTCCCTCACCCATTCTTCTCTCCTTTTCACTCTAGGGCTTTGAATACAATTAGACAAAACTTATGGCTGTAAGGCGGTGAAGCATTAGTGTCAACACTGATGTTGCTGTCTCTGATGATGATGAAAAACTTGCACTTAGACGTGTCTGAAGCCACTCATTCTTCAATCACAGAGTTCATATCGCGTTACCACGTGTTGACCGGCTCTTTGAGTGTGGACTTCTCAAATGAAGGTTCACTTGTCTTGAGAAGTGTTCTGCTTTCTGAGCTACTTATACTTTATCATTGGTCGCGGGTTTTAATGCCCTTGGAAATTCGTGAACTGTCCACTGCCGGTGATTCTCAATAATGAGGAAACGGCTGTACAGAACTCCTCTACTCTCCAGCATAGGCCGACTTCACTTACACGACAAAAACTGTCCCAAAGAAAGGCGGTCCATTCATTCCCCGCAGATGCTTTTTTTGGAGAAGCTACACTGAAGTTTGTTGGAGTTATCGAATGTATGTGGGGAAAAATTGGGTGTGCTAGTTTGGTTCGCGCACTTCACAACATACTCAGTTAGAGTAGAAGCTAGGCTGCCGTCATTTTTCGAATAGCTACTCTGATTGTTTTCGCTTTATTAGACTGAAAGATATATCTCGGTGCACAAAATTTGACTGTAAGACTCATGTGGCGCATTTTTCCGGTTGAATCTGAGGTCGTGCATCATCCATTCAGTTTGTCAAGTCCCACATTGTCCTAGATGTAGCGAGGTTTCCCACCAGCCATCAGACCACAAATAGGGTTACAAATGGCATCATACGTCAGTAGTTGTGTTCGGCCTCGTGTTTTTTAACCTTACTTTGTGTTACAAACTGTACACTATCTACATGTGTAATCATGCGATTGCCAATGTCTGTTTTCTGAGTGGGGGACTTATGCCTATGAATTTACCGTTAATTGTCCAGTATCCACAGTCCCCACGGAATTAGCCAGAAGCCTCTTATTTTATTGAATAGATTATCACAAGATCGTCTCGTGAGTTTACCCGCACAATCAAGCCATGCCTCGCACTGCAAACTAGAGAAGCACCCTTGATGGCTCTGACATCACCAGTACCAGAAAAAAACTTTTAAAATGTTTCCCTTCTTATAATCGTATCTCCTAGCGAAAGGTCTATTTCTTCCAAAATCGGTTATGATGATTTGGGCATATCGTGAATCAGGTCTAGACAGATAAGCCTTTTTTGACATCTTTCCGTTTTCGATAAGGTCTTCTTGCATTTGTTCATTCTTCATTTATTTCATTGCCTTAGCGCTGTCAAACGCTATGCTTGTCTGGAAGCTTCAATTCTCACCTAACTACCAAATCGTATTACCACACTTATATCTCAGGACTGCTTGTCGTGTATACCTAATTTTTTCCGGTTAAATGTCACCTTATGCCTACCCATGTTTATTCTCCCCTACTTACTTTTTTTACTGGCCCCAGCATTAGGACTGACAGTTCTTGCATCACTCGTCAGTGCAAACTATTCTTTGACCATTTAATGCGGTGATACATTCTGATGACCATTGTCAAACTATTTGAACCTAGTCGGCTTACTGCTTAATAAAATGATCAAGGATGGTAGAATGCCGGCCATGTTCTTGTGATGCCTAGAAAGCGGACGCTGTTTCACCGGGTTGTTTACAGCGTAGTGTCCGAGTATTCCGAGTTGTGCTATGCTTAGTGATGCCCATTTTTGTCCATAATTTTCGCCTAAGAAAATGCCAAAAAATTGCCAAGTGGTTAAACTTTTCGGACCGTCGTAGTGATCGCGTCGATTCCAACCCCGACATTGTATTTTTGCGACGTAAGTATATGGGAAGACAGTGACGTCTCTAGCTAGATCGTTAAATGACTGAAAATCCAACTTTCTGCCCACAGTATACCATCAATTCAAGTCTGAAAGCATTATTCACGGGGGAAAATATGGATTGGTTTTCATCCTAAAGCAAACGTTCAGAGTGGTTAGTGGTTGGAATGCAAAGTATAAGTCCCTTTGCTTGTTGTTGCATGTCTAAATGATGAATTTAGTCTGCTTAGTATTTATGAAATGGATTTGTCTTTCTCAAAATAGATGTGGACATATGAGTATGCTTAAACTTTGCTGAAACTTTACAGATCCTTTGTTTAAAGTCTTGTGGTCAAAATCAAGGGAAAATTCATTCTGCCGCGCCATATCATCGAAGTTTTAAACAAATTTAATCTTTTTCTTAGTCCATGTAAAGAACACAGGTACTCATACTGTATTTTTTTTATTTTGAGCTGTTTCTTGTTTGGAGGTCAGACCCAGAAAAGAAAGGCGGCATAAGGCAAGGCTGTAGAAGCTTAACTGACGTTAGAAATTTATCATGGGTTGTAATATACTAGCATATGCTAAATATACTAGTGTATGCTGTATAGTGTTATATACTATATATTATATTTACATATGTTATAGAATGAACTCGGAGTTCATTTGTTCATTTGTTGCTAAATCTAGTTACTGATAATGACCTCTGGGAACGATCAGTGCTTCGTTTCCATGGCTAGCTGGTGAAATCCACCCCTATCCTATTGGGCCGGCCTGTTTTTGGCGAGTGTCGTTTAACCCTCTGGTAAGGTTGACTGATATAGGTAATAATGTCAGAGATGTTCGCCAAACACCAAACTTAGAGCTGTACACTTGTGGGCACGATAGCGACGATCGAGTCAATGGTACGCATTAGTGTATGGTAAGTTATATGCTCTACCTATGCTATATCGATCGTGATAAAAATGGTGGTAATGACTTGTTTTTGGAACAGCAATAAAAAGCTTATCTCCCATTTCACGATCGCATCAGGTAGTGAGTCACTTCTGCAACGCTGAACGTGGTACCAGGTGACGTAACCGGTGGCTAGTACTCTACAACCACAGAATCTAATACATTTTTCACTTCAGTCTTAGGTTCAGCTTTATTGGTATTTTGTGCATATTTTAGTTTTTAATAACAACGTTCATGAAATTTCACTTCCAAGCTTGGGTAATTTAGTCGTACACCGACTTCACGCTTCCTGCAGACCAGGTGACAGTATGCGCTGAAAGAGTGACGTGTGAGCAGTTTGATGTTTTTTTACTTGGTTTGCGGAAACCGAAAAACGTATCTCGTTTGGGCTTAGGAATTTCATTTCCTCAGGAGGGTTTTGCTGTGTGGTTGCAGTGGTTGTTCAGGATGTCTAGTGTTGATTTCTGACAGTGCATTTATTCTTCATCCGCCCACCTTAGCTTTGGGATTTGCGAGATGGACAGTGTAAACAAACATTTCCTGGACACGAGTCCGACATCAATGCCGTTTCTTACTTCCCGAACGGATTGTCTTTTGGCACCGGAAGTGATGACGCCACTTGTCGATTATTCGATATTCGATCGGATCAAGAGATTGGCATGTATAGTCATGAAAGCATCATCTGTGGCATCACAAGTGTGGCATTCAGCAAAAGTGGCCGTCTACTTTTGGGTGGTTATGATGATTTCAACTGCAATGTGTGGGACACTTTGAAGCAGGAACGCGCTGGTAAGTCTCCCCGTGGTTGTATGAGCTGATTTTTGTCTATACTTTATACCTTATTAATTTTCTGAGGACTAACAGAAGATTACTCAGACGGAACGATCTTTGTTTTCTGGAGATAGAGCACAAACTACTGTTTAGGACTCGTAGCACAGTCTCCCAGAAAGTCTCATAATTCACAAGTTTTGTTTTCAATGTCAACTTGTCAGGTGCAGCTTAGATACCTGGATGCTGTGTTTAGTAGGATGCTTTGGATTTATTCCGGTCTAGTTGATTTGTCATTACTGTTCGTCGAACTTGGATTGGCTTCAATCGCACTTTGAAACATCGTTATTTTCTAGTTCATGATTAATGTTACTGGATTTTAAACCGACTACGGCCACTAATACCTTGTAGCAATCAGGCGCTTATATGAATCGTATTGCGCACACTGACCTTCGTATCAGGCACACCTTCAATTTGAGTTCACCTCTGGCCCCGTGATCTGCATATGGTTGGATGTATTTTTATTCCAGCCTGTGAAACAAATTTGTTCTCAGCAATGTGAATTTTCTTCGTTCTTCAGTCTCTATGTGTTATCGTTTGCATAGTCTGCGTAAACCAGGGTGTTGGTCGATAAACCTTAATCTGTCGACCGTCTGACAGTTTTTGTACTTTTGAAATAGGTTTTGTGACGGGTTTCACAAAAAGCCTTCGAATGTTCACTCATCCTAAGTCCCTAACCCCTAAATTGTTGAATCTTCCGGAACATTTGTCGCGTAACTAATGCCTGTCAGACTTTGGCAGTTGATTCGCTAATGTTTTGGACGTTTGGTAATCATTCGTTAAGCGTTACTGGTGCGCAACTAGTCCTACCGGTACTGAACTCTTCTAACCATTCACCACTGCATGACTGTCTTCGTGTCACTCACTGTCTCCGGTGAACGGAGCAGCTTGAACCAAATTAAATTGGTACGCGACTTATGGATGACAAACTGACTGAGTGACTGAGCAGTGTGTGGCCGTAGTTTCAAGCGAACGTTGACAGCCGTAATTGAAGGCCGAGTACATGTCCATTGACTTTATTAGTAATTCCATATCTATGCGTGAAAATAAACCCAAAAGTAATGCAGTCTTCCAAATCTAGATTTATTTCGATTTAAAAACCTAATGTCTTGCTTGCAGGAGTGCTTGCTGGTCATGACAACCGTGTTTCGTGTCTCGGAGTGACCGAAGACGGAATGGCAGTTTGCACAGGATCATGGGACAGCTTTCTGAGAATATGGAACTGAACTCCATCGGAACTCTCCAGGTGTTACCGCCTGTCCAATAGCGAACGGTTGATCCGCATAAGATACTGCACACTCTGATGCCTCTTCCAACACAACCGGTTGTGCCGTATCTGCCGCGCATTACCTAGTGTCTAATTCGATTCAGTTGACGCCCCGCTCATATATTGCTGTTTCCCTCGGCTAGTCTTTTTATCTTTTGACCTCGTGTTTATTTTGCCAGACAATCACTAACTTCGCCCTCTCCACCGATGTGAGCATTCAATGTTGCGTTTACATGCTGGCATCTCCCCCGAACCCTAGTCACGCATCTCCGAGCAATCACCTCGTTTCTGCTGTTTTTCCCATAAATGAGGACATTTCTTTTTTCCGGCTTCTGATGTTTTGCCTAATTTTTTTTCGTTATTTTTTGTTTGCTGCTTGCAACCATATCACTTCACACGAGAACAAATCCGAGTGCAACCGTTCCGCCGTTTGTGTATATTATGTTGTCGCCTTATCATTCTTATCATCATGAGTCAGTATGTCTGTGCTGGGTGTTTTTGCTGTATTGATCGTGTTTCCCGATCTTACGTGACCGATGGTGTGTACACTTTTCTCTGATGTCCAGTATTTTTTTGCCTACTGCTGTGAATCAGTTTCTTTCCACGCAATTATTGTGTCTGTTTTGCGTCAATTTTCATCATGCCAATTACAGTTGAAATATTTGGCTTTTCCACCCTCAGACGTAGCCCGTTGACTCACGGCTAACCGTTACTATGGGCTTTGTATCTATGTTGGCCCTATAGGATTCGTATTGGATCCAGTGCTATTGAGTCTGTCAGAATCAACATAATTCCTTATTTTGATCTATTTAGACTGAGTGAAGACACCTGAAAGTTTCTTTTCCTCGAGCCTCTGAGTCTCCTCAGAACGATGAGCAAGTGGGTAAACTGGCTGAATCCCTACACCGATGACGAAAGCTGTAGCTGTTTGGTTTCGCCAATTTAGCTTGACACATGATTCCTAGCCGACAAGACTAAGTTTTCAATGCGAAGTCGCAGACGTCTTTACCCGTTCACTTCTGGTAGTTTCTTTCATGCCTCACAAATGTGAACATGTCAGGGGAGTGTTCTAAACACGTGAGCCCCGGGGTTGGTATCATGTGAACCTTTAGATTAGCAATATGAGGTTGACGCCTGTTTGTTCGCTTCCAGGTGTTTATGCCCGGTTAGGCTAGCACTTGTACACCTGAGGATGGTCTGTTTAAACATGCTTGTGTAGTCTTTCGGTGGAACAGTTTGTAAGTCGTTTTCGATACTAATATGAAAGTTGATTGCCTGGAGATGTGCAGATGACGCGTGATACGTTTGGATTTTAGTTCTGGTAGGTACCCTAAATCAACGGCGGGCCAGTCGTAGCAGAGCTCGAGATAGCTCGGTGGCTAAATGGCGAACTTGCTGTCGGGAAGGTCCATGATTTTCTAACCCAGCCTCTGTATATCGACCGCTCCTGCCTGGGCTTGGGCAACACCGCGCTAACTCAGCCCTCTGACTCTCTTCAGGTGGCACAGCAGCTATGCACCGAAACAGTGCTACGATTACTATAAGGTTCGTCGCCGCCTTACTGTCCAATCTCCAATTTGGAGCACACTGTGCAACTCCAAATTTTTCTCATATCATCAAGAGACTGCAGCCTGGTCATGTAATTTGCTAGAGAAGGAATTGAATCTTGCAGATTACAATAGGCGTGCAGAAGTTCACAAATGGTCTCGTGTTGAGTCATGCGGGTTACGTCCGTGCTACTTGTGCTGTGCTTTATGAAACAAGGATGCTGCCACGGCAGTGGCAAGACATAACCTAACAATAGGAAAATTATCTTGCACCTCTTAGTTATGTATGCCAATCAAGTGCACAGTTGGGTTCCAGTTTGTTTGAAACTGGTCGGAGTCATCAATATTTTCAAATTGATTTGTAGTTTGTCCGGGTTGCACTTATCTCCAAGGCAGAGCCGTTAGTTTGGGTCGGATGACCGAGCGAGATCTGTCTGCAATAAACTTATGAAGCTTCACATAGATAGTATACTGTCCTTCGACTTCTTTTCGGCTAAGTCAGACTTTTCATCTCGCCTTTGAGGTCAAGGAACACCTAAACCTTCGTGGAGCGCTCATCTAAAGACCTAATGCCTTCAGCTGGGGAATCTGCAACAACTGGGCTTTCAAAGGACGCCGTTTTCGACAGGCTACCATATTAGACCCGTACTATGGTTATTGCTTTGCAACTACCTCCCCCTAACGAACAATTTTCTCTGGCTTGAGATATACATAATATGCGCAGCAGTAGTATATCAATGTTCATTACCTCTTCCACGATGTGTAGGTATCCTTGTATGTTGAGAGAACCATCCTAAGCGGTTTTTGGGGTTACGTATTAGACGGTGTTTTAAAAGCGTTGCTGCTGGCTGTACTTCAGGATCAAATTTTGAGCCGCTCTCATCCGTGACGGTTATCTCCAACCTCATACACAAACTGACCTTTTGGCCTACCCTGGTCAATGCTAATATAGCCCTTATGGTAGCTGTTGTAATTAACTGCAATCCCCGTTCCAGTAGCCTAGTGTATTAAAAAGCTCAACAACAAGGAACACTGCAACCTTATACAGAAAAAACGAGTGCAGTATTTAGAGCTTTCTTTTGACCTTGAATCCAGTCTTTTCCATCGGCGTTGGCTCGAACACCATTGCTGAGTGTCTTCTTGAGTGTCCAACCGGCAGCTGACTTTTCTGGCCAGGATGCTTGACGGTTTCGGGTATCCTGGGGTTATTTTCAGAAATCTGATCCTCCTGGCAGTATTTAACGCCTGGTGTGGAAATTGCTTTCTGTAATTCGACCTCACCGTTTTTTATTCCGACAATTACTGGATGATGTGCCGTGGTGTTTCAGGGAAGTGAGTCCTCTTTGATGATTCCAAGGCCACTACGACTAACGATGCCTGGATTGGTGTTTTTTTATTCCCGGTACAGGAGAACATTGGATAAATTCCGGTTATAGTTATCCTCGTTACTTAGACAATACCCATGAAGGAATTCCAAGATCTTAGTGGTGGTCATTGATGGCTAATTTGGTCTGTTTGCGCAATCAGGAGCATTCTGTGGCCTTCACCCTACAAAAACAGGACTTAATCCCAGATCTCATTGTGGTGTTAAGAATTAGGAACGCAAAAGTGGATGAAATTGAACTGCGGAAGCTCTGATAAAGAAACCCGATCGATCACCCATCAGAACGGTACACGTATACATCGATTTTTTTGGAGCAGTCTCATGTCGGCTTCCCAAAAAACGTATTTAAATCAAAATTTCATAGGTGTGGCGCTTATTGTATCTCCTAAAAAGCTTGTTAAAAGCTAAAGATATTTTATTACCTCAAAACAGTCGAATTTCCGAACGATTTTTTTCGTATGAAACGTCCGAAAATTGTTCCAGCTGATCTGATCAACGGGTCTCAAAATAATTCTCTGGATTAAACCATGTCGGACAGAGTGCGATCGATTGGCAGTAGGCGTTTGCTTAACTTTTTCGCTTCCCTCCTAGACAAAGTGATCCGGTTAGCCGGATAAATCTAAACTGATGCATATTTTCAGTCACAGGGTTATTTTGTTTATCCTGACTTAACAAGAAGGTTTGACGTCGACCGTGCTGGTCGTCCTGGATCACCGGGTGAAGACATGTCTGAAAGAGGTGAAACCTAATTTTCGACATAGGGTTGTTGCTTCAGTTACCTCATAAAAATCTACGCATGGTTCATAATATTTGTATTCATTATTTTCTATTCCCTTACTCTTAACATGCCTGTCACCAAGGTGTATTGCAGAAATTGTGGAATGCGTTGTTACTCGTTTATACACTCATGGTCGTGTAAGAATGGACGGGGAGTTCTCCAAAGTTAATGACTGCCGGAGTAACGCTCACAGAATTCAGTGTGTTCCTAAATGCGGAATCTCTTATTGGGGGTCCTCATCATGCTTCGATTTCACTTAAAAATACGTTACTTCCCCTTCATCTCAGTCCATTTGCATCAGAAGGATGGCAAGATCAGTGTGGATAGAAACCAATCCTCGCTCGCCACTTTCCTTCCAAATTCTGACCTCCAACGAAGTACTAAGCTCGTAATTGGAGGCATTTCGTTATGTTCGAGGGTCCCATTGACTTTCTCACAGCAGTATTTGCTGGATCCAACACGTAGACTCTTGATGACGAGTAATCCTTGGGGTCAAAAGACGCCTTGTCCTGTCAGTGATAAATTCGTTCTAAAGAAATTATCCGGCCGCGCTGATAAGACTCGGTGTGATCTTGTAACCTAATCCTTTTGATATGATGTTCGAAACATTACTTGCAAAGGAAACAGTAATCCAGATTCTCGCTGAGACAGAGTATGATAGTTCGTCCGATTGATATTCTTTATCCGTTCGTGCATACAGTGCGCAAAATACATCTTTTCCGGGGCTGCATTTGTTTGATGTCCCCCACTTCTCACGAACTGATATTTTATGATGCACTTTATTGTTTCCCATAATTCGAATGCTTCAAATAAGAGCACTCGAGTTTTTCCGACCTTCATTCTGTCAATAATGATTGCGGGAAAGTTTTCGGTTTGTCACAGAGATCCTGTCAGAAGCAGCGACTAACAAAGACTGGTGCTTTTACAACACGTCTCTCGAGAGGTGCTCGCTAATTTCTACTGGTTCATGTTGGATGTTCATTCCGATTTTTACGCCCGTTCACCTAAGTATGATAACCGTATTCAAGATAGGTTCTTTCTTTGCATCTTAGAGGATGTTTCGGTGGAATCCTTAGGACAAAAAACTAAACGTGGCTGCTTGTGGAGTTACGAGGTCCTGTAATGCGTGCAGTGTTTTACGCCTCGTGTTACAGAATCAACGCTCTTCTGAGGACATTGGACGACTTTAGATTTCATTCGGGACACGTGCTGGCAAAAAGTCCGTAAATTCATTCTCACATTCTATATTCCGGTTCACAGATATCATGTCGTTCGGAATGGAGTGTTTATTTTCCCTTACTTCACCTTGCGTGCAGAGTAATGATGTGAGTTGCAACCATTTACCGAAAAGTATACTTATCACACTTGATCACCATCTCAACAATGGGTGGCTTGAGAAACTTAACTGGAAGGTTCGAACGATTTCAAATTGATGCAGAGGCTACCGTGCTGTACTGTGTATTCGTCAAACAGATATATTTTGTAGCCTGATTTTAACTGGCAGCGATGGATGCTTCTTACGGCATGTCATGTACACTACTCACTAGTTTACAGTAGCGTAATTATTGAACACAGCAAACCAAACCCTCTAGTTGGTCGAACCGTCTCAGGTAGTAAAAGCAGATGATGTGCCTACAAGTTACAGGCGATCATATCTCAGACAACATCAAGCAGGAACTCCAGTCCGCTTTGAATCGCACTTACAGTGCATTTCAGTTGCGCCTGGTCTCGACAACGAGAAAGATTGTTTCAAAATAGGTTCCTGAATTTTTAGTGATTGCAGTTTCGATGATACTGAGAGAGCTGACCAGCCTCTCTTTCAAAGAACCTCAGGAAAGATTTCACATCAGTTGCTACGGGCGATGCGATGCGATGAGTCAACGCCACAACAGCCAGATTGAACTGGAAGTCACGTGGCTAACCTTGCTCCTGCTTCCACCACACTGATACGCGATCTAACTATGAAGTTGTTAGTATTCTGTGAATTGACGTTGATACGAGCACAGCGAACCGAATTTTGTGCACAAAAACTATTGATTCAAGCTGTAGACTACCCTGAAACTGAATCCGAACCACTCCCTTCGTCACGGCATTCTGTATTCCGGTGTAACTAACTCATTGTTACTACGTCGAGTGCCTATAGGTGTTGAATGTTTCCAGTCTGCTAGTGGTGAGAGCAAAATGAAACACTAACATCTTGCAGCCTAAGTCTCTTCTGACTGTTCTGATGGGACCTGCACAGCTGGGATGCATAAGACAGGGTGGCCAGCGTTGCTATGTTATATAGTCAATGCCAAATCTAATCGCTGTTTCCCGTCTTCCTCACTAAAAATCATTAAATTTTCAACCATGGGAATTAATTTATAACAGTCTATCCTCCAAATCATTCGGCTTTTGCATAGGTTTCTAGGCCTTCGGCATTTTGCTTCATTGGGGTTTAAGCTGGGACACCACCTAAACTTTGCGGGAAGTTGTTGGGGTTATGGTGGGTTTTTATCTTGCAGAGAATGACCTCATAAATGTGCAAACTCTCATACGGATACGGAAAGCCGATTCTGCTCCAAGGAGACTCTTTTGTTTGATCTAAGTGGCATGGAAGATGGATAAAGATCTGCCGCAATTCCTTGATTTGTCTCGTCGTGTTTGAGGCTCATTAGGGAGACCGGAAGCTAGCCTAATCAACTGCAAATCTAAACAGTTATTTAAGTGGATGCTTACTTTTCAGCTGTCTTTTGAGAATTTTCTGTATATTTAAGAATGCGAAAAGATACAACTGCCTAGACAGCCCCACTTCTATGTTTCTGTACGCCATCCGTCTTCTCTTCACAGCTGATATTCTGGTCCATGTAGCCAAATCCAACCAATCAGATGGCAGTCACTATGTTTTATGTTCGCTATGTTGTATCTCAAACCAGATGAATCTGTCAGATGCGAATTTTCTGTATCACCAAGCTGTTTGTTTGCCTGGGAATTTTCCGCATGGGAGACCGGACTCTGACGGGTGTAATGTTCTTGATTGAACGCGGGGGTCAGCCTAGTTATCTGCTTCTACCTATCCACCAATTAGTATCCAGCTAACTGTCGATGTTTAGTCCTTTCATATTGTACGCTTCGTAATTTAGTCAGTGAGTGAATCGCAGTAGATGAGATCGCCCATTCACCTGTATTTGAAAGTAGTTGTTTGGATTATTGATAAAACATGCAATTTTCCGACGCTAACGGAATGTGTTTGATCTGAATTCTTTCAAGTCAACATAAGATGTAATCTGACGTTTTGATTGCCGTGGACAACCTTTTGCAACGATTTCTGCAATCAATTCCAAGTGCATTCAAAGTGTACTTTAGAAGCTAATTGGCCGGAGCACCATTTGAGAAGAGCTTAAATTCTACTCGCCTGCGTTCGCGCTCTACTTCATCCGCAACAGATTCAAATACTGGAGAGCGATGCAGCCAATCAGAAAAATGAAAGGTGTCCTTATAGTGTGCGTTGTTGATCCACACACAAGTTTCGAGTTAAACGAAGCAACATACTTGAGCCGACCACGGGTAACAGTTTATTTGCGCAAGCAAATAGATACATATTTTTGGTTGGCATGGATTGCCTGTATGCACGACTGTGAGTCTTTAATGAAGGTAGGTAAGTATGGGTTATGAGCTGTTGGTCAGAATGAACAAGTCAACAGATGGTCCGGCCAGAAGTTATGCCTAATTTAATCTCTCCAGCTTTGCGAACTCGTCGGTAGCCATGTGACGCTATGGTCAACAGTCTGAAGCTGGAGACAAAAACTTGTCGACCACTTCACTTTCACTCAGTGAATTCCAAAGCGAGGCCCAGCTTTTTACAGACAGATGGCACTCTCATCAGAGTGTTACGGATCTTCGACACGTATAAACATATTCTGTAACAGTTCCAACGGAGATCACCCTTGGGGATGGTAGGAATTTGCCTTGTCCTGGAAACACGCTCTTATATGGCAAAGGCTGTTCGCTGCACAAGTGCATCGTTTTTTATCAGCTATGATGTCATTATATTGAGAAGGACTGTTACACGCACAACGTAGCCACATGATGGCTGGAGTAGTGAGAACCGAACGAGCTTTCAACATACATCGGTATTCGAGTGGTGACTTGGGATTGCACACAGCGCGTTAGAATTACTTTGTATACATATTATTTGTCTGCCAAATTTTTGGATTTTGTTACAAATGCTATCTAATTCACTATGCTTTATATCCAGTACCTGCCTGAACCATGAATAATCAACAACTGTTGCCAAAACACGGAAATTTCCATGACCCCAAAATTTCAAAATCCTCCATCATTTGTTTGTAGGTGATTTAGAACACCAAGTCCACCTCACGTTATTCTCGGTGTAATAATATAAGCCCTTCATTTTTTATCGCCGATCATCCAACACAAATACGCTGGTTGAGGAATGTCCTCCTAGAAACAGAAAAAATTACACAAAGTGCACAATATAAGGATGAAAACACTGGTTTTAGCCATCTTCTCTATTCTCCTAATGTTGGGCATCCAAGTTGCACGGATACTCCAACTTCCAGGTCATTCGTATCGTGAATGCAATACTATTGTTTCTCACTGGCCACAAAAAAATCGCATGGAACTGAAAGTGAAGAGTTGATAACATAATTGAGTTTTCAGTATCAACGGACTATGGGTACAGCTTTAGATGAGTTCTGCCAGGTTCCTTACGTTCGGAGTTCTGCGGCGGATTAATACTTCTACACATCCACTATTTCTGAGAACTTTGAGCTGGCCCGTAAATGTCAGCTGCACTTACTGACAGCTATTCGGGACACTTAGCACGCACCAAAAACACCCGGACAAACATCCAACGTGCGGTTCTGAACTCATGCGATAGCCTAATTTAGCTTGCACACCAAATCGAGCAAAAGAGCTCGCTTCCCTCCTAGACAAAGTGATCCGGTTAGCCGGATAAATCTAAACTGATGCATATTTTCAGTCACAGGGTTATTTTGTTTATCCTGACTTAACAAGAAGGTTTGACGTCGACCGTGCTGGTCGTCCTGGATCACCGGGTGAAGACATGTCTGAAAGAGGTGAAACCTAATTTTCGACATAGGGTTGTTGCTTCAGTTACCTCATAAAAATCTACGCATGGTTCATAATATTTGTATTCATTATTTTCTATTCCCTTACTCTTAACATGCCTGTCACCAAGGTGTATTGCAGAAATTGTGGAATGCGTTGTTACTCGTTTATACACTCATGGTCGTGTAAGAATGGACGGGGAGTTCTCCAAAGTTAATGACTGCCGGAGTAACGCTCACAGAATTCAGTGTGTTCCTAAATGCGGAATCTCTTATTGGGGGTCCTCATCATGCTTCGATTTCACTTAAAAATACGTTACTTCCCCTTCATCTCAGTCCATTTGCATCAGAAGGATGGCAAGATCAGTGTGGATAGAAACCAATCCTCGCTCGCCACTTTCCTTCCAAATTCTGACCTCCAACGAAGTACTAAGCTCGTAATTGGAGGCATTTCGTTATGTTCGAGGGTCCCATTGACTTTCTCACAGCAGTATTTGCTGGATCCAACACGTAGACTCTTGATGACGAGTAATCCTTGGGGTCAAAAGACGCCTTGTCCTGTCAGTGATAAATTCGTTCTAAAGAAATTATCCGGCCGCGCTGATAAGACTCGGTGTGATCTTGTAACCTAATCCTTTTGATATGATGTTCGAAACATTACTTGCAAAGGAAACAGTAATCCAGATTCTCGCTGAGACAGAGTATGATAGTTCGTCCGATTGATATTCTTTATCCGTTCGTGCATACAGTGCGCAAAATACATCTTTTCCGGGGCTGCATTTGTTTGATGTCCCCCACTTCTCACGAACTGATATTTTATGATGCACTTTATTGTTTCCCATAATTCGAATGCTTCAAATAAGAGCACTCGAGTTTTTTCCGACCTTCATTCTGTCAATAATGATTGCGGGAAAGTTTTCGGTTTGTCACAGAGATCCTGTCAGAAGCAGCGACTAACAAAGACTGGTGCTTTTACAACACGTCTCTCGAGAGGTGCTCGCTAATTTCTACTGGTTCATGTTGGATGTTCATTCCGATTTTTACGCCCGTTCACCTAAGTATGATAACCGTATTCAAGATAGGTTCTTTCTTTGCATCTTAGAGGATGTTTCGGTGGAATCCTTAGGACAAAAAACTAAACGTGGCTGCTTGTGGAGTTACGAGGTCCTGTAATGCGTGCAGTGTTTTACGCCTCGTGTTACAGAATCAACGCTCTTCTGAGGACATTGGACGACTTTAGATTTCATTCGGGACACGTGCTGGCAAAAAAGTCCGTAAATTCATTCTCACATTCTATATTCCGGTTCACAGATATCATGTCGTTCGGAATGGAGTGTTTATTTTCCCTTACTTCACCTTGCGTGCAGAGTAATGATGTGAGTTGCAACCATTTACCGAAAAGTATACTTATCACACTTGATCACCATCTCAACAATGGGTGGCTTGAGAAACTTAACTGGAAGGTTCGAACGATTTCAAATTGATGCAGAGGCTACCGTGCTGTACTGTGTATTCGTCAAACAGATATATTTTGTAGCCTGATTTTAACTGGCAGCGATGGATGCTTCTTACGGCATGTCATGTACACTACTCACTAGTTTACAGTAGCGTAATTATTGAACACAGCAAACCAAACCCTCTAGTTGGTCGAACCGTCTCAGGTAGTAAAAAGCAGATGATGTGCCTACAAGTTACAGGCGATCATATCTCAGACAACATCAAGCAGGAACTCCAGTCCGCTTTGAATCGCACTTACAGTGCATTTCAGTTGCGCCTGGTCTCGACAACGAGAAAGATTGTTTCAAAATAGGTTCCTGAATTTTTAGTGATTGCAGTTTCGATGATACTGAGAGAGCTGACCAGCCTCTCTTTCAAAGAACCTCAGGAAAGATTTCACATCAGTTGCTACGGGCGATGCGATGCGATGAGTCAACGCCACAACAGCCAGATTGAACTGGAAGTCACGTGGCTAACCTTGCTCCTGCTTCCACCACACTGATACGCGATCTAACTATGAAATTGTTAGTATTCTGTGAATTGACGTTGATACGAGCACAGCGAACCGAATTTTGTGCACAAAAACTATTGATTCAAGCTGTAGACTACCCTGAAACTGAATCCGAACCACTCCCTTCGTCACGGCATTCTGTATTCCGGTGTAACTAACTCATTGTTACTACGTCGAGTGCCTATAGGTGTTGAATGTTTCCAGTCTGCTAGTGGTGAGAGCAAAATGAAACACTAACATCTTGCAGCCTAAGTCTCTTCTGACTGTTCCGATGGGACCTGCACAGCTGGGATGCATAAGACAGGGTGGCCAGCGTTGCTATGTTATATAGTCAATGCCAAATCTAATCGCTGTTTCCCGTCTTCCTCACTAAAAATCATTAAATTTTCAACCATGGGGAATTAATTTATAACAGTCTATCCTCCAAATCATTCGGCTTTTGCATAGGTTTCTAGGCCTTCGGCATTTTGCTTCATTGGGGTTTAAGCTGGGACACCACCTAAACTTTGCGGGAAGTTGTTGGGGTTATGGTGGGTTTTTACATCTTGCAGAGAATGACCTCATAAATGTGCAAACTCTCATACGGATACGGAAAGCCGATTCTGCTCCAAGGAGACTCTTTTGTTTGATCTAAGTGGCATGGAAGATGGATAAAGATCTGCCGCAATTCCTTGATTTGTCTCGTCGTGTTTGAGGCTCATTAGGGAGACCGGAAGCTAGCCTAATCAACTGCAAATCTAAACAGTTATTTAAGTGGATGCTTACTTTTCAGCTGTCTTTTGAGAATTTTCTGTATATTTAAGAATGCGAAAAAGATACAACTGCCTAGACAGCCCCACTTCTATGTTTCTGTACGCCATCCGTCTTCTCTTCACAGCTGATATTCTGGTCCATGTAGCCAAATCCAACCAATCAGATGGCAGTCACTATGTTTTATGTTCGCTATGTTGTATCTCAAACCAGATGAATCTGTCAGATGCGAATTTTCTGTATCACCAAGCTGTTTGTTTGCCTGGGAATTTTCCGCATGGGAGACCGGACTCTGACGGGTGTAATGTTCTTGATTGAACGCGGGGGTCAGCCTAGTTATCTGCTTCTACCTATCCACCAATTAGTATCCAGCTAACTGTCGATGTTTAGTCCTTTCATATTGTACGCTTCGTAATTTAGTCAGTGAGTGAATCGCAGTAGATGAGATCGCCCATTCACCTGTATTTGAAAGTAGTTGTTTGGATTATTGATAAAACATGCAATTTTCCGACGCTAACGGAATGTGTTTGATCTGAATTCTTTCAAGTCAACATAAGATGTAATCTGACGTTTTGATTGCCGTGGACAACCTTTTGCAACGATTTCTGCAATCAATTCCAAGTGCATTCAAAGTGTACTTTAGAAGCTAATTGGCCGGAGCACCATTTGAGAAGAGCTTAAATTCTACTCGCCTGCGTTCGCGCTCTACTTCATCCGCAACAGATTCAAATACTGGAGAGCGATGCAGCCAATCAGAAAAATGAAAGGTGTCCTTATAGTGTGCGTTGTTGATCCACACACAAGTTTCGAGTTAAACGAAGCAACATACTTGAGCCGACCACGGGTAACAGTTTATTTGCGCAAGCAAATAGATACATATTTTTGGTTGGCATGGATTGCCTGTATGCACGACTGTGAGTCTTTAATGAAGGTAGGTAAGTATGGGTTATGAGCTGTTGGTCAGAATGAACAAGTCAACAGATGGTCCGGCCAGAAGTTATGCCTAATTTAATCTCTCCAGCTTTGCGAACTCGTCGGTAGCCATGTGACGCTATGGTCAACAGTCTGAAGCTGGAGACAAAAAGTTCACTTGTCGACCACTTCACTTTCACTCAGTGAATTCCAAAGCGAGGCCCAGCTTTTTACAGACAGATGGCACTCTCATCAGAGTGTTACGGATCTTCGACACGTATAAACATATTCTGTAACAGTTCCAACGGAGATCACCCTTGGGGATGGTAGGAATTTGCCTTGTCCTGGAAACACGCTCTTATATGGCAAAGGCTGTTCGCTGCACAAGTGCATCGTTTTTTTTATCAGCTATGATGTCATTATATTGAGAAGGACTGTTACACGCACAACGTAGCCACATGATGGCTGGAGTAGTGAGAACCGAACGAGCTTTCAACATACATCGGTATTCGAGTGGTGACTTGGGATTGCACACAGCGCGTTAGAATTACTTTGTATACATATTATTTGTCTGCCAAATTTTTGGATTTTGTTACAAATGCTATCTAATTCACTATGCTTTATATCCAGTACCTGCCTGAACCATGAATAATCAACAACTGTTGCCAAAACACGGAAATTTCCATGACCCCAAAATTTCAAAATCCTCCATCATTTGTTTGTAGGTGATTTAGAACACCAAGTCCACCTCACGTTATTCTCGGTGTAATAATATAAGCCCTTCATTTTTTATCGCCGATCATCCAACACAAATACGCTGGTTCATTCAAAGTGTACTTTAGAAGCTAATTGGCCGGAGCACCATTTGAGAAGAGCTTAAATTCTACTCGCCTGCGTTCGCGCTCTACTTCATCCGCAACAGATTCAAATACTGGAGAGCGATGCAGCCAATCAGAAAAATGAAAGGTGTCCTTATAGTGTGCGTTGTTGATCCACACACAAGTTTCGAGTTAAACGAAGCAACATACTTGAGCCGACCACGGGTAACAGTTTATTTGCGCAAGCAAATAGATACATATTTTTGGTTGGCATGGATTGCCTGTATGCACGACTGTGAGTCTTTAATGAAGGTAGGTAAGTATGGGTTATGAGCTGTTGGTCAGAATGAACAAGTCAACAGATGGTCCGGCCAGAAGTTATGCCTAATTTAATCTCTCCAGCTTTGCGAACTCGTCGGTAGCCATGTGACGCTATGGTCAACAGTCTGAAGCTGGAGACAAAAAGTTCACTTGTCGACCACTTCACTTTCACTCAGTGAATTCCAAAGCGAGGCCCAGCTTTTTACAGACAGATGGCACTCTCATCAGAGTGTTACGGATCTTCGACACGTATAAACATATTCTGTAACAGTTCCAACGGAGATCACCCTTGGGGATGGTAGGAATTTGCCTTGTCCTGGAAACACGCTCTTATATGGCAAAGGCTGTTCGCTGCACAAGTGCATCGTTTTTTTTATCAGCTATGATGTCATTATATTGAGAAGGACTGTTACACGCACAACGTAGCCACATGATGGCTGGAGTAGTGAGAACCGAACGAGCTTTCAACATACATCGGTATTCGAGTGGTGACTTGGGATTGCACACAGCGCGTTAGAATTACTTTGTATACATATTATTTGTCTGCCAAATTTTTGGATTTTGTTACAAATGCTATCTAATTCACTATGCTTTATATCCAGTACCTGCCTGAACCATGAATAATCAACAACTGTTGCCAAAACACGGAAATTTCCATGACCCCAAAATTTCAAAATCCTCCATCATTTGTTTGTAGGTGATTTAGAACACCAAGTCCACCTCACGTTATTCTCGGTGTAATAATATAAGCCCTTCATTTTTTATCGCCGATCATCCAACACAAATACGCTGGTTGAGGAATGTCCTCCTAGAAACAGAAAAAAATTACACAAAGTGCACAATATAAGGATGAAAACACTGGTTTTAGCCATCTTCTCTATTCTCCTAATGTTGGGCATCCAAGTTGCACGGATACTCCAACTTCCAGGTCATTCGTATCGTGAATGCAATACTATTGTTTCTCACTGGCCACAAAAAAATCGCATGGAACTGAAAGTGAAGAGTTGATAACATAATTGAGTTTTCAGTATCAACGGACTATGGGTACAGCTTTAGATGAGTTCTGCCAGGTTCCTTACGTTCGGAGTTCTGCGGCGGATTAATACTTCTACACATCCACTATTTCTGAGAACTTTGAGCTGGCCCGTAAATGTCAGCTGCACTTACTGACAGCTATTCGGGACACTTAGCACGCACCAAAAACACCCGGACAAACATCCAACGTGCGGTTCTGAACTCATGCGATAGCCTAATTTAGCTTGCACACCAAATCGAGCAAAAGAGCTATATAGTTTTACCAGTTGTTTCAAATATGAGCACCGGTATTTCTTTACCTGGGTGAAGGAGTCATCCAATACTCAGCACCATGTCTTTTGGGGGAAATTGCGTCTCACAGTAAAAGTAAATTTGGCAACAGCTAGTTCCATGCTGTTCAAGAGTCGTCTATTCTTCAGAACCGATGTGTCGCCAGAAGCAGTACAGTACTCGGTAGAATGGCCAAAAAGGACTTCTTCTGCTCTAGGATGATAAGAGCTGTACACAGTTTTTCGCCCCATTGGTAATTTATGTACCAGTATAATACTGTTCTAACATGCGACTTACGTCTTGCCAGGTAATACGGTTTCATGCTCGGGCAGTAAAGTCACTTACTCTTGCTTAAAAAATACACTGATTTGCAAAGTACATTGGTTGGCTGTTGATCAAGTTGATCAGTTGACCTGCCCACCGAGCTTGGCAACTGGCTTACAAGGGTTTCGTCACCATGCAAGGAAACATCGTTGGTGGCGGTTGGGTGGGCGATTCCTCCACTTGCACTCGCGTTATTATAGTTTTTGAGCGTCAACATTGTGAGCAGGCTGGTCCGCTATGTGGTTGCGTGATTGTCTGGCACTTGATTTCATTGATCATTTCATGATTGGCGTTGTACTGTGGTCCGTTAATCTTGCATCCATCAACCAGACTGCACAAACACCAACGTGCCGTTAAGCTGCATGGCCAATTCTCACTCGTCTTCGCACGTGAAGATCAGGAATGACATATATTCCACTGGGACAATTTTCATTCACTACCCCAAACAAGAACAAAGAATGAACATAAATTTATGTATTTGTGGTACTCAAACGAGAAGGCCATCAGCAGACACATTGAGATCAACCCAATCTATCAGCATCTCGAGAACAAATAACTTCACAGGACTCAAGCCCAGTCGCCAATAACGGTGTCTCCTCGCACCGTGAGGAAACATTTGCAAGCCAATTGCTAAGCTCGGTGAACAGATCAACTGCCACCTGATCAACAGCCGATTAGCCCACCCGAACTACCGATATGTAAGCACTACCAAACTACAGTGGCGTGACGAGCGTCCGTCCCCGATAATAAAACCAGATTCTGCGTGAATAAATTTTCTCAGTGCTCACTCCAAGTTATAGCTTAATGTCATGGTATCCGCATCATGAAGCTTTCTTGTGGTAAATGAAAACCTACTGTGAGAACCGTCTTTATGTTCAATAGTAGAATGCAGCTTAAAAGAACTCCAAAAAGAGACAGAAATTTACCTACCAGAAGCAGGAAAATGCGGCTAAATTCCTAATTGTACAGAATAAGTGGCAATTTGTGCCTGAGTGACATTGATTGGTAAGGTATTACATTTCGTCATCTGTAATTTAGAGTACAACGGGAATCTTGATAAGGTACAGTAAAATGTTTGATCGATATATTTTCATGAAATCCAACCATTACTGAAAACCTGTTTTGCTTTGCTATGTGACAAGCTTATTGTGTTCATTACATAGGCCTTGTATTGATCTCAGATGCTCTCTGTTGATCATTGCACTTTATCAGTAACTACCGTGAACCACAGCTCCTACAATTCTGAGCAAGTCACGTGCACGAGTGACCACATGTATACACCTGTGCACGTAGCATCTTGTTCGCTTCGTTTGCCATCCCTCTAGACTTGTGTTCCTACAGAGTTACCAGCTGTAAATATCACGGGAACGTTGACGTAATAACTGGAATCACGCATTCTAAAGGAGCATTGCTATGGTGACTTCATTAAGACGTTCGCACCAGCAAATTCTAAACTACGTGGTTGCAAAGCTCCTACGTGTGAGCAGTGCACCATGTCAGTTACAGTCTACCGCACATATGAATGCAAGATCACCTTCCAAAAACCGACATTCAGTTAGTTCTGAAGAGTGTGTTCGCCAGTGGTTGGTCACATTTTCGCTGTTACACTCTGCGTTCAAAAAGGGTTTTGGTGTATATGAATTAGATCCTATATCGGAACTTTTATTATCCGGTCCACCGTAGTCAGGCCCAAAGCTTATCGTGATTCTGCTTTATTAATGGATGTTTTCGAGGCACGGGGAGAAGCTACAAGGTAAAGCTATTCCGTTTACCCATCTTCAAAACGGAACAATAACCTTTCAGTAAATACACTCATTCGCAAATCAATTTGGTTCTCACGGGATACTCAAGTGAATCTCTAATTTATGACATTCTTCAGCTGAACGTGCTGCACAAAGGCCGTCTAATGTTTCAGTTGGTATGATATTCGAGATATCGCGGTATATCTTCATAAACGTGAGCTTCCGCTGAGTCTTCCGTGAAAACCAAGCTGCTATGCAAATAAATGTATTTGTCTGGGAGAGTAACTTAGTTGCTCGAAAGTTTACTCACAAACCGGAGCAGCTTGCAACGGTTCCTCGTTACTTGAATGTGGGGACCCAGAGAATTTGGACGTGGGTTCCCTGACGCTACAACTGAACATTGCAAATAAGATTGATGCTTTACTGCAAACATCCGTAGTTCTCTGAGGGCACTCTTGGCATCGTCTGTGCTTACAATGGACACGACAAACTGTGGTCCCTGTAAGGCTTCCGTAGACTTGACTTCGTAAATACGTTTCCACCTTAGAATGTTCTAGAATTCAATTCCCCGAGCCATATCTTTCATTCCAGCCCTGGAAACATACTTTGATTTCGTTAAGTCCTGTTACTTGCATTGCATTTACAAAATCGATTGCTTTTCTTCACACTGTCGTTTCATAAAGAAGATTATTTCCATGTTTCATGTGCACTATTATCAACTACCGTAAAGTCGCCCCATCGATGTTGACGTGTTTTTGCTTGACTTTCGCGTGACATCTCTTCATCGGGAGCCCGGCTTGTTCATGCCTGTCGATTGGAAGTCTGTTGGCGAGTAAATTTTAAACTGTTTTTTGTGAAACCTTCATCGACTTTGCTACCGGTGGTTGGGATACACCTGGTTATGAGAGTTAAAGGAATATATCCAGCTTTCAATCAGGTGAAAAACGCTTGGAACCGGTTAAGTGGCCATCGTTTTCGGAAAAGTTTGGTAGCAATAAGTAGATTTATTACTGGTCAACGTTTTGCCTGATTGATCATACATACGGACTTCATGTTCGAAAAATGCCAAGCAAGTACTTTCGATTAGCGGGACCGGATGTTAAATGGGAGAAACATCGCATATTCAACATTAGATGCTTAAAGAACAATATTATTCCCACATCCCTGATTGCGAACCCACCGGATGCGTCAGTTGCTTCTGCAAAAATTGCTTTCTCAGCGGCCAAGTCATTCCTCAAACAGAGAATTTACCTAATCACTCAGCGATTAACCTATGTATGCCGCCAAGCCAGTCGACTCAACCAAGATCTTCAGACCGCAATCTCACCCGCCGACTTCTAAATGCTCAACACCAAATCCACAGTAGTGAAGCTCACGCAGGGTCGGCAATGCAAAGATAGGCAGGTAGGCAAGTTCGACCAACTGCTTTCGATGTCTCAGGGCTCTAGAAGGGTCACAGGAAGGACGAAACCATCGTAAGCTCACAGGTATTTTTCTGATCCGTTTAGTTATCTCTGGGGGTGTAAATCGTTGACCAGGTGGACTGGATAGCAGCAAACAGGGTGTCCAAGCCGGGCATTGCCAAAGTTCGAAGCTTGGAAATACGAGGGAATGAGATAAGGCCAGTAAAGTCAGGTGAGGTTAAGGAGATATACGAGTACAACTTGTTATGGTTCTTAAATCCCAACAACTGGGGTCTCCGAATATTGTACCATCAAAGCGGAGCGTTGAACACACTGGGATAGGTAGACAGTATTTTCATTACCATGGCCGATAAGGATAAAGCCACAGTAGTGATGAACAAGAACGACTATCTTCAAAAGGTCAGGCAACACTTCGCCGATTAACCCTATCGACAAATTACCAATAGCACTATTACTTCGGTAACGAATAAGAGTAAGGTTGGAGTTGGTAGCTATTTGAGATCCATAATAAACCAATTAGGGCAAGGTAAGTGATATCGGTTGTACCCAAAAAGTACGATTCAACCACGACTCTACGGACTGCCAAAAAATCCACCAGGCAGATGCTCCGATGAGACCAATAGTGGATGGTATAGGCTCACACCACATCGACAAGCCAGATACTTAGCTGGTATTCTAAAACCACTCACGGGGAAATCAAGCAACTTAATAAGGAATTCGTACGACTATGCCAATAAGGTTGCGGGGCTTCCTTTGGAGATGGACGAAGTCCTCGTGAGTTTTGACGTAATCTCAATTTACACAAACATCCCTAGGGCAGGTGCTCTGGAGGTAATTAAGAGGTTGTTACTGGTAAACACGAGACTTGAGAAACGCACACAGCTCTCGGTGGATGAAATAGTTGAGGGCATAAGAGTGTGTTTGAATCTCGACAAGTTTGTTTTTGACACAAATGTTTACTCACAAGAACAAGTTTTTGCAATGAGATCTCCAATATCCCCATTTCTACCTAATATTTATATGGAGGACTTTGAACAAATGGCCTTGGCCGGATATCATTGTCCACCGAGTTTTTTGGCGTTATTTTGACGGTACCTTTGTTGTTATAAAACGAGATAACGTGAACAGCTTTCACGACTACCTCAATAGTTAAAGTTGGCATGGAGATAAAGTCCAACTCGGGCACATTACCCTTCCTGGACTGTATAACAAATAAGAATGGTGGGAAATTAAAGGCTACGATCTACGAAAAACCAACAGACACCAGAACCGTTTTAAACTACTCATCAGCACACCCAAAATCTGTGTACGCCAGTGTTGTCTTATCGATGTTTCGTCGAGTCAGAGCGCCGCGCACAGAAAAAATCGAACGAACGGCAGCTCAAATCGAGATTTCCAACAGACTCCAAGAAATAGGGTACCCACTGAATCTGACTAGGCGTCAACTAAGAAGTATATTGGAACCGGTATCTAGGCCTAGTAAGGAATGGATTGGCGCAGCATATAAAGCAGGAACATCGGAGGTTATTTAAAGACTGCTGAACTTAGCCAACATTCGAGTAGCTTTCCAGAAGGGGAAAACGCTTCGCTCAGTCTTGGTGCGATTGAAAGATCCCCTCCTGGTTGAAAGGACTAGGGACTGCGTGTATAAAATTAACTGCAACGATTGCAATAAGGTTTACATAGGACAAACTGCCAGGGAATTGCACACCAGAATTGGTAATATAAAATGAGGTAAACAAACCACCAAGGAATGCGGTAGAATACCAAATGCTGGTCAAAGACTCAGCGATCGCGGTGCATGCCTTAGACACGAGACATACAATAAATCTAAATAATGTGGAAATTCTAAGACGGGGACTGCGATTCACACAACAGCGGCTGATAGCCGAGGCGGTGGAAATCACAAAGCATCACAGCGTGAACAGAATCGAGGGTGTGGAGCTGGCGATCATATGGAAAGCGGTCTTAGATAAGCGGAGTTGACACGTGACTGTGTGCGCGGGTCAATGCACGTAGAATGATTAGCAAATCAGGGGGTGGAAATACCAACCCGACCAAAGTTCAAGAGGGATCTTTACGTGAACCGAACCGGAAGAACTAGACCTTAGGCTGGACCCAAATCCATCGGCCTAGCACTTGGACACCCACCCTAACACGAAAAATCCCTCGACCGATACCCAACAGAGATTGACTTAGCTTGACTTAGCTGATTGGTTCTGCTTCCGCCCTAAATCTCGACCAAACTCGTAACCTAGTCAGTGACGAAGCTTTTGTGTCAAAAGCGAAACGTTGCTCAGCCATAAATCTACCGATTGTTACCAAACTTTTCCGAAAATGATATCCAGCTTTGTTTTGAATGGACAGCATTTTGGACACTGATATCAAAACAGCTGGCCGGATAGCGGCTTTAAACCGTGCAATCTGCTCGTCGCCCACGTTCACATGTTCGATACGTGGGTAGAGACAGAGTAACCGACCAATCAACCTTTTTAACGTCTAGTGTGTGGCTTTAGGCATGCATGCAGTGACCGAGCTTTTGACTGACCCAGTTTAAAGATAACAATTGTGAGTGAATCAGTAGTCGATGTGAAAGGCGCGACTGATGGAAGTCTGCCAAACAGTCTAGCTGATCACTAGATGCAAACCCGAAATCTCTCCGATATTCTAGTTCGAACGGAGGAAACTTTTCCCAAAAAATTGTAGAATCTGATGCCGTTTTTCGAAACTCGAGAATTTCCTCAGACAGGCACAGTTTAGAAACTTTGCCTCCCCTCTATCTCTTTTATTAGAACTGAGTGAGTAATTATCGTTTATTTTTGAAGAGCATGGTCACAGACATATAAAGTGAATGCAAGCGATGAATGCGAAAGGGTTACAGGAGAATATGAGATAAAAGAGAGAAATGTCTCATTCGAAGTCATGCCACCAACAGTTCCAGTCAGATAAGATGAATCCCAACGTACGTAAGAACTTTGGTATGGAAACATGCGTGTAAAGTCTAACAACCGAAGAAAGGACAAACAATGCTGAATGCTCTTCAAGGCGCGGTAAGCGCTAGCACAGTCAAGACTCGCACATCAGGCACAAAGTGTCCGTCATACTGGGTCTGGTGTGAGATTCAATGGCAAGAATGTACATTCAACGCCATGTGCCACGCATAAAAGTGTCGTACGTACGCAGAGAACCCACAATGGCGAGCAAACACAAGTCACTGACTGTGACTTTAGAAAGTCCCAGTCCGATAACAGCTTTGGCGGATTGAGGAAAGCAGATCCCTCGATAAGAGATGATCATCGGTTGGTGGACCAAAAAGTCCACATCACAACCAATAGCACGTAGGGCTGAGATTATGGCGAGGGAAAATTCATCAGCACCATACTTCTGCTTTTTCTCATTCCACACAGTCATTCCGCGCCCATCCGAGACTATGCTGACGTCTATTACAGTCGCTCGGCGCTCCCGAACGGCGATCAGGTCAGGCTTGATGAAGGACGTCGAAGTTGGTGCTCTCAACTCCTCAAAGACGGTGTATCCCAGGCGACGGAGGCGTTTTGCGAGTTCCCTTGCAACCCGATTATGACGAGCACATCTGGCGTCATGCGTGATCCAGCAGGACTGCAAAATATGCACCAAACTCTCTGGTTGGCCACAGTTTCCACGACATAAGATCGTCTGGCCACCGTGACCATGTCGAGCGCTTCTAACTCTCGTCCTGAGCACGTTGCATCGGAGCTGGATACCGCGGATAAATATCCGAGGAAACACCCGTTCTGGAAATAAAAGTCATCGATTAGAAAGAGGCGAAGCGACCAACTCTCGTAAACCGCGACCGTCAACGCTGTTGACCCCAAGCAGCCACCAGCTCTTCCTTGGTGTTTACGCATGATCCATAGACACGGATCGGAAGGCTGAGATCCCGAACAATCTTGTCAAATGCGGAATCGTTGACCACATTGCATAGTACTCGGCACTGGGTAGAAAGGAGCTTTTCCATACGCACTCTCTGCTGCATCGGGATTGTTGCACTCAAACTTGGGATACCAAGTCCCCCACGTGGTTTACCGGCATGGATGTAGCTGATCGGCAACCTGCTTACTTGGCCTGATGAAGCTTTTGTGTCAAAAGCGAAACGTTGCTTTAATAAGAAAAACTACCGATTGTTTACTAAGCCCTCCCGAAACGTGTTCTTCTGCTACTTCCCCTATGTATCTGTCTGTCCTGCCGATGTAAGCGTTCCCGCAGCTGCAGGGGAAATCGTAGACTACATGAAAAGAATACAGATTAGACAGCCTAGACCTATAACTGTGTAGAGCAAATCCTCTGGTGATCGACATGAGGTATACCTCGGCTGTAGTGTAAACACGTTTTAAAGCGGAAATGAGCTTACGTCTTAGATCGGTGTTAACATGGTTGACTTTTAACTGGAGTATGAATCAAGTGGCTTAATGGATCGGAACCATTTGCGTTCTGGTTCTACCGTGAATTTTAATGGAACGCTCTAGGTAACTGTTCCGCAGCGAGGTTGTCTTCAGGAATTCCTCCCCTTGCACTGGTTGATGCGGAATGCATAGTCTCGTGGGTCTCTAGAATAAGGCTTTTACTAGCCTGCGTTTATGAGCCAAATAATAAATAATCGTTCAGTTGTAGCGTCCTTCCGATGCCTAGCTGTCGTGGCACTTGGATGAAGCCCGAGGGCCGAGATACTGCCAGGTTGCTCAAGCCAAGACAAGAGCAGTCGAGAAGAAGAGGTTGGGTTTGAATCAGGGACCTTCTGGTCAGTAAGTTCGCGCATCAACCACTGAGCCATCGTGCGCTATTGGAGAGTGACTGGTGAACCTCTCGACGTGTTCTTGCGGTAGACAGAACGCTGCTGTATGTCACTGATGAAGAATACGTCACAAGACTTCGAAATTTCATTAATTCTTTTGTTCAGTCATCTCCAGAAAAGATGTCCACTAATGTCGGACCTAAAGGATTTGCTTATATGCTTGTATGCTTCTCGAAATCGAACCTAGTATTGTTTGTACTCAGAAAAATTGTCATTATTGCAGTCAAAGGGGGAGCTGTAGATTCGCATAAAAAGTTAAGTGCCTCGTGAATGCGTATATTGGTGACTAACGAACCAAAGTCGATGGAAGATAACTTCTTACAATTCGCCACGATGTTATTCAGATTGTGAAGACAAATTTGGCCTACTGGACCCAGGTGAGTAACCAAGCGACGTGTAAATTTGCGTTAGGTTGAATTAGTCATGTAGGTGACTGGTCTTTCGTGATTGGTCCTTTTCCATTCTGAGGCACCGCCTATATGTGGGATTGTAGTTCTCATCGATTTCTGCATCCGTTATACTCTTTGTTGATATATTGTACAGGTTTTACGTCTGAAACTGAGGAAAGTAAATGAATATTAAAATATTGCAGCAGTCACTGTGGGAGCGGAACAAAACAATGAATTGGCTTCCATAGCTCAACGTGATTGCTGTTCACCAATTTCTCCTTTCCTGCATTTGAGTATACTTTGAAGGGTATAAAGAATAATTATGTTAATTCTACGATGGCGCTAAGGGCTAGTAAACACTAAGCGACAATGAGTTTGCGTACTTATCGAGCGTCCGTTTGGAATATATTGATTTCTGTGGGAAGTGGCCCCGCTTCTTCTGGTTTGCCTGTCCTTTGGGCTGAGCAAAGATCTTCTGTGTCAGTGTGTCTTAGATTAGTGAAATTCCCACTTGTCCACTCCGTGTACAGTTTGCCGAATAATTACGCTCATGAATCTAGCGGGCCCAAGGCCTATAGCTCCAACTAAAACTTAAAGCTCCTGTGTGGAAGCCATAAATCCGGGGCGTTTGAAATGATGTCGGACTATACGAAACGAAGCGGCTGAAATGTCGGTTTGCTTAGCAGGATGGATTTAAACACTTCATTTTACTCGTTTATGGGACTCGTTTTCCGTAGCCTGTTTGGACAAAGTCACTGCAGCGCAGATTGCTGACAACTGCAGGTGGTGCAACATTGCCTTACCACATGCGTATCTGAGCCATCGTAGCTAGACTGTTCAATGAAATTCTGCGGCCTGATTCATCCATCGAAGCGGCAAGAATGCTATTCGTCCTGCCGGTGTGGACCAGTAAAACTGCCTTTTTTTGACTTTGTGGCCCTTTTTTGGATGAAAGTTTCGGTGTCGAGTAGCATGGCATAAATCTGACAAACTCAAGCCAAAACTAAAAATAACTTTGACCCCACTTCACAAAATCTCAAGGTAAACCTCAACACAACCTTGGAAAAGGGCTTTGTTGAGACTGACTACGTTGAGAGACTGAAAATAGGCTGTCTGTGTTAACTAAGGTTCAGGCCCGCTTTCGAGCTCGGAAGTTTGTGTTTCCGTGGGCATTAACTTTGTTTCTGCAGTTTCCAAGGTTCAGGCCCGCTTTCGAGCTCGGAAGCTTGTATTTCCTTGTTTCTGCAGTTCTTTCCTCAAGAAAAAGCCTTTGGGTTGCAACTGTTTCACAGTTTGCTTCATGGTTATCTCTTAGTTGAGGATCTTAACGGATCCTCTTTAGGTTGCTTTTAGTTCTCTCTGGTCAGTCTAGCAATTGTATGACATCGGCAACAACCCACGGTAATTGTTCACACACTGTTATCAAACAGCCTCCTAGTATCACAAGCCGTTCCAACATTCACCTCAACTAATGGGAAATGTGCTAATCTTTTCATGCGAACAAGCGGAAAAAAGCGACTGACATTCGTCGAATATACGACGACAGCAAATGGAAATTCATTGATTACTTTGACTACTTTGATGTAGGAAGTAACTTCCAAATAATCCAAAATATGCTTCAGGCCGAGTGATGTCACCTTTTGTCAAGTGCAGTTTGTTTTAACTGGTTATAGAGACACAGTGGACCGTACTTAAGATAAATACACTTCAAAGTCTTCCAAGTTACAGTTTACCATTATGCACTTTTTGGAGGAAATCTAGCTCTATCCTGACAGAAACGTCCATGAAATGTTAAAAACTGATTCCGGATATATAACAAAAAACTGAGTAAATAGTTCCAATCTGTTATTCGGCGTATGCCATAAGTTTACGAAGCGTTTTCACTTACAGTGTCAACCTTCTAACCATTTCGAGACCTCTGTGTAGGCCTCGCTTGGGTTGGTCACCCCGAACTTTGAGTGAAAATTGGGTACAATCGTCGTCACCGTTTTTGTGTTTGTCTCACTACTGTTGGTGCCGCGAGTATTCTCACTAGGATTGTAATTTGACACTCGTGGTTCTCTTAGGAATGATGTTTTGATTGTTTTTTTTTGTAGTCTTTTTCCAAGGCTGATGTTTTAATTACAAGCAACCTACCGTAGTGAAAGCTGGCGTACTAAACAAAGGTTGATACTGTCGTTTGGGGTCATAGAAAGAAAGTATTTGATTGTTTTACTTTCTTCTAACGGGCGTTTCGTCTTTCAGGCGGTATTTAACCCTTCCTTTTGGCAGGTTCACTCACCTGTCCATTCACTGAAATTATCACCTTGAAGCAACCCTGGCTTTTCAAATCAGCAGTGGCATATTTTTCATCATAGATATTTAATATGCATAGAGGTGCAAAACTTCCATCACCTTGCCATACGGATGCATTTTTTGAATAATTTTCCATTGGGATTTTGCGCTTCCTTTAACATGAGCTGCCTGAACACAGAGCATATTCGAAAGGCGTTAGCTTTCTTCCAGATGCCCCGAAATTCCGAAGCTATCCGAATTGTATGAAATGCATCTCCTGAAACACTAGGGGTAGGGTGGATTCGTTAAATGAGTGTTGTTTCATGTTATCAGTGAACTAGAAAGTTATTGTTGGTTGTCTGAGTAAATTTGGAAATCCTAATAGAAAATTCGTCCTGTAAGTCCAGCCAATCTGAGCTGAAAAGCCGGGAAGCAACCTACAACTGCTTCATCCTTCCACAAACATACCAGCAATGAGCATTTCATGAAACTTCAGTTGGGAGTTCCGAAACCGCAACCTCCCGGCTAGTAGTTTTCACACCTAATCGAGTGGCTGATCAATGACGTAACTAGCTCGTACATAGACAGGGCTATTCATCCTTCATTCATAGAAACCACATCATGTGGTCACGTGTTGACTGACTGGATTTTCAAATACCGACTTAAAAACGTCCTCATACTACCAGCAATCTATAGGTTGCTCAGAGGTAGAATGAGATGCACCCGATTAGTGAACTTCTCATCTGAGAAGTCGCCACTCGAGAAGCCAGCTAACAAGGTTGGCCACGTGATGTGGATCCCCGTGACTGAGGGATGAGTGACTCTGTATCCAGTCCAAGAGCGAGTTGATTACACTGCTGACTATCCGTTCATAACCAAATGGTTACATGTTAAAACTGCCAACCGAGAGGTTGCGGATTTGAAAACCTCAAATGAAGTTTCGTGAGATGCGCACTGCTGACGATTCTCAATAAAGATGAAACGGCTCTACACAGTACTTCTCGGCCTTTCAGTATAGACTGGCTTTACTCACAAGGCGAAATCTGCATCAAGAATGTTATTGCTTGTGAGGTCACAAAACAAATGGCTGGTTAAGACTGGTCATTTAGATCCACACATCGCTACTAACTTCATAAGACCTGAGCCTGTAGATCGAATTTTCTTTACAAATGCCACGAAATAATATAAATTCCACCGGATTTGTTGTTAGTAATGTACACCTTTATCGGCCAAGTAAGAAATTCGGAAACGCTATCGTTTTTAATTGGGGATAAACCCCACATTCTTAGCTGAAGATTCTAAAAGCTACTGATATGGGTTAGACGATGTAGGCTTGTGGACCTGGCTGAAGAACACTACTAACTTGTGAGACGTAGCTTAATTTCCTTTCACACCCACCTAGATAGGTCGATATTGAAGCCGGATTTAGATAAATAGCCATACTTTTTCAACAGTCCGGAGAGTGTATCTGTTCTGAGAGGAACAGTTTAATGATTTTCGAGCCATGTCTGTTCGCCAACTATTTGCGCTTCAAAATAAATAGAAGATGAGAAATCCCGTGCTGGTTCGTTGTTGCTGGCTGTAAACTGGTTCGTCACTTTATTCTACGGTGAAGGTGAATTGCTGGAATTGGTCTCTTAAGACATTGCTTTTACAACGCCCTATTGCTATTGCAAACGGCTCTTTTACCAACGTCCATTGAATATTTGACTCCAACAAATACGTGAACTTTACTTGAATACAAGGATAATCGTACTTGGACTCCACGGTAACGATTTGTCCTCAACGACGGTGACCTCCGATCCAGAATTTTGTCTGTGTCCATTATCTTTTAGCAAAAATCTTGAAAAAAGTGCAAGAGAGCGGCTTAAATAAAGCATCCCACGACATGCAACTCTTCTTAAATTTTGCGGCCTAGTATTCCTCACATACACAAGACCTTCATTTAGCCGACGATATCCAAACAGAAAACAAACCGGTTTCATTAACCTTCTAGAGTACTGTGTTGTTCAGAAGCTAACCACCGCTTTTTACCCTTCAAGTTTGTTTCGGAATTTAGTATTCAGCTTCCGTGGGGGCAAAACCTGAAGGTTAGTCATTGTTATAACTTCTTACTTTACGGAAATTTTCAGAGCACAAGAACGCGGGACTCGACTATCTTAGTTTTTATTTAGCGGAGTTTACGGATAACGCTTCTCTTACCCCGGCAATGATTGTTTACCTTTCACAGGGATATTTTCTAGCTTCGCTTCTTCATTAGACGACATTAAAAGACTTTGTTCCTAGGCCAGCTTTCGTATCTTTTAGCTTACTATACCAAATAGCACCAAAGCTCGTTGTCGATTTTACGCTGTTGGTGTGCCATGAAGAACAATAGCTTTAGTTAGAGCTTCCCCTAAAGTCTCCGCATTACTGCATGGTTTCATAAATATTGAGATCGCTGGTGGAGTCAGATTCTCCAGCTGCTGCACCAACCGCCCTGACTGCTGGAATCCGTTGCAGGTAAACTTTGAAAAAATGAAGACCAAAAGTGCACCCTTAGGAGATAAGTCTGTTGATCGCAGTACCGAAATGTGAATGGCCTCTGAGTTTCAAGTCACATATATCTGACAATGCGTGGTTTTGGAACCATAACCGACTTTCTCCCAGTATATCAATATAGTCGTCAAAGGCATGTAAAAGAAACACTGGGGAATATTGCTACACAAATCCATTAATTGATGTATCTCTGCCAACAATTCCGTTGAAGCTTGAATGCAACTGTCAAGGGCTGCATTTTATTGATCATGCTTCGCGGGTTAAGCCACCGCTACAAGATAGTGTTTAAATTATAGCAATTACGACACAAAACAAGTGCAAGTTGTCTCCATACATTAGTCACGTCAGGAGTTTTTGTTTTTACTCTATCCTATTGTACTTTTGAAATGACCTTATCGCTGTTCACTGATAAGAACGCAAATAAAATCGTTTCTGCGTGTTTCCGAAGATATGACTTTTAACTTGTCACCGTTTACGACTTTCCTTCTTGTAAGTTACTAAGCAGCACCCATGCAAATATCTTAGCCTGCATGCAAAGGGGGCGTAGAACGCCCAGCAATCCTAATCATAGATCATGGGATCCGGTATCCAGTGGATTACTAGCTTAAATAAAATTGTTAGTGAAGTTCCCCCTGTCTTCTGAAGGTGCGTAAGTGAGGATGTATGTACAGCATTATTGCGCCCAGAGCTAAAGTTACCCGAATGTTTATTTTAAACGTGGGACAGCACTAAAACGCATTCCAATTCGGAGTTATTGGTCATAACACCAACAAGTAATACTATGTGATAACTTTCCCACCTCCCGCCCTTTAATTTCATAGCATTTAGTGCAATTGTCAACATAACCCATACCGGAACTTACCATTCATCATTACGCAAGGGCACAGATAAAAAGAAGCTCATCTTCTGCATTCATTCAGACTGCTATCCGTTAGCCTTTCTTGTATGGATGAACCCGCTGTAACAACGTTCCAAGAAGTGCAGCTTGAAGCAGGGCAGACCACAGGCCTGAATACCGCGTTAAGGCTGCAGAAAACGCTAGATGGGTGGTCATAAAAGGGGCCAAAAGACCCTTTCGTTCATATGATTTGATTTAAACGAAGTCATCACTGTCCCATTATACTTCCCGGTGCGCTAAAACATTCATACTCGTACAAGACTACAGGTTAATGGGTTTTAGTTTGCTCCTTCCCCCAGTTAAAAGTGTTTTCCTGAACACGTTGTGCTCTATTACATTCCGCTGGTTACGGCACGTGTTTATCGGAAACCACTTCTAAATGAAGCTAGGCGCTTGTCCGAGCGGCCGGTCACTAGAAAACAACATTACTGGGTCACGTGCGTACTCACCCTGGGGTTAGGTAAATTGGTAGTTAGGTAAAGTTAGGTAAATTGCCACAGCAGCTAATATGATAAGATCAGCGAGTACTGGGGTAGTAACGGTTAGAAAAAAACGCTAGCAGACCGAGAAGCCCAGAAAGCCTACATTCTGGTGCATGTCCATCACGTGTGCTTCACTATCCTGAATTGCCGACTCCAGGTCGTGCGTATTGGTCATTGCGTGTGGACGCAGTAGAGTTTATATATCGACAAGCAGTCTCTTCGTAGTTTTTGTGGCTTACCAAATTTCCAAGAGGTGCAGTTTGTCCACCGTCAGTTAAAATTGTATCCGAAAGCCATCTAGACACATTGGGGGTGGCTTGAAGTCGACTGTAAGAAGCACTACTTTTTCCGGTATACTGCAAAACGACAAACAGCATTGGTGTTAGGGAAGAATCTGTGACTAAAGCTTCGTAAGACATGTAACGGAATGACCCCAACTACCGGAAACATGCAAACTACAATGCAGCCACATCACCTGATAGAATGAGGAATTGCATTTACCGGCAGAGGTGTCAGCCGTCTAAGATCGACTGTGGTTTTGAATTACAAACTACAAGTGGGATGATCTACTCTTAACTTTCCTATGTATACCGATAAGACGATACAGTAGCATCAGTGTTTGCCGGCTTTACTTGCCCCAGAAATTTTACGAAACACGCATAGTCATTCGGCACCTTCAAGAAGTAGCCGTCGACAATCAGTACTTCTCTACGGTGAAAATGATGCGACGTATCCATTCTATAGTCTTGCATGAGCTACCCAGCGTGCCTGGCATTGTTGTATGGGAGCCGGCCAAAGTGGCCTAGCAAGTGACCATTGATGCTTACCATCTGGTTGCTTGTCACGGTGTGAAAGTGAATTAGGCCTTACAGTCCACAAAAAGACTACATACAACCATAGGGCCAGTGGTTAGCGGGCAATTCGCAGGACGGCTTGTATGAGTGCCGGTGGAATTCGGATTGTTTTCAGGTAACAGAAGAGAAAGCTTACTTGCCACACTGCCCAGTTCGCCAAAAAACTGAACGCTGTAGGTCCCGCTGAAATGAGCGCTCATCAGTTGTTTAAATTTATCAAAACTCCGGCGACTACACCGAGGTTTTTTAAATATGGTTCAACTCTCCGCGGTTACCCTCGAGAATCCACTTTTCAAACGTTACAAACTTTTCCCTGGAGGTGTCCTTGCTGAGTTAGCCTGCACGGCACCGTCTCCTCAACGTGACTTCCACCACCTTCTTATAACAACGAAATCGGTGAGCTTAATTGGTTTCTCAGATTATAGTAGTGTCATTAGCAAGTTAATATTTGTTGTTTCAAAGTAAATGAGATTTTGATATTTTTCGAGGAATTCCCATGAAATCTGAAGTGCGTTTCAAAGTAAATGAGATTTTGATATTTTTTCGGGGAATTCCCATGAAATCTGAAGTGCATCACTATTCACTGAAATATAACAAGTCAGTTGGTCTCTATGAGGCTACGTCATGCGTGATACCTGCAGCCGTGTCAGTGACTTTTGCGGTCAGCTGACTAGCACCAACAATGTGTTATCAGTCCACATTCCACCGATTTCAGCGATAAAGTCACAGAGTGTATCACAGTACCCTCATGGTTCCTCGACTCGTTTCCCATTTACTGTTAAGTTTTAACAGTTCTGTAAAGAATATTGCTCAATTACTTTCCCATTTACTGTTAAGTTTTAACAGTTGTGTAAAGAATATTGCTCAATTTAACCAGCGGACACCACGATCAGCGCTGATGTCGACAAACTGTCGGCAAAATGTTGGCAGCAGTATTAGAGTATGCAAGCTGTGGAAGAATTGGAAGGCAGCGACTCTTCAAAGGTGAGGCTCAAATTCTGTGAGTAGGAAACGGAAAGAGACCACTTGAGCAGAAACCCGGTGAGCGAGACCGTACATCAATAATACTTATGCACTGGATGTTCTAACCAACTCAGCTTCTGGTGCTATACATATTCTTCAATGGAAGTTCATAATGAACAACAGGACACTCGGTTTATGTCGGCCTCAGTAAGGATTCGCCGATACCAGCCTATACGATCCATAATTTTGAGACAACGGTTGTCGAAGACCTGAAGATGTCCCGGTCACGCTGCCCACAGGGACCATTTCTCACAGCCATACAAAAATGGCTCGTACCATACATAGGTCTACTGGGATTCAGGGATATGCCACGTTGTGCCATTGGCGTCCCAAATGGAATAGCTTTGGTCAGGTCATCCAAAGATAACCGCACCTTCTCCCGTTGGAAAATGAGAACGATATCATCTGCAAATACCATATCTATGAAAGTTTGTTGGCAGCTACTCAAACACACAGTTTTGAAGAATTACAAGCGTTCACATTACTAGCTCGTCTACCATGGGATAAAACAAAACCGAACAGAGCTGAAAAACTTGAGGGACGCATTTTGCGTACATAAGCCTTTGAGGAGCTTTCTGTATACTCTCGCGCCCCAGGAAAGCTGAGAGCTTATTATATTCACAAACAATCTGGGCACTCCTGGTTTGGAAAATATTGAGGGGGCAAAGAGTGTTTAGCCAAGTCAAATGAGCCTAGAAATCCAGTAATACTAAAACTATGGGTCGTTTTTACCAACAATGTTGCTTTAGCACCTGGCGTGGTGTACAGATTTGGTCAAAGCAACGCCTATCAGGCTATAATCTTGCTTGCCGCTCTAGAGTCAATGCTTCCCGAAGACCGCGAAGGACAAGTGACGCCAAAAGTCTCGTTACCACTGATTACTGTGAGGTTGCCTCACTCAGTGCGGGTGACTTTTTTGAAAGCGGACACTCTCACCAAACCTCCTCAGTTGCCTGGGACGCTCAACAGTCTTAACAACGCGGGTGAGCTGGACCAAAAGCTCGGTAGAGTTTGGGGGAACATATGCAGTTATAATCCACCGGGGTCTGAGGTTACCGCCCAAGACTGTACTTCAGCTGTAGGATCCAAATTATTGATACCGGGTGGTCGCTCTGCCCAGCGATCGAGATATCTCTTTTTTCTCAGTATTATCAGGCTCTGATGTTTTCACTCACCGGTGGTTTCTGAGAATCGGTCGCAGAAATAAACCAAAATGATCTTTGTGCATTCCTGGGGGTCTTCCATATCCGTGGTCTTCAGCATCAACCAGGTTTCGCTGCTTGCACTCATGCTCGCTTTCGCTCGACGTTCAATGATTCTTTGGGCCCAATCATTCTCGGAACCAATGGAAAACTTTCTACTAGTTTTAGATAGTCACCGTTTTTTCTGACATCCAGTGCTTGAACAAACCTGGTAGGATTGTGCCACGGCAGAACCTTCCGGGATTCTCCAGAGATGTGACAGTTTTGTTCCAGAACGAATTTACATCCTGACTTTGGGGCAATTGAAGCAGATTTTGCAGGAAGATTCCCAAAGTTGTATAAACTCGAGATCTGCCAGTATTTTAGTTGATAAACGAGATGTCAGCGCCATACGCGGCCTTAGAAAACGAACAGCAAATTGACTCCCAGAAAGCGCGTGGTTGAACTCCTCAAATGTGTTTCAAAAAGGCGACAGGTTTCTATTGCTCTGCTCCATTGGTATCTGATGGCCGTATGATCAATTTGGGTTCATGGCTGACACGCTGTTTAAGGACACCATTTGGCCGGACAGTGTTGCTTTTTCCAAGAGTTGGTATTGCTTAACAATCACATGAAGTCAGCAAGTAGCTAAAGTAGTTGTTTACCGTTGTGTGTACTTATTGAGTCCGATCCATGTCTATCGCGTGATTGTTTCCCACCCACAAGTGCATTTAGATCTCAGTCAGTTGAAATGGTGAGGTCCAACTTTCCGCAAGAGGGCATTCAGCTCTTCTTGAAAATTTTCTTTGATCTTGTCAGAGCCTCAGCGGTGGGGGGTGTAATCGGACACACGCAAATTTCCATTTGTGAGACAACTTCGCGTACTTTGCAAGACAAACCTCAAAGAGGCGACTATCAGCGAGGATTCAGTCAACTAGGGATCTTTCAGACCGTGGACTAACGACAAAACCGACCCTTGCATATCATGCCGAAGCAGCTTCTGGATTGCAAGAGGTGCGCAGCTAAAAGCGGTAGAAGAGTAATTGGTCGGTTAGCTCAACTACTGTGTTTGAAGCATGAATTCTTGTCCTGCTTCACGGCACACGTAAATGCCAAGCGATTCCAGTGTAAGTGTCCTGCTTACTTCAGAGTGCAAACAATAAAGGTAGCCAAATAAGCCGGGATTGAGGCTTGAGGATTGATTCTAAGATGTCTGAGGATCTTGGCGCCGGATATCGCGTAGATGTTCCCTGCAAAACCGATGAGTCATCAGTTCTAACTCCTGGGCCTACAAGGAGTGAGGAGGGGGAACAAGAACATATGTGAAGGAGAACGAAGGGAGGAGTGAGCAGTAACTCTCTCGGTTATCCTCCATGTTGTGTGCGGCAAGTTAGGCAACCTGGCTGATGGCATGTGTGTGGCATGCGTTTATTTGTATGTATGGAATTCCTAGTTGTACGTGGACTGGGATACTACCAAGACGCCCACACATAGACAGCAAGGCAGTAAACGTCATCACCCACGCTTTTAGTTCAAAAGCCTAGCCACATGCCAGTGGCATTTTAAGAAAAATGTAAGTGCAATACCATTCTAAAAGAACACGTTAAGATGCATGTTGTAGCCTGAAACCTGGAAGGCTAGGAGTCCGTGTTAATCAGCTGGTTGGAAAGTCTTCTCAAATGAGTGCTTCATGGACATCCCATAGTATAGCTCGCAGGGTCACGGAGGTATACAGGTTGTTACGCTAATGCAAGGTTTAGGTCGTCAATGACGAAGAAGGTGTGAAGCAGGTTGTTACGCTAATGCAAGGTTTAGGTCATCAATGACGGATAAGGTGTGAAGTAGAGGGTTTTATCTATCTAGAAACTTCATTACGAAGGTGAAGCTGACGAAGTCTGTCGCTCATCCTGCCACTGTAGTGTTCACGTCAGTGAAATGGGTGACACCTGTACTAAAAGCCATTAACACATTGCCTAAGAAAGTGATATCCGATGTAAACACAAATAAAAGTATAACATCAAATAACAATGTGCACGTTTCTTGAATGCTGCGTTCTCACTTCGTTCGCCTGTTCTTCTTATTTCGTTCCGAAAATACTGTATTCATTTTCACATTAGTTTTCTTACCTTTCACATATTTCGCCGGAATTTTTAATATTCATGTACAGTGCCTCTATAAAAATAGCCACTGTCCCAATTATATAAACTTACCAGCAAGTTTGTCAAGGGTTTCCGTGTGCTGCAAGCTGCTAGCTTGCTTTCGTTATGGAATCAGGTGAGTTTATCTGAGAACGACTTGCTAATTAGGCAGCATAGCATTGTGCTAGACATCAAACGCAGTCGTCCCAGTGGCCCTAAATAGAGCTATGGCCAAATTCCGTAAATATTTTAGTATGCATAAGTTGTGAGACTTTGTCTGCGGTACCGACATGTCAGAGCATGAGGGTTGTCCCATATTCAACCCGTATTAAGTGTTCAAGGTCTACGCTCTAAGTACTGTAATTATTACAGCAAAAGGGCATGGTTTTCCTACATAAGTTAAGCTGATGACGGGTCCCAGTTGTACCACTCAAACTCCGTGAAGACCAGATGACACTGATACTGCTCGTTCAAAAGTACCAGTAACTGAAGACTGACGCGTATGCGACTTTTCAAGATTTTTTACGAACGCCTTAGTATGGTAAACGGTTGCTACCTTTTTTGTCACTCAACAAAACAAAGTCAAATGGATGAAGAAAGTGCAAACAGACCATCTGGAATGATACTTTTCCGATCAATGGTACAGGATATTTTGTGTTCCATTGAGTCAATGAACATAGGTACCTCAAGCCGCTGTCCGAGTTGAGAATATGGCTCAGTGGATGTTCAGTCTGTTTAATCTAATTAGCGAAGCAATGTAACCGTCATAATATAGCGCAATATCAACCAGCTACGCTGCTACAATGATGAGGAAAGCACATGAAATCGTGTAGATGGAATATTCAACATGTATTTTTTTGAAATGGTGCTATTGTGGACTCGTGTTAAGTTTTGTTTGGGAACTTTGTGTACAAATGTCTTCTTTGGCTCATCCTGAAAGGCAACCGGCCTTGTCCTTGCGGTTTTAACCAAGGGAACTAAAACCTCTCAACGAGCTAGGAGCGCATGGCACTAATAATACCTGGCCCGAATGATCTGCACCCCGCATTTTTCAAAGAAGACTGCGAGGTCCTGCAGAAGATTTGGAACGAAAACGTTATGGTATCGGCCTGGTATCCCTTGCATATAAAGTGTCCTCTGACATTTTGCCCAGGCTGATCGATTAGTGAGAGACCGATTCGTGAGAAGAAACCAGGCTTCGCCCTGGAAGACGATAAATTGACTGTATCTTTACCTTGAGACAAATTCTTGGACAACGTTACGCTTTCAAACGTCTCAGCGAGTTTCTTTTCTTGATCTAAAGCAGCTTTTGACTCTATTGATTGTCAGACATTTTGCTGGTGTCTGGACTTCAAACATATCTCTTTTAAGTTTATATAAATATAAATGTTTTTTATACATATGTTTTTATATGTTTTTTATACATATAAACTTATATACTTATATATATATCTGTGGGTGCGTGCGAGTATACGGCAAGCTTCCAGCTGAGCTCACCACGGCCAGTGCTGTAAGACGAGGTTGTCGTTTCTCACCATTTCTCTTGGACTTCGTTATTGATATGCTGCTTGGATTTCCTCTGCCGGTCACTGAAACATCGATGATCGTAATGCTCCCGGGACGTTTTCTCACAGACAGTCAGTGTGTGAACGATATTGCTATCCCTAGTTCAGATCCTTAAAAGTGCGAACCATTCTACGTAACCCAAACGACTCTGCCGCATGGTTTGGTATACGCTTTACACCTACATGGAGTAAACTGTTGCTACGAGACTAGGTTGGATCAAACACAAACCCCATACTTGCAGGTGAGCCAACCGAAGTGGTAGGTAAATGTATTTACCTAGTTAATTATGTAAGTTCGGCTGGACTGGCTGGAGATGCAAGTACTTCTCGAATCGGGAAGGCCTGTGTAGCTTTTTCCAACCTCCGACACCTACGGCACCGACGTAATGTCAGTTTGCCTGTCAACGACAAAGTTTGCGCCCCTGCGGTGCAATCCGTATTATGGATCAGAGACATAGCCTCTACGCGCAGAGGACGTACGAAAGATGTCAGTATTTGACCATCGGTGTCTCCGAAACAATGGTCAGGTCATAGGTTACGCTGGTTAAGACATGTAATCCGCATGCCAGAAGACCGTCTGCCACGAGAGCCCTTTTTCTAGCTCTCTGCTGAGTGGGAGTGATGGAGATGTGGACAATGTATGACCTGGCAACGAAGCGTGAAACAACTAATCAGTAAACTTAGTCGGGTCATCAACTGCCACCTCCCTGGATGGATGGGATCTCGGGACTCAACTCACCAATGGTTAACGGCACTGACAGAAATGACCAAATCGCGCAGAAATTGACGCTCGTGCATCGAATCTATCGCCTTTAATGCGAAGTTACTTTATTCGTCAACTAACAAAACGTGCCGTCAACCCTCAAGGTTTGGACGTATCTCCCACACTCTCCCACTTTCCGGTGAGAGGAACTGTAGCAGCTCAAACCAATGTGTCTGTGGTACAAATTTTATAGCTGATAAGTTGAATTGATTGAATCGAGTTTTTGTTAAACTTGAGTCTCAAGGTGTTGTTTAGAACAGCAGGAAAATAAGAGAATAGTGCAGCCGTATTCCTTAAAATTTTCATGTGGCGAGCTTTAGTGCCCAGCACTCTTCTTCAGCTCCTATCCTGCACTCATTGACGACTTGCTAAAGTACCCAGAAATTAGTTTGAAGCAAAGGGGTCGTTGCAAATAAGATACAATATAGTCAAATAAACTGCAATTTCTTGGTTATGTGGTGGTGGAATGCAACCAAAGTGCCACAAAACGAAATCACAAGAGGGATGTTTACGTCACTTGGCATTCGGGAACTCATATTATTCGGATACAATTTCTGATTTGCTTTCTGTTCTAAAAAATCGAATTCACTCGTTGGCCAAACACTTCACACTTTATTGTAATTTATTTTATGTCTAGTCAACCACAAAATACCGTTTCTACAGCTATCATTTTGTGCTAGTTTTTTGGGCGTTGTAGAATATTATTACCATATTACTCACTATCATAGCATGTGGGAATCCCAAAATATTTGTTTGTTCTGATGGTATATATTGAGTGATTCTCAGGAATAAAACAATAAAACTTGCGCCTCCACAAGCCAGTGTTGAGGCGTTCCACTGATGACCGCATTCAGCTAAGCATCCACCAGTTCACTGACACAATCCATCACTGCGCACCAACTTCCATCATCCTGGTGCGATTTATTTTGTCTTTCATACTGTATCAGTCGTTTACGCTAAATAGTTTGAAAAAACAGAAGCTAATTATTGTGAATGTCCTAGCGTCTAAAAAAATATTAGACCAGCAGCTCATCCCCAATTAAGTCGGTCGACTTGAACTCAAAAGTTACTGGGACACACTCTTTTTGACTTCGCCTACTCTCACAAACACCGAGAGGGCAGCAGTAAGTACTGGTTCTCAACCAGCACCAAACCTTGCACAAATAATGCTGCCCCGTTTCCAGAATAAAATTATCATTCCATCATCTGAGCAAGTCCGGCTTTATGTACCACCCTTTCATATTCTCCCTGGACCGAAACTGTAGTAGCTGGGACATGAGACCCTTAGTACATGGCCTATGGAGAATAAACTGAGATGATTAATCTAAGTAAAAATAATCGGAATTATAATATGGGGACATATTTGTGGTCCTGGGTCCGTGGAAGAACAAGCTATATAACTGATTAATTTTGTGAGGACATTTGGTCATTTTTAATAAAGATTTCCTCTTGTTAGTGGAACGAATCAACGCTGAAAAGCCGAGGGACAGTGTAGAGCTTTTCTTTCCCCCTTGGGAATCATAAGCGGTGCGCATCTCTCTCATTAAACTCAGTAGGTTTTGAACCTCTCAACGTTACGGCCAGTGGTTGAACACGTAACTGTTTGATCGCGAGCAGCTGATCAACAGCTTGATTAGATCTAACTATCGTAGCCGAAAGTGTGGTTTCAGCTATAGCCTGGAGGGTTTCGGATTTGAAAATTTCAGAGTTCCCTAAGATGCCCACTGCTTATCGACACAGAGTGGCTTCAGTGACAGAACGAAATCTCTGTTGGATTTTGGAGGACTTCTAGCTGTCTTCGTTTTCAAACAACATAAAACTATAAGCATCATGATGAATACAGAGTCTGTAGGCTAGACTGATCCAGTATCCTCCATAAATTTCACGCGCACAGGTGCGGCATAAAACACCAGCGAGACGTTCACCAGCTGATCCGGTGCTAAAACGCCTGTCACGTTACGCGTTGCATCCCGTAAATTTCCTAATCTGGTGAACTCTATTTACACAATCAAAAAGATGCCTCCGGAAACAGCTTTTCAGCAAAGCTTCTTTAAGTGGATTCCATTCAACCTTCAACAATCATCATCATCATCATCTTCATTATCGACAGCATGACGTTAGTGTTCAACACCGATGCTTCGCTGCCGTACAACCAAGATTTATTTGAAGGCCTTATTGTGAAGAAAAGAATAAAGGCGGACGGGGAAGGGACTTAGTGCTAGCCTACTACAATTATTCCGAGGTGCCTACACCTCCAAACACTCATTCAGGCAATCTGGATAGAAACTGACAACAAGATCGCCACTGACATCGGTTAGCAGCCATATCTTGCAATCTCTCCAACCAGGCACATTGAGGATCACGCGTCCCCATCCTGGAAGGCGAGTAGCACCGACAGCGCCCAAACGTTTCGTGATTTCCTTCACACCCTTCTGCCAGGTCAAGGGTTGGCCACTTCTCTACCTCCGCCGCTCTGAATTGGGCCTGGAAAACAGCACTTTTCGGCAAACGATGGTTATGCAAGCGCAACACATGTCCCAACCAACGTAGCTTCTGGTACTGGATACATTCTTTAATGGAAATACTTGGTGCACAACCCAGAACTCGCTTTCGAACTGCCTCGTTACGGATTCGCCGACACTAACCCACACGTGCTATGGTTCTGAGACAACGATTGTGGAACACCTGAAGGCGTCTCAGTTCCGCTGCTCGAACAGACCAGGTCTCACAGCCATACAACAAAACAGCCCGCACTGTAGCTTGATATACATGTCCCAACAGCTTTACAACCCTATCACTTCGATACTGCTGGGTTACTGGAACTTTTCAAAGTTGATGAATGGAGGTGTTCTTGTCCAGCACGCGTAATACTGACCAAAAACCAAGTGGTAATCAGGTCAGTACAAAGGCATGGTCGCAGTCAGTTTGAACACTCTAGAAAGTAAAGCAGTCTTGAATTGTCCCTCTCCATCCTTTGCTGATGGCCATGTGATCCAACTGGGTCCACCGTTGATTTGCAGTTGGTAGCCGCCAGGTTAGCGGTGCAAACGTTTATGCTGGAAGCTAATACTGGCCGGAAACAGTTCATGACCAGCACAAAACTAGGGAAGTCGCCCTCAGATTTCTGTGCGACGAGCACTGATTCCGAATCGACCACACAAATGTGATTCCAAGGAGCTCAGGCGACCGACTCGGGCATTCATATTGCCCACAAGAATCACAAGGTCAGTGCCTCTTGCTTGACGAATGAGGCTAGATAACCCTCGATAGAAAGTATCCTTCTCAGCATCAGCACTACAGTCCGTTGGGACATAAATCGACTCCACAAACAGATACCACTTTTTAGAGGTATCGAGCTCGATTGAGCTGGATGACCGGGCGGTGCAAAGACGACTATTCACTGGAATCCAATCCAGCAAAGCGCGTTCGGCTCGGGCTGAGTGCAACCCCCCTGCCATATATTCCATGAGTCATTGCTTCTGGACCACCGGACACACGGAGGAAGAAATGTGGAGGAACTGAGTTGCCCATTGGTGTTTTGCGATGTATACTCACCCTTGGGTCTTGTGTGCGTTTCGGAGTATAAATTTTCAGCGAGCATTGCCTGGTATCCGACTTGGCATAGAGTACGGAAGTTAAAAGCTCCTATATGGAAAGAATCTCGTAGATTTACAATGGTGTTGTTTTGTTTATTGTTAATAGACAGCAGGGGCGGTCGGAAACTGACAGTCAAATGACCCGGTAACGTTTGCCTGTGTGATGTGGAGGGGTTGGGATCATCCTAAGTCACCGGGGAAAGTATCCTTGCTTCAATGGACACCTGTTCCCGGTTGCCCAGGCTGAGGAAGGGAGTCTGGTTGAGGTACCTCACCTTGGGCCTGCGACTCAAAAGTCTGACACAAAAGGCAGTGGGAGAATGTAGGGTTTTGTTCAGGGACCCTGCCCATAGCCTCTGACTTAAAAGTCTGACCCACGAGGCAGTGGACAGTAGGGTTTTCTCTGGGGGCCCTTCCCGGAGCCGATGACTTAATAGCCTGACCTGCGCGGCTGCAGGGGATTGGCTTAACCTGAGAACGCATTACTGTCTCACCCCTGATGTGACCGCGCTCAGCAGATGCCTTCTGAGCAGTACCGGCCTCTTTCGTTTTGAAAAGTATTTAGACCGTACTGGATAATGTGCAGTAGGTCACGGCCAACCTTTGGGCGATCGGATTGTTCGGTTTTTAGGACCAACATCCTCTAACCCGTCCTTCGTCGGGGGGAGGCAGCATCGGTGCTCCCATGAATATGGACATTCTGATCATCTGAACAAAACACCTTACTGCCTTCACACTCCTATCACGGAAGACAGTATAACCTTAATTTCACGCCGCTTCGCAATACGATTTTTTGCAGAATCCACGACTGCCGGACAGACACCTAGTACATGCTTTAGTGGATTATACAGGCGAAAGGATCGTCACTTTAAAACATGCGCCAGTTTTTTTTCATGACGGAAAAACAACTAACGCTTCGTGAATTTGCTTGTTGCCTCTTCAAATCAAACATGTTTATCGTCCCACACTGTCCAAAAGTGTCCGAACTGGTTCTTCTGTCACTTTTTGACCAATAAGTATGAGTCACTTCTGATCGAAAGTTGCTCGACCCTGTCCATTGATCAAACTGAACATTTTCAACTTAGTAAGTTCTAAACGTGTGCAGTGCTCCTATGTAAGACTTTGCGATATATGTACCGTTGTGTCCTTGTAGTAATGTCTACTCTGTAAAACTTTGTTTCAAAGAATTCATCTTGACGCTGCATAGATTTTGAGCTCGAAAGGTGAATTTATCCTAGTGTAAACGGAAGGTTTTAATACATCTTACACGTACAGTGCAGAAGAACATAGTCAGCTACTGCTGCGTTTGCGCTTATGTTGAGCTTTCTATATGAATGACGACCAGTCGGCCTAAAATATTCGCATCAACAATCTGTACAATCTGTAACATGTCCCAACTTGGCGCGATCGCATCCATAATTTTAGATTAACATTCAATACTTTCTGCTTCAAGCGGTTTTAGGGGGATGGCGAATGGTTGCCTGCCTGTACTCCACGGTCTGTGGCTGAAAAAAAATTAGTGCATGATCTCCCTGCTAATGCACAGGGAGATCATGCGGATCTCATACTGGAAGTAGAGTTGGATCGACAGTTATCAGATTTTTTGTAATGACTTCTATATCCCTTGGCCAGGTTGTGCTTGCGTCACTTCGAGTTGGGCAGATGATGTAGCTCCTTCTGGATACCACATAATGTAAACACTATTAACATATGAAGAGCTTGCCCTCAAGGTTTGCCATACGCTTCACGTCTGTAAAGTGTAGAGTGCTGTTGAAAGAGGGTAAAACAAAACCCGAGTCCCCCGAATGCGTATCAGCCGACCGAGCTAGTAGACAATTTTTTCTACCTGGTTGGTCCAACTATGGACGTTATTTTCATCCAAATCAGGAAAGCCAGGACGCATTTGTTAGCCTGAGTCATCCGTGAAACGGATGTGACGGTAGCTTATGCGTCCAATGTTTAGGTTACAGTACCGCGGTCCTCCGTATATAATTACGTAAGCCAGAAACAAGGTCCATGAGAACTGAGGGTGTTAAAGATCAGAGTCTTTGGAGTGTTACCTGAGCCTGGTGGTGTTGACAACAGGTGGACTGTCAGCAAGCTTATGAGTAGTGTGTTAAGTTTAAAACAGAAAGGCAAAATGCAGTATGTGACGTGAGGTCTATCTCCATTTCCTGTGTTGTAGTTCACATGGAGGTCGTGGAAAATAACCTCAAGAAATGACGGAGCTAAATATCATCCCGCAGAATCGACCGCTACTCATGAAGAGTTTCTGCATGACGAAAGGATGCAATGTAATTGCCATCATTTGTTCTTTCAAACTGTTTCATTCTAGCTGATATATTACGTGTACTTGGACCGAAAGTACTAGAGTACTGTCAAAATATCGCTCACGGTTTCATCGACTATCTCGTTCGACTGCCTTCTGATGTGATGGCAAAGATTATTTCTCATCTTCAATTGGAAGACGTCATTAATCTCGGTTACACCTGCAAAGCAATGCATGCGGTACTGCCTCAAGAAAATTCATTCACTGCTTTCAATCTAGCTCTGCAACGACAATAATCTGTGGAAAGACATTTTTTGCAGAAATTCACCGTCTGCTGTGAATGAAACTGTTGAAGAATTGGCTACCTTATTTGGCTGGAAAAGATTATTCTTTACAAACAAAGTGCAGTTACAGGTGAGGATTAAATACGTGGTTCTAATCATTCGCAAGATGCAAGTACGCCGCCTACGGATGGAACATGCTTCTATTAGTGGAGACGAAATAGAAGAAAATGCATCCCAGTTTGAGGAGGATATACCAAAATCCCGTAAGTTGGCACATTACAAGTTGTTTGTTTCCATGCGGGGTTTATAAACAGCCAGCGATCACCGGTCTCAACATAAGCTTCATTGTTGCATCTTTTTACGCATCAGCACAAATTGTTTGTTCGAAGCAACTTTTGACAAACCCTTGGTTTGAATCTATTGGCTGAACAAAAGTGAGGTTAGCTCTTTTTATCAGCTGTGAATCGTAAACGAGCGTACCGTGTTTTGGGTTGCCACAGGACCTCACTTTTACTCAATACTGACTCAGAACACCATCACACAGGTTGTTTATGTTTATCCTGTTAGAGTCCCTTTTTCTATTCTGAGACAGCCTGACTAAATTGATAGACAGGTACAAATCCTCTCCTTGTCGTTTTTGAATGTCCCTGAACATTTTGAACAAGTAAGCTATAAGTCACTTATTAGTGAGGCCCACAGCTTTTCTGCTGCTAAGCACACATCCCACACTATCTCCGCTAATACCTCGGTATTACACTTTGACATAGCCTACCTTGCTTCATGTATGATGGAATAGTGTTTAACCGTGCTGCGAGGCCCTTTTATTTACCCAAACTAGCACACTTTTTAAATATGCCCATGTCACCTTACAAATTTCTATCAATATCATTGCTCTTACTCCTCGCCGCATTTTCCATGGCATCAATGGAAATGATTATCTCGGAGCAGTGTCCGTTCCTTTAGCTTTAGCCGAATGCAGTGGGTTTAATTGGGTTTCCTATTCGGCTTCATTGTGTATGTCAGGAAGGTCAGACTCCTGAAGATTATCCCGGAACACCTACTGAGACTTTCAGACGCCACTAAGCGTCGAACGCACGGCAAGGTCAGGCAGTGCGAGATATGCTTGGATCAAGGTCAGAGAGTACCCCTTCAATAGATAGCGCGACGCCTTTGTACTTTTTGCACTCACTTGTCGACGGGTCTTTTTTACGGTACCAGGCACTGGAGCGGGGACAGTAATTAGAAATAACAGAATGGCAACGCCCAAAACCACGGAACCATGACAATAACTGCTGAAGCGTTGAAGGACAGTCTGCTGCAACAACAAAATCAGTTTGATGCGACGCAATTGCTTTTGGTGGAAACATTGACGCAGCAACTTAAAATTCAACCACCAAATTCTGCTCCAAATGCAAATCCAGTCGACTCGATCGCCAACAGCATCACATAGTCCTATTATGACCCTGATGCTCGTCTAACCTCCAATTCGTGGTTCAGACGTTACGAAGATATTTTCAAAGCCGAACTGAAGCACAAAGGTGATGCCTGGAGAGTGCGCTTATTGCTCAGAAAGCTTGGTACAACGGAACACACGCGGTATTCCAACTTCATTCTGCTAAGAACACGCGATATGTTAGTTTTGACAAGACCGTGCAGCAACTCTCAACAATTTTCGGTGAGCGTTTGTCTTTGTTTAATATCCGCTACCATTGTATGAAACTAGCAAAAAAGAAATCTGAAAACTATATCACCTATGCCGGCAGAGTCAATCTTGAATGTGGACAATTCAAGTTACAACCATGACAGAAGATCAGCTCAAGTGTCCTATTTTTACATTTGGCCTTCAGTCGAATTCAGACAGTGATATAAGAGCGAGGCTATTGAACAAGATCGAACAGTCTTCAGAGGTAACGCTGCTTTTCATTACTAAAGAGTGCCAGTGCATCTTGAATCTCAAACACGACACAGTCATGTTGGAGAGATTTTTTCCAACCCTGCTACCAACAGTGCCAAGAAGATTTCGAGGCAGCCCCCCGTGGCGGCGAATTAGAACGGAGCAAAACCCCCTTCAGCATCCTCACAGTGCGGAATGACATTTTGTGCGATTGTGTCCTAAAATGTTCAGTATGCTATCGGCGTGGGCATAAGAAAATCCAGTGCTGGAGGCGAGAAGCTAGCCGAAGACGCAGTCATACCCAGAGATTGCGAAGCAGACGAAAGCAGCCAGAACCATGGTCTAAAGCAACTGTTGCGGCTGAACCGGAAGTCCGTACTATGAAGTTGGAGACCATGAATCAACTACTCGTGAATTTTGACACGGTCCACGATGTCCTAGGAACCGAGAAAGGACTGTTGGAGTCGTCGTCAAAGGGATCGGTCCGGGTGGACCATTGATATGGAAACTTTGTTAATCAGCTAAGGCCAACTGAATGCCCGATCCAGAAGAAGAACAGTCATTAGACCTCAATCTGTTGCTGGAAACCCTCGACTGTTCAAGGTCAACATCAATAGCCTCCGCTTCACCCGTACCGCCCAAAACAGATCCATTGCTGCAGTCGAGAAGGCGTACCGGTCGTGCCAGAAAAGTGGTGGAACCTTTTCAACTTGATCCGCAACGGCAGTCTTACGTTGAATGGCCAAAAGGGACAGGTGTAATGGAGGTCAGATTCTTAAAGATTATCCCATAATACCCAGAATACCTACTGAGACCTCAAACTCCACTAAACGCCGACCAGACGGCCTTGGATCAAGGTCAGACAGACAACAGTCTACGAACACATCCTAGAGGTACGCTGACGGTTGGGACCAAAAGAAAATTTTTATATAAAAATGTCATAGCGTCCAGAGCTGGTACACGCTCGTATGTCACTGCATTTTACTAGGTGAGGACCGATTATTGTTGCTGTCAAAGATCGTCTCCTCCTTTGAATTTGTGAGATGAGTTATTGTTCACCACATTTCTTTAAGGTTTCCATGTTTTTCAGTTAGCTGATGACAGCCGCAGGCTTTGCATCAATATAAATTTACCCCGCGGATTGTAAAGTCATTCTTGATTTGACTCCTTTGAAAAGAACAGCATGGATCTGGTGTTTTTTGTATTCAACGCCTGGACTACTCAGAGGGAGTCTTTTTCAAGCATGACGAATGAACTCAAAATGAAGGACAACACATTATCTGGTAAACCATTGAACCAGGGACAGTTGAGGGCAAGTTCATCTCACTTGTTCCTGTATATGTCTCCCTTGGTTACACAGTCACCGTCATTCGTTGTCAGTTCTGGGGAAAGTGTACTTGTTGGACTACATAAATCCTAATTTCCTGATGTTACTTTCCCAACTTTTGCTTATGTACAAGGCGCGTTTGGCGCCCAATTTGCCCAAATGCATACTTGAATTCAGTAGAGCTGTGAAAACCTTTAGAAAGGTCAATTTAGCGAATTTGTGGAATCAAGAAATCTCAGTCTCTTAGTCTCTTGCAAGGATTGGGTTTGTCTTGAACTCCCTATTAAGTACTGCTTAACGTTATCCAGGTCCACTACAGAAGCTTTCCGTAGCGCCTAGTATTATGTCCACGATTTGCAGATTTTGGAGAAAGTTGGACCTGTAGGTTATATTTCTCCATCAAGACATACAACTTTGCCTCTGAATTTAACGGTGCGTGTGTGCATACAGTTTTTAAATTGATCAGCTAATCTGATCACTTCGAAAAAGGTGCGTAAGCACTGACGATTTTCCACCATTAATGGCTGATATCAGGAAATACTTACCCATATGGATACATTTTTGGAGGGAAGAAAACCTTGGCATGGTGTTGAAAATTAGGGGGAAGAGCGTATTCAGATACCGCTGGTCTGATGACCAAGCGTCACATACGCCTACAGAGTGAAGAAAAACACAGTACAAGGCTAAAAAACAGCTTGTTCAGACTTTGGTGCAGTTTGGTGTTAGTCAACACCTTTCATAGACTGACCCGTTTCGCAACAAGATAGTTACTGAACGCTCAAGTCAGCATGTACTAGACGTATCTGCTAGCTAAGTGGGGAACGCTTTGAAACGCGAATCCGATAATCTGGCCCGGTGATTCGTCTGTGTACCCCCAGGTGCTCAGTCAACGTAACTTAATGCTGTAAGTAACTGTAGGCCTGGAATATGCAGGCGATGTCGTTCTCGTCTTCGAAGAGGAGGTGCAAGTACCTTTGGAGCAACTGACCAGTTATCCCGTCCTTTAGCATGCACTTCGCACTCATTGAACACGCCGCTTACAATCCAGGGAGAACCACTTGAAGTTGTGGAGCGTTTGTAGTATTTTGTACTGTGACAGGCTCGCGTCGCGTGTGTTGATTTGAGACACCTATGGCGTCGAAGCCGTGTATCCCTGAATCTCTACAGTACGGGCTTTTTGGTTGTATGATTGTGAGATTTGACCTGTCCGAGCAGCGAAACCGAGACGTCTTCAGGTGTTCCGCAATCTTTGTCTGAGAACCATAGCTCGTGTGCGTTGACGTAGGCGAATCCGTAACCAGTCAATTAGAAAGCTAGTTTTCGGCTGTGCAACGGGGACTTCCATTGAAGAAGCTGCATTTATTAGGCCATGTATTGCGTATGTCAAACCATCGTTTGCCGAACTATGTGTTGTTTTCTGTGTCTGAAGGTGTAGGCACCTCGGAATCATTGTAGCAAGCTAGCACAAAGTCCCTTCCCCGTCCATCTTTATTCTTTTCTTCACAATAAGGCTTTTAAATAAATCATGACTGATGGGCAGTAAAGCATCAGTGTTGAACACTAATGTCACGCTGTTGATAATGATGATGACTTTACATATGCATTTTTGATGCTGTCGCTTTCGACTGCAGGAAGTCTATGGAGGATTTTTTCCTTATGTAATAATGAAGTCAAACTTTTGTACATGAGCACTTGCCAGAAAATCTTTAAGCCCCCATCCCAGTTAACCATCCTTTATCACTTTTCTGTTGTATTTGAGAGGATGCCGTATTCTTATAAATAAGCCTGTGTACATGCTTTGTCTCTGGCCCTGTGTGAATGGGTAGCTTACCAAGCGGTTGCCCTGTGGTGTCTGCTTACTGCACCGTCGACCTAATTCCGCTCTGCTGTAACTTTCCTTTGAGATAGGAAGCTTTCTAAATGAATCATGGTTGTACGACAACGAAGCATCAGTGTCAATCATGACGATGGTGAAATGAGGAGGGTCGCTTACTTGGGCTCATGAAATACAAAATTAGCAAAATCGGGACACTGTTAGGCTATTTGCAATGAGGTCAAGTCAACAGCGTTTTATTTGCAACCTCACTGAGAATATTCTATAAATGATCACCAGCAAATATTGAAAATAGAGCTGCCCCTGTTATATTATATTACTCTCATGAGATGCTACATTCGAAAAGGAAACACTTACAAGTGTTTTCTCAAGGCTTTTTGGGTGGTCAGAAACTACCTGGGAAGGATGGGTTCACAGGCGAGAATGGCACCGGTCAGTCCTTCCGGGTTATCCTTTTGGAGATAAATACTAGATAGTAAATTGAATATCGCAATACTTCAGCGCATTCATTTTAACATGCTGAAAATTGGACATAACATGGGCATAACTTTCTCTTGAAACAATAACACTTGAAATGCTGATGAGATTTGTTGACAGCTCCATCACCGTCATCATCATCGTCGACAGCGTGACATCGGTGTTCAACATCGATGCTTCACTGCCGAACAACCACACGGTTTCGCCTAGTGGCGTAACTCAGGAGGCTGGCATGGCCCGAAACAATATTGTGGACAAATATTTGCTTGACTCTTACTTCAGCACTTTAGTCTTAGCTTGGAAATGCGTGTTAGATTTTACATAGGTAGTTTTTGCATATTATTTTCAGAGAATACCACCTGAATTGAGAATGTTAACTAATTTCCTTTTTTAAAGATGGATCCGACATCTACGTCGAAACACCATCATCGCGCAGTCTATACTGAGAGAACCTACTCGCATCGGAAGGAAGTGGAGCAAAACAAACTGAGGTCGTCATCACAACGTTTGATCAAATGGATAACCCAAGCCTTCTACAACCGCACACATGCTTGCTTTATAACAATAGTGCATGTATTCATAGCTTTACAGTCATCCGATATGTGCTTATATCCTCTACCAGCAACTTGTAGCTTGTCATGCTAACCTTCGTCAGTCACTCAAAGGTGGTCATCTAAGAGTATTCTATACTGAGACAGAATGCAGCCATTTCAGCACAGCTTCCGGCTAAAGGTGCTCTTATTAACTGTGGCCAGGAAATCGTGGCAACGATTGCCGGGACTATGCATACAGTAGTTATTACAATGAAGACTGGTCCAGAGCTGCTGCTAACCGTCTCATAATATAATTAGCAATCCAATGGATTAGTACTAAGTGATATTCTACTCTGAACCAGTAAGTCACGTGACTGTCCCTTTATGTCGTCTCTTGATCGATTAGTTCTGAGTAGAGCGGGTCCTGCAGCTTCGGTTTGATCAAACACCTGCATTGACCACTGGCCCCTGTGAGTGACTGACTTTGCGCTGTCGTTGGGAGTTTCCTTCTGATTTTTGTGTATACTACCCTCATACCGGGCCAGAAACTAGTGTCCTATTTTCGGATCTATGTTCCCTTTTGATATTGAATACCGTCGTTAGTTCAGGTGTTCTGCATACTTCCCATACACTCTGGACAAATAACAGCGCGGGGAAGACAATCCGAGGGGAACTTCTCAATAAACCCCGAAACAGTGTACACGGACGGATTTGGCAGGGTATGCCGGTCGGTCGGTCTAGACAAGATTGATATACCCACCCCGAAAAGCAACTATAAATTCCCGGGCTGAATCTTGACTGAATTGCCTTATTTTTCTCCCAACCATCAATTCAGTGTATCCGCTAAAAATCAAGCCCTCAGCTTAGGTTGCCGGTAAGTGGGAGAGCAAAGGAGGTTCGGCCAAGCACTTGAAGTGATTGCATAATCATTCCTGAGTGCACTATTCCAGTTATGCGAAGGAGCAGAAAAATGGACAGCGAGACATTTAAGGCAAAAGATTTGATGCAACAGAACCCCTGACTTCACGGTTGAAATGTGTCTGCCAGAGTCAGTAACTACTGATTTGCTGAGTCCCGAGGTTCCCATCCAGAGATGCCTTAGTTGTCGACCCTTCTGCACTAATCGGTTAGTGTTCCATACTTCGTTGCTGGGCCATAGACCGTCCACCTCTCGGTCGATTGCACTTGGTGCAGGGCTGAACGAAAGAGGTCTGAAAGACGGATGTCCACTGACATGCGCGTTACATGTCTTGAGCGGAGTAGTGTACGGAGCATGGGTAGTTCACCCATCGCGGAAGAATTTTACCCTTATTAAACCATCTGGCCTACCTCACATTGTCAGTCGAACTTTTCTAGCATTTCGGATAGTGATTCTGAGGTACTGATGCTCAAGCATGGTTGCAAAATATTAAGTTCTACCGGATAACTTTCACTCAGCCGGTGTTAATCCTGAACAAGTATTCTCGTTTGCACACGAATTTTGTTTCTACGTGAGACTCAACTGAATCCAGGTGCATTTCTCATTTATGGCGGGCGAAACCGATCGTGGACTGTCGAAGAGTTTTCAGTAGCCTTATGAGCAGTGTGTTACGTCTAGAGTTAACCCTCGTTTTCCATTTCCCCTTCTGTATACCTATGGTTATAAAATGCGAGCAAAAATAAGCCCACTATAAAAACGGGAAAACCTGAGTGCTGATTAAAGTCCTGTCTTCTGGCCGTTTTTTTGCCCAACGTCCCTGCCAATTCTCCGCTTGTGTTCTACGAGGTGGCAAAGTTGCGCTTCAATCACGACTGGTGGCCAAAATATATAAGCGGATAAGGCACAGAGCTTTTGATCCCAAGGTCTGCGGTTTTCGTCCAACTATTACTTTTCGAATGATGCCGTCTAGGCCTGGGCCTTCTGGTGGTTGCTCAGGCTTCATGGAAGTAATGTGTCAACAGGGGAATTGCAGCAACGTGCATATGTAGGCAAAATCAACGGAATTATTTCAACCAACGACCTTCTGGTTAGTGTTCCAAAAATCTACGAGTGGCCAGTCATCAGAATGAGTAGCTTACAATTAAACCGGGCGTAGCACCAGTAAACCTCCTGTCATGGATTTGGAGCCATGCGATCCGCTATCGATAGGTCTTGGAACGACCAGTTCTTAGATGTTAGGTGCATTCAACTGTTTGCCATTAGCCGCTTTATGTGTAGGTCGGAAATGATTGGACGAGTCGGGTTTGACATATGGTATACTTGGAGTAAAAGGTTTTCCTGTTGAGAAACTCCATGGACTGCTACGTCGAACGGTTTCATATTTCTAATTCAGTTGGTCAAAAATGAATCCAGTTATTTTTCCAGTAAGATACTTGCTTTCTAGCAGTTTTTCCCAGGGGAAGCAGCTTGAATAACAACTTCTGCCATGTTTTGACTTCTTCACTGTGTATGTTGAAAAAGCACCGGAATGTACGATATGATGATTTGAGTGATTCAGAAACCGTCATCGAAACAGTGGTTGTTGAATGTTGCAGACGCGGCATCCTTCCAACAGTCGTGTATTTCGATACAGCGTTATTCGAACAAGAACTGACAAAAACTGGTAGAATAACTAGTGTATTGTCTATCGAAATGGTTAGCAAAAATCAGGTCGTTCAATACACTGTTGGAAGTAGGCACGCTGAATTAGGATCACAGTTGGAAATGGTAGTCAGAAAGATAAGTCAGTGGTATCTACAATACAAGTGTTGCATATATTGCTCAGAAATACTCCACAGAACATGTTGGGCCTCTTCTGGTGCACCAAATAGCAGACGTTTTCAATTTACAAGTTGACGACGTGTTCGCGCGCGTGGGAGACTAGGTCCTGAAACAGAAAATACGGAAATGTAACTGATACTTAACAAGCTCCGATCACAACTGATGTTCTCGAGAGACCTTTTGAGAATGACACGTGGAAATATATCTCTACCAATGTAAATGGATGTGTAATTTTGACCGGCAGTTGACAGACGTTTGCTTCGCCCGAAACTCTCAGTAGAAAACCCACAAGCAAATGGATTAGCAACAGGTTAGGTATTTATCTGACCTGCGCTGTTATTCATATAGGATTAAGAGGTTACTTCATCATTACCAGCTGTAAAAATCGCGTACTTGCCGTTCAGTGGTTAGGGTCCGTGCCCGGTCATTGGTTTATAAAAAGTGACGGATGAAGATTAATCTCACAAAGACTGTTTGTGGGTCTGACGAGCTCTGTCATATATAAGCGCGACTTCGGAGTAAAGCAGCTGAGTATGGTTCAATACGCGCCCGAGCGACAATGGTCAGTGTTTTAGACATTAGGATCTATTACGTGGAAGATCCTGTCCTACATGGACTCCAAACAGAAAGACGCGGAGATTTCATAGGTCTCAGTTCCACAAAAGCCTCCTTCGTTTTGCGCTGCAATATCACTGCCTGAAACAAGCAAAATCCCCACCAGCACAAGGTTAGAATGGAAACCAACCCGTCTTTGATGGACGGTGGTCTGTTAACTGTAGCACACGTCCCAAATACCTTAAAGTAATAGGTTTTGTTCGCTGGTGTATCGATTTTCACCCGTTACACTGAGTGATTGAGGACAATAGCTCTTGCTATTCTATTAGGTAGTATCTGAAGTCAGATTCTTGATTAACTGTTTGAGCGTTTAACGACCAAAGTCTTCGGAAGTAGAAGGAAGCCTTAAAACTATCAAGACCCGAAGCTGATTTTTGAGTGTTAACTATACTAACAGTGATTTTCGGACAATTGTGGCACCTCATTTTCGTCACCAAGATAGCGATATTGTCTAAGGATATTGATTAAAGATGGGGTTTGAACTGCGATTCCGGTGCCAGTGCTTCAGCACAGAAAACTAAAACAGAGGAAGCGACATATATGGTGAACATAGTATCTCCTGGACCGAAAAGCATGTTTTTCTTAAGTAAAGTGTGCTCTTCCAAAAGTGTTTGTTTTTTGGCTAAAAATTTTCCCATCCGAACAGACCACTCGACTTGAGGTGGTCTCTTCTGGGTGACAACCTCCGTCGAGAGCAAAACTACATAACATTTGTATCAAAGATGTGTGACAAACCAGATCACTTCCAGTTGTTTTGAGCCACCATGCCAATGGGAATCTTGATGACATTATCTTAAATTAGAAAAAGTCTGCAACTAAACTTGTCGAAAAAAACTTCACAAGTCAGAGCATTCCCAATCAGAAATGTTGCACGTGGTGGAAACCTACTCTTATAAACAATATCGACCTGTGAAAGAGGCTTTCCGTGCTTTTGGCCCTACCTGCTTTGAGTTGTATTGACATTTTGTCTTTTGAATAACTGTTAAGGTATTACCTACAAGGGATAATCTGTGTCAGAAAAGCAACTCGATAACGTGATCTGGTCTCGATATGTATTGCCTCACACTGAAAGAAACAATATAGGGAATCGGAATAACACAGCTAGAGGACAAGATCTATGGGGTTTTGGTATTTTGCCGTTATCTTCTCAGCCGCAGTACTAAAAATCAGCGGTTTTACAGCATAACTAGGAATAACAATAAAACAGCGAAACGGAGTCAATAGTACCGCTGGTTAATTAGGCTTGATTCTTAAGTCCAAGGTAAGCTGATAGCTTCTCTCCTTCGCACGCATTAGCTGGGCCAGCATTAGTCAACGAGTATGACCTCACCGAAAGCTGACTATTTCCAGTTGGCGGTGCGCAGCAAGACGTTGTGTATCACTGGTCTCACTTGTGTGTCCAGTGAATAGAATGTGTTTGGTGGTCGATGAGTCAAGTTTTCTTGTCTCAGCCTGGTGGCCGTCGATCGATCAACTGGTCACCTGACTCAAATAACGAAGCAAATGTCCTGAGACGTGTTCGCATAGTCTCATATCTATTCTGTCAATATATATTCCACTGCAAAAACATGTAAGCTATGTGTAAGATAGTAAGATTGGGTACAGTACGCGCCGGGAATCGGATATGAACTTGTCTCGTTGATCAGAGCAAGATTGCCTGGGAAATGAACATACACGATAGACTAAAGCACGTAATTTGTGTCGTATGGCTGTCGTTACCCTCTCTTCTCTCTTCTTTCTTTCTTACACCATCTTACTGAATAGTTAGGCTTCCGCTTGGGCTGTGGAGGTTTGTAACGTTTTCAGGACTGCTGGTTGAAATATTTTTAGGAATCCTTGTTTCTTCTGGATAGATTCAGTTGCTCAACCATGTTGGGTGCAGTTGAACACATCTTGCAACAGGCTTTTTTCATGAGCTAAAGGAATAAAACTGGAAAATCGTTAGCATTACGCAGTCCACGTGAGTTCGCGGTACAGAAGACGTGTCATCTGCGCGTCTGACAATAAGGGTGACAGTAAATCTGCTGGGAAACCAAAAGATAAACTCTCAACTTTGTTGTCTATTTACAGGGACTAAATACTACCCATGAGCTTGCAGTGGATTTTGGTGCATGAAAAATGACTGCCGGAACTTTACCTCAGCACTTGTTGGGCCGTCGAAAGATAAAGGGATGAAGTCACATTCGGGCCATTCACACTGAAATCCACTTCTATCGAAACAGCTTGGCTTCGCCAGATAGTGGTCACAAACCACATGATGCAATAGATCGTCCGCAGTAGGGAGACCGACTGGGCAGTTAGGCATCTGCATAAAATAAAGTATGTCGTTAATTGAACTGAACAAGTTCAGTCCTGTCCACCACTGGTGGAAGGTGACCGGGAAAGGCATGGCAGAATACAGTGATAAATACATGGTCGAACTCTGATACCCGACGACTTAACTTCGCGCATGTTCATTTCACTTTATTCGTCAGTGAATGAGGAGGCTTCTGACTGCTTCTGATAGCACAGACTTAGCTTGGGACAGACATGGACTAACACAATAGCACTACCAAACGTCAGTCATGTTAGCAAGACTCACATACACGCGAACCAGGGGAAGCCAAATAATGACTTTGTGGCGAAGTATGAAAGTCCTTACCAGGAAACTCAACTGCACTGGTCATTGCTGTCTCTTCGGATGGGGACCCCGAGACGGGACACATCAACAGTTAGAGATATTTTTAGATATGGCCCGGTCCCACCCTCAATGGTGCTCGTGCATCCAAGCTATATTGCCTTCAACGCATAGCTCCCCTGTCAGTCTTCTAAATTAAAAGTATACTGAAAACCCTGCAATAATGCATTACCACCCCCAATGCGCAGCTATCTACCCCACCTCCCCAAATCATCGGTGAACGAAACTGTGGCAGCTAGAACCACTGCTTGGCGGGCACGCGGTTGTTACAACTGATGATGATGAAGACGCGTTGAAAGACAAAGACGCGGTGAAATAATTCTGCCCTGATCAGCGCATAGGTTTTGCACCTTGAGTGCTTTGGACAGATAATTTTTCAACTATTGTTTCAAATGTTATTAAGCGCTGGTACCATTCATATTGTCTCCAGTTTTAGAAACCCAAGGGTCACTAGCATTTAGGATCGGTGGGTTGTCTACGCGGCTCAACGACTACTACATACATTATTGGTAAATATATTCATGCCAAGTTCTGAGTTCATCCAGTTATGTACCTCTCTGACTGGTCACACGATGCAATTGACAGATAATCCAGGATACCCAAAACGGCTTCGAATGGTTCATATCCCTCAAACGAACGCATTTTCGCTTTTAAACTGTTGCGTGCACTGAAACAATGATTGGAATGCTAGATCAGTTGAAACAGACAACTTTCCTGATCACCCTGGGAGGTGCAACAGGCTGCGGGTAGAAAACCGTTAACCATTTAATAAGGCTTTGATAAGACTTGATAAAGCTTTAATTAGACTAGGGTAACAGGATCCTGCCTCTATACCTAGGACGTTCTATGAAGCAGAGACCACACAGGTGCACCAAGTGTAGTGAGACCGGAATAAATGGCTGTTTCGAAATCGTTAATCATCAAGTTGGTGCTGGGGAGCTTGACAATTTTGAGCACAAGTGGCTTTGATCAGGTACTCCAATTAAGATTCCTTTACTCACAGGTTCCTAAGCTGAGCTTTACGTCAGTTCGTTCAAGCCAAGTTATTGACAGTCGTAGTATATCAGAGAATCATACATCCTTGATGTTATTCTCTGAAAAGGTGGTTTACTGCAGAACCAGGACCTTCTGCTTTTTGCCTGAAATTCACTGAATAAAGGTGACATAAAATGAGATTCACTGCCACTTTGGCACTGAAGAATAGTAATCCTCAGAAATTTCCTTTGCACAGAATGGAGTGAAAAGCCTCGGTGTGCGAAAACGACCTCTACGACCAGGTATGGTCACTGAATGAAAATATGGCTCTTTGCGAAATTAGCATTGGGTATAGACGCCCAACCTGCTAACGAGTCCTACGGATACACAAGTGGTGTGCACAAAATGTTACAGTTTCCTGTTCAAATTAGGATTTGTGAGAGTTTCTAAGGTAGGCATTACCTTGGCTGCATAATGTAGCCACGGCTTTTATCACGGTGGAGGTGGCACCGGCTCACCACCGCTGCGTATAAGGTCTAGTTAAGAATGCAGTTATTGGAACTGGGATTGGGACTGAGAAAAATAAGTTAGTGTAAACCTTACTTAAGGAAAGCGAGCGGTTAAATTGAGAATGCTGGATTTTTCAGCGAACCGTGCAGTACAGCCGGTGGTTCTGATGCGATGCTATTCAGTATATAATTGCAATTTCGAAAGTTCGCATCCAGGGGGGTTGACGGGTCTATTTTCAGGAAGGTCATTTCAAGTCACAATTGCAAAAGCTAAGGGAGCAGCATTCAACATAATTTATTGGGCATGGTGTACATGGGATTAACACTGGGCCCGGTGCTAGCCGACATTTTCATGGGCAAAGTTAAAAATAATTCCTTAAAAGCTAGAATAGAGAGGGCACAATACCACTGCCGATATGTGGACGATATTTTCGCAGTTTTAAATAATAAAACTGAGATGAAATTGCCTGCACCACCATCCAATTAACCTCGGAATGAGATGTCTGCCTCGAACGACGTCACCGTGGTCAGTGTACCAAAAACCTACGTGGTCTGAGGGACACATCAGCTTTAACAGCTTTGTGCCACTAAAGTAGAATGGTCTGAGGGACACATCAGCTTTAACAGCCTTGTGCCACTAAAGCAGAGACGGAATCCGATTCACAGCCTAAGCAACACAGCGAAAAAAATAATCTCTGGTGATGCGTTGGAACAAGAAATCCCAACTCTCACCAGCACTCTGAGAGACAACGGGTTTCCCGACAATTTTATTACAAAGCATTTGAATAGGAGAGAAGCCAACACTGTCACCGCTACATTATCCTCCCGTTTACAGGATATACCGGTCAACTTGCTGAACAGAAGACTCTATACCAGACTGAAGAAAGTTTTCCCGGCCACACCACTGCGAACCTGGTCAACAAATATTAGTTTGTGTTCCTTTAGTTTCAAAGTTAGAGTGCCTGTCCACACCCAGGATATGTTAGTCTACTCATTCTCTTGCTGGTTTTCAGCGGAATACATGGAACGCAGAACTAGCCGACTCTTCCAAAGAATGAAAGAACATAATCCACCTGGCTAGCTTCTGGAACCAGGAGGACGGTAACCAGCTTAGTTGTGCAACATCAGGCAAACATGGCACACAACGGGATACCCAGCCAAAGCTTCCGTATTGTGTATAAGGCGTCTGATAATCAACCCAGATTGGTACAGCACTGCACAATCGCAGTGGCTGAAGCTGTCGACATACGGCATCGCGACCCGATCCTTTGTTGACAAAAACGTTTTGTTCGCGAGTTGTACTTGCCATGGTCCAACTCACCTCCCCTCACATATACATTCTCTGCTGAATACAACCACAGCACTGCCTGCACTCAGGTCTTCCCATCGGTGACTTGAACTAGTTGTCCCTTGACAGGTAGCCAATGCCGTCTCTCGCCCGACGTCCTGTTTCATGTACACCACACTCATTAAATCATGCTAAATACTCCTCTATTAGTCTTTGCAGCTATATAGTTGAGCTATGTCCCTTGTGTGTGACTCGACGTGACAGACTAGATGTCAGTTTGACTGAGTCCACTGGTCAAGGTAAACATAATCTGTCCATCTTTGGACCACTTCTATTCAGAAAACGATAGAAACAAACGGAGTCCGCGAAGAACATGGTCCTATGTTGTGCGGAGTACGTGGTCTAGCCTAAGGAATCTGACTAACTCGTCCATGGAGGGCGCATTGTCTCTTTCGAAGCCCATCCAGTACAGCTCAGCTTTTCTACCTTGGTGGTTACACTGGACCCGGAAAATACCCTGATATACCACAGCAGTGCACATGTCGAGCATTCATACGCACATTGGATTTTTAATGAAGAACCTCTTATTAGTGCAGCTTCAAATATGGCGTAACTACTTCCTCAGGAATTGAACTGCGTACGGTCCCTTTAGAAGAGCATTATTGCGAAGGGGAAGAAATTAAATAATATATTTCCAATAAACTGGAAACAAACGCAAATAAGTTCTTAGACATCACTCCAACAGCACATACATACCTTGCAGACATGATAGCTTTTCGGAAAATGGATCACGTGGATTTCACCTTTGTCAGTTCCAACAAGGACCTGAAAACACAGTACGGAAAGAAAGAAATGCAAACTGAACAACTCGCCCTCCCCAAAGAGAAAACTTCAGTAATTATCCTACAAGTTACTGTAAAAGGGCTCCTCCCCTGGTGTCTGTTTCTACAGTGGAATAAAGAGCTCCACGATCACATTTTCAACGTCGTATTCCACAACACAAACTATAATCACCTTTCATGAAACAGCGTCCTGAATCTACTTTGTCGTACACTGACCAACTACGGGCGCAACGAGAGGCTACCAGACATGAAAGCTCAGTTACTTATGTCCTGTTTCGACCAACACTCGGCACGTTGTTCGCCGATTTCAGCTAATGACACGTGAAAATGCTACGATCAGCAATTAGCACAGGACAGACCACGCTAAAGAAGTCGTCAAGAAAGTAAGCTGAGGCTCGACATTTATTGACTAGTAACAGTATGTTGCGACGTTTGAGGCCATACTTTAGCCAATTTGACAGAAAACAGTCAGGTGTTCGTTGGTTTGTGCCTTTAACCCACGTCGTTCAAAAGAACTGCAATACCGTAATTAAAAATAGGGGTTTTGCTCTATTTCGTGAATAACGATTCGAGTTGTTTTTTACTGGATTACGAAATTACCCTTCTGGAAACAAAAGTATAGGATGTCTGTAGCGATGGGAGCTGGCATTATCCGGAATAGATAATTCAACTGGAAACAAGGGGATTTCTCCTGTGGAGAATTCTCCTCGGAGTGCCTTTTAAAAGGAATACCGTCTTATTATCTCCCGAAAACAACCTATACTGTAGGAGAGGCCAAACATTCGCCTCTACACTTTGCGGATTACGGTGCATTTGAAACCCGCTTAGATCCAGTGGCTGACAGTCGATTTACATTTCTTCACCACCCTGCAGTTGCTCACATGGCTCTGTCAAATATGCGGTTGCTAACTTCGAATTCAACTCACAATTTCTTTTTCGTTCAGTGTGGATGTTACGGTGGTTATTTTGGAATCAGACGGGACTGCATAGAGCATGATCAAACAGTTGCGTCCCTGTGCGTCGCGACGCCTCTGACTTTCGAATGCGGAAATTTCAAGAAGTCTTCCTGTGCTCGCAGCTGTCCACAGACGTTCACTTTGAGGTAATTGCGTAGCACAGCCCGAAAACGTTTGGGGCCACACGGGTGCAAGCAGACTGGCGGGTTGAGCGCAGAGCGGCAGTTTCAAAGTAGACATGAGGTCAAGCGACTTTCACAAAATCCAGGTGCGCAGCAAACGTGAAGCGTAGTAACGGAAATATAAACAATGAAGTCGGATGAAAACTATATGGGTGGAATGCTAACACATCTATCGTTATGGAGAGGAGACAGAGCACGTTAAAGTTTTACTAGGCATCATGTAACCAATACTCAGCAAATCTAATCCAGTGAGCACACTACACGTCTTATTTACTTACAGTTTTATCTGAGACAGTAATGTTGTTAATTTGTCCTAGGTATCGGTATCTTCTGGTGGCGTGAGACCGCGTCAGACTTCCTCCTACCTGCAAGCAACTTCCTACATATCCTCGTCTCCACTGGGTGAATTGCTGAAGCTCAAGGACCAGATACTTACCTTCATACCAGCGGGTGACTACTGCAGATTATCCTTTTGTTTTTGTGATGATAACCTATGCGAAAGGGTTGACCGGGGCTACTCAGCGTGTACTTGATTATATAATTTACAACGACCTGAACCAAGCTCAAATAAGTTGCGGAGAACAACCCATAAAAACTGCAGGCAACCAACCATGCTGCTGTTCACAGTGATATCACGAAGCCCATTTGACAACTTTGCAGCTGATACACCGAAATTACATAAAGCAAAGTAAGCAAAGTGCACATTCTCAAAACGGAAGAGGAGACTGCAAAGTGTAAACGATATCCGGAACTCCACGGAGCAGGAGATGAAGAAGTTACCTTCTCCAAGATGTTGTGACTGTACTGAACACCATTTAGGAATATAAAAGTTTGGCAAGAATGTCTAATGCACAAACCCAAGTGCCAGCGAATTCTTGCTGGCCAGGATTTATGTGACCAGCCGAACAATAAGGGTGGGTAATCCGGTCACATAAGTGTACTTTGACATCTTCAGAATGCTTGTGTACGTTTTGGTCGGGATGACCTCTTATGGGATACCTTATCCATGGTTTGAGAGGAGTATATCTGTCCCCTGAAGAGACGCCGCAAGACAAGATATACCACAACCGGCTTGCTCCTTAAAGTTTCTATTAAAACAAACACTTCCTAATATTTACTTCTTTATTCCAAAGGTGTTCTCCTCGAAAAAGTATCTATATAATGCGGTAAATTTACCTTCAGATTGAACCAGTAAACCTGAGTTGTTAAACAGACGCAGATACTTGAGGCGCCAGCGATTTCCGCGTAGGTGATCCCGACCAGTTCGCAAGCGATGTTCAGGTTGAGTATTTTAGTCACTTTGTCGCAGGATGCCAGCTTCTGTCCTCTTGGCTCCCAGGAGCATATTCTCAAATTTACTGCTTCAGGGTCTTCATGTTTCAGTAAAGTTGCTGCAACCAGACAAAAGTTGGTGGGTTGCAGACGTTTTGAGGAGCTGGTGTTAGTTGGGCTTTCTCCAAATTCAGAGACGGGCATCCCATTAGGTGCTTTTGTTTGGTGCGGACAGATGCAGCAGATATATGGGAGTAGCCTCTTGTCCTCAGTGAGCTGACGGGCATGGGAACAGGTGAACAGAGACTTGGATCAGTATACGTTAAAAACAAAATTACATGGAGGGTTGTAGTTAGAGCAGGAAATCCATGCCGAACTTTGACCTAACTTATAATTTGGGTCCACTACTCTAAAGCGGTCGAGATTACAAGCAGAATTATCATCGGAATAAAATTCCACCAATATATAGTATTCAGTCTAATATGTTGGCTATTGAGTTACTCAAGACGAACTAGGCGCATATTGTAGGTTTGCGTCTCTGTGTTTTTTTTCCATATACTAAGTATCTTTCATACGTTAATCATTTTGTGGTGACTCAAGCTGAATCGGACATACGCTCCCCTAAGAGATACCTCGTAAACACATTACCCGTATTTTCTTAATTTGGTAAACTTAGATAATCCCTATTCAAACGTAGGCTAACCCCATTGCTTTGAAGTCCAGGTATACTGTAGGACTGTCAGGAATCATTGCCTCATCAGCGTCTCATGAAATTTTAGGAGTTTTTGACCGAAAACTCACATTTTTATTCTTTTAGTCGGTATCGCAGCTAACTGATGAAATGCAAACGGCCTGCTTAGCCAAGGAAATTTGATAACAGACGTCGAAGCTGCCATCGCTACTTATGGCGGTATCGATCGGGATGAAAATACTCACCATCGACTCTGATCCAATGATCCTTAGCCGAGATGGGTACCGCGATCTCTGAGTCGGCGCTGAGGTGGTAACCCAGCAACATGTATTTGGGTTTTATCCCTGTGATTCATTCGTTGATTAAGTCTACTCTTTATGATCGCTATACCGAAGAGGTCAACTTTGCAGCTAAGCAACAAATAGCACTGCAACTTGCACGACAGAAACTTCGCACGTGATTTCTTCACGCGTGAGCTCTTTGCACTTGGCCAAAATGACCTGTCAGCGAGTGACGCTTTTAGTTCATCGTTCATTTGAGAAAAGACCACACAGTGCGGTAATACTGGATCACATTTTGCAGAACCAACAGAACGACTAATCCCAAATGATGCTTTATCGAGAGGAAAGGACAGTGGCGACCGATGAGCTACCGAGCTTTCTATTCATATTAAGTTTAGTGGAGCAGGTTTCTCCATTTTAAAGTTTACTGCGACCACAGAATGCAGACGGCACGTCACTAATGTAATTGTAGATGATGGTTTTCTTGAACGGTTTTAGTTGCATGGCGAACTTTTTTCCTGGGTGAATTTAACCAAACAACCTTAATCACCGTAGTACTGGCATAACTCCTTGGCAAAGATCGCATTCATATTACTCGTCATAAGAAAATTCTTGTTGGGGTTGCAGAAAGTCATACCATCCATATCGACCTCTCATTACACGCAAAATTTTCTAGATGGACAACATGCTACAACAAAGCCTAGCTCGCATAAGGTACCAAAACAGAGAACTCAACCAACCGTTGTTAGTACGTGGCCTACACCGATTGTAACTGATTTCCATTGACCAACATAGTGAACAGCCGAGGCTTTGGGTTCGTGAACGCAAGCGGTACTAGCATACTTCTCCCAGAAACTACAGCATGAATAACCGGATGTACCCCTTGCATCAGCCGGGGACCTTCAACCAAATAGGCCTCCTTTTGAGCACAGTCTGGCATTCCCACACTTGGATACGGTACAGTCTGACAAGACATCGGCTGATTAACCTACCGCCTTGGTGACCTCGATTCGGACGTGAAACTGGGTCATGGAGACAACAAGCACACTCACTTGCAAATCACTTTGGTTTTCACCGGAGACTCAACTGAATCTCTGGTTTATGGTATTCTTCAACTGAATGTGCTGCACAAAGGCCGCCTCATGTTTCAGTAGGTATGATATTCAAGATATCGCATTATATTTTTCATAAAGGATATCATTCACAAAGTTGTTGAAAACTCTTCGACAGTGTAGTTATTGAAATCTGTCCAATTTCGGTTCAAGTAGAACGTAAGGTTGACGGAAACTCGGGGACTGCGCCTACCTGGTGAGCCCCAAGAAGGGTTAAACTGGTCGTTAGCTGTCGAAGAGTTTTAGTAATCTTATGAGTAGGTCCCCTTATGAAAGTATACTGCGATGTCTCAAATATCGTACCAACTGAAATATGAGGCGGCCTTTGTGCAGCACCTTCAGCTGAAGAATATCAAAAACCAGAGATTAAGTTGAGTCCTGAATAAAAGTCAAATTGACTTGCAAATGAGTGTACTGGTCGAAATCAGCCCAATTTGGAAGAAGTTTTATGTGAAAGTTACACATACTCATGATTAACAACAGAAGGTTTCATCTTCGTGACACCATGAAACTGTGGACTTTGTGGTTGTTCGGCGGTTGTTTGTCTAGACCCTTCAGGATTCAGGCTAGTGTTTCACGTCCTAAAGATAATGTCCGGGGGACTCGTTCACCACCAGTCCCCAAAGACGTGTGCAGGTGTGTCATGTCATAACAGCTGAAGTGAGCTAGGACATTCGTGTTCAACATCCTGAACGATGCATTGTCAGACTGCTCAGACATTCAGTTAACTATGCGTCTTTGAACTGCACATCTCGAGTGCACTAACAGTGGCGCAATAATAAAACAGGATCTCAGCAGTCCGTAACCGCTTTCAAAAGCACAAGTAAGCTCAAGTAAGCATCGAATCAGTATGAGCACCGTCGAGTCATCCAAGCCTGTAAAGAACGGAAAGTGGGACCACAGATCAATCAGGACTGCTCACAGGGAAATGACAAGCGCTGCCGCAAGTTAGAATTGGATATATAGACTAGCATAAACGTATGCATATATATATATATATATTGTTGTAGAGTTGTAGATATCTTGGCCGAGATTTACCCAGAAGTGTCGATAAGTGGGAAAATTTGAGAGGGCAGTGCTAGTCAAAATGCAAAACAATGACAAGACAAATACCGTTCCAACATACTCACATGATGGTATATATTGGCGCCCAGATCATGGAGTTCACCTTCCCAGTGCGGATGTCGGACGTTTGTGTGGTCTGTTGTGTAGACGCTGAACCTCCACTGACAACAGAAAATGGTTCCGTTGCAGCCGATCAGGAGAATATTTTGTGCAAGACAGTTGTGAAGTATTTTTGTATGAGGTAGAAGCATTGCTTGTGCAATTTTCTGATTACTGGCCAGGCGACCGGATACCCGACGGCTCTGCAGAACAGTGGAACAATATGGGTGAGTTTTTTTACAAGCTTGCCGTGGAAGGCTAGAAAGTTAATATGTTTGATTAAAATAATAAAACTGTTATTAGTCTGTTAGCTTGCATGCTACTCAACCATCGTTTTGTTTCTCAAAAGTTCGATATTAGTCAACCAGTATTCTGCACCAACATTCGTTACCTACTGTCAAAATTGTTTGACACATGTGTGTACAATAGGGAAAATGCAAGTGACCGAGGGTGAATTTCAGTGGCACGACTGAGAAGCACATCTTACATCATCAAGCACAATGGTTCCTCCTCAAAGGAACACCGAACGAGACCGCCCGCGGCAGCTCTATCTGCGCTTGTATCGTGACAGTACACCCCGATATTGTGAGCCTAGATATTCTTGTCTAGTAGATGTCCAACTTATTCTCATATCCGCGCATTTCGGGTTACAGGCAATAAGCAGTTTGGGGGGGGGTATTGTCTCATGCACCAATCATATATGGAAACAGATCCAATGCAGCATAAATGTGAGTAGCTGCTTATTACTGAGAACAGCCATAAGTGAACGAGGTCAACCAAATGCCAGCCACAAGAAATGACATTCTTGCTCGAAACTGTCTAACTTTGTGGGTTGGTTGTTGATCGAATTGGTGTTGATCTGTTCACTGAGCTTGGCAGCTGACTTGCAAACGTTTCGTCGCCATACCAGAAGACATCAGTGCGCAGTTGATGCGTACATCCTCTGCCTGCGTGCGTTTGTAATGCATGTGAAGAGTATTTGTTACTGTTGGTTAGTTGGGTGACGGAATTCTTCGTGAATTTCTTAGTCCGTTTGCGTCGTGATCTGTGTTCCTTTGAGTTGATTGGTTATCCCAGTACCTTCGATTTTTGGTAGTTTCTTCCCTGGATTTGATTGCCCCCTTCTCGATTTGCACTACGTTGTGGTTTATCTAATCTCATTGAGATTTATTGATTAGTTGCACCGCCCTAGTTTCTCTACTGTAACAACTGGTGTCGCGGCGTCCGCCAGTTAGTTCGGTACTTTGGTTTACTGACTGGGTGCTTCCTCCAATCAAACTGATGTATCGGTTTGAATCAACCTTTCCTGTTTTTATCATGAGTTTCTCGTCTGGTTAATTTTGCAGCTCAGGGCTCCAGAGTTCTGGTGATTTCTTGCTCTCAGTGCTTGATAAATAGGATGCATTTCCATAAAATTGTCGATAGCTTCTTCGGTGTAGTACCACGCTTTCATGAATTCACTTTCTTCGCTCTTTCTTCAGCCAATATGCGAACGCCACCCCAGTCTACCGCGTGTCCTTCTTGATGAGAGAAAACTGATTGTGTCTTTTGGCAGCCAGCTTGTGTTCATATATTCTAATGGAGAGCTACTTTTCCATTTGACCTATACATCGTTTGTGGCAGTCCTTGCATTGGATCTTGTACATTACATTGTTCGTCATCATTGGATCAAATTACCCTTCTGGTTTCGATGGTGTCCTCCGCAAAGTGTTCGTACGTTTGTAAGCGACCGTCGTATTGTGCTGTCGTAAGAGCCCTGGCGTCATTTTAGCAATGTTCTTTATGTAAGGGGGTGTGACTCGTTTGCCTCAATTCTGTGCTGTTGCACAGAATGAGTGATCTTCAGATGAAATTCCTTGTGTGTGTATTTCTCTGAAGCAATCTGTACAGTTTTTCTTCCTTGTTTTTTGTTTGTGTGTTTGTGTGTGTTTGTTTTTTGTGCTGTATGTTGTCTTGATCCGCTTGAAAAGTGTCCGAATGCAGCTTTGCTTGTAATAATCTGGATAGTTGCTGTATTAGCTCAACATTTTGCAAGCATGAGTTGCCTTTATGTAGGTGTCTATTCAGCAATCTAGTAATGAGGACGTGCAGAAATGTCAATTTTTTGTCATCCTTTTCTTCAATTTGTCATAGTTCTTTCGAAAGACTCGGTCGCTATTTCTGGGAGTGATATAATTGGTCGGACGGGCAGTGTTTCTTTGTTTACCTTTGGGAGTCGGTAGAAGCGTGGACCGGTCGAATGACAACCTTTCATCCGCCAGTTTTCCTGTTTTGTAATCTTACGGAGGTCTTGGAGTTTCTTTAGGTTCTTGTTGATTTTGTTTGTTTGGTTACTTTCTAAGTTGTGATAAGTAGTTGGGTCTTTGAGCAAGGCTTTTGCTTTATTGATGTAGTCCGGTTTGTTCATGATCACTGTTGGGGCGCCCTTGTCTGCTGGTAGAATCACCATGTTTTCATCCTTCTTCATCTTATTAATTGACTTTTTTCTTTGCCGGAAAACACATCAACTGGCTTGTTGAGTGTGACGGCGGGAACGACGGTTTGACAAATTCGTTGTTGAGCGTTCTCTTCGAGTCCGACAGAATTCATCGTCGATTCCAGGCTGGTTAATACACTAGATTTGTCGCGTATTTGACGTTAAAGTAAAGCCTTTGATGAGAACATTTTCATCAGGCTTCGTTGTGTTTACTTTGTACTCCTTAGTCCTAATCATCCTAGAGCATTTGCTTTCTAGATAACTGTTAGTGTTTTTAGAAGTGGAGTTAACTCTGTGTCCTATTGCTATACCGAGTTGCTTCACGATGTCTGGTCCTATTGTCCTAAAGCAGGCCTCCAAATGCTCAGTGGCTATTCTAATGCGGTTGCGAGCGTCTGTAATCATGAGTCTGACCATCCGTCAAGCTTTCTGTCTAGCTATTATCCAAGCCTGTAGATGGTTTATTGGCGGTTGACAGGTTACGCTACGTGGGAGTTCACATTTCCGCAGGCATTCTTGAAGGAAGTGGAGCTGTTATGGTGTGGAGGCTCGTCGACAGGCAAAGGTCCATCGATGGGCTGTTTTGGACGTGGAATGCCCAAAATTGTTGGTACGAGTTGAAATATTGGTAGCTTGGGTGAGTTTATTGGTGGTTGATCAGGTGGCTGTTGTTCTGTTCGTCGAGCTTGGCAAGCGTCTCGTCACCATACGAGGAGACACTATCGGCGCGCGGTTGATAGTGTGCAATCGAGTATCGCGCCTCGACCAGCTGATTAGTAGTGCGTGTCATTTGTTGTGCCACTGACCTAAACTGGACCGCAGAACTGCACTTTGTCGAACAGGTGAGTGTATAAGTAGCGCATGTGTTTTTTGATATATTAAGATAGTAGCGCCAGAAAGACGAGAGAACAGTTTGAGAGAAATGGCTTTGGATGTAAAAGCTTTCTACTTTAAGCGTGTAAGATGTAATTGTTAAAAAAAACTTTGTTGGACTGAGTCAAAGATAATACTGAACATCTGGCGGGTATTGGAGTTCTCGACAGCTCTACAACCTGACATTGGTTGTCCCCTAAGTATTGCCGTCACGCGGTGTTTGGGTTCAAAGTCGTGTTGTAATTATTCCTCCACCGAAAAGCGATGCGGTATTCCTAACCATCGCTGATAAGTTTCAACCACATGGGCCTGAGGAAAGAGTGCGATTTCTCGCTGTTTTCTGATGTTTTTTTTCGCTTACGAAGCAACCGTGCGATATACCCGAGATAGGGTTTGAAACACCGACTAGTCAGTTCACTAAAACTGTGCAATACGATGAAAAGTTAGGTTTACCGGACGCATCACATCAGCCAGATACTCACTTTGATAGACTTACCGCTATATTATAGAGTGTCATATGGCCATCAACTTGAACTACACAAAGCAGACCGGAAGCCGCTTTAGAGTTGTTCATCAACGACTTATCTGTAGAGGTCTTGTTAATGTTGCTTGTAGCCACAAAAGACAGAAGAGCAACTACTGGCGTCCGCGAAAATTGCTCATGATCTCGACAGTTGAGCAGCTGGCAACGTGTCTACGGGCAAGATGGGACATATTAAAAATATTTCACAAGGATTAGATTTCATTGATCATAAAGACATGTACGTAGCGATTACAACTAACGCAAGCAGCGTTGACAATGACAACAGTACTGGCATTGCGGCTTTTCTGTTTCACAAACGTAGGTTTCGTTATGAAAACGTTTTGATCTGAACGAGAAGGAGAAAAGGGGATAAGTAGCACAGCACTAGTCTGTCTTCGGTATTGGATTCGTCCACACCCAGACTTGTGTCTGATGAACTGGTAATACGGAAGACGCTAGTATTGCTTCGTGCTCTAACTGCTTAGATGGATGGTCCTGGGGGAAAGAATGGATTGAGCAACTGGTGGGGGTCAGCCATTCGCAAATAGTCAGACCGACTGAATAAGGGGGATCTTACTTAAACCAAGTTGGTACATCGGGTAGGCGCAGTCCCCGAATTTCCGTCAAATTTAGGTTCTACTTGAGCCCAAATTGTACGAAATTCGCAAAATGCATTCATTTACACACTGATTTGGTTTTCAATTAATTCCCCTTTATGACACTCTTTAAACGAAGGCGCCGAAAGAAGGTCGCCTTAAGTTTTATTTGGTACAATATTCAAGATATTCAAGTCATGAAAATACTTGCTTTTTTAGCTCTACATGGCCGTGACAAATTGATGCGAACAAAAAAGTGAAATTTCATCCGATCGTTCTGATAATGTTCCAAAAGGTTGTTGACTACGGGATGTTTGTGCGCAGCAGTCCCTGAGTTGGTTCCCTTAAAGGAAAGACCAGTTTCCCAACCTTCACCAGTACAGTGATTAACGAAATGCGAATGATGTATTAAAGCAAAGTAGGAGACGTAAGGGCGGATTCAGCGTGGCTGTTCTGGCTATTCCAAACAAGAGAGCAGACATCTTGATTGTGGTGCAGCTGTGTGTCATTTTTATTAAATCATCCTGTGAGTTCCTAATCTATGCACAGCAAAGCCCTTTAAAAGCAACACATAATAGCTCAATGTGGTAAAAATTGGAAGGCCTTTATGAGACTTTGCTCAAATAATAAGAACCAATGAGAGAAACTTCAAAATGCCGCAGTCACCCGATTTTGCATTCGGAATTGTTGTCTGTGGTAGCCGGTGAAACTGCATCCATTTGATCCTTGAAGAAACATAAGAACGTACACCTCAGGCTTGGAAAAAGACGTTGCAGATTAAGTTCAGGAGACTTTAACATCAGTAATGGTTGCTGCTTAACTTCGATGAGTGTCTCAGCATGCACTCTTTCCTATTGCACGGCCATCCAAGTGGGGTTAATGCTGTAATACCAAGGAAATGGAACGCTGTTTCTACAGGCAATATTTTGTGACGACCTGAGATGACACAAGATTATTGGATCAGTACAACTGGGCCCAGCAGAATGCCCCTACACCCTCCTGATAAGTTCCAAACAAGATGAAGGTGCTGTGTAGTTGAGCTCTTTAAGGTCCCAACACATCTTTGTTAGAATTGCAAAGTAGCAGAACTAAACTCTAGGAATAGCTCAAAGACCTACTGGAAAGTTATGCGTTACATTAAAATTGATCATAGTTTATTTTTCGGGTAAGAAACTTCATCACAAAGAGGATCAATCCGATTAGGACTTAGAGGTGGGCCCCACACCAGAGGCCCCGCAAAGATGAATACGTACGTATGACTTCGTCTTCGTCAACTGTAATGTGCTCAGGATTCGGTGAAGCCAAGAACGTGAAATGAACGCGGCGATAGGATTAGTTCGGACTGACAGCTAAGGTATGTATATGTGCATCCAGCATACATCGGGAAAGAACCAACAGATGGGCGGAATGTTATCGGTGAGCAAATGACATCATGTGCCCAACAGCTTGAAATCAAGGATTGGATGTTGCGGGTCTTATGAGGAACTGAAAGTGTTAAACAGAACAGATTTCAATCTGAGCAAACCAAGCCTTTTGTTCCTGGGGGCATCCTATCCCTTGATAGGGAGATCAGGTTGATTATGAGTACCTTCATCCTTGTACCGATGTACTATATTGTGGAATGCATAAGTTATGTGTGTGTCCTGTGGGCTCCAGTAGGCTGAGTACACTACTGATCCGAGCCAAGTCATGCCGTAGTGGCCTTAAAAATTTGCACTTGGTAATCAGCAGTTCAGTCTGTTACCCTCACGGCATTGATGTTTATCAGCCGTTGGAGTAAGCTGTTCAACATTCACCTTGGTTTCTTACCATGGTTTGGACAAACAACTGAAAACTGTATGAGTAGATTTCACAATTCTCATATGGGTTACAACAGAAAACTATGCAAAAGAATCAGTTTTGACTCTGATTTCACTTAACAAATGCATATATTTCTCCGGAACGGGTCGCCTTCAAAGTGAAAGATCGAAATCAAATAAGTGTGGAGAAAAAATGAGCACTGTCCCAAACTGTCGCCAAACTAGTGAGTGAAAATGAAAAAGAAATCGAGTGAAACATCAGTTTCCAAGGGCAGTTGAGGAAAAAATACAATGCCTGTAAGTACTGCCTCATGTGATATGCAGATATGAGATGAAAACTCGATTACGTACTGTTAGCAGTGGACCACGGAACTCAATTGTTTTAATTTTTGTCAAGTGAGGAGGGATGTGAGAAAGCTACAAGATCCTCCACCTAAAGTTGAAGTGAAAGTATTTGCAGAGTGCTGAGAAAATGCTTCATTCGTTAGTCGTGAAAATTTGGAAACGGCCGAGTTGCTGCGGGGAACAGTGGAAGGGAGCGTGTAATCAGCGGTGGTGTTGTAACTGGTAGTATTTGGGACTGTTGTGGGGCTTGTCGTAACCATTTGGGCCGTAGCGACTACCAGCTTTGTACAGACCTCCCGCTTTTTACCTCTGAAAATCATTCGGCCCATTGTTACAAGAAAGTCATGCAAACAAGTGAAGCATTCTTGCCTATTCTATGCATCACAGCAATCAGTCCGAACCTATATTAGATCGCCAATGCGAGGTGTATTTCCGACCAATCCCGTCCTAATACATCTTATCTAGTCGTATCCCAGTCCTATGAATTGTATCAGAGCACAATTTGATTGTAAATTTGTATTTTGCAATTCTGATGGGGGGGGGTGTCTGCTGATTAATGGAGCACTAAGCATGCAGCCAATAATGTCGGAGTGCCTAATGACAGCTGGGGTTAGGGAACCCATCAGTGACTTTCGTCTCCGGAAAAAGTAGCTAGCTGGAATAATGGCAAAGTAAAGCATTTTGGGCCAGTTTCGAATTTATCGCTGAATTTATCGCTTTGGTGAACTACACAGTAAAAATTCGACTTCTTATCCGGAGTCAGTGGATTTTAGCTTGTGTTTTTTGGGAGCTTTGCTGAATTGTGTTCGGTAGATCAAAGCATACGCAAACGAAACGTTCATTCTCACGGACCTTTGGCACAACATTATGTTCATGTAATTAAGGGGGACAAATCATTAACCGTTCGGAGGGTACTGGTCACGTGCATTTTTCGAAGAGTCAATATGGCTCTGCATATGTTCATGGGAGCCATTATATTGCGAAGGACTAATCACTAATCACATCGCAAAATATGGCAACAAAAAACCTGTCGAAACAACTGACTGCCATTCCTTAATACCTTGAACCGAAAGAGCAGGGAAGCTTCAAGCAAGTTAAATTTTCTTTGAGTCAGAAGTTCAGGAGTTGAGTTTCGCTGCACTTGTGGTGAATCGGCATCCGGAAAATGAATCAATTAAATGCCTAAATTTACAAAGTGTATTTTGAAGGTGCGCTTTGATCTAGCCCCCTGCTGACGAAGCTGCACAGGCTTAGATTATCTATGGTAACTAATAACTGATCCGCATAGAGACCAAATGGTCTCTTGCCACTTAAATTTTGGAGACCTAATTGCATCTCTCGTGGCAGACCGCTAACGAAAGAGCTCTTATCGTCTCTTTATTCTGACGGTTCTTAAATGAGACTGCGGCCGTTTGGAAAGGCCAGCATGAACTCTTTAGGAGGAATGAGCACTTTCACAGGGGAAATGACGTCTTGTATCTATTACCGGACAGGCTAAAAGGCTAAAAGGCTAAAAGCACATGCTACCAAGTTTTATCAGAGCTTCTGGCTGACCAAGTAGAAGATATGGATAAATGTGAACCCACTGAGCTTCTGGCTGACCAAGTAGAAGATATGGCTAAATGTGAACCCACTGAAACCGCATCATGCTCTGAGGAACTTAAAATCCCAAAAATTGCGGACAGTTCACAATCAGAAGCCACTTACTTTGAGGTCGTAGATAGAAACCGATAAATCTCCGCTACAAATGGCGATCCAAATAGGCGAGATTGGAGAGTCAATCTCCTCCGATCTATACAAACCCGACGATTTCGGCTCCAGCTGGAAGCCATCAATGGGCCCCAAACACATAATTTTCACTTCTTCCTGTTTACCGAACGTTTGCTTCCCGACTCGAATTGTTTCACTTGCTGAGCTGATAGTATCGAATTCCACCGGCATGACGGGCATATTCGTCCTCGAATTTGTACTCGAAGTGGCCATCGTGACCACGGGCGAACGGAGACTCCCCTCTGTCTTACTCAGACTCCGCGTAGATATAGGGTTTGAATCGGTTTTCTCAGACAAATCCTGATCATTCTGTCCAAGTTCCGATGCATTGTCCTTGGGTTCTTTGGTGATTTTCACATCTGCTCGATTTTGTGGCTCAGGTGGTCTGCATAAAAGAAACGAAGGAAGGAAATCACTGAAAAGTGTGCAAGTTGCGGATCACTTGAGAGCTTCCCATAAAACGGTTCAGAAAAGTACAAATAAACCAACAAAGTATTCCTTATCAAGCGGACTGGAAGCCCTTATTCTTTACGTGCAAGATGTGGTATCAATCATCAATAGGTTTTGAGTTACAAAGAAAATATCGCGCAATCTCCCCCCAGAAATTCTGAAATGATGGTTCCCCGATAGTTGTCAAGTCATTTTCGACTCACTGATAATGGTGATGTGGTAAGAGAGGACAATATAAATAAAATCTTAGACTGTCGTAACTATTCACTTCAACTGCACACAACAAAAGTTGTTTAGAAAGACCTCCTATAGATGCGCTCACATCGAACAACTAATGACCCAGGTGATACTTCCTCACTTTTCTTATCCGAGCATGTGAATAGCACTGTTCGCTGTAAAGACTTTTAATAGTCTGTAAGTTACTGTCTGTAAGAATGGAGCTAAGCTAATCAGCATACTGCTGAGTGACTCTATCTGTTTTCAACCTGTGGGTGGCTGAACCTGAATTGATATGTTTTGATCCATATATATATATATATATATATATATATATAAACCTTAGGCTTCTAACTGACTACTGTAAACAGGCTCATATCTTGCGAGGATCCTGAGGACTGCACGGTCTGGAAAATGGGTTCCTTCGGGTTTGACCTTCTCACAGATGTTAGCGATGAGCCGTGAAGTGAAGGAGATTGGACCATAATAGTACGAACAATCATATTGCGGGGCTGTCCAGAGGTAAGCTAATACTGTCCACTGCGACAGGAGTTTGAGGGGAGTAACGTATTACATACAGGTGAGCAGCACGGAAGTAGAGGTGCTGCCTTTCCGCGAAGGAGGCGTTTGGAAATTTCGACCTTGAAAAACCGCACAGTTCAGGTGTCCGAATGTTGGCTGTGACCACTGGCGTATAAGTGATAAGGTCGAAGTACATCTAAAAGTTTGGTATGGCTGACAGCACACCAACTGTGCGTAATAGCACCAACAGTCAGTATCCATATATATACTGTCTGCATCAGAGGCTAGCCGCCCTTGGGGAGTGGGTTGTTAGATACCTCGGGAAAACCCTACATGTCAGTCAGGTTGGTGCGGTCAGGATGCTGAGGGCTCGAAGCGGACTGTTTCAAACCGATCCAAATCCGCAAACTGGACGTCCGGAAATGAACCAAACTCCAAGTCTCCCATTAGGCACAAATAAAACTCGTGTGTGGAGAACCACTCAATAACTGTAGTTTGGAATATGGAATCTGGAACCTCGGAACATCACTGTATGGATAGCGTCAGTACTTCATTGTCTATTGCAGTGTTGATGCTCATTGTAAAGCCAGTATGGTAATTTAGATGATTGGGGAGAGTAAGCCTCTGCATGTTTGCACACCGACCTTTCTCCCTCAGGTTTACATCAGCTTCACAGGTACATCCCCAGTGACGAATCCAGCCCGCTCAAACCTTTTGTGTTATCGTAAGTGTGCGCATGTTTCTATCGTTCTAGCCACGGTTGACAGCTATTTTTGTATCGAACACCAGCCATATATATATATATGTATATATATATATATATCCAGTTTCTTTCGCTGTAATCCCACTGCTTAGGTGGAAATATGAAGTGTGTGGAAAGTCATCCAGCCTGCCTGTTCTCATTTCTTCTGTAAACTCATATTTGGCCTAAAAATACTTGAGCGCTTAGCACACTTGAGATGCGCAACGTTTCACTGATTTGAGATTGGTTCCGGCGTGACATGCAGATGACTCCTGAAAAATACTTATGTGGATATAGTATGCAAAACGATGTCAGAACTTTTCGCGCGTACTCCTGGGCTGAATGCAACAAAAATAATGCTAATCAACTCAACCAATTTTGCTCAGAGATGACAAACAACATGTCATCTAGTGTGGCCAACATTCACGGATATGTGAATACAAGCCAAGCTCGGCGAACAGATCGGCCACCTGATCAACAACCAATTCACAAACATGCTTTGTTACTGAATGAGCGATATAAAGGGTCATTTTAGTCCACTGAACGGTGACATACGAATCCTCCATTATCTCCGCCGGTTAGGTAGATATTTGTGCGTACCTGGATGCCGGAACAAATATTAAATGTTATGCACCGAAATCATCTCGGTCAGGAGGGTTTTCGGCTATTTGCCTGTCCGATTGCTTTAGATGAGATTCCAGCGAATTTTGGGGTTTACTGCGAACTTAGAACGTCAATGAAAAGCAGCATATAACCAGATAATAAATGTATCGTGCATAAGGATTTCTTTCAGTTTCCATTTAACAGTCAGAGGTATGATACGAAGGTCATCCGCATGTGGAACAACATTGCATGAAGAAGACAACTTAGCTGATCAGATTTCACAATAAGGGCACAGCCGGGTGGGATTTGCAGCGACGAAGAAATGTCTCAACTGGATAAACGAAATCTGGTTTGCTATCAACATCAAGTGGAGAGAAAGGAGACTAGATATAGCCAAGGTCACCATAGAAACTATTTTATAAATTTGGGTGCTATTTCTTTGGTGGATAAAAGTCATTCATTTATGCCAGACAGGACTATTTTGACTGCTTACTAAATCACGACAGTTCAATCCTCTTTTAGTTGTTTCCTAAATGGAAAGCTGGTAAAAATGACAGGTCGACAATATCCTCTTTTAGTTGTTTCCTAAATGGAAAACTGGTAAAAATGACAGGTCGACAATTTCTTTCTCCAAATCTTTTGGATTTCGGAATGTATTACATATACCTGCGAACAAAAACCCGTTTAGATTAGTAGGGTATAATTATGTGGACTGTAAATACTTGGAGCCGCCTAATCTATACACGTAAACCGAAGGGAGGCTCGATGATGAGTTGAAAGCTCTTGCAGGAGAAATGCAGAATTTATGCAGGCATGCGCAAAGCTGCTTCGAAATTTACGGTTAAATCGGTCTTGATAGCGTTTGGAACCTATCAAGTGAGCAACATAATTTTTATGAGACTCTGCCCGCAAAGGCACAAAAATTGGTAAATTTAGGGAGGGTGTTGCTTCGGGTGGCACCTGTTGAAACTTTTGCTCGCTTCAGTTAGGCGGAAGCTGGTAAATCGAGAACACCCTGACATATTAAAGTTGTTCACCGGAACATATTGGTCACACATCCCCACTGTTTAGCAGTAGTATGTGAGCTTTTAAGCCTACATGTAAGATAGAAAAATCAAACTTCGGGAACACACATCTGGCAGAAGACGATGTGCCATGTATCCAAATGCAGGTAACTCATTTGTTTTTATTGGGTATTTTCAGTTGGTTTTTGTTCTGTTTTCCGATCTTCGCGAGTGGCTTGCCAGCGTTTCGTCACCAACTGAGAGGTCCTCACCAGTATACAATTGACAACTATCCTTTGGTTGGTGACGAAAGGTTTGCGAGCCAGTTTCCGGGCTCGGTGGAAAAAGCAACTAACCAGAAAACCGTGTGCATTTGTCAGGGTAATCAATAACACTCACGTTGCCGAAACCGCTCTCTGTTTGACCGTCCCCAATTCCGGTCTGACGTATTTATTATCTTCAGGGTTGTATACGAAGACGTTTTTTGCGGATGTCCTTGGGTTATTTATAATGGGACTCTGACGCCTTCCTTTTGAGATACGTCGTTCCTGTACCGGAGTCATATCAAACTCGGCATCCGTGTCTTCTTCGACATGGACGGGTAATGGATCTGGGTGAGTTATTCGGCGAGCCCCATTGGTGGGATTGGTGCGTTGGGAAGTCACTGCTTGTTGCGTTACATCACGAGCACAAATCTCGGCGATTTCTTCGTCAACCGGTTCTGGGCTAGAAGATGGACTTCGATTCTCGGAACTCAATTTCTTTTTAACAGCTGGCTTCCGCGATTCTTTATGTGTTGGGAGATTATTTTCCTGATTGAGGATGTTGATTTGTTTGCGATAGTATTTCGTTGACTCGGCAGTCTCCTTCAATGGGATACTGAAAGTCAGAAGTGGCAGGCACAGTGAAAGGTTGGCCTTTGATTTACTCCTGAGTTCTGCAGGTGTGTTGGCGCGGAAATGAACAATAAGGATGCACCATTGGCGAAGGACAGTAATGAGATAGATAAATTGAGTAGAGTTTTAGTATCAGAGTTGTCATTCAATTTGAGGTGTTTTCGAAAACAAATTGAGATTATTTAATATCTCACATAATTTGCGTTCATTTTCGTCCCGATCTATCAACATGTTCAGCGGGAAAACATGCTAAAACGTATTAGTTTTTCGGAAAATGACAAAATTGTGAGAGGAAATTCGACAGGCCTAGTTAACAAGGACAAATATCGCGCGTGTTCGCAACAGGCTACGAGCACTCATTTGTGAGGTCTTTTCCAAATGGCCGAAAAGGTATCAAAGTATTTTCACCAAGTTATACGCTGTTCACGAGGACGACCTTTCAGTGTGCGTAGGAGGGCACCCGGTGGCTCTTCTGGAAGCTGGTCTCGCACTTCAAGGAGAAGCAATAAGATACACCTTATCCGCTTGCTTGCTCAATTACCTTGGTTTTGTACGTGCACATGTGGAGCTGAGTATCGGAGAGTTGAAGGAAGCTTTCAGACATGCAAGCTCACAGCGTCAGAGCCGGCATCTCTGCGGCTTTATACATTTTCACTACTCATGAGTAGTAAAATGTCTCAACGAAATTTGAGATGGCCAAAATAGACACCGACTCTGCGGAAATTCTGAATTCTAATGTGGGCAACAATCTCGGAAACTTCGGACGTCGAGTGAATCAATAACAATAAGAATCACATAACAGTGTACCCTTTTTCTGTCCTAGTTTTATGCCAGAAACCCGATTCCGTAGTGCATTGTCGCCAACTTGATGGTGACAAAAAGGTGCATCATTGTGTTCCAGAGAACACGTGCCGATAAAAATTCAGCCAGTGCATCAGACTTACATGACGAGGCGCACGATGGAATTTTCGAGCAAACCAAGCTTCCTAAACAGCGAACAAGTGCTGTCATGCTGCCATTCACATTTGGTACACTATTTGTATTTCTTCATTGAGTGCCGGTGGACCTGAGCAACACTTTAGTTCCCGACATAGCTTTGCAAGCTAATCTAGTTCCGTAAATTTTCACAATGCACCGCACCTACCAATTTGTACCTGGAGAATGTGCTACTTAGAATGTGCGAGTAATCGTGCGCGGTTTTGTGTGTCCCTCAACCTCCACGGGACTGCCCCCGGCATGATATACTGTCAAGCTTAATTGCAAGTTAAACCGCTCATTGAAGATAACCAATGAAACCTGTAGAGGGACAAATCGCTGAGCAAGTGGATTAGATAGAAGACCACGTGCGCGCCTTCAGATTGCCTTCTGGTCCCCATTTTACTTAACCCTAAACACGCTGTTCACGAACAACGATATATTTGCTGTCTGCAATTTCGTTTGTAATAGACCTTCAGCTAGATTTTTTCCGCACTGGTCACTGCAGGTTTTACTTGGAACGATAACCGCGATATGGATGTCTGCTTCGTGACCAAACAACAATTAAAGGCTTGCTGCAAACTGTTCGGCAACAGACAGTCGGTATTTGATAGTGTCGTCAACGGGTTAATTTACAGGAGAGTTTATGACTCGACTTACTCAGATAAGAAGTGAAGGTGGGGGATACGCTTACCTGACAAGCCCCAGAATGCGAAACCGGTATTGAACTTCCAAGCGTTTTCAGCAACTCTGTGAGTAGTGTTTGGTGAGGAAACTTAATGTTATACCTTAAAGATACTCTTTATACTACTGAGTAAGTTAACTTATTCGAGATAAAACAACCTAGGTTATTCTTACTTCCTGCCCAATGCAACTATGCCTGATCTCCCATAGTCTAACATTCACGCCCTTCGCCCAATTCGATGAACCTGAAACCTAACCAGATTGTCAACAGTAGCTATCCTTGTTTCGATCGCTCACAGCTCTGCATCCAATTCTGTGCCACTTGACTACCTTCACCTGGCATTTAATGTGACTTAACGTGATGACAGTAGGCAGTCGACTGAGGCGTCGTGAATTTACATGAGCTTCAGCAGTTCTCTCAAAACATTGTTCTTAATAGCAACAGGTTTCAAAATGAACAGTGCAAGCCGTTGCTTGGAGTGCAAGCATTGAGTTATGAAGAGAGAACAAAAATATGGTCGTGACTTAGAAAACTTTAACGTTAGAACATGCTGCATGTTCACAAGAGAAAGAAAGCTTAAACGGCGATTGGCCGTACGGTGGATGACACATTTGTGACACATTATGATCTCCTAATGTCTGCTGAAAGTATCTTAAAAACCACATTTTTGCTCGATTCTAGCCACATACTTCCGTCATCGCTAAAGGAAGAAATTAACACTTGGTTTTTCAACTTACAATTGATTTCATGCCAACCTCAATGTATGTGACTCAGTATCTGTTAGTTTGCGGAGGGATTTTTATTGAGTGAGAATCCGGTGGTGCTGAAGAAACAGGTACTTACCAGTTTTCTATGATATTCTGCTGTCCTGGTTCGTATAAATCCGAAATGATGGGTTTCCTCGAATGGAGTATTCGTGCCTGCCTTGTCTGTGGGTCAAGATTTCGTCGTCTAACTGTCCTGCAATCCGTGTCATTCTGCGTGTTGACCAGTGTTTCGTGCCCATTAAGCGCGGCATTCGGAGGTTTGGGGCTTATGGCTGGCACCCAAAAACTTGTCGGTGTTGCTTGTGGTTCACTGATGGGCTTGAAGCCCTCTGCTGCACCATACGGAATGTTGGCCATGGAATACCTCACATTTGGTGATTTGTGTCTTTGCGGAGAGCTATTGATTGGTACGCACATGCTACCAACAAAAGAGGGAGACGAGATGCCACCAAAAGCATAGGACGGGGAGTTTTCTTTAGTTGATTCTGATAATTTTGTATGCCTGTGATAGTTTGGTCGTTGTCTGAGAAAAATTTCCCTTTGTACGCCTCCATCCAACGGAGCTGGTGATATTGAACTTGACGCCTGAGTTGGAAAGGAATACCTTTGTACACTTTCTTCTTTTACTGTAATGTGGTCACTGGTGCTGCTACTTGAAGAACCTAAACCAAGAATGAGAAATATACTCGATTACTTTCATAAAATACAAACAATCGAGCACAAAAGGGATGAAAAACGTTTTGGTTAGATTTATTCCGAAACTTCCAGGAATGTCTAATTGTTGGTGAGAAGTGCAAAGCGTTTTCTGTGAACAAGTGTTAACACACCAAAAACAGAAACTTGCTATAAAATTGGATTGCTCAGTAGCTGGAGAGTTAACTAGGTCAGTCACCGCAATGTGGTAAAGCACGTCGGGCTACATGGAGAATAATCCTACCCTGGTTGAACTTAATTCAACTTTCTTTAGAAATGCCTTTCTTGTACAAACTCTCATTCAATCACTGGGAATTAACAAGGAAACAGGTTACCAGCGATCTGCTTAAATTATCATGTTTCTCATCAGATCATGTCTACAATACTCACACGGCATTTGGTTCACCGGAAAATAAGCAGTGCGTTCTAAAACAGAGTGAATTACAAGAAAGCCAAAGTTACTTCATAGTAATGAGTAGATAAGCGGTTAATTGATTGCAATAAACTCCAACGTATCGGATATCGCTAAAATTAACCCGAGCAATTGTAGTAGTGTAGTGTATATGATAAACAGTGCGTTGGTTGAATTGGTCGGTTGTTGATTCCCGTTACCCTTGTTCACCGAGTTTTGGCTAAACTTGTGTAAATGGTCTAGCAAGCAAGGCATAACTCACCTCTTGACCTTTGCCGTGCCCCTTTGGCTTGAGTGTCACCGAACTCCATCGCTACTTGGCCGAGTGAGTAAGGACTATGTGTGTGCCGACGAGTGAGATGAGGCGCTTGGGTCTCCTCGCGTTGATCCATAAGTGGTGCGCTCCATTTCGAGGATTCCGATGTTACACCGTTAATTCTCTTTCCGGAATACGGTGTCGTGTTTACGTGTGACATATTAGGGATATTCCATGCGGGAATTCGACGCATCCTTTGTCCTGGCACCACCATTCTTTCATTCGGATTTGCTCCAGGTGACATATAGGACTGAGCAGCGTTGAAGTAAGTCGGTTCATCAGGATACATCGTCTGCGGTCTGCAATAGTATTCTGAAGGTTTATCTGAAAGTCACAAGAAGCGGGATAAAAGAGGCGTTTGTCTAGAACGCACTTACGAATGAATCAGTATAAATCGGACAAGCAAAAATACAACTTATGTAGTGCAGCGCCCCGCCTGACTGGAATTTTTGTGTAATCCTTACATAACTGCTAATTTGACAGTTTCAAAGAGAACCAGTACTCTTGTACCAAAAAAGCCGCATTAGTTTTATGAATCTCTGGTTAGACTTAATTCAAGTTAATCCGGTTTTTCAACAGACGATAATCCGTCACCATCTGGAAGGTAACTGTCAATGTGGGATTAGTATCCGATTTCCTGTTACTTGGAATACAAAAACAATGCTAGCTACTGACTGGAGCAAACGTACTGCTTTTTATATATCCCTTATGTCCGACAAGTCAATCCTTCAGGTGATCAAACATCGACCATTAAATTGGGCAATATTTGACGTTACTGTGTTTGCCGTTGCGTGGTTTATACCGAATCTGGTGCATCTTTTAGGAGAACAGCAAACGCTAGACGAGACGTCTGCAGTAGGTGCCAAAACACGTTTTTTGTCACTAGTATCTGACCCCGTTACCCACCATCTAGTTCATGATTATCGTAGTCCCATGACTTCTGGGCTATCTGGAAAGCACATAATCGAAAGACAGCTTAGTGGAATAATGTGTTATATAATTATATTCCACCACGCTTTGTTTTGACCTTACATTATCCATATTATACACCGCATGGCTCACAGTTTGCTTAATAAATTTTAAGCCGAGTTATGCCCATAACTCCTCAAGCTCGAAGATCGTCCGTTAGAAATCCCCTACAATATGCCTTTCCACCTCTATCCAATCTGCCTCAGTTAGGTCCTGCTAGATCTTTTTCACGAGCCTTGTAGAGTGAGTTCCCTGGTTTTTGGTGGCAGAAACTGAAGGTACCACATTAGCAGGAACAATGTACTTTCCATACCAAAGATTGAAAGAAAACAGAGCACTGGAACATATGTAAACTGATGGAAAATAACGCGGTAACAACGGTCCATAGTGTGTCTATTTTCAGTGGGCGTGCCAGCTGTTGGTGTGAAATTTTCGGCCTACTTTACATTTACGTATCTGAACTTGCTATTTCAAAGCAGACAATGGGTACATATCTGTTGTTTATTTTGTCTGGCCCATTAGGCCTTCGTATGAATTGAAACCTAATAAAAAGTAAGCTAAATTTCGGTCCTGCTTAGTACAGTTTAAAATCTACCAGCCTGACTTATTGATAGATAAGGTCAAAATGAGATGAGACCCGGGTCGACGTGTGCACAACCCAGGCATTATTTCGGTCCCAAAGAAGATGACGCCGTCCAAACAGTCTGCTGGCTTTGTCACTATCATTTTATCGTTCGTTCTCCTTAAAGGACGAGGCCAGAAACATAGGTTGGTGATTTTTTAATCAGCAGTTCCAAGTGAGATCGCCGGACAAAGTTCTAAATACAGCTCTGTGTGTTCGTAACAGTCTAACACAATACCACATCGCAGTTCAGTTATGTTCTTCTTCTTAAATTAAGATTCACTTCTAGTAAATTTGCATTGGCGTGGTCTAGAAAGTTGCCGGCGACCAACATTCGTTTTTTGTGGATGACGTAGATGATATGGTGGTCGCATCCGTAATTATGCCTAAATATCGGCTGAAGCTCGTTTGCCGAAAGGTTGAATGAGTGCGCACGTACGTGTGAGAAATAGATCAGTTTTGCAACTTACTCCTGACTGGGTAGCCAGCTTGTTGGCGATAGAGTCGGAGTCGGTCCTGAAGCTGGAAGATTTGTATGGAAGGGATTAATCAGTCGATACAAATATGCATAGATCCTGGATTCAAGTAACAGGGTAGTGGATAATTTCGTACGGTATTTCATTATTTTTTAAAACGACCCTAAAGATTGAGAAGCAGTGCAACAGTCCACCCAGGAGGGGTTATACTTAAACAAATGTGTCTCAGCTTCTGTTCAATAAATGTTGGAAACCACGTTATAAATAATCCCGTCGATGATATGCTGATTTAATATAAAATCTGACAGCAGTTTTCTATTGATATCAGCAAGCTGTTTGAGATCATTTAATGCCACAGGGCATATCTAAGTCGATACCAGAGACAACGATATTGTGCAGATCTTCTAACGTTCAGTACCCACACTAAAGTTGTGCATATTACTTGACTTCGATCGAAGATTCATCTCACTGGATCAGCATGTCTCATTAATCTAGTCGTTGCGTCGTTTGGTATTTAAATCATACTACAGTTTGTAGCACAGACAGATAACCTTTGCAATGTATTCAGAGGGTGCTGTCAGCAACAGACAGGAGGAAGTCTGTACAAACACAACCAAATACAATTGTACGTGATTGTGCGGTGAAGAACTGATATTGCAACACTCATCCGCATTCACGTGAGTGTATGAACATAGCTGACGTTACCATATGAATGGCAGATCGAGCTGATTAATTGCCACTTCATACGGATTGCAGTTTCCGCTTATCTGAATGTCACGCCTGCCAAACCTCCTGGTAGAACCGCAACCAATATTGACCCATAATTGTCGAGAATATTTCACGTTTAAGTCGCATGCACGATTGTGAATCACAGCAAAGAAATCGTCATCTTTCCACCTCTGCATTAGGTAAAAAGGCACCAGTTAGGTGGTGGGGTTTCGCAATTGATTATCCCAACGGGCAGCATAATACTAGGCTTCTGAATTAGGGCAGCCTAAAAGAGAGACCTTAGCGTCGTATATGTTAAACCATGAGATCCCGGAGAATGCAACTGCTAGGATCTTGAGTTTCCATCTAAAAATAAGGCGTTGTTCTTCGGTTCGTGGCCCACTCAGACTGATTCACGTGAAACTAAAACACAGAGCCACCTTAGGACTTCATCACAACATGAAGAAAAACTTAAACGCTGAGAGTGGTTTTATTGTATGAGGCCACTTAAAACCTAATGATCCAAATTACTTGTTAAAGTATATTAATTTTGCGACAAAACCACGGATCCTAATTTGCCAACATGTGAGGCCATCAGTGAAGCCGGGACAGGTCCAGAAAAGCACACATATTTTGCTAGATAGTGCACAAACGCTATGAATGAAGCGAGTTATTTATGCATGTCTGACTACCGGTGAAAGTAGTCTAGTGAAAAAGACTGCCGGAAATCCAATTTTCTACTGGATGGCACATAAGATACTTCATTTGTCAAAAACTGAACCTCGTGATGTGTGGTGCAAAAAGAAAAAAAAGAAAAATTATTTCCAAGAAAAATATTTTCTCCAGAAGTGCATCTTCTCACTAAACACCTGTCGTTTTGGAACAACAATCAAACAACCTGGCGTTGCGGACTACCATAATTTGGAGAGATTATCAGCAAACATGATTCCAGGTTGACCAGATTTTTCCTACCGCCACTGAAGTGGATTGAATGGCAATGTCACACAGAAGGACAGCGGAGAACCTGACCCTTAGAAGTGATGTCAGAAGCTGAACTGCTGGTTGTCGGTGCGGTTTACGGTATCCAGTAATAGAACAGAAACTGAATGACGGATATACCTGTTGACCGTGTTTTATAGCCAGAAGAGAGTCAGAATGTTTTTTGGAGCCAACCCGTCTCAGCTAGGAAGAATTCGTCGTAAATTGAGGCCGATAAGTACAGCCACACCCGGAGTGTAGCTTTGAATATTGCTGTTGGACAATGCTGACTGACTTATTTCCATTTCACCGGATTCCTTTAACAAACGTAGTTTAAGAAGAAGTTCTGTGAATTTATTTTTAATCTAGAAATCAAGTGTGTGGTGACCTGACGGTCGCCTAAGGATGGGAACTGTCTGAAGAATCGAGTCCCTGATGCCTTTATGTCGTCATGTTCGGCAAGTGTTAAATGAGACGAGCGGAAAGCTTTGAACCGTGGATGCCCATGCAGTATGAGAAATGCCCATACGCAGTGGATTTTTAGTAGTTACTAACCGCCCATATGGCCACAATGCAGCTGCGCTTAATTAACACATCATTTGATTATTTTTAAGAGCCGTTACTAAGATGTTATGAGTAGTTGGATGAGTAGTGAATGTGTAATACGATCGTGTAATACGTGTAAAACGAGTTCTGAAAAGTTGGGAAAAACTTGTTCGATTTCGATGCGACAGCCTCACTTGCAACCTGACTAATCTAAGACTGTCACCACCACTCAAATACGTCAAAGCTGATATTTGCACGGCACGTACACCACAGGAAATAAAGAGTTCACAGACAAGTGAACTGTTAGAATTGCGAAATTGGTAATAGTTTCGCGAACTACACGCATTTTCAGACCAACCTGATCTTAACGTGCAACTGACCTGAATCCCGGCCGAATCTCTCGTTTATGGCATTCTTCGATTGAATGTGCTTCATGAAGGCTAAAGAAGTGTCAGTGAGCGCATTTCGCGAATCGCAGACAGTTTGGTTTCTAGCAGAACACAAATTTGCCGGAAACTCTGGGACTGCGCCCATCTGATGAACCCAAAAAGGGCAAAACCAGCCATGCGCTGTTGGATAGTTTTCAGCAGCCTTATGATCAGTAGTATGTCCCGTCAAGGAAATTGTTACTACTTTGTTTACTCTTGAAACTGCAGTGTACATACGGGCAGATAAACAGATGCATTTCTAACTTTATACGAACTGTATCAGAGTTCCACATACTTCATTTGTTAAAAGTTACCATTTCAACACATTGTCAGAACGACCCAATCAGCTTTGTTTCAGGTTTGATTCACGAACAGAGGTGCGATTTCCACTGTTCAAACTCGATTCATCATGTTTTTACCGTAGAAAACGGAAAACAGTTTCATTAATTTCCTGAGAACCCATCAGTTTTTCTGTCCTTTAAGAAGGGTTGGGAACTAGAGCGGTGAGTAGTCCCATAAAAGTTGAGCTATTCTAGTTATCCTACACAGATCACTGTTGAATTGCAATCAAACACTCAAGCCAAACAACTGAGTATCTTTATCGTTTTTCAGTTCAGGCATTTTGAGCCTGACAGTATATCAGGGAACACGTGAGTCTGAATTATGTTGTTATGATTTTACCCTACAAGATGCTAACGACACTATCCCGGATCTCTTATCCGCTGCACGCAGCTTGATGGATAATTGGGACCGCTTACTGACTCAACTCCCTACATTCATACTTCACGTCGTTTCTCGGGGACAGCTCCAACTAGTACTGGTGTAGATTTACAAATAATGCTGACAGAGATACGAATGTTGTACTGACGTACTCTACACTTCTCCAGTATCGGGAGACTGGATTTCCAGATAAAGAGCTGCCTACAGGGTCCCAGGTTGTTTAAATTCGTATACTTCATGGAAGAGGTCTCCACAAGTTCAAAAATTTTGAATAATGTTTGTTATTACCACCGATCCAGTAAGATGACTTCAAACGTATCTTTGAAATGCATTGCAAGCAACCCTTTTCTACCAGTCAAGTCACTGAAAGGTTGATTCAAGAGCCTTGAATTCCTCGTAAAGACTTTTTTTTACTCTCGCTTGGAAAACGCGAGCTTCTATCGCACTTTGGACTGCACACTTGCGTCGGTTTCCGATTCGTCAGTACGATTTACGTCATTTCTGATGGACGATCAAATCAATCAAGCGCAAAGTCGGACTGTATGACCCTCATCCTCGTCTATATAGGACCCTGTAGCGTGTGATTAAGGCATAAGTTTCTGCAACAAGTTTCAATGACAGACCTAAGAAAAACGCTTGCGCATAAGAAAATACTTGTTGAGAGATAGGAAACAATAAACTACCAATGAACGAGTTTTTTCATTTTCATGTAAAATCCTGACTTTCAAGTAACCTAGCTGCACCAGCGATTTTGGCAACTTGCTGACTGTTTATTTACAAAGTCTTAAACGGATAGCACTATACCTACCCACACAAAAGCTCACAGGAAAAACAAAACTTCCTGACACTCGCATGGGTGTCAGAGGCGACATGTCCTCTCTGAAAAAGTTGGAAAAACCAACGCTATACTAGTAACGTATTGGAATATTGGCAGCTCGGATGTATTTATTGGTTCGTCGCCATTTGAGGAAGCACGTTCTTACCCAACAAAACAGTGAAGATGTCTCCTCGAATGGTGACAAATCGCCTGCAAGTAAGTTGTTAAGCTCGGAACACACATAAACAGGCACCTGATCAACGACCAACAGCTATATATATATACATATATATATATATGTAAATATATATATACCGTCAGCGCAACTCAGAGTCACTCTAGTGGTTTAGTGTTGACTCCTTCGTATTTTAAAAGATTCTTCACTGGTACTCAGAGATAAAACCAAAAGGAGCTCATAGAACCCAATCAAAAGACCCGGGGAAGTTGAAAAGCGAATGTTGACCATTGCAAGGAAAGTAAGAAAGTGGTTAAACTCATGGTACCCAAGGACTTTCGAGCAATATTAGCTCACAAATACACACAAGCAGTTCGAATACCACGCTTAACATCGCTATCATCGCCTTCATCACGTCTTCAACATATACCAGCCTACCTACACCTATGGTGTATGCTGATGTGACCTCAGTTCGTCCGTCCAGGGTGGAGTTTAAACCGCGACAATGAGATCCACACTGATTTATGGATCAGAGACGTATCTTCTGCGCGCAGAAGATACATCTTCCGCGCACATACGGAAGATATCAGTGTTTCGCCATCCGTGTCTCCGAAGCATTGGTCGGATCTGATGGGAACTTGGGATTTGTAATGTTAAGGTACGCCAGATGGTTTTAGGAGGGTGAAACTCTCCCACTATAGATGAATTCTCAAGCTTCATAGATTAATCTGGTTAGGACACGTATTCCGCATGCCAGAAGGCCGTCTGTCTCGCAGAGCTCTTTCCGGCCATCCTGTGCTGAGTGGGAGCGATCGGGAGGTATATAGCGTATGATTTGGCAATGAAGTATGGAAACACTAAGCAGTAAACGTAGTCGGCCTCCTGGATAGGGAACCCGGGACTCAACTCACCAATGGTTACTACCAGTGGTAGAAACGGCCCAGTCGCGCAGTCAGTGGTGCTTGTGCATCAAAACTATTTCCTTCAATGCGCAGTTACCCAGTTCCCGAACTAACCAAATATGCCACTGCCTCCCACTTTTTGGTGATCGGAACTGTAGCAGCTGGAGCCAGTGTGCCTATGGTACACGGTTCATAGCTGATAGATAGATAGATTGATTGACAGATAGTTCAACGCTACATATCCTTACACTCACTCTGATGATTCCTACAGAAGCTGAGAACATGAACGGCACTGACATCGATTGGCAGTTATGTATAAACTCAAATATATCTCCGGGAAGATTCACTCACCTCCTTGCGTTGACGTAGAGCGCTTCGCATCCGTCCTTCTAAATTCATCTTCTCAATTTGAATAACATGCAGTAGGGCGTTTTGGCGTTCTATTTGGGCTTGAAATTCCTTTTCAAAATTGCTTGGCCTAATATCATCGGGTATACTGTCTTCGGAATCATACCGATCATGGAATTCATTCACGCTGTCAGCACTTTTTGCACCTGATGAATGATAGCGATCGACACGCATCTGAAATTCAGTAGGAACCATATTGTTCAGGGCGACTTGTGCTTGCGAAAACGTCAGAGGTGTGTCGGAATTCTGGATCGGTTCATAGATGGCATTTTCGCCGTCGTCGTATGCGTATTGGTTATCAGTAGGTGAAATAGGTTGTCTTCCGTTTCTCGATGTTGCAAAGACTGGTTCCGGATAAATCAAACTGGGATGAAGTGCGTCCTGTGTCCAATGGATTTCGTTTACCCTACTTAATTGAGGTCCGGGCCAGGCGGCGTTCATTTTCGCATTAACAGGTGCATAGTAGCCATACTTTTTGGGTGTAATCGCTCCTGACCTGGCGGGCAGACCTTCACCTGGAAGTAGTGTTTGATCCATTGCGATTAGACCGTGAAGCGGTGGATCTTGTGTTAAACCGGATACTGACACAGCTTCAGAGACGGATTGAATTGATGAATCCTGATTCTCGATGCTAAGAGATGGCAGAGAGCTGTAATATCCCAGACGGTGCTTCGTAGATAACTAAAAGTAAATGGAAAATGCAAGCATCTTAGTGTTCTCAAATGCACTACTCTCCTATTTTCTGTAAATAAGTAACAACAACTCGTTATCTCCATTTTGTGAAGACAACGATAAGAATGACACTGGATTTGATATTTGTCGATGGAAGAGCAACTTGTCTAGGTATTCCGTAGCAAATCTTTTTTTTAAAAAAATTTAGCCACAATGTGCAGGAATTTATGCATTGAATTTCGGATTTGCTTTTTCGTTTAGCCAATAATTTGTAGTGTTCTTTTCACCGCAGGCTGAACTGCTGTTAAAATAGTGGTACACAGACTTAACTGGTGAGAAAATGAAAGGCATTGGTAGAAGTGTCATCAAACCACTTGCAAGGCCTTTGAGCATCAAGGTATTCATTGACAGCAGCTACAATTAAGCAATCGTGCATTAAGGGGAATATGTTGGACAGTTTGGTGAACATGCTGCCCCGCTTACTGTGCAATGTTTGAATTCCCACTTAAAATGACGCGCTGCTTCGTGCGTTTGAACTCAGTGAACGTGCAAATTGAACTCTTCAGTGAAACTGAACTACCTGACCACCGTACTATTGTTTATGGCAGGGTAAGACTTCTCCAAACAAATACTAGAGAGCTTGTCATTATTAACTTTGGAGTAGACAGAAGAAACATTGTTGGATCGTCTACGCCAGCACTTTCTAAGTGCTTCTTAGGAAGCACCTCCGATCCGATGACCTTTATCGGTTTAAGAAAGACGATACACTTATTCGACTGGTCGGCAGGTGGTCTGAAGGTTCCTCTTTATGATAGTTGACATAGGACGTTGGTCTTGCCTGGTGTCTAAGATGTCCCACATCAGTCGGCTTAGTACCAGGTCGAAATTCTGCAACATTACTGGACTAGAGTCTGCGCAAAATTATGGTCAGGAGAATTTCAGTAAAAGCTCTTTAAAAATGTAACTGTGCAATCCGAGTTGTTTTTGATCGACAGTCCTAAAACACCCCAATCCTCAAAAGTTAAATTCTTGGTAACAAGTCTAGAAAACCCAACATCGTTTCAGCGGGTGGACATATAGAAGACCAATATGTTGGCATATTTCTAGTAAACTTAAAAATTCAGTAAACGTCTCTCAAAACAGCTCACCAGTTTAAAATAGTTAGCTTCTAAAAAATACGACCGAAACCAAAAACATCATGAAAACCAAATTACCTGGTCTAGCTTTTTGGGATCATGTCTTAACATCTGCGGAGATCATAACGAAACAAGGGACCTGTGAATGATTGCAGGATTTACAAATTTTGTATCCACATCATACCCGTTTTGAACTTCGTCCTCATCCGATTTTTGCCCGTATTTGAGCTCATCAGAAGTTCCGGTATTTATATCCTAGATAACCGGTAAGTGAGGTGAGAGAGTTACGACTACACAGCCAGTGCACACTTGATGCACTTGGACAGGCTTAAACATACTTGATCGGTTACTAGTGTATCCAGCTCCAGAAAATTCGTTCCGTCCTCTCTTGAGTAGCGTAATCTGAGAGGCTGCAAGCTCCCCAGAGCACATGCATTTGGCATCGAGTTATGCCTAGTGTTCTAGTGATGTAATTTAGGACTCGTATCTTGTCTTGTGCTCAGACACAGACTCTTATTGCAGCCCGGGTTCGAACTGCTATTTGGTTAGGCACATTTGTCCAAGCTTTCAGCATGCATTTCAGAATTTCACTCTTGCATCCTTCATGATCCATGTTCAGTTTATTTTTCATTGTTTGTCATTACTCGACTGAAATACCAACTTTTTGACCTGATAGTTTAGTTTCTTTTGGTCTACTGAAACTTTCCTGAAGGGATAGTGTTGCTGGCCATTTTAGTCCATGCGATGAAGCTCTAGACAAGCAGTTTCTTTCATTCTTTCATGTAAGAAATTCGGAATGTTATAAACATTCTCTCGCAGCACTGATTACCGTATTTGACATCTTAGAAATGAGACACGTTCTGGCCTACCACTAGGCTGTTGTAAGTTAGCACACAGTCTGAATTTAGGCGATCGGAACGTCTTCGTGATATAGGGCGTTCTCCGTCTGGTTAGGAAGTTCATGCTGGGTAAATCTAACCAGACGACTGGCCAGTTTAAAGAATAGGTCACGCTAAACCAATGCGTCAGCAAATGCGCTTGTTTTAAATCCAGATCCCGAGCTTGACTCAGATTATTTATGTATCTATGACAAAACAGTTCTCCGGTCACCAGATGCGATCTTCAGGAGTCACGCAAACCAGTTCAATTCTTGGAACATGTTCCAAGTGAACCAACCTAGACAGAAATGATCAGTGTTTAGCACTTGTCGTACACTAAGGTAAACACAAAGTATCGAGGGCTAAGGCGTGTGCGCACAGTCAACAAAGTTTAAAAACTCGATGTTGTGTGGTCTGCTTAGATTGACAGAAGGATGTTGCGGCAGCTACTCTTCAGAAAGTATGTTCTGTTCACCCGATCTGAGTTAATAATTCCGTTTGCTGAAAGCATGACATATTTCAAGATTCCACCCAGGAGACCAAAAAATCGATGATCATGTGTTCGCCGCCTAGATCATCTGATCATGTATAAACTGAACGATCACATTCGGTAGTTACTTATGCTGTAGTGTACTTCTCTTATCATTCGCACTAATTCTAACTCACCAAACTTCATAAACAGTACCCGCGGGCGCTCGTTCAAATGCATCAGCGGGAACAAGTGTAGATGACTTTTCTCAATTGTAGTGTGGTTGTTTTTTCTCCCTTTTCAGGAGACATAACCGATGAAATTTGATGGTAGAACAAAAGTTATAAGTCCTCAACTTCTCCTACAATGGTACTAATACAACTCTGCCCAAGGTTCTACTCGCATCACCACCGGTTACCAATTGTTAATATGGAGTCACTATGAAAAAATGGGCTAATAATTTATGAAAAAGGGGGAAAATTAACTGATCCTACGGTTTTCAAATTTTGTCAGTCGGAAATGATCAAACGGAAGTCATTTTTCGCATCTTCGCAGTTAACAAATACTTCCCTTTTGTCTTGTTGGCCAACCCTATGGGCATCGGCTTAGCACAGATGATTTTGAGTGACATCTTGAAATTACACAACGGCCTGTGAGATGTGTACCAGTAATGTGCATGCCAACTGAGCGACTGTTTACAAACCAAATCCCTCCGGAAACCCGACTGGTTATTTGAAGATTACAGCCAACTCAGAAGAGCTGAGTGTCTTCTGGTACAATGAAAACAGATAGAATGTTGACACCTGTTCTAAAATATTCTGTTTAAGAGTTACTTAAGAATAATAATGTCGTTAATATGAATATAGCCCTTACAGGAGATTAAAAGAATCCGCAAGTTCATGTGAATGAACAAATGTTCGTGTGAAATTATTGACTTACTCAGTAACAAGAACAATGACCTAAACCATAGTGATATCCTCAACCCCAGCTTGTAGTTTCAAAGGGACGACTACTGACAGACGCTGTTCTCATAATGATCGGTCCATAGACAAATTGGAAAAGTGTTATCGGGTAATCGAATTATCAGGACTGTTGTACACCCACCTCATTGACAGGGAGGACACTGAGCACTTCTCAGACCCTAAGCAAGAATTGAAACCAACCACTGAGAAGTAGAATGCAATGCATTACAGATGTCTGAGCAGAAGCATCACACATACTCTCGCGCAATCACCACCAGACTCAGTCTAACACTATTGTCAACTGCCAAATAGTTCCAACAATTGCACATGACAGCCCATTGGAGCAGGTACATCGAATTCCGCAGCAGTGCATGATAGAAATATTCTATGAATATTATTGCTACCATGTCAAAACGTTAAAACAACTTCTTGGAAAAAAATGCATCAACTACACACCTCATAGCAATTTACCAGCATGGCTTTACACTCTGTTGAACTAGCGATAAAAGCGACAGATCAGCTGTGCTCTGAAAGTAAAGGTATGTATATTAGGATCTGTCGTCATGTACTAGATTTGCACATGTTCGATAAGAATTTTGCGATTGCAGGGAATGGTTTGAAATAGTTTTGCAGCTATAAGAGCCACTTTTTATTTTTATGATCATTAGCACTATTCTCACTAATAATGTTGCTAGTGTTCTCGTTGAAGAGTTGCTTCACTCCTAATGTCTGACGGTAGAACAGCGTGAAATGACGAACTACAAGCATCTGGTTATATTCGAATACCGGTACGCTTGATTAATTGCTACTACAACTTGTTGATTATTGGAAGGGAGGGGAGAAAACAATGTTGAAGGGTTTATGTTGAGTTAACAACATTGTGCAGCTATAGTGGATAATTTTTGAACGTAACTCTACCCATGCATGACAGAATTATATGTTTTAGTAAGATAAAATACGGCTGGGTCAGTAGTAGAAACAAATTTAAGTCCTACTTACTAAAATGTTATAAGTTTTGAACCTAAAATCGATATCTCATAATGAAATAAATGGACATTTATCAGAAGCACATAGGATCATTGCGTGGCTAAACCAAAGGAAATCAGCAAGAATATCGTGACTTTACCTCCATAGATTCACAGAAGGAATGCTATGTTGCTTAGACAGTTTGATTCCACTCATCGTCCCCTACGATACAATTGAAACTCTCTCATATAAACTTTATGTTAATGCTCATGAAGATTGCTCCACCTTATGTATTGTCAACGCCGACTAGGTGTAGAGTTGGCTCGGTAAACCAAACGCGGAAACACCAAGACTAATGTGGCTTTTAAAAGATGAATTCAGATTGGGATATATCCTACGGGACAATACTGGAAATAGTCAGCTGTAAAGTTTCAACTCTCTAGCCCTTCTTTGGCTCTTTATCCGGGTAACATCTGGAGTGCCCTCGGTCGTAGAAACGTTGATTTTAGTGCACCAGAACTACCGTGTTCAATGCACAAAAATACCACTATCAATCCACAGTACTACATAGCGATCACTACCCCAACTAACGGCCACACGATAGGAGCAACTGTATCCCTTGCAAAGATTTTAAGCTCCGTTGTCGACATCATACACTGAAAACAGCTAGGAAAAATTAATAAATTGTAGTGGTTTACAGTCAATCACTATAACGATGAGGATGATTTTTATCTGAAAAAGACCCTGTGAGAACTAGAAATAGCTCTCTTTAGCTTTCGTGATGGAACTTAGGAGATGATGGTATCAGCCATGCTGCAGAGTAAGTTCGGCTAGCAGCATATCCTCGGCGTACAAATGCACCATTTCCGAAAAGCTTAATGACATCTGAGTTGTTTGCAACAAGTACACTTTCTGGGAGTACAAGGTTGGTTGACTGAACTCACAATAAAAACGAACCTTTGAAACGCATTTAAAACTCCGCCTATGTCAGCCAAAAGTGTTCGGGAACGCCTTAAGGAAAATTCAAGAAACGACGTTGACAAGTGGTTATTTGATAGCTGGACCTGGTCTAAGTAGATCATTTTTTCCTTTTGAGAACTATTCATTTCCCTCAAAACCCAATAAAGATTGTCTAGCTTGCCTGATGGGCTCATGCTACTGATCTCTTTGTGCGCTTTACAAATGTTATGAAAAGTGGAGTTTTGGAAGAACAAATGGACTCCGAGAAGTAGGAAACTGGTTGGCTTATTTGATCGGCTAAGGGAGACGGTACATAACCTCTCCCATCATGTATATATAGTTATGTATATAAGGAGCCCAAAGACACCAAGAGTGCGGTGAACTGGACTATTATTTTTATTACAGTACGGCAGCGATATCTGGATGCTATAAAAGGATATATTCGGGTTCTTGACCAACTTTAATAACACTGCCTGTGCAAAATACTTCGGATCGAATGGAATGACAAATTCGGAAAACCGAAGTCCTTCGAAGGACTGATTAGAAATCAGATCCGCTTGAAACGAATGGTCGAAACTCGCATCCCAAAACAAATTCCCTATGGTCATTTTGGAAAATTGTAACTTCATGTTTAGGCCATGGGAAGTACTGGCACTCGACGAAACGGCATGGAGCACGGCTATTCAATGAGGCGTGAGAAGCTTCGAGACACCAGGCTTGAAATACTGAAAAATAAGCAAGTCATTCGGAAGGGGATGAATCTTCCTAAGCCAGCCTCCATCATGTGAATTTTTGCACCATTGGAATGCATGTGTCTTTGCCGGATCACTCTTGTGGATGAACAACGTACCCACCGGTCCACCCGATAGGCTGGAACCCAGGTAAGCTTTTCCTGTTTTTTTAATGACTTTACGCCCGACATTTTTACCTTAAGAATGATAAGATCATGAACGCCAGGTCTAATGGAATCTCGTCAAGTTATCCATTAATGTAAATAGGCGACTGCAGGTAACTCTCTCCATACTGAATCAAGTGCCACAATAAACTGAAACTTAGACGAGCTGATGGACTACGCCGATACCTGTTATCCAGCATGCTTGGGCAGGCTGGTGGTATGCGACGGATCCTTGCACTTCCATCGGTTGATCGTATATCCTCGGGTTTACATTGTCACCAAGCTCAGCGTGTCGAGCTCAATGCGTATCGTCTGTGGCTCTCCAACTGTGTATAGGTGTCCAGTGCTTTGACCATTGCTAACGGACAAATCCGATTCGGTCTGTGGTCACATAAAGATGAACAGCGTAATGCAGATGAGATGGTTACATCTGGCCGTAGAAACGCGAGGACCACTGGCTGTTCGCGTGAAACACACTGGCTGTTGAAGGACAGCTGGATGGCTGACTGGATGGTTTGAAAGCTGCTTCAAACTGAGTGTCTCACCACATCAGGAAGAGCACTCGTGTTGTGTATCCGTTAGGCGTGACATTTTTGTTTCACTCCTTATCTGTGAGAATCCTGGTAAGCACCACAGCAACCAATCTTGTTCGCTGTATTCACATGCCATTAGGTTGCAAATTTGCGATACAAGTCACGATTCCAATCCGTAGCGCGGGCTCCGTGAATGAATTACCAATCCTAATATGAAGCAACCCATTTTTAAAGTCTGAGCAAATTCAGATGACTGACCACTAACTTTAATCGGCTTCAATCCACCTCGATTCATGGGAACTAAACCACATTTTTGTGTAAAATGTGGGCACAAAACTAATGCACACCTATTTGTCGGGAATATCCTTTAATGTGTTGAGCAAGTTTATTATTGCTTTTATCTAATTAATGTGGTTAATAAATAAATGAGGATATTCAGTGAGGATCACCAAAGTATTACTTATTCCCGTCTGCGTAGCACGACGAATTTTTAGGACAATTGTGACCTTGCATTTATTATTACTCAGTATTATTATTGTGACAAGTACTGCAGTTAATTCAAAGCGAGAGGTGCTTGAGACAGATAGTGGGTGAAATGACCTTCCGAAAATTTAAGAACTTAGTCATACGAGGTTTTTAGACTCACTGGGACACACCAGCTAGACATACTTGGGATCGGTCACGTGATCATTTGGTTACCAGTTATAAGCTTCTGATGTTAGCAACATGGCTGAGTAGTCTTAGTCTAAGTAAATGAGCGTTTATACGGCTGTTAGATAAAACGAACAAATTCCAGGTATAGGAGATCCTGGATGCCCTCTTCAACTTTCGAAATATCACTGCATTCAAAACGATACCCCAGTATACTGGTCATGACTTTAGTCTATCATACGCAAAGAAATTCCGTTATGTTATTAACCCAAACTCCAAAGATTCCGAAATCATTTCACAAGGTAGCCCGTAAATATTTGTGAATCGATACCGCAGGACATAAATGTGAAGACTAAAATGAGTTGGGAGATTAATCTGAACAAGCACAAGTATATCCAGTCACCAAGTTTAGTTCAACGCTCAGAACTATCTAACCAACTACCCAAGTAGGTTCCTGGTCTCGGCGAGTTAATACGCGATGCAACTTACTTATTTTCACGCGAGAGCTCAACACTGAAATGTGGTTAGCCTGCTTAAGTACGCATTATGTGTTGCGCCCTGCTGTGCTCATGTCTGAAGCTGCACAAGCTCCTGCTAACCCCATAAAAACTCCTGTCATGTATCGATTGAAGAAACATTTCAAACGGAGTCCATACAAGGGCACTGAGTGCGACGACTACCTTCCTAATCCGACGGTGTTATCGTTCATATTGTTTGCAAGAGATGTCCGTAATATGACCACCTGTCTATTAGGACTAATTGAATTGGCCTGGCTTTTTCAAGTTCTGATGGAACATGATATTCCAATTCCATTTCTTGGCTAGGAACAACAGGACCTTCTACTGTAGTGAAACAACAGTAGGATACTAAGAAGAGATATTCCTTGTTGAGAATATAAAATAAGTTGCATTCTTACGTATCACAATAGTAAAAAAACTTTCTGGGATATCATTTGCCACAAATGTAGGAGGAGATAAGGTCTTTTTCAAGCCTGCAGAAGTAGCTGAAATTCAAGTGCCTTTTAAGACCAAGCAGTGACGCGTTTTTATCTCGTCTCGCTTAATTCATTCATTTTAGTGAAAATGAAAGCGTCTATTTGTCCCCAGGAGTAGGTTGAAGGCGGTTTAAGAATTAATAATATACAAACCTTAAAACAGACAGCAAAACAAAATAACTTAATAAGTTAATTAAAACACTCAGTTCTTGGAGGTTTGCAGAATTTGTGGACTCATTTGGGTAGTTTAAATAGGTCGTCTAGAAGTCTTATCAAAACTGAAGCGGCATTAATTATACAGTAGCAGTTGTTTACAGCTTTGTCCACCACAAATGCAGATGCATCAGCAATTTCTTTGTATGATCATGACATTTCCTCATCAGTATATTTCACTAATAATATCAGATCATAAAACCGGGATTTGTAAGAAAAAAAGCACCGGCGCCAAAATATAATTTAGCTGGCGCACAAGGTCCGAAAGTTTACTCTGAAGCTGCGCTATGGAAAACACATGAGGAAAGTACGGGCGAATGTCGCGGCTCACTAGCCCGTCACATACACTTGCATTACGTATGACCAATTACATCCATCGGCATAGTGTTGATAGGGACTAATTGCAAAGAAACCGTGAGGCGGTTTTCCGGTGCAATTTCCACAGTCATCAGTAGAGCACAGGGGTGGTGTGATCTTTGTTCTACAAAGCTGTTATCGCCAACTGCACTAGGACATTTATCCCTATTCCGTGTGGTTACAACTTCTATGTTTGTGCCGATAAGAATTATGCAAATTAAAAAAGCTGCTCTCAGTAGCACATAGATCGGTGCACTGTCCGGGTAAATGCTTTTCATAGATGGATGTTTGGTGGACTGAAAAACACTGAGTTTCTGGTTGCTTATGTCAAGGTAAACTATTTGAACCTAAGAGACAGCCGTGCCGATATCGACAGACATAATTATTTGGGAACACTCAAAACGCCTGGAGCAAAACCTCTATTGCTGCAAGTCAGTTGTCAAGCTCGGCCGACAGACCAACAACCACCGGGCCAACTACCAATAAGTGCACCTGAGCTACCAGTATTCCAACACGTTAACATATGGTAATTTGAAAAAGAGCAAACAGAGTATTACTACCAGTTTATCGTAAAATACATTCATTTATCATGTTTTTTGCACAACTTGCACGTCTCACTGACCTGCTAAAAGGAATAAGGCCTTCGCTGCGTAGTTGTCTGTCTTAGAGCACCAACTTAACAGTTACAGACTATTGAACAGGGGAGCAAAACTCTCATATGCATCTCGTTTACAAAACCGAATATCCATCTTCTCCTTGAACTCATCTTCCTGAACTTTTCTAGATATTCATTGACTGTTACTCAAATGCAGGCAAATGCTACAAAGAGACTCCACAAATTCCGTGACAGATTTCACTTTTCAAGAGACGCAAAGCGGATTTACGAGAAGACATGCCACTCACATGCCTCATCAGTAGTACTTACCGTTACACCAGTATTCCAACACGTTAACATATGGTAATTTGAAAAAGAGCAAACAGAGTATTACTACCAGTTTATCGTAAAGTACATTCATTTATCATGTTTTTTGCACAGCTTGCACGTCTTACTGACCTGCTGACTTGCACAAAAAAACAAAACCTAAGTAACAGCACTTCATCATAAGGGCGAATTTAACTCGACAGAAAATCATCAACTCAAGATTTTGGAATACCACCAACTAACCGACTGAATAAATGATCTCGCACAATGAGACCACATAATCCCCCGGTTGTGATAACGTGTGCAAATAGCAATATATTCACGCTTTCCTGTAATTATCGATTAGTGAGCTGGTTGACTGATCTGCTGTGCTTACCTTACGGATACTCAAGTTTGATCAAGGCCAACTCATAATGCGAAACGTTCTGGGTGGTTAAACCACAGAACAATGAGACCACACAACCGTTTCACACATGTATACCAGTTTGCCAGCAGAGAAGTTAGCACCCAACAATGCGTATGAAAGAAGGAAGGAAAACGGAAATTACCGCAAACAACAGGCGTAAAAGAGATTTGTGACAATGTTCCGACTTAACACATTGCTCGATTGGAGTTTAGTTGAGTCCCCCCGTTAAAACCAAACTGCAGTTCGCGAAGGCTCTCGGCATGTTGTCACATCGTAGCTCATGCGCTTTAAGTTGCTGGTGGTTGATTCTCCATCCTAACAACGTTATATCCCAAAAGTGATCTTCCTAAAATAGCACCATCATTTCGTTGCTTTCTGATCTCTGGAAACGAGATAGAAAGTTATTTTTTCACGTTTCCCGCAACCTTATGATCAGTATGATTCCTTAAGTAAATATACTGCGAAATCTGTAATATCGTACAAACACACGTTGGGACGTTGGAGCGGAATATTATAAACGAGATATTCTGCCTGAATTTAATTGACTTTCGCGTTAAAACCAAATTAGTAGGCAAATGATTGGAATTTCGCGAATCTTTGAAGAATGTTCCGTGTTTCATTCGAATGTCGCGGCCACGCCTTTTTCTTCAATGGGAATTATGCGATGCAACACTAGGTTACTTTTATCAGATTAACATGAGTCCTTCTCAGGAATGTGAAACGTAAGTGCCTTGGAAAATTCCAGTTATACTAAATGAAAAGAGAGCAACGCGAAATAGCAGCGTGACGCGCGGATTGCTACTCGTGTTTCTGTCTGTCAGAATGTAATGGAGTGCACTACACCACAACAGACAACTTCAACAAGCGTGCATCATTCTGTTCTGCATCACCTATCACCGCGGTTTCTGTTGCATATGAACTCCGTCGAACGTTTCTTCCTTTGCCAGTATTGCTTAAGTAAATAGGTATCAATGCACAGTTGAGTCGGTTGGGCAGGGGGATCCGAGGTTCTACAACGTAGTGCGTCTTTGCACATGTTTTGGTGAATAGCCGGCATCCGAATCGGATTTCCTGTTTAAACAGCCAGTCACCTGGGTATAGCTGGTCAATCACAGACGATTTGTGCGAAACCAAGTGTGTGGCTTCGCTCAGTAACTTAATATCGATGAGAATCCGAAGTAATAAGACCAGTAGGTGAACATGAGTAATCGCAAACCATCAGTTGGCCTGTACATTGTGGCACAACAATGAGCACCGACTGCACCCACTTGTTGCATGTCCTAGTCCATTAAATGACAGTCAACAAGAAACTAAGGGCTGCTGTCTGCAATGAACCAGTGTAGCATAGTTGGTCAGGTTTCGACTGTAGAGAATGTGTAGACCTGATTATAAACAGCACAAGAACTACAATTTGATCCGAATTCTATCTAGTTTTCGGACTGAACAAGCTGATATTTAGGAATTACCTTACCTAGTGTTTGGGAAAAGCAGGACAGGTTTTGACTGGAAGTACAAGGTACAGATAAATAGTGCATGTCTGAATGAGCCCTTATTGTAAAATTTATAGATCCCCCGCATCCTTCAAGTACATTTGATTACAGACAACGTAAACGAAAACACGCGTGTGATTTAGCTTTTTAGGAACTAATAACACATGTGCTGAAAACAACAAGAATTGATGGAAATGCAGAGTGAATATTCTGATTATGATGAGTCGGTGGATTTCTTGGTTAGGATGCGAATCAACATAAACAGCTTCTCGACCTGGAAAAGTGCACTGCAATTACATTTTCATCACGTAACTGAACTGATGAATAATCATAGCTTGCGTGAGCGTGTGATATAGGTGGCGTCTGCGTCACTTGATTTCTGCTGATTTCTAGAGATTACTACTTATGTTTAGGCCGTCCATTTGTAAGTCGCCGAAAGATAAACTTTACGGAGTAACCATCAGTTTTGACAGGGTTTATGGGAGCACGCAGAGAGTTTTAGGCCAATCACACCGTCCTCTTGGTGTCAAACTGAAACATTATGGTCAGATTGGGTTAAAGTTTGCGGAAACTAAAGCGTACCAGATTTGATTCCCATATGTTGCATACGAATATATAAAGTGCGTGTTTTCCTGCAAAATGCTGTGTTGAGCAGTGAAAAACATTCTGTTGTGGCAATGCTACGACTTCTTATGTTACATGTCTCTACTGAACAATTAAATGAAGCATGCACAAAGATTGCTCTGCAACGAAACAGACGATTTATTCATAATCCGTCCATTTTACACATGAAGGCAAAAGTCAGCATTACTCTGATACGGAACGCTCAACTCGTTCAGTCTAAAAATTGAGATAATAGACTGTAAACAGTGATCGGTCTTTCAAATAACAGCGACGATGTCAGATTGACTCAAATAACGAAGTGGAGAAGAAAAAATACAGCAAAAGGAACCACTTTTGATATTTATGAGATCTCAAATTCGCTATCATATTCGTCAAGAAAATGCAGGTAGGCTGCTTAGGCATTGGTATGCATATGGATGCGGTTCGCCAATTCATGGAGGTTTAGATCAGTATCTATTCACGCTTGTACCACTCATCTTAACAAACGTTGCCTTATGTCGCCTTGCCCTTGCTTCAGTTTCACAGGCAGCTGAAACCTCACCGTGCATTCAAAGTGTCGATAGAAACGGAGTTTGACCATTATTTAAGCCCCTTTTGCTACACACTCCTCGCTTTTCTAAAAAAGTTCAGTTTACCAGACGGATAATATGTGGAGTAAACTGGAACCAACTCCATCGTTGCAGCTGGGAAAACTGTTTGTTTTCCCCGCAAGCAACGCCATGTAAAGATACCCTGGCTGGAGGTGCTGCTCAAGCTAAACCTCCCATATAGTCTGCTCCAGGATTATCTTTTGTGGGCACTTAGAGAAAACTGCTTAGTCGCTAGTCAATGTACAGAACTTCACACATGCCAGTATCACTCTACATCAGTTCTTCGTCGATACCGGCCCAGTCCGTGGTACAAACTAACTACCCACACTGCATTAAACTTTACTGTAGCCCGTCAGAGTGTGTCAACGTCTACAAGGATGAATTTGGTAGGAGTGTGTCAGAATCGAGACACTACATCTCACGCCCTGTATACGGGCAAGTAAATTCTCTCTTGCATCATTTACAGCAACCAATCTGCACAATTATTCAACTCAAATTCAGTGTGCAACAACTTTTGATTGAAGCATTGTTTCAAAGAATGGTTAAACGTATATCCAACGCACATCCAAGCGCAAAATTCAAGCTTTCTACATCCTATTTAAAAACATTATTCAAAACTAAATGACCGGTATTGACCCTTGCCCAGATGGATGTTTACTGATGTAATAAAGGATCGCAACCAACTGCGACTCAGTAGTTTATTGTACGCTGGCTTTTAAGACAATGACTGAGAGAAAAGAATGGATCAGATATACCATTCAGTTCTCACAGGGAAAATGACGATAACAAGGAAGAATGAAAGTGACGTTGTCGCTTCTCATTGTAAAGGTTCAACCACGCTTCAGCTGAATAGTCCAAGGGTGGAACGAAGAGAATTCCCGTAAAATGTAAAATCCCGAAGAACGTAAGTGGGTATTGACAACTAAAAGTTGGTCCCACCGCAGCTATAACTCTACAAATGGAATCCAATTTATCCAGTTAAATCTGTTTTACAAATAGGTCTTTTCACATGTTAACCTACGGAATTCATTACAGACAGATGTGTGTGCCTCAATGGGCGTTTAAAACCAGGGACCAAATTTTCTCATTCATAAAAATGCCTCCACAACAAAAACCGTGCGTCATAAGTGAAGGGTTTTAAAGGCAACTGTTTACTTGCCTCAGTTCAGCGGTAGCTTTTTGTGCACTCACCAATCCTCAGTACAATTTGTAAATCGAGTCATTGATCAATAACGAGAAATAGCTTGACATACCAGACGTAGCAGTTTTATTGGCTATTCTTATAGTGCTGAGTCTCCTGAAGTAAACACGTCAATCATGCATCACTTGTCAGTAAAACACACTTATTCCATTTCTGCTGCATGTCTACAAATCCAGCGATTATCACACTCCACCACTACCACCCACACACACTTAGATTCCTCTACAAGCCTTCATCAGTGTCTGCTGTTTCGGCAAGATAAAAAGCAGAGTAGTTTGTAGTAATGTCTGTCTATAACATTTGAACGCCTCAAGGCGATTAGTCGATACCGTACCACACGGAGAAGAAATACGCAACGTTGTAAACTCTAGTTCAGAACATGTGCCTTTTTCCGCAGATCTTCCTCGTTCAAATGTAGAGTAAAACAACAGGATAAGAAGAAAGGTAAACGGAAAAAACTGAATAAATGAGACTGATTTACTAAGTCCCTTCCAATGAGTACTAAAGTTTAAAGGCAGTGGGATATCAGAAACAATATTCTAATAATACTCTGAGAACAGAAGCTTAGCAGTCTGAGCACAGGATGTATAAGAGCTGGGTCTGTGTAAGAGCTTCATGAGTGCGTGCGAAAAGACATCAAGATTGCCGATTAAACTTTTACAATCAAACTGCCCAGTTCAACGAACTAATTACCGACCATCTACGCTACATGAGCTGCGAACCTTCACCTTAATAGCATATATATATATATATAAATGATGCAAAACAGGGGGGTGGATCTTCTCAAAACACCGGTGACCAAATCCGTCAACAAATTAGCAGGAGTGCATATCCGAGGTCAAAAATTCCGATTCACCAAGACCAAAGTTTGTAAAAAAAAAACGAGATAAGTGCCAGTGAAATCAATGAGGTATTATGGGAACAATGTTGCAGCGTGGATCACTGTACCACCTGTATTTGGTCTATACCCAACGAGAGCAGCGGTTTGCAAAGAAATTTTCGATCTCAAAGGTATTCGATCCCCAGGTATTTCGTTAGTTGCCGCGTTGTAAACTTCAAGGCAGAAGTAGAAATATCTATGAGGTTTATAGTTCACTGGCCTCACCTTGATCAACAAAGTTGCGATTCTAGATTAAGACCGAATGACATTCATCGTGCTTCCACAAAGATCCCACAAAACATATCAGTATTGAAATGCATGAGAGGAGGAACTGTAAACATGGGGGATAGAATGGGTCCTCTCACCCCAAATCTACCAAAGACGGTCCCGAGGGCTCGTAGAGAAGGTCCATCAGATGGCACAACCAAGGTAAGAAAAATTGTAATGGATCGAGGGTGGCATACAAACCATCGGTCATGTGATAGTTTTAAGTCCTGATGATTAGTTTCTCACCGGAACACCCTCATGTGTGATTTGAATGTTCGCTACGGTACCCACCGTTCTGTCCTGTATACAGAGTTGACCGTAATCTGGTAACCCGCCTCCATTCAAATGCTTCAACTGGTCGTCTCGACTTCTTCATTCACGCGCATATTTCACCCCGAGATGAGTAAAACTGGAACGCATAGGACGATCACGCAAGCATCAAAGGTGCAACTAAATGTTTCTGCTATTTTAACCGTGTGGGTTTCACTGATTGACGCCAAACGTGTTGGAACAAGCTCTCAGTACAGTACCCACACCATTCGATCGTACGTATACCACCAATACCACACGGAACTAGGTGGCTAGGAGTACACGTAAGCAAATCAACTAACAAAATCGAGAGTCAGCTGATTCAAACATTGGGTGAATCGAACTAAGAGTTAACTTTTCAATAGCCAGCGAAAGTCCACGACCCCCGTTCACATCTCCCTGAAATCCTAAATTTTCCTCTCGGTAAAATCCTCCTCTTGTACACCAGCTTCTTAAAAGCATCTGGAAGACCTTGTAAGTGAGCTTTCTACCATGAGGGCAAATTCGGCAGTCAGCTTAGGCTGTTTGCCCTTTTGTGATCAGTTTGCACGTGCCCGCACTCACTGCGATTTCTGTCGACTAGCAAGCGCCATGTTTGTTCGGTGCGCACTGGAGGTTACTGTTTTGCTTTGCTTCGGTGTTGTGTGCTTTGAAGTTTTAGAGCTGTTTTCATCCAGGCGTTTCCATCCAGTTTGTTCTTGACCCACTCTTCATAATTCGTAGATTGGGCAAACAACAGAATTCACAAAATATAGCAAGAAGTCTGAGCAAAGATCAGTTTCTCGAAACCAGGAATATCACGTTCTTGTTTGACTCAAAATAGGGGTTTTCAAGCTTGTTTCATGTGCCGGCTGATTTCGTCAAGCCTACTTACCTTCGCCCCATGTGCTTTAGGAATGCCCGAAACTGATACATCCAAAATTTGCATAGACCAGAAATCTGATTTTCAATTACCATTTGTCTTCCACGTGAGTCAACCTATCCTTCGGAATAACAGGCGATAATTTATGACCGGATGGTCGTTTGTGTGAACTCACCCAGGCAGCTCAACCGCCCCTGTCGGGGCTTGGGCAACCTAAAAGTACTCCATCCTTCGTGCTATCCTCGAGTGGCGTGGCATCCATGCACCGAAAAGATGATAGTGCAGAACATAAAAAAAATAACACACCTGATTTAGGTCGTCAGATTCTGCTGTACACCAGCTGAAGCTATCTGTTTACTCCGTGAGCTGTCATGCACAATCTTTAACTAAAAGCGGACCTAATACTTCGGTTGTGACTGAACTCTGTAGTTGCCTTTTCGTTCATTGGCAGTTATGTCAGACCGAGTCGGATCCACCTAAACATTTGAAAAAGATGCGCACGCGACAGAAACGTGATATTGGCACGATGTATTACCGAATGTTCCAATACCGATGAGTCGCTCGTGTAAAGTGTTTCCACGTTAGTAAATGAGTCGCAATTCAGTGGAACAAAGTTCAGAAGAATAACGCATCAAAATCAAATGCCAAAACTATTGGCTATTTTGGTGTCGTGAGAACGGGGCGAAAGGATATCGTCACTATCGGTGGTGATTCAAAAAAATAATAAAATCCCTAAAGCGCGGATACTAAAGTTGGGCAACGATACAAAGACAGCTATCTTACTGAAATTAAATTAAATGACGACGTAAGCTCTTACAGTGTGTATCAGCGACCGATTTTCGAACATCAGTGTCGGGAAAGCTGGCTGCAATCAAGCTGACTGTGTGGATTGAAACCAAGTAAAGTTTCAGTACAATACACAAAGATAAGAGTGTGTAATACATTTGGTTAGAAATAGATCATATACGGGTCAATAAAGGGATGCAACTCAAACAAAGCAAAACGTACTTCTGTGAAACGCGTTTCTACTGGTAGAAGCAGTAGAGGAAGAACACTATAGTGGAAAAACCATGCGGAAATCTTCGAAGAGATCCTTGCTATAACATCTGATGTTTATCAAAAACGCTCAGGTTCACTCCACCCCTGTTCAAATTGGCAAAGATGGAGTTGCGACTCGACTAATTAGTCTTTTTATAGGAGTTCCTTACATAGTTGGCTGCATACAGGGTAAGAGTATACGGATAAATATTGTCTTCTCTTTCTTTAGTACGGACAACAAGCGTCAGGACGATAATATGGACGACTGTGAGGAATTCTCACCCGACTTCAGCGATGCCGACGGACGCTGGAGTGCGCACAAAAAATTTGCTACTAATGATTAAACTGTGATCGAATTTACCACTGCAACAGACTGGGAAGCAATCTGATAGGTGTACTAATAATATGCAAACTTTGATGGGACCTTTTTTAACAACGACCGGCGATTTTGGTTAAGCAAAATGAGGACCGGGATTCACCAGCCTAGGTTTGTATAATTATTGACGCGTTCGAAAAAAAACGAGAGTCGTTGTAACTAAATTTAATGGATTGAACAATTATTAACAGTTTATCACTTTTAAAGTGCTCACCATAAGTAGTGCTCCTCAGACCCTAATCATAATATAAATGGTATGGTCCATGCTCTGAACAGTAGTGGTTGAAATTTCAGACTTTTGTTGCATCACGTTGCTTCCACAAAGCGTTGGAGGTTTGCACTTCAAAGGCAGCACCGATTTGTAAGGTCACTCACTGCGGTGTAAACGGGAACTAGCATGTAGCATTTTATCCGACCGAGAGTTTAAATAATCTCAGCGATAGAAAACAAGACAAAGTGTAGAGTATGTCTTGGGTAAGGTGTCATCGCAGCGGCTGTAGCACAAATGTGATTTTCTTCATATTCACATCACCTTCGTTTGAACGGTCGTCCTCCTGTTCTGGCGTAATTATTCTGGCGAGTCCACACCAAGAGATAGCACTGGACCAGAGTTTCGCTGTTATTAGAGCTCATCAGCAGCGCATATCCCATGGCCGTGCCGGGATTTGAAACCCGGACATCTGACATACGCACGTTGGACGCACCTGAATTTTCACATCTGAACAGGCGAGCGTTTTCACGCTTGAGCGATGCGATTGGTGTGCCGACTCATCGGACGACGACCCAGTAACTGTCCTGGTTGTGAAGATCGATTGACCCACCAATCAGGACTTCCCAGTCAGGTAGCGTCACAGATGCCTGAAACCCACTGGGCAACTTTTCGTGACTTTTGTGATTTTGTCTGGTTTCACCTCCAGTTTAAGTCCGGATTGAAAAGGGGTTCAACTTGCTGAGGCTGAGGGTGTCAAAAATAAACGCCATCAATATCCCAATAAAAATTAGATGTAAACATTTTTGGTAATTTATTGGAATATTGGTAGCTCGGTTGCATCAGTTGTTAATTGGTCAGATGGCTGCGCCGTTGGATGCGCATGGTTCCAGCTGCTACAGTTTCGATCACCAGAAGACGGGAATGTGGAACGTAAAAAGAAGCCTTGGAGGCGAAGGTATGTTCGGTTTGTTCGAAAATTGAGTAGCTACGCATTGAAGGCTATAGCTTTGATGCATGAGCGCCACTGACTGCGCGATTGGGCCATTTCTGCCAGTGTCGTTAACCACTGGTGATTTGAGTCCCGGTGTCCCCATCCAGGGAGGCGGCAGTTGCCCGCCCGACTAATTTTACTGGTTAGCGCTTTCGTACTTCGTTGCTAGGTCATACACTGTCCACCTCTCGGTCGCCTCCACTCAGCACAGGGCTGGGCGAAAAGAGCTCTGCGGGGCAGACGGTCTTCTGGCATGCGGAGTACATGTCCCAACCAGCGCAACCTGTGAAGCGTGAGTAATTCATCTATCGCGGAGACATCTCCTCGAATGGTGACGAAACGTTTTCAAATCAATCGCCAAGCTCGGCGAACAGATCAACAGTCACCAGATCACTTACTAAGTAAACGTGTTTGTAGAATGACTTCAACAAGGCGCTTGCAAATAGCGCTCCATTCTGTATTGACTCCGGTTGTCAAAAGTTATTTCGCTCTCACGTTACCCCTTCTTTGAATCTGCAAATAGCTTTCTCTTAGAACTGGTGAAATTGCAACATTAGCCTCCAGATTGTAAAGATAAATAAAAGTACTGAGGATTTAGACAAAAAACAACTTGTATCATGATATCTGCTTGAGTGCTGAACTAACGGTCAGTCTTAGGCAAAGCTTAACCGGCCAATGAATTACTGCGAAAAAATACAAGATGATTCATATCTACTTCTGCTCAATGCGGACTACGAGGCATTCTTGTCAATTTTTTATACGGATTGTGGCATTTGATCATCCACACAACGTCCTTCAGTTCGTAGGTAGACTGATCTTCAGGCGGATAAATTCAGCAATTCAGCCGTCTGGTGGTTGCAAATTTGCCTGCGATCCTGCGATAAGTTTGGCTGGCTAACTGTTTTTAAACTAGGACATACACTTTTCCGGATCTGCCAGGTGGTCACTGCGAATATCAGAATCAAACAACTGCAATATTAGATGCCTTACGTATCTGGAGCGTTGAGTTGCGTTGCATACATTTTTGAGTTAATCGACTGCAACAATACCAGTTGCTAAATCTTTTCGCGTCAGCTTAAGCTAATCAAGTGAGTCCGAACTACCAGCTGCTGATCGCCACGCTACTGAAGTACCCAGTATTCACCGCTGCTATGTGAGTACCGATTATATGATGGTTTACAGAAGCTTAAAAAACATGTATAATGGTGCATGTAATATGGATGCCCTATTGGTTTTGTTGTACGTTCACGCTACATCCCTCTTTCGGCATTCTACATTAGGCTGTACCATTTTCAGGCATCTCACTGACAGGTAGTCAACACTTATCTTAAAATACACCAGCCGACTGGTTGATGAAAACAAATAAACATCCATTCCTTCAGGTCTACAGCCAACCATTGTACAGGCTTTTACTTAACAAATATTCTGCGTACATTCTAACCGTCAGCGCCAGTTCTTTAAGAAACAAAAGCAAAGTTGGTAGACCTCTGTGCTATCTACAGCCCGAAATTCCAGCAAACGACTGAAGTAGATGGCTGCAGTATTATTCCACGTTTCATTTCAACACTATTGCATGATTGCAACCGTCTATTGGCTTTTTTAAGTCTTAACAACATAAATTTAACAAAGAATCAAAGCGATATGCAATCCAAAAAATAACAGCACATTGGCCACAGAATTTCATCACTAAATGTCACCCAGCCTTATTGCCAAGTTTCTTCTGATAGGATATGAAGCCGAATAATCTTGGCGATCTCTTCATGCTCATTTTATAATGTAAAGCACCTCAGTTTAATAAGTAGAGTATTCGTAAAATGTATGTAGCTATATGAGCATTGATTTGCGCGAATCGCCTGCCAATAAATTATGCGTTCCTCCTGGCCTGGTTCAGGGATATAACTGGGGATTTTCGGTCAACGTGAAAGAAGAAACAGAAGAAACGCTTCTCTACAAATGATAAACTTTTTAGGCTTTTTACACACAAACGCCTGCATGCAGTCGATAGAAGTTCAAACAGAGCCAAAACTAAAAGTAAAGTGACGAGAGATATCTTGTCTAGAAACATTGCAAAATAAAGCCTTGCAACAGTTTGAATTAATTCCACTCTACTTCGACGAAAATGTCCGGGAAGCTTAAATCTACTAGACTCATTTTATAATAAACTCTTAAATAAGTAAATCAAGAAGAGGGGAAGGTAATAATTGTGATACCACAGGGAACAACGGTTTTTTTGTTGAGGTAACCTTCAAAGAAACCAACACCCTCCAGCCGATATAATTCCTGTTATTATTCAAAAAAGTAATATTGATTTCACTTTTTCAGCCCTTAAATCTTCAGATTGTTTTTATATTTTGTGGCTGCCCCTGATTCATATGCCATCAAAATGGGGGTTTAAAATGTACTGCACAGTTGTGCTTAAGCTTAACTCAAAGTGTATTCACTTAAAGCTTGTTTAGGCACTGAACGCATGTTTGAAAAACTTATCTTTTTGGTTATAAGTGATCACAACTTTTGGACTCGACGCTTTTTATGTACCTTGCGTTCTCAACAGACGACCAAGTCATCCCTTACAGTGATTTGGACTTCCTATGATGGAAACCCGCCAATTAGAACCAGGCCAAAAGTGAAAACATCATAGCGAATAAAATAGGTGTGCGCAGCCAGAATATTTTGAGCCTAAAAGCGCGAACTTTTGGCTCTCATTTATTTGCGATTGTCCCATCTACCAGAGCGATCTTCAATCTTGGCTATTTTTATTTTTTTTCAACTGACCACGTAGGCTGAGATAGGCAAGCTTTTTGAACTTCACCACTTTTTAAGACCCCACATAAAGGATAACCAAGTACACACAAAAATATCCACATTTGATCCACAACGTTGAAAGAACGTCAAAAATACCGAAATTTTCGTCTGTTGGTGTTAAATACAGAATCCGGTTGTCAGATGATATTGCATATCTAACAACCTGTTCTGAATAAATATCCTAAAGTGCAGTTGGCAGTAAGTTGCCGGTATACTTTGGAGACAGTGTCCAGCTGTAAAGCTGTTCAGTAAAATATCTTTTCAAATTAAGTTTGAGTGAGACTTTTGAAGCCCTTCCCACAAGACTATAATCTCAGCAGGCAGTGAAAACAGCACTTGAAGGGCAATGCTCATTTGTATGGAGTTTTTTAGTCTACGGAGGCTTAATAATATATTTGCGCACAGTGGTTTACTACACCTCCACCCTGTTTTGTTTGTATAAATCCGTGGATGTCGCCAATTTTAAGACTGCTTACGTGTTTTTATCGTTGATCACCGGTATCTACACCAGGGTGCACCTTACAGATCCGTGCGTTTTGGTATGTATTCTGGTGACACCCACGTGGTAGTGCACATCATTGTTGCTGTGCCCTCTATGATGTTGATGAGGACCAGTTTGTACGTCTCAGCTTTCTTTACTTTAGCCCATAGAAACTGTACTTGCTGACGTTAGCTTGCTGCATAACTTAAGACAACCGTAATCATTGCGTTTACCGACTAGGTCTGAACTTCGTATAGGTCTAAATCTGGTAAGAAATTGCAGCATAATACAAACTTCAGTCAGCTATATATCGATCATGATGGGTCTGCTGTCAACCATGTAAACAACGTTATCCGTGAATGTTTGCTTAGGATATGAATTACCTAGGAAATTACTAAATAACTGCATCACATACCTGCAGTTTTCTCAGAGTTATAAGCAAATACAACAGGTTAAATAGTTCTGATCTAATGGATATACCGGATTAATATTATGCTGTGATTTTTTAGTGCGTTTAGGACACCGTGAACTTCCGGTGGTTGGGCTAAATCAGTAATTGTACAATTAATCGGACTGTTACCAATGTTTCCATCTGAGAAGTGATGTTTAACCTCGATATGATGCTGTTCGTTATGTTCTACATGGTTTAGTCAAACAAAATCCCGAACAGCCCTCAGCGCCAAAAATTCAACTCATGTTTGCAAAAACGCCTGCTGTTATTGAAGTGAAGTAGAGGCTTATAAGTACGATTGTCACTTTCAAAAGTTTGAAACGAATCTAACCGTAAAAAACTGGGTAATGTATCTTCAGTGAATTCCAAAATCTCAGTTTTACTAGATAGCGCATATTCTTAATGCCTAAAGAAGTCTAGGCCGCAAATAATGTCGCTTGGACTACCAAGCAAAAAGTCAGTCAGGTCAATGAGTCAACGTGTGTCGTAAAAATTGATTACTCACTCCGGGCATTGGCCTACTAGCCAACTTTGTACGATTATGAGGAATATAATTCCTTGTTCCTTCCATTTTTATCCACTTTCAGATAAGATTTCTCAACGTGTCCCCGAGCTCTTGAGTTTCGCGTAATATTTAGCCCTCCACGTTCTTCCTTCGCTCCTAACCATTAACGAACAGGCAACAGTCCGAGAAAATTAACCTTCCAGTGAAAGACCCGGGTAATCTTTATTGCGATAAAGCTCTATAGTTTTGCAGCTATTCCAAAGTGAATTCCGATTCAACTTCACCGCGAAATTCTAATTACCTTTCAAAACTGCGCCTTAGTTTAGAGAGCATTACTCGACCAATTAAAACACACATTTTTCACGAGTTTCTTGCATCCCGCTAAACTCTAGTTTCCGTGTGGCTTAAGCAAAAGCGTAATTTGGGTGGGTAGCAATGTATGACGCGAGGGCAGCAGCGCAATTAGTTTTTCCTTCCTACTTTAATTTATTTCTTCATTCCTTACTTCTTTATGCCAGTCTCTCATTTCTGTCTTGATTTCTCAGCTGTTCCCCGGCTTCCTGCAAAAACTTGGGCTGTGAAACATGGGTATGAAAAGCAGATGTGGGGTAGTTAATCAATGACATCTGACACCCAATGAGCTTCGCGTGTTTCTTGCGCACCCCATGAAAGAGGCCGAGCCTTAGATGCACACCCAAAATTACTCTGAAACCACAGTTCGGAGGAGGAAAACTTTAGCACAACGTTTCAGCATTTGAAGTTGTTTAAACGTACGTGAGGTATATTAGTGGCGCGGGATTCATAGTTTAATGGCTGCCAGTGACTTCGCGTGATGTCTCCCTAACATTCAGCTGTGGCACCCTTTCGTTGCCTAACCGCCATGCCGCCTGAAGGGTGCACGAGGGCTGGGATACTGCCAGTTTACCTAAGCTTAGACGGGAGAGGTCGAGAGGCGGAGGCCGGTTCGGACGGCGGTGGAACTTTTTGAATGAGCCGGTTTCTTCACTTGTTTTCTTTTGTATCCTATTTGGAATTAATCTCGAAACAACAAGAACAATAATTACTCGCTCCATGTAGGCGCAAACTCAAAATTGGACAGCCTTTCACAGCGCGTACACGAAAACCTCCCCTATCGTTGTGGCAGGTGTCCTGTCAACCCAAACCAAGGAATTCGTCACAACTAATAAGTTTTTTATTTTTTTATGATGCTCAGTACACGCTGTATCGGGCGCAAGGCTATACCGAACCATCGATAGTGAGGTTGGGAGGATTAGTGGCCAGTGCTTTCAAGTCCTGCCACAAATTAGACGGATTGAGGTTGTCTTGTGGGTGCACGTGAACACTCGTCCGCTAAATATTATGGATGTGGAGAACTACGGGCAAACCATCAGACTGGGTATGGTAGTCGCGGTACCGTCATCGCGGCGCCGCACTTGGGTCCGTGGATGTCTCCGTACATGAACATCTGGGGTGAGTCGTATAGGGTTGTCATTGTAGTTAGTATTCGCCAGGAAATCGTCACAAATTAAGACCAGCATGGATCAAGGATATTCTTGTGTCCATTTGTATAAAATCGGATACTGAAAATTACAAACGCAAACACTTTAGCTGATCGGTTACTCAGAAAGAAGCCCCTGGCTGACGAGACTGCTACTACGGCTGAGTATAGGATGGCTATGATTCGACACTGTTGAGCTACGTGGTAGTGGTATCGGGAGGCAGAAATGGAGTGAAATTAGTGTTTGGTGCTTTAAATGAGCAGATTTGAAACCAAGTACCCGTCCACTCACTGGGTCTTCGTCAAGGCTGCATTCACGTGTGCACGTTTGATGGCTCACGTGGTACTTGTATCCTATGCCTTACGACTGACTACTATACACCCCTCTTTGGCCTTAACTTCGCTGCGCTCAATAATGCATATGGTTGCCGAATCCAGCTACTGAACAATCGAGGTACACACGCCTCCCTTATTATCGCCAATGGGACTAATTGAGCAAGAAGTGAGCCTACATTTATAACATTAAAACTCCAGCTTCTGAGTGGACACCAAGTTGGAATTGTGAACAAAATATTTGTTAAGCAATCGATAAGTTAGCCACTACAACTTTGTTCAACTGTGTGTTATAAATGTTATCGCGGAAGACGTGTACGAGGCATAACTGATTCTACATTTTTCCTTTCAGAAACCCCATCGAATAAAAGCGGCTTCCCGAAACTGATAACTGGATTGACCACACATTACGGTTGTACCGATGCAGCCAATAAATAGGGACATGACTTGTTAATGGTGGCTGTGTATTTTTTAGGCATAGAGTTGGCAGACAGATGGCATGTATGGATATAAAGGACCGCCGTTGGTCATTGGATTAGTCTATTATGTATAGTTGGGGCATTCGTCAGTTGCGATCATGCGTATGGGCCCTTCGGTTACTATAAGTAGCCACGGTAGACGACATCGAGTACGGTTATGAGCGTGACGGGCCGTCTTTGGCCATCTGGTTAAGCTGCGGAACTTAGTTGAGGTCTCATATCCTGCGTGGTACATGGCCAGCAATGGTTTTCAGTTTTAGTTCATGCCATGCTCATGTCTTTGAACTAGTCGGACCTCATGACCATTGTTCCCCACAAGTTGGGAAAGCAACCTATTATTATTTCATCGGATATTTCCCACTGTTTATGACATTGTCCTCTTTTCGCGCAATCCGCACTACCCGGAAATCCCCCAGTCTTGCTTCATTCTGACTGTAAACGTATGATCATGCCAGAAGGTATGTCACCCAAAATTTGGGAATAAACATTATTATTATAGACATAGGCCTAGCAATTACGATAAGTAGCCAAGGTAGGCGATATCGACCGCAGTTATGAATAGGGCAGGCTCATTTTGGGCGTGAGATTAAGATACCACGCATAGTTGTGGCCTCATTTTTATCCGCCCGCATAAATACTGGCCTGGTGCTTACTAAAGGTAGCAGAAGCAAGCGACAGTTCACACATTTACGCGTATGATGGGCCGTCGTTGGCCGTTAAATTAGAGTAGCATAAGTGATATCGAGTTATCGGCGTCACACATAGGCGCTGGCCTAACGGTTACAAACGGAAGCCAAGGTTGGCGATGTTGCGTACAGTTAACAGTGCGACGTCCGTCGTTCACCGTTAGATTAGGATTGTGTGCGTAGTTGGGGCCTCGTATTCATCGGTTCACATAAAAACTGGCCTGATGTTTATATTAAGTAGCAGAGATAAGCGACAGCGCGTATAGTTATGAGTATGACGGATTAGGTTACCGCGCATGATCAATGCTTCATACTCAACACCGCACATGGACACGGGCCCAGCTAGTACGATAAGTAGCCAGGTCAGGCGACGTCGAGTATAGTTATGAGTATGACAGGCGAGATGGATCAGTGTTTAGGACTTGAATTCACTGACCGCAAGGTCCGCGGTTCGAAGCCAACCTCTGCCCGTCGACTTCCCCTGACTAGGCTTGGGCAAACTGTCAGTAACCTTGCCCTCGTGCTCCCTTCTAGTTGCGTGGCGGCTGGGCACCAAAATGGTGCTACAGCTGAACTTATTTTATTACAGGCTGGCAGATTTGGCTATCACGCATAGTGGAGTCCTTATTTTCGCCGGCCCGCATAGATACTGGCCTGGTGTTTACTATAGGTAGCAAAAATAAGGGACATCGCGCACAGTTATGCGTACGAGAGACAGTCGTTGGTCATTGAATTAGGTTACTGCGCACAAGTGAGGCCTCATAAGCAGCGTCGCACATAGACGCGGGTCTAGAAGGTACAATAAGCACTCCAGATGATTGACAACGCATTCAGTTATGAGTATGAAAGGCCGCCTTCGGCCATTGGATTGGGTTGCCGTGTGCAGATGAGGCCTCATAATCACATATAGATACGGGCCTAACAGTTACTAAAAGTAGCCAAGGCAGGCAATATTGAATACAGTTATGACTGGGGCGGGTCGTCGTTAGTTGTTGGATTAAGTTACTGTGTATAAGTTAGGCATCATAATCAGCGTAGCACTTGGACACGGGTCTAGCAGTTCCGATAAGTAGTCGAGAGGAGTCACAAGGGCTGTGGTCATCATGCTGACTGCCTTGCGACGTATTCCACGTATGGTGAGCCATATTCCTAATAGAAACGATACCATTGTGTTGGTACTTTACCTAAGGTTACCCCCTGACGTTATTGTTCACAGGCTAGTTATGCATAACTGGGAAAGGCAATGTTCCACAAACATGCGTTCGCATCCTCACTGCACAATTCACGCTGTTTTCTGACAATGTTGTGCTTAATAAAAGTTGAGCTCCATAGGAAAATGTGTTGTGACGAAGTTCGTTGAACAAAATTATCTCGTTTGTTAAACCCGGGGAGAATAAAGCAAACAAACGTCAATGACCGAGTTTCCTGGGTGGAATTTGCACTGGATATTCTGTAGGTGTTATTTTCATTCTTAAAGGACGTCAAAATATGGTAATGTGCGATTTCTGTTTCACCTCTCGTAAACCGGTAACAAAATGCGAATCGGTGGTGGCCTGTGACTTTGAAATTTGGCTCAGTTAAACAAAATGCTGTAAGTAACATATCACCTACGAGTGCAAGAAGATTTGACTAACTTCCCGTAAAAGTCACAACTTCAAAAACCCTATAGTTTCGGCGGAAATAGTTTGGACGTGCTTCTAGTGAGCAGCATGAAAGAGAAGCTTCATGAGGGAAGTCAGTATTCGCACAATAGAAGTGGATGTTTGAAGGCTACGACGTGCCCCTAAGGGCCAAGACGGACAATTGAGTGCAGCATACCAGTCCAAATTTTTTAGCCCAATCTAAGCATCTTAAGGTCCCAGCGATGCTAGGAAAGTATTCCACCGGAATTTTTTCGCCAGAGGTATGATTGATTCTGTGGACAAAGAAATTGGGTGGGCTGCAAAAATGTGAACGTAGAGTAAGATGGTTTTTGGTTTGGGCATGTGTGCGTTAAAATGCAACATTTTGGCATAAAAATTTTTCTTCCATTTGCAAGGGTTTTGCATCTAAAAGCATCGTGAGGCTAAGGAGCTCCCTTCTCGATTAACCACGGATAAGAAATTCGATTAGTCGCAGGGGAACGGTACAGCATAGACCTGTTTTCCACAAGACCGTTGAGATTTTTGTTCATTTTCCAAAATTATATAAGTTTGGGTATTAGAACAGGGAAGCCTCATCCACTTACCTATTTCCTATTCGCGTTGCGTTTTATTTGCTGGTTATCTTTCCTCACCATTTTGCTTTTCGTCTCTTTTAGCTGTCCATTTTCATTCCTTCTTCCCCATTTTCATCATGCGTAATTTTTATTAGTTATCGGAATAAATGCGTATATTTTCAGAAGCAACAGACCATTTTGTTGTTTAAATTCGCCAGGTCGAAAATCGGGGTCCTTCTAGGGTGGTTATTCCGCAAACCAGAAACACATGGCCTCGGTGAGCTCGGTAAATGTTCGGTAGAGGCAAGGTCTTATTGACACAGCTGTTTCTATCCGTTCTTTGCAATAATAGCGGGCATTGTAATGATAATGGGTTTCCTCCCCCAGCTGATCGGATTTGGAGGCGTTCAACTATATTATGAATATCTCCTGCGGAACATCACAATAACTCTAACTAACCCGGCTTCCAAATTGACCTAACTTAGCAGCGGCACACTGTGGAGCAGTTGCGACACCCTATATTTCCCTGAAACCAGTAATCCAGATAGCTCATTCGTTGTCCGCCAATTGTCCAGCTGCCTTCTGATCAGTGGCGCAAATGTGCACGCCCAACTCCGCATGTCGGAACTGTCCCACATGCCACCAGCTATCCTGCATCCAAAAGGCCAGCCAGTCACCCCATATCCTCAAAAAATCATACCAAGCCCTCACGTGAGCCACAGTCTCATCACAATGACTTCGATGTTAGAGAAATTGAACCCTCCCTGGGACTTAATAACTAAGGGCTAGATTTTCATACTTACTATTATTTTGTTCAGAAGGTAGACATGATCATCCATTGCGGTCACTGGTTCAATTTCCCGAATTACATATCAACCTTGTCCATCATAGCTTTCTTAATGCTTTCACTTATGTCTGTCGCGTGCTTCCTTGGCAAGCTACACTTTACGTGCACTAAAAATCACCTCCATAGTGGTTTGTTCCCGAGTGGTCAAGAGGTTCGTGGGCAAGTAAAGTGGGTCTCACTGTATTCCCGCTACCCACCTCAGACGAAGGTATCCAGAGTGGTGTGCTTGACGTTTTTCCGCTGAACACGGACAATTGCCTATTTCTAATCCCACACAGTTTTTTCTTTCTACCGATGACAATAATTTGGCTACGGAATTTTAAGCCGGCGGCTTTTCGCTGATGGCATCTATACTATGATCGGTTTTGAATCCTTCTATCCTTAGTCTTCGCTAATTTTTCTCTGTTTCTAAGTGATAAACCGCTATGTATCGGATGAAACTAACTTCTTTTAAGCCATAATATACCATGAAGCTAAACTTTCCCTGAACCCGCACTGATGTGCTTAGGACTTCTAAGTTGTATTGGAGGTTTTTTGCTATCTCGGAAGGCCAAATTTGTCACCTCCGTGCGGTTTGGGTTGCGTGTATTATTCGCACTTGGGGATATGCCCTTACAGATGGTGTATTTTTCCTACTCAGTTCTAATTTTTTCATTTGTTACTGCCAGTTCCTGGTGCGGATCTACCCGGGAATCCAATCGGATCAGGAAGTTTAAACGGTTTTTATTTTAGCCCCTATTCAACAATAGTTACTGCCTGCACGTTGGCCAACCTGGCTTGTCTTCCTAGTTGGTGTACAGGGCCTCTTTCGTGACCGGAGCTGATTGATCATTCGTGCACATGTCGTAACAGTTTCCTCTTTCGTGACCGGAGCTGATTGATCATTTGTGCACATGTCGTAACAGTTTTAAGTTTAGTTAGACCAAGCACTGTCTCTGTTCATATATCAGCCTAAAACAGTGTATTAGCCTTGTTATATCCTCTTTGATAATACACCGGTCAGACACATTAGATCCCTGGAATGGAGAAGACAAACAACTTCAAGGAAGCTATACTGCAAACAAGTGGAGCGTTCCGTGGTATGGAATCCAACTGAACCAGAATATAAAGAGAGCTAACAGTCCATTAGGATGTCAGTGAGAGGCTGAAATGTAGAAACAGGGTTTCGGTATACAAGCCAAATCGCTAGCAAAAGGGGTTTGTTCGTTTGGAGGGAGTCCTCCTAACAAGCTTCCTAAATGCTTTGATGCATTTTAGTATCTTTCTTTCACAACTTATGCATCGGAATTACCTAATTTTAGCTCTCGACTGTATTTCTGACGTCCGCATTGTCTTTCTTGGGTATGTCTGTCAAACCTGCTGAGCACGGGTAAGTAGAGTTCCTAATCGAAATAATTCTAAGCACAATGTGAAAATGATAGAGGACAACCAAACCGTTGTAGTTAAAATTGCAAATCCAAAATGATACTTGAAGCTAGCACACGTCACCCGTGACTGAGGGGAAATCGGGTAGCCTAGGTTCTGATTAGTTTACGTTCCATCAATCATGACTTGTCGAAATCAGCCAAAGAGGGAACTGCTTCTTCCACTGTGCAGCGCCTTAGACTTCAATCAGCTGAAAAGCACGATACCAGCGAATACCATTAGGCGGACATTAGACCATTTGCGCAATGTTCTTTACCGCAGAGTCAAGCAGGATATGCAGACTCAATTCGAATATTTATTCGATGGGCATGAAATAGACACAACACCGTCTCGTTTTGTGCCATGCTACCCATCAGTTGGGAATAAACATTATTAATATTAGTATTGTTGTAGCATACACTTTTGGGCGGTTAGCTTGCGAAAGGTCATCTGCATGCCCCCAATTTTGGAGGTAACGAAGAGTTAATTTTTACCCTCACGTTATCACAAGTTAGCCGAGCGGTAGCTACGTTATGCTCTATTTCTAAATCAAATAAACCTCAAGGTCCATCGCGATTGAACACACACTTTTAGGTGTTTTAGGAGATTAGAGGGGCCTAAATGTCTGAGTTTAAAGCGTGCCTAACGCTTACTCCATATCAAGGTACCGGTTTTCAAGGACAAAAACCGTCACCTTCAACCTTTGTTTCCAGGGTAAAACTACGTCTCAAGTTGTACCCTGAGGTGCTCCTTCTAGGTAAGGTTGTTCGCAGAAAATTAACTGCCCTATTGCACAAGACGGCGTTACTTAGTCTGAGTCAATCAGGTCACAACCTGATTCACGACCCAAAGAGCAAAACGAACCTTGGTCCTGCGCAAATGTATACAGGGTATACCTGTGAACTAGGTTTCTCCCAGTCTTATTTTATTCACAAACTGCAGAAAATAATAAGGTACTCTGTTAACCGAACCGGGAGGAACACATACATTGCTTCTTTATTTAAATAGAGTGTCTTCGCATGTAAGAGTGGGGCCTATGCCACATTCAACAATTTAAAAATGCTGCAGGAGTAATATCGGGAGATATACTACAAAACTGGTTCAAACTAGGGAGAAGTGATACGTTTATTTGCTGTCATCCGAGGAAGACGCGACCCCAAAACACGGTGGCGTTGCCATTTTCCAGGAGGGGAAAGAAAACTTTTTCATTAACCCGCCAAATAGAGGGCATCGCTACGCACACAAAAATTACTTGATGCGAACCCCAAAAGAAACGGTGAGCACTCAAGTGGTTTGACTAACTTTTTCCAAACCCATCTCTGTCAAGCTGATCAACGGCCAGCAAGGTGGGCTTCCAACGTACCAACTGTGGAACATTCGGAGTAGGGAATCTGTGTGAGGTAAGAACGAGGTTGTTGTCCGAACGTCCGCGGTAGGCCTTCTTGTTGGCTAATCGAAAGCACCTGCAATCCCAAGGCATAAAATAACGGCGAGTATGCTACAGTTTGTAAATGTGGGCGCTATCTAAATTTCCCGAGGGATTTTGTGCACCACGGCATTCTGTCAGCATACCAAACCACATGCAGCCATGCTGTCCCTTCTAAAGCGGACCGGAGTCTAACCGAAGCAAAGCACCCTAGTTCTTTGCCAAAAGAGAATCTTGACTTAGTGGGGCCTACGGACCACTGATTATTGCTGTAAATTTGTCAGAATATTTCTCATACAACAAAAGCCCCTTCTCAAGATTCCAGAGGCGACTCATGTAATTCGCTGTAACGCATGCTGCAGGGCTTGGAAACCTTGACCACAGCGTCTCACTAGGTTGTTACTAAACTCAAAGCCCAGCCAAAAAACTGGCGCGTTGAATGCAAGACAGTTTTTAAGACAAGGGGTTCGTAAAACCATAACCCAGTCGCTTGTAAAAGTTAATTGGTGGCCTGTTTCTCATCTTTCAAATCCAAAAGCAGCTAAGCTAACTGGCTACATAATCTAACTTGTACCATCGACAAACGCTGTGAAAAGATAAAAATGCTCAACGGTAAAGTCACTCTGCTTTTGGTTGTCCATGCTACCTGCTTACTTTTTTAGCGGTAAAAATAGCGGTGGGATGGATAATACCTATGTAGCCGAGCCAATGCACATGTCAAACATCGAGTTCGATTTTTTATTTAGATGCCATCATTTTCACCAAAAAAAGTCAAAAAGTACGCCTGCAGATCGACGGCATTTGCATTGTTGTTGACTCAAGCGCAAGGTGTTTGAACGAATTTTAGAATGCATCAAAAGTTACAGAGAGTCCACATATTGATCAGTACAACGAAACAACTATTGATCATATCTGCCTGCTTTCGGTTGATGTGCCGGCAGCCACAAATCCCGTTAGCTCAAGAAAGTCACACGTCTAAATGCGTTCTGTTGGTTCAAAATTTTGACACCTGGTCCTAATTCTTTAGCAGAGGTTTATTTTGGGAGTTTTCATAGACTTTATTCTAGAAGTTATTTTTTTGGGATTTATTGCGAGATTTTCGCTGTATGAGCAATAGATTATTCCACAAAATATCTGACAGTCAAGAAACGCGAGGTGGTGAGGACCAAAAACCAAGACATAGGAACACCTGGGCTAGAGCCCACTGACAAAATTTAGCTTGGACAACAATCCGGTCGCTATGGGCAAGGTAAATATTAGTAAAATAATCTAAACACATTTGTTGGGAGTCTACAAATAGCACGTTTTACTTAGCCTACTGTGTGTACGCAATTGATGTTCCCGCTAAGCTGCCACTTTTATATATGCAGAACAAAGTAAGCTTTCTGGACAATGTATGCAACCGGCAATAATTTTGAGACCTTTAACGAGTAATATTCTAAAAGAAAACCAACCTATAAAACTTGTGATAGTGTTCGTTCATAAATATAACCGGTTTTCAGGAAGTGTCCCCAATGCGATGCGCATAGCCTCAAGACCGAACATGTCCAAAACCCGTTTCTGTATTATGTCTACCTTACACAAGAAGACTGATAAGATTTTGGCTGCACGAACTCCAACTATAAGGAATTCTCATCAAACGCACCCGGATTCCTTCTCATGCGTCAATTAAAATAATAATGCAAACAGGCAAGTTTCTCGTTCAAAAACTATACGAAGCGAAAATTTTCCATCAAACATGTTTGAAGGTTCGCTGCGGGCATGCAAAAGGGTCTTGTTGCATTAAAAGAAAACTTTACAATTAGGGACAAATTTTTCTTATCACGTTTTAATCACGTCCTTAAATTTGAATTTGTTTGAATTAAAGTTTATTAAAGTTTCTATATTGCCCGCCATGGCTTGTGTATACTGGCTTGCCGCAAATAAAATAAAAAGTGATTGATGCCTCCTATTGCTGTGATAGGTCTGCAAACTGCCACGGAGCCAAACTGCCAGTGAACGAAGTGACTCAGTCAAATAAACCGGTGCTGTCGAACACCAGTAATAACGGGCACCTGAGGGGTATATCCTAACAGGAAAACCGCCTAAAGGTGCTTAGATGGAGCCAAAAACTGGATTCTTTACTTAGTGAGAGAGGTGCAATGATGTGGGATAGTCTGGAATAAATGAATGGAGGGGTGCATTTTGTGTATATAACTATCCTGTTCCTAGAGGCAACGGATATCATCCAGGGGCTGGTAAGACTTTTCCAGTTCCACTTTAGTTATCACTATGATACTTAATTCAGCTGAGGTTATGTGGCAAGTGAGCCTTCGATATGGGAACGAGAAACTGAAAATGCTAATCGCGACGGTTAGAAGAGGTTGAGATGTGTTCATCGACTGTATAGATATTTTTGCTAGAGCTAGATCCACGAAACGCTGAAATTGTGGTTATTACTCCAGAAAACCCTCCGGCGCCCCCCAGCAGTGCTGTTTCGTTACCTCCGCAAGATTCTGGCAATACTCCGTAGACCCCGACAGTCAAACACTGAAGATTTTTCACATCCTCGGCTTGCAGCTGTTAGTTTATTTAGGTACGTTCAGAATTGTGTCTCTTTAGTGAAGATTTCGCCCTGTAATTGCAGTTACTCAGTGCCAAAAAGCCTAATAGCATGGTATAGCCGTTTATTCGTTATTAGGAGATATCACCATTGCGCACCCCAGGGCATCCGGACTGGTAACCTTCCATTAGTACTCTGAAAACTTAACCGTATTTTCGCTCGAGAATACGAGACGCAGCACTTTAATCCCTGAAGTGGGAAGATGAGGTAATATCACGCTCGTGCTTCAAACAATGCCTGCTAACTGTAGCCACCTCGAACCCACTTATCAGGATGAGCAGCTGAGCAACCGGAACTGACAAAGCTGCCCAGTTGAAGAACCACTTACTTACCTGTAATCTACAGCAGCATTTACACTTGTAGGTGTAAAGCGCGGTTTCTAACAGACTTTAGCCTGATTTTCACTGGTGTATATACCTCCGAGCAGTTTATCCTCAGAACACGCGTTCAAAAGGGACCTTTGGTACAACCCTGTTTTTTCAACTGTGTTTGCGCACCGTCTTTGGAGATGAATATGATTATTAATGGGATATACGGGAATTTGTATCTAACTAAGTTTGACCGCGTTTTGCCATGTGAGCAACCAGAGACCCTCCGCATTCTCCAAAAGTGTTTGACGAAGAGGTTTTGGTCCTAGTGACCATTTTGAGCATCAGAAAAGATATTTCGTACCTTATCTATTTTGTTACAGACGGATGATATCCACAGTTTGTCCTTACTTACATGCTCTCTTGGAATTCTCACCATCGCTAACAACCAGCGACTTAGGTTAATTCGTATTCATTGTTGAATCACATCTCTCTCACAGGGCGACTCCTCTGGGTGCGCGGTTGACGGGCACTAGTTAGCCGTCAGGTTACATGGCACATTAGTTTGTGTACGAGTTCTATCTTAGCCAGAAGCGGCTGATGGCCAGCGCATACTCCGTTTGAGGTTAGCATCAATACCAAATAGAACACACAGATTCAAATAAACTGAGAGAAAATTTTAGGCAGTTATGCTAAGGACAGTGTCAACGCTTTGTGTTCGACGGATTAGACCCAATAATTCTTAACGGAACTTGTCTTTCTTAGTGTCACAAAAGTAGTCTGTTGAAACGTGGGTTGCACTAAAAAGAGCCGCGGCGTTAAGCTTGATTCTGCAGGAGAACTGAGCGTTAGAAGGACGAATATTAACTAGAATTCAGTCCAAAAAAGCACATTTACCTCTGGGGCTGAGCGCAGACATCGCGCCATATATGTTACATACCATCAATTCGGACCACTAGATATGGTGAGAATAAAGCATGAAAAGGCTCGTTTCGTACCAGAAGCCCTATGATGAGGGATTTTGTTTGATTATTATATGCATGTTTCACAGGTACGATATACATTGACTGTGAGACAGCACAGGGACCAGGCGATTAAGGCCTGTTTGCCAATTCGACATAGAGTGCGGACGATGAAGGCCTCCTTGTAGAAAAAACTCGTGGATCTATGGGTGATATATCGCCTACGTTTAATGAATAGGATTTGGATAAGACACATGTGATATATGATTGGAAAATTAACCAAACGATTTTTTCTAGTGGGCCGAAAAGGAGTCGAAAGGTACTTGTTGAAACGCCGGAGTCAGCGAAAGCCCCAGAAAAATCAACTGTAAAGAAAGGACGTTAATACAGGCGCATGACATGAGAAGTATCCCAGATTCTGCTCGAATCAGACGAACAAGAATCTACTGAACCTGAAGGTTTCTAATAGTCATTTCACTACCACCCTTCGACCGATTTGACTGTGTCATTATATTCGGTCATATCCGGCCGTTCCCCGTGCACCAGGCAACCAGTCAATGCAAGATCATTGTTACACCGTTACAGTGAACGAAAAGCTTTCGGAACACCTGCCAGCTGTCGTTTGAGCGGTACATAGACGGTACGTAGATGCTTTACTAATCTCATCTCACCCCCTCATCTTACCGAGCTTTGAACTTCAGCAATGCCCGGCTTGGACGATCTGGTTGGCTATCATCCACCCTGATAGAAAGGTGTTGACTGACAACTACACCCTGCAGCGTCTCCAACCCATGGTCCGTCCGTCTAAGCTGGCTCTGAAGTTAGAAAAACCACTAGTCAGATCACATTAAATTCTCAACCACCATTCTATCATCTCTGCACGCCTGAACAAAAAGAATTCCAGGTCCCTGAATGAACAAGCTTTCTTACACATTCAACCTGATAGAAGACTTGATCGTCTTGGCTTGTGCTTTCAAGCCGAAACGGGGCGGAATTCGAGGTTTATTCATATAATAATGGAGATTTGCAGACCAACTACTCGGAAACTAGACACATTCATTCCAACCTGCTGAATTTTTTGTTCAAATTTAAGCACCTCTGTGTTTCTGTGCTTCCCACAAAATTCAATTACTTTCTATACAGTTCGTGTTCCGGCTTGCGTGTTGCCACCATCTCACTCTTCCAAAGACCTATTATGCCCGACTCCAGAACAGCGACACCGGTGAGTCTCTACAGTTTCGCTCTACACCTTGCTTTTGTGATTCCTGTTAACGCCTATACGTTTTGCTAATCCCTCCACCTCGTCATCCCCACTTACATTTTCTGTGACCCTGGCCATGAGTCCAACAGTCCAAGGCCACGAGGACTTAACGGTGGTTTTAAGTTTTAGTTCAACAAGACCGGCTGGATGACGCCAACTCTGCTGCTTCACCTGATCTGACGTTCTGGTTCCTCATTTTTCATCGTTATACTTTTCTTGTCACGTGTCAGACAGGAAGCCTCTTGTTTAGCCCTTCCCCCTTTGTTTTTTTGCCCGCCACCTTCGAATTCCAACGATCTAATCCTGCTCGATATTCTCTCCAAAAACGCATGGAAACTGTGCCTCCCTGCCCACGCTGGTTTGGTGGTGATCATGCCTATTTCGTATAATACCCACTCCTGATGATGCTGCCCCTTTTTCTAACCCCCTGTGCCCACAATCCCCGCCAGTAATGCTTTTATTCCGGCCAACATTATCATCATACCTGACGGTTGGGAAATAAACATTATTATTACTGGGACACAAAGAACTCTGCACAATCTAAGGAAAAACTTCACCTTGCCGGTTGTAACAGAGTAATCTAATGTTTTTGAGTGAACTTAGGGTGTTGTGAAGCATTTAGAATAAGGAAATTTCTTCGTGATACCTCTGATAACGTTGAGGACCGTGGGACTAATTCAAATTACATGTCGTTACCTATCTATACCAAGAGGCTGAGATTGTTTGCCTCATTAGCAATGCCTACAGCAACCGTAGTGCTGAAGCCCCTGCCACTAAGATTACTTACAAGTTCTGCGAGATATTATGCGTGTAGCGACGCTTGACAGCATCTGGGACCTAAGGGACCGTTTGAAATCTATGAGATAGATCCACACGGCTTATCTAGGCACATCGGTTTATTATCTGCGTGCGTTTTCCGGCCAAAACAGGCATGGATACTGACCACGAGAATGCTAGGGCAAAAATGTGATATCGCAGAAGCACTTACCGTCGCCCAGATCTTAATTCGTGCACTCACGAAAACCGGTGCACTCGTCTCAAAACGGTCCTTCGTGTCCAGTTATATGAGAGCAGAAGCTTTCGGCGACCATGTTCTTACTTAATTAGATGAAGACAGCAACTGCAAACTGAAGAGTCCAAGTCTCGTAAGCTTAAGTTTTGTAGGGTTATATCAGTTTTTGCTTGTCTTCTAGGCCAGCCAATTTGTAAACTAGTCTTCCGGACAGATCTATGGTAGCACATTGGAATCTTTTGAATCAGCATTTGTCCAGCACTTCTGAGGTAGCACTTAGACCCGAAATGTGAACCCAAACCAGTGGTTGTGCACCGCCGATATTTTACAATAATCACTAGGTAACCGGCATCTCTTACGGTGTCAACGAAGATGCTGACGTGGATCGTGGAATTTTCGAATTACATCAAACTTATCCTAAAATCTGCTCCATGTGAAACGCTCAGCCATGACAAAAGCGTCGACCTCAAGTGTGACATTATTTCAAATGGCTAATGTGTTGCATACGTGAACACCCATTTCAAAAAGTGAATACGGTGATATCCCTAAAAATGATAAAACAAGGTGTATCGAAGGGTCACTCCAATAGTTGGGGATCAATAATCCAATCAAGACCAGTGAGGTCGGGGCCTGCGTAACTGGTCAGGTAGGAAACCGTTAAATCAAAACCCATCCGTTCAGCATCCTGGATAGTTCCAATATGTCAGCAGGCACAATACAAACTGTTACGTTTGTGTCTTAATCGTCTTCGCATTCAAAGGTAAAGGCAAATTTCAAGCCTTGTTGAATAGACCGACCATCAGGCTGTCTTCCGGCACGCACTTTACACCTTCAGTGTAAACGCCCTTGAAATTCAAAGAGAATCACTGGAGGTCGTGGAGAATTTCTCGCACACCTGAGTGGAATTACGCCTCGTAAAAGCTGCAAAAATCTCGAGGGCCTGAATCACGTTTACTAATTTGCGACATCTGTGGCATCCAAACCCATATCACCCAGTCTTAAGGGTCGCGTGTGCCAGGCTACAGTAGGGGCCGTATTGTTGTATGGCTACGAGGTATGGCCTCTGGGGACATAATGTGAAGCGCCCTGCCCACGTCTCAGAAGCGTTGCTGTTGTCGGGTGGCGTCATCAGGTTCGTTACTAGGTAATCAGAAATCGGGTGGATGGTTTTGTAATGGTGCAACAGGTTTATTCATTGCAAAGAACATCCACAACTAACAGTAAGTGGCTCGGATATGTGCCGCGCATCCCGAACTGTCCTCTGTAGAGAGAAATATTGTGCTCTCTGGCTTCTTGGGAATGGCTTAAACTGCGAGGTGGACAACACCCGGTTTGATAGGAGGCTGAAAGAGATTGCTAAAAGTTTGAACATTATTGTCGCAGTACGCCTTCAAAGATTGGGTCGTCGTGACCCCCCTCACTTGGCTAAAAAAATTGCAAGAAACACCATCTAGTTTATGCCAGTGGCGTCCGTTCAGTAATTTCCCCGGACCGATTGAGAACCTGAAAGTATGGGCATCTCAGAATCCCTGCGGAAGTCCAGCACCAGGTTCGTCCTAGACCGAATCCTTGATCACTTTAAGGTTTTAAATAAATGAGACAAACCTTATGGTTGTACGGCAGTGAAGTATCATTGACAGCACTGACGTTACCATCTCCGATAGCTATGCTGACGACAAGTATAGGCGCTTCCGTTCAATCGCTCAACACAATATTCACCTCGGCATGTCGAGGTGCAGTAGCCTCCTTAGCACGATAGAAGCACAGCCGGAACCTGGTGCAGAGCGGTGGGGCAGTTAGTTCAGTTATCGTGATTCCATCCTGTATTCTTGTTTCCGACAGACACAATACATCAGTGCAGAGGAAATCATTCGCATGAGCAAGAAGCGCTTATTATCGTGCCTGCAGCAGTGTGCCAAGTAGACGGGCTTTCGGGATTTGAAAACAGGCTTCGAAGTATTCACGGCTGTTACTGAATTTGAGCGTTCAGAAGCTGAAGCTGATGTGATGTACGATGAACAAACAGTTCAGGGGTTGTGCTGGGTCCTGCGAAGAGATGATTCAAATCGGGGTGGAGAAATAATAATAATAAACGTGAGAGTAGTAAAACGTGAGAACTGAAAAAGGGGGCGTCAGCAGTGACAAGTTTCCGCTTCTGCTGCTCCTCGGTGGTTAGAGTTCGAATTTATTGAAAGGGAATTCCGCGGTTCGAACCCGACCTTTGCGTCTTGATTCCTTTGTCTAGGCTTGGGCAACCTGGCAGCCCTCGTGCTTCCCACGGGCTGCATGGCGGTTAGACACCGAAAGGGTGTTACAACTGGACTAGTATCTCTTTTTTCCGTTGCCTCACCGTATGGAGCAGCTACGGCGACCCAGCTGGTAACACCAGGCGATGGCCGCTGTCGCACGACAGCTTTCTTGATTTCATGGATCGTGTACCTGAGCTAGGATACTGCCAGGGCGATAAAACCATGGAGTGAGACAATAAGGGTCCTCAACCAAAGCCTTCGCTCAAAAGCCTGGCCAGCGCATTACCATCCTAAAGAAATTCGGTGAAGCATGTGTGTTTTCATCTGGAGTTGTCCTCTGTGATGATGATGACCAGTCTCATAGATTAAGTGACCACACATGTTCCAACCACCCAAACGTGGACGCCATTTACAAACATGGTACGAGAAACTGTGTAGGATTCGGACGGGCTCCCCGGGCATAGCCTAATGTGTCATCCCACTCGAAGGCTTGCTCCCTGTGTGACGCAAACGGGACCCAACCTTCCGATGCGGAACAAGGCATCTAACCGTGACTCTCTTTCCCCTGTTTCTTTTAAGGATAGAGTTATTCACAGTCTAGTAACATGTATACAGATCATTTTGAAGACGAAGTGCGAAAGGATTGGTAGATACCTGATGTTTTTCTTGCCTTTAAATTGATGGTACACATGAATGCGAGAACCGTCGGTGTGTCAGTTAAGTCATTATTGCATTTGAGTTGCCCACAAATATCCTACGCAAGCCCACTAACACTCGCTAGCGACTGAGCTGCGAAAAGCAATAGGCTTTTATCCTGGATGTAGATGTGTTGCTGACAGCTCTACCTTACTAAAACTTCTTGCAGACCATCATGCATATACGTCGACATGTGTTTTCTCATAGCTGAAAGTAGTATTCTAAAAATAGCGACACTTCTCCAACCCCTATGCTCCAACAGTGGTGGATTCGTTAAAATCTACAGAGAATATTCTCTTGAGTGGGGTCCTTGAGGGCTGATCTTCCTCTCCAAATTTGTGGTCCATTTGACTATCGAACAGATGTTTGCAGTGTCCTGAACCCACACTCTGGAGTTCGTTCTTGGGGAAGAACGTAAAGGCGTGGATATTGTGGGCGACATTGTGCTACTTGGTTTTGTGCCACCCAGCTGCAAGCACACTGCATATCCTAAATAATGTTCTAATGCATTCACTGTTCGTTTCGTACCTGTAAAGTGCGAAGTGCTAGTGGCAAATGCATCACCAAGGCTGGTCTGATAGACCACCTATAGATAATGAAAGGGATTGCCTGTGTGGGCACTTGTCTCGCGTTGGTTAAAAGCTTCGCTAAAGAAGTGGATGCTAGAGTTGTTGAAGCCTGTTCCACTTTTCTTCAACTTAGGCACCCCTGGGGCCGAGAAAACATTAGCCTAATGATGAAAGGTGCGGTTTGTTGCATACGAAATTGGTGAGTGGATCCGACTACACCAACTACCCTGACGCGGCCATGTGCTCGGTTTTCCATGCCATCGGCTAACACGTCATTTCCCATTTGCCGAGCCAGTTTCCGAATGGAAAATACCACATGGTGGACATTGCATGAGAACGGAAAAGCGTAACAATTGGTCTTGGCTGCACTGGTGCATGTGGCGTGGTCGGGACATCAAAGCCACGCCCCATCAATCGTCCTCACTGAAGTGATATTGTCACGCAACCAGAGGCGTTGTATCTATTCTGTTATTCCTATTAATTAAACCATTGTTTTCTTGTAAATTTTCGTTTTGAATTTTTTCTATACCTCTGTCAATATCTTACTCGTTGTTATAAGCAGCGACGACCCGATCAGCCATGCGTATGTACACCGGTTACGGTTTAATCCTGATACGATAATTTCTTGTGTGTGGAACGAACGACCCTACTAGATGCCACGATATCATCATCGTTATCATTAGCATCGACAGCAAAACATCAGTGTTCAGCCCTGATTTTTTTCTGCCGAATAGACATACTTTATTTGGAAGCCTTATAATGAACCAAGGAATTAAAGTGCGTTGGGAAGGGACATGGTGCCAGCCTACCACAATCATTCCCCACTCACAAACTCTGGATAGAAACGGGCAAGAAGAACGCCACTGATGCCGTCTAGTGACCATATCTTGCAGTGTCTCCAACAATGCACGGTGGGAATCATGCAGATCTCACTCTCGAAGACTCGTCGCACGGTACAATTAGCCCGAGAACAATAACAATAAATTATTCATTTGTAACACCATGCTGGTGCCTAGCTGGCATGTAATACGAAGTATATTGCCGGGTTGCCAAAGCGTGGACAGGGGGATTCGGGTTTGAACCGCGGACCTTCCGGCCAGCAAATTCGTTCTCCCATCACTGAGCCATCTCGCCCCTCCCCTGAGCGCAAGAAACAAAAACGCATTAAAAGGCAGACATCAACGCCGCTCAGTATTTGCACAATGGACTTGATTGCTCAAAAGCTGCGACATTTTCAGAGTTGCCACTCCATGGTGTAGACTGTCTATTTATGAGGCATATGTTCGTGTGTTATTGCAAGATCTCTGCATTGGTGATTTGTTTAAGTGAGCGAATTTTCAAGGTTAGTAAACACCACCGACTATAAATACGCTGCCTAATGTAATAAGAAATCGCGAATTGCACAAAAAGATCACTCACTTACAATGCATGGAAGTTTCAGTTAGTTCTGCAGCTGACATAATTCTCTGAACACCAGAATGTGCATGGTCCTTGGGGATGCAAAATATGTGGTGTTGCCATTCCCGTAAACAATTTTTGCTAGATAATTGCTGTTACAAGTTAAAATTGCGTATGCTGCGTTCATTACTGCCGAAAAATTGTGCAATTTTGTTGTTAAACAGCAGAGTTTTCTCTTCTAGCCTGCGAATTATGCTAGGAAGACCGTGATATTGATCGATAAGCCAGAGGGAACCAACGTGCGGCTATTGGTCCACGATGCCTAATCAACTAACCACACGAACTTACGTCGATCATAGCGTGCGGGTGAACGAACCTAGCTGACGCACACGACTAACACGCGGCTAGTGGTCCACGATGCCTAATCAAATAGCCACATGAACCTAGATGAGCACCTATGTTCTGCTTGGACACGCATAGTCTTCTTCTTGAAGAGCGTTCACTTGATCATTGACGACCTGAACTGAGAGCCAGATATAAGCTAGGTTATCGATATATCACCATGAGCAGACGGCTGACAGACTGAAAGAAATACTTACCCCAAAATGCAGGCACTTCAGCAGCTATGATATCGTAGAGGCTTGCTTACATCACGCCAACTTCAGCGGCTAGGTCGCTTGCCTTCTTACTGTATCCATCAAGAAATCCGAGACTTACATGGGACTTACATGGAGACTTACATGCACGGGGCCTCATTAACAGACTGTCTGGAGCTGATGGGTTACATGAGGTCATCTTCGTCTCTTTCATCCAACTGGCGCCCTACAACCTCAGTCGCAGTAGTCAGAAATTTACTCACGGCTGTTGAGTAGTTCTTCCTTGGACCCGAAAACACGGACACAGAGACTTCCGGGACACACTGTGCTGGGACTCTGCGCCTCGGTCCAGGTGAACATCATAAGACGCCCTCTATGCGGACCGGGTGGCAAGCTCACCTTTGCGTTTTTTGGGCGGGCCGAAAGCTAAGAAGCAAGAGTAGATTATTATTTTGTGGACTCACCTTTAGGACAAGCCTGAAGGGCATCACTGCACAGCGGGCAAGGTTCACCATCATAACAGTCGGCGTGATGTGATACGCGATCCGTTGCACACCGGCGGTCACTGGTGGTAGTTGGCCGGTCACAGAGCACACAAGAGCCCAGGTCTGTGCCCCTAGACCGCCACCTGAGTTGGGATGCAGTATCCTCGACCACAGACGGCAGGCCACCATTTGCAGAATTTGAGCCTAGACGAAGCAGTATTTGCCCATGAGCAATCAGTTGCTTAAAGCTGGCTGTGGCCCTTCTGGGTTCCAGCACCTGAAGCCCATCCATCACTCGGTTCATTTGTTTACGAAGGGTGTCACAAGCTGTCGGCGGTGGCTTCGGAACAAATGTAAGAGGTACACCTTTTTCCGGTAGGTTGTAATCCGACAGCCATCGTTGGTGGATTGGGAAGAAAGCTGGGAAAAAGCTTATGAAGAACTGTTCTTACCGCTTGGAACCGATTGATCTTTAAAAACAGAGAACAAATGTGTGCACGGCAGCCACACCGCCTGGTAGAACGGTCATGTGCGTTCCCCAGCACAGGTGTCAACCGTCTGGGAGGATCTGGGAGTTTAAGCCACAAACTGTAAGTTAGTTAAAGTAGCTTGACCTCACCTAGTTTGTGCCAACGCTGTCACAGGGCAGCCTTGGTGGTCGCGGCCCCAAGTGCCTCAAACCGAGAGAGCATGCATACGTAGTCATTCGACAGACCACGTTCAGAACGTAGCCGTCGCCCTCAAGGAATAGCCGCCTATCACAATGGTACGATGTATGCATATAAAATTCTCGCATTAGCCTCTCGGCGTGCCGGGACACCTTCTGTATGGCACGCTCCAGTGTGTGGGCGTGGTGCACCCGGTCTTTGAGGCGGCAACTCGCATTCCCCGGAGGATTTCTGGTCACACTGCCAAAGTGAACCATCCCGGACTGTGCGTGTGCGGCCCATTTTCGTGTGACGTACAACCAGCGGGCCGTAAGGTAAGAAACAAATCGTGGGTCCGTTCGACGCAGCAGCTGCAGATCTTGTCGGAATCTGTGTGTATGTAATCCGATAAGCAAAAAACCTACTGTACGGCGTTGTCTAGTTGAGCCATGCGGTGGAAGATGTGTTGGCTGTTCGCGGAGTGCGTCTATGACCAAAAATACATGGATACTAAATGATACATACGTGCTTCCTGATGGCTTTCCTGATATGAAAGTAGCAAAGCGTTACATCGCAGCCGAACACGACTCTTGCCGAACGCATTTGCGCCGCCAACTTGTCCACAACAAAAGTCCTAACTGGATACTGCTCGCCCATCATCTCCTCGAACAGGCCGAAAGGTCTACGCATAGGAGCAAACTGTTCGCTCTCCACGAACGCATACATAACCGGACGACCGATACCCATGCCATCCGTTAGCAAGAAGGTATACAGCTTGTATCTACGGGCCAAATATTAGGTGCTTCGACAAAACTTACCCAAAACGGTTTGTTGCGTGCGTTTCGCCTACACTTACCACCTCTAGAAAGGACCAAAACAAAGCTATCTGATGCCAACGGGAGGCTATACCTACCCTCCACCGATTGCTGCACAAAAACGCGTCGGGTCTCCGAAGTTTTGCCAGGACCAAAAGCATATCATATGCCAAAAATAAACCCCAACTATACGGCGCCTACTCAACAGAACAGGTCGACACTTCTAGCGGTAGGTTTATATCCTGTGTGGTAAGGATCTTGCCGAATTTATCGACCACAAAATGCCGCACCTCACAAGACGTGGTTCCATATGTCAGAGGGACCCTGCAGGCGCCCAACTCGCCGTCCTCCGTTAGCCGTCGATTAGCTGGAAGCCGATCGTACAAAAATTTTGACAAATTATGGTTGTGTTCAAGAAAAAAAGAGGTGACTGCCAAGTGGTTACTTTGCCTCCGTAAAAAGAACCGCACTAGACAGCCGGTGCTTCGCGTACTGCTTTTTTATTAGCGAACACGCCCAGCTTACTAGCTTCTTCGGATTCTCTGACTTTTTGTTGGCTTTGGAGGTCGCCTGTTGCATTTGTAGTACACCCATTCGTAACGCAAGACAGCGTTGGTGCTTCGATTGCCGGATGAACGCACCAATACCACATAGTTCCCCTTCATGTACTGATTTAAAGCATCCTCAAACGCCGTGAAGGATGAAAAAGATACAATCCCAAATTTCTCAGCAAACGCCTGTGCAGCCACCCGATTCCATTGTACAGCAAGTTCAAAGTCGAATGTGCGCCAAAAATTTCAAAAGGAGATTAATTAAAACAAATCGCAGATGAGGATGATTTTTGGTCTGAGCACATATTCAGAGAAATGCAAGGCTTTGACGTAGAAATTTTTTTTCGCTCGCAAGGGTTTTGCAGAAAAATGCATGGTGCATCCAAGGCGCGGCGACATCAACAGTATTCTGCAAGTAACATGTGCACCAACAGAAGGGGAGACGAACATTCGCTGTACGCACGAGAACCCACATATACATCTAGAATAAATGACCTTTTTTTGGCTAAGTAGGCGGCGAGGAAGGAAACTAATTGCTCGAAATGACAGGATGGAAACAATGTTCCTTTCAGGGAGAAGTCCTCAACCGGTATCCTCACGGGAGAACCTTTCCAATCAGAACCAATGCTTTTACCGTTGGATTCCTAATAGGAAAACGCAAGCTGATGGGGGTTGCGTATCCAGAGGCCAATCACAAACATTGCGTCAATCGAGCGATCGTCTCACGTGAGGGCCAAGGACCTAAAGTAGGCATGCCCTGATTAATCAGGATGTCAGCCAATCAGGATTGAGTAACCATTGCTCGGCACTTCCCTCAAAAAGCTTAGGGAGTTCTTGGCAATGTGGAATATAGGTAGCTCGGGTGCGCTGATTGATTGTCAGTCCCGCACTGACGATTTCACCTCGATTGGTGATGAAACGTTTGCAATCCAATTGCCAAGCTCGACGAACAGACCAACAATCAATTAGCGGGTTCTTGTTGGATGTTCAGCAATAACCCTATAATTGCAGTTGTGACAATCCTCCCTTGTCTCCATACAGGGCTGTATCAAGCTACCGTGCCTTTTGATGTTCCATAGTGAGCGGAGTAGGAAGCCAAGGATCGACGTGGCATTGCGCCCGACCGAAAATCAACCCGTGTAACAGTGCATACTAACTGGTAACTGTGAAGCAAAAGAATGGTTTAGAGTTAGTCAACACGGGTAAGTCCTGTTGGACCCCCGATTCTCTGGGGCTTTAGAAAAACAGGGTATGTCCATTCCAAACACTTGAGAAATACAGGAGTTCTGAGCTGTCCAAACCTACGGGTCCTAATGTAGGGTAGAGCTTGTGCGTAGTTAAACGGTGGATTCCAAACGACCTCGGTGTCTTGGTACTTCGGACGAAACATGATCATCCTTATCAAGTTAGAACCGCGTACTCGTACAGTGGTTACGGCTGCCACAGTTTCGTTCACCGTGATGATTTGGAGAGGTGGGGTAGGTAGCTGCACATTGGAGGCGGGAGCTGATATAATTGATGCTTAAATACAGAGTTGCCAGTGGACTTCTAGGTGGGGAGGTTGGGAAGGGAGCTATGTACTGAAGGCAATACTTGGATGCACGAGCGCCACTGAGGGCGCGACAGGACCATATCTGACAATGTATCTAACCCTTGATATGTCCCGTCTCGGGGCCCCCATCCAGTGAGACGGCAGTGGCGAGCGCAACTGAGTTCGCTGGTAATGTCTTTCATACTTTGCTGTCAAGTCATTGTTTTACATCTGGCTCGTTTCCATCCCTCACGTTGTTGTGCGGAAAGAACCCTTCGAGGACGTCGGTCGACTGGTATACGGAGCACCTGGCCAAGCCAGCGCAACCTATGCAGCGTGATCAGTTCACCTGTCGCGGGTGAGTTATTTCCGAAAATTACTCGACCTACTTCAGCATTGCTGATCAGGTGTTCCCATCAGACTCGGGAAATGTTCCGAAGACATTGGTGGTCAAAAAATGAAAGTGTTTTGACGTCCTCGGCTCCCGGCGGCCAGGCTTCTGACCCATATAGTAATACGGAGCGTATCGCAACATTGTAAATTCGACCCCTGGTGGGTAAGCTGATCTCACCCATACGCGACAGATGATGCAGGTTCACAAAATCTGCCCTGGCGTTCCCAGTCCGGATGGACAACTCATCTTTTACGAGGCCACACGGACTGATACAGCTTCCCAGGTAGACAAACTTCTCTACTAGCTCAATCGGCTCATCCGCAAGCACGAGGATGGGGTTCGAGCCCACCCATTCTTGCAGCAACACTCTATACTTTGCAGGTGCGAAGCGTATGCCAAACCATGAGGCAGAATTATTTAGATTATTTAATGTTTGCATTACCACTGTGTCGGATCCAAGGAGCGCTGTGTCATCTGCGTACTCGATATTTGTGAGCGAATATCCCGGGAGCACTTCGACCCCACAGGCTGTTAATGAGTCTTCATTGATCGTATCAGTGACGAACTTGAAGAGGAAAGTTGAAAGCCCTGCCTGACACCAGATGATGTTGTGAACTCAGATGAGAGCTTCCCATAGACCTTCACATGTCCGCGGGAGCTGGCGTAAACCACTTTAACAGGGTCAAGAATTTATGGAGACACCTTTGCTCCATAGTGTCTTACGGTTCACTGAATGAAAGTAGCTTTCAAGTCAACCATTCTTGGCTGCTGGAATCAGTGTCGCCGTTCCAGAATATTTCGGAGGGCGAAAATTTGATCACTGCATCCACTTTCAGAACGAAACCCGGCTTGGTTTTCACTCATCTGTCTCTCCCTGTGTTCAGCCAACCTTCGGATGATAAGACCAGATACCACCTTCGATGCCACAGCTACCATGCTCATACCACGGTGGTTTTTACATGGCGTACCCATTTGGGGATACGAATAACTGGCGACATGTCCCATTCTGCAGGCACTTTCTCTTCAATCTGCATCGCACCAATAAGCTCTATCAGGTGGGTCACCAGGGATTCTCCCACTCCTTTAAAGACGGCTGGATACCGACCATTCGATCCCGGCGCCTTCTCACGTTTCTGCATGGATGTTTTATACTTTGTTTCTACCGACGGGCGATTAAGGTTTACGTTCCATTTACCCGTATGCACTATCTCTACACGCTGTGTTGCAGGCGGCCAGCTAAACTGTTCTTCGAAGAATTTGGCCCATCTTTCCAGTCGACGTTCTCGCGAGCGACCTAATGAGCTGCCTTTTTCATTTATCGTTTCACTGACCGCTGCTTTCCTAGGGCCACTCGATGGTATCGGTTGATATAGGGCACGGCTGTTTTCGGTAGCAAAAGCCTTCTCCATCTCTCAAGTTTTCGATGTCCACCAGAGCTCCCGGTGTTTCCTAAGGCTCTTCACTACTTGGCATTTGAGGGATTCGCGTGCGCCGTCTTACTGGTTTCCTGATGGTATCAATTATGAATAGCGACCTCGATGACATGTAGTGGTCTAGTGGTCCAATCGGAGAAGCCGACAGCACTGAACACCGCTAGCTTAGCTCCTTTCATATTTTGCCATGCTTTGTCCACATGCTCACTACCAGTACTCTATTGGTTTACGGTGAAAAGCTGTTGGGTTAGCCCAGATCGATACTATTGAGCTATGATAGTTCTTTGAAGGTTGTCGATTCACATGCTTCTGGTTGACTTGTGAAGGCCTGAGGGGAAGCGAAGCGTGCACGCACCGTGGCGTGATTGGAATCAAGTTGTGTGCCTCAGACGGAATGCCAGTTTTGAATTGTGGCTCGCCAAGTGACTGATGGTCACATGATCCAACTGGGTCCACGGTTAATTCGTAGTTGGTGACTGCCAGGTTACGCGATGCGAACATTTATGCTAAAAGTTCGTACTGGTCAGAAACAGTTCATGATCAACACAAAACTGTAGGAGTCGCCCTCTGTGTACGGCAGCGAAGCATCGGTGTTCAACACTGATGTCATGCTGTCGATGATGATGAGTCGCCCTCTGTTGTGTGCGAGATCATGGACTCCGAATCGACCGCCCAAATGTGATGTCATGGAGCTCAGACGACCGACTTGGGCATCCATATTGTCCTCAAGGATCGTAGTGTCAGTGCTTCTCGCTGGATAACTCTTGATAGAAAATATCCTCCTCAGCATCACAACTGCACTCCGTCGGGGGTGACATTACAAACAGGCACGCTTTTTATGTCGAGAGGCATTAAACTTGATTGAGCTGGATAACCGAACGATGTAAAGACGACTATTTACTGGGATCCAACCCAGTAAAGCGCGTTAAGCTCTGAGGCTGACGCCTCCCTTCTTACACTCACATTTTCCGTCTTCCACCCTCTCCCACCCAAATTTGGATACTTTCTTCGCAGGTTCAAGCACGAGGACTGACCGTTTTTCTCGCCCTATCATCACACCTAGCTACAGCTTCTGTACGTCCACGTTCAGTCACAACCCTAAACACTTCGAAGTATGTTTTCCCACCCCGAAAGCCTGTCTACCTAGCCGCCTTTAGTGTTCACACACTGAAGCAAACAGGTCAACAGGTGGCTCTTGCTCGTATGCTGGATTCCCTTCGCATTAATGTTTGTTGTCTGTCAGAAACAAGACTGCAGGAAGCAAGTACTGTGATCGAACTGACTGGCTCCTTGCCCTCGTCCAGGTTCCGGCTGCGCACCTCGGGGATGCAGAGGCCGCTGCAGCTGGATATGTTGGAGTGGTTATTGTATTGAGCGACCGAGCGGAAGCGTCTCTGCTTGATTGGATACCCTTGATAGTCGCTTGTGTGCGGTTAGTTTGGCAACCTCTGTGAGAGAATCTAGAGAAAGTGAGGTCCATTGCACCCTGTTTGTTGTCTGCTTACGCTCTGAGTCTGCCAAGGACAGTTTCTGTGGAAAAAATCGTTCAGCTGTAACACCCTTCTGGTGCCTAGCTGCCATGCTACGCGAAGGAAGCACGAGGGCTGGGACACCGCCAGGTTGCCCAATCCTAGACAGGGGAATTCGGGAGGCAAAGGTCGGATTCGAACCACGGACCTTCCGGTCAGTAAATTCGCCCTGTAACCACTTGGGCCATCTCGCCCCAAGGACAGTTTCTATGACGCTCTAGGTGCCCTTCTACAGCAGACTACAATCTCGGATGTCGTTGTGGTTACTGGTGACACGAAGGCCCAGGTAAGTGGACTTAGCACTGCTGAGGCCCGATTGGGTGGTCGTTTTGGATTGGACACGAGACGCAGGGACAACGGGGACCGCTTACTTGAGATGTGTGGTGATCACAGACTGTTCCTTTACAATACGAATTTCCGAAATAGCGGAATTCGCTTGACAACGTGGTGCTCACCAGCAAACCAGTCACGAATCCAAATAGACCATATCGCCGTCAATTATCGGTGGCGAGGGTCGATCACCGCCTGCCGCTCCTTCTGGAACACCAACTTGGACTCCAACCATGCACTTGTACGCTGCTGCTTTTCATTGCGCTTTTCAGGTGTACGCAAAACGTGCACACCTCGCTTAGCCATTGAGAAGCTAGTGGACCCAGAAGTCAAACGAAACTATCAGAACCAGCTCTCCGAATGCTTACCGGACGTTACGGTGTCGCATATAAACGGTCACTGGGAAAAGATATCCAAAGCGGTACTCAAAGTCGGAACGTCTGTTTGTAGTACAGCCCAGTCAACCTCATCCAAACATTAGATCTCTGATAGGACCGTGTCTTTGCTGGAGACCCGGCGACAGATTCCCCCTGGCCGCCACCACAACTCCACCCGACGCATCATCCGACGCCAAGTGAAACTGAGTGTCCGCGCAGACCGAGAAGCTTGGTGGACCCGAAAGGCCGAAGAAATGGAAGATGCAAAGAATGCTGGAAATGTGCGCAAGCTGTTCCATTTGATTCGTTCGACTGGTCCTCGAAAGCCTCTTGTCAGCGAATTAATCAGAGACCAAAATGGCAGACCAAATGGCAGAACCAAAAAAAGCAGAACGTTTGGACCGCTGGGCACAGTACTTCGAACAGCAATTCAGCTGGCCACCTGCTACCTCCAATCCAGAATCCTGGCCTTCAACAGAAGGGTGGACCGTAAATACGGAGCCGCCTTCGGGCTCAGAAGTGTCCGAGTGTATTCCCCTACTCAAGCGTCATCATGCTGCTGGTCCTGACGACCTTCCACCTGCTCTTTTCAAGGATGGCGGTGGGTTCCTCAGCCGGTGCCTGTCTAGCCTATTTGGATCTATCTGGGAGAAAGAGACCGTCCCAGACAACTGGGTGAATCGATAGTAGTGCCCAGTTTCAAAAAGGGTACTCGCAGTGAATGTAGCAACCACAGAGGTGTTCGTTTGACTCCTGTTGTAACAAGGCTTCTAGCGTTCACTGATTCTTCGTCGTCTTACGATGGCAGGCGAATCCTTGACTCGTGAGAATCAATCGGGATTTCGACCGGATAGAGGCTACATCGACCACATCTTCACACTCCGTCAGGTGTTAGAACAACGTCACATGTACAGACGACCCACACTCTTGGTTTTTCTTAACTTCAAGGGTGCGTTTGATTCTGTCGATCGGTCACTGTTATTAACTGCTCTTGCTCAACAGGGTATGCCCCAGAAGTTTTTGAGCATAATCCGATCCCTATATTCACATACTTCTGGGCTTGTGAGAGTCTAATGTCAACTCCCCAAAATCGCCACTACAAAAACTTGTGTCCGACACGGATGTCCCGTCTCTCTATTCTTGTTTTTGTTCTTGTTCGTCATTGATGAAACATTGAGGCGAACACCGATGGTGTTCAAATTGCTGCTGGTGAGAGCCTTGTCGATCTGGAGTACGCAGATGACATCGCCCTCATCTTTGAAGACCAAAGCGAAGCACAAGCCCTATTGAATAGACTGACCTCCATCATACCATCTTTTGACATGCGCCTTGCACCTTCAAAGTGCAAAGTCGTGCTTCAGAACGTGCAGTCTGCGAACATATGGGTTATAATTCAAGGAGAATCATTGGAGGTTGTGGAAAATTTTACATACCTCAGTAGTTGTATTAGTTCTGACGGAAATATGTCTCATACAGTCAGTGTGAGAATCTCAGATGCTCGAATCACGTTTGCTAATTTGCGTCACTTGTGGTGTCAAAGAGGCATATCACTAGATCTTAAGGACCACGTGTTCCAGGTTATAGTAAGGGCTGTGTTGTTGTATGGGTGCGAGACATGGCCTCTACGGACAGATAATGTGAGTCATCTTCAGGTATTTGACCACCGATGCCTCAGGAGCGTGGGTGGTTTTGGATGGCATCAGCGTGTAGCAACGAGGTGATTAGAAAACGGATATTTGGTTGTGCGGCAGGTAATTCAATCGGGAAAACATCCAGCATCACCGTGCTGCGCATGCCGAAACATCGTGTACCGAGACAAGTGTCGTTCTCCGTGACTCCTTCAAAATGGCGCAAACCGCGAGGTGTACAAGCGTGGCTTGACAGAAGGGTGTGAAAGAGATCACGAAGAGTTTGGATGGTGTTGGTGTTGTACGCCTTCCAGGATGGGGTTCCCTCGACCCCACCTGTACTTGGCTGGAGACATTGCGAGAAATGGCGGATAATCGATGTCAGTGGCGTCCGTACTGTCAGTTTATTTCCAGATTGTCTGATTGAGCGGTTGGAGGTGTAGGCACGTCACAATGCTTGACGTAGGCCAGCATTAGGTCCCCTCCTTCACCCACCCTTTTTCTCTTGTTTTCACTCTTGTTTTCACTTTAACTATAATTAGACAAAACTTATGGTTGTACGGCAGTGAAGCATCAGTGTCAACGCTGATGCTGCTGTCTTTGATGATGATGATGATGACAACTCCCACGCCATATATTCTACGAGTCATCGCTCCTGGATCACCGGACACACGGATGGAGAAATGTGAAAGGGCTGAATTGACCGTTGGCGCTTTGAGATATATAACCACGCCCCTGTGTTTTTCGGAGACACAGCATACATCAATTTTAAGAGAGAATGAAGTTTCAGTGTGCATTGCCGGGTTGCCAATTCGAAATAGAGTACGGACGTCAAAACCTCCTGTGTAGAAAGGATCTCGTGGATTTAGAAAGGTGTTATTTTGTTTATTGGTAATAGGCAGCGCGGTGTATAACGTCCACGGGTCAGATGACCGACGTCAAATGACCCAGCAACGTTAGCCTGTGTGATTGGAAGGAGTTAAGGAGGGACACTGGTGGACACAGAATTGTTCGGGCAAATGATACTTCCCAGTTGCCCAGGCCGAGCAAGAGGGTTTGGTTGAGGTACCTCACCTTAAGCCTTTGACTCAAAAGTCTGAACGGCGAGGCACTGGACAGTAGGGTTTTCCTCGGGGACCCTTTCCGTAGCCGATGACTCAGTTTCACCTGTTCGGCTGCAGGGGATTGGCCTAACCCGATGCGGCTGCGCGCTGCAGATGCCTTTTGAACAGCAGTGGAGTCTTTGATTTTAAAAGTATTTCGACTGTATTGAATAAATCACCGGCGGTCACGGTCAACCATTGGGCGATCGGAATGTGTTGTATTTAGGATCGACCTTTCCTAACCTATCCTTCCTCGGCATCGCAGCTTCCATGAATATGGACATACTGGTCACCAGACGGAAACAGCTTACTGCCTCTACACTTCTATCGCAGAACACAGTACGACTTTACCCCCAAACCGCCTTGTAGCGCGATTACTGGTAGTACGGGGTCTCAGAGAAAACAGTTGAGATTAACTTAACCTTTAATCCTGACCTTATTGGATGCTTCTGTGCCACAAATTTTAAACTCTGGTGTATATCCGGTCACTGAACTCTTTTTCAGGTTGACAGACTCCTTTATACACTGATTTCTGGAGGCACTGTAGCCTGCACGTTGGTTCACAATGTAAGCCCAATCTTTTCCGACGTTAAACTTCAGGAGCAAACTTGAATGCAAGTATCACCCCTATGCAGTGTTAATCGAGGATTCGCATGCTGGGGATATGGTTTGTTCAATGTGCGGTCTCGTTGTGGCTGACCGGTACGTTTCAATTTCCCATTTGTTGTGTATCTTGTACGTGGGCCATAATTTGCCGCGAACAGGTACTCATCTTCCTGTCTGCTGATGGTTTATGTAAATTCAATGATCATGGCCAGTTACTTAAAGTGTCTATCGGTAGTCTTCGTGCAGTCTGCTTTCGGTTCACCAAGCGTTCCTATCACACCCGCTGAGAATGCTTTTCACGAAACCTGTTTTCGGTGGAATGAATATAAATTTCATCACCTGCAGCCAGTGTCGCCCATATTCCCACCCCATTACGGACCGTTCGCATTCTTCACGAGTATGTGGTCCTTCAGGAATGGTGTGAAATAGTTTTTCTTTAACGTTCGACAACTCGCATCAGAATCAAAATTGTAAAAGATTGCTGCTTGAATAAACCCGCATAAGACACCGGAAACTGGAAACCAGGCGCTCCAAAATGGGAACCTCCAACGTATTACATATTGTTGATAGGCTTGCCAGACGCATTCATAAAACTCATAAAATGCCACCGGTTCTAGTTTAACCGGAATGGCTCCGGATTCGGTGCCGCTTATGTGGTACCGTTCTCTTGTCACTTGACATCAACAATGAGAAAAAATTGTATAGACCAAAGGCACTGATGTGCAAAAAGCGTGAAATAGCTGCGGTGTAAGTCAGGTCCATGTTAGAGGCACTATTTTTGTTTTTTACCTATGAGAAGAGAAAGCTGGCAGTACTCTATGGCATGTACATCCATACTTTGAAGCACTTAACATTTGCACTGATTGCCATGGACAGACAGGAGGATAACTGAACAATTCAGTGCAGTGGTTCACGCATCCTTAAGAGCTTGTCTTTTACATTGGGGAAAGTGAGATGCGAAATCCAAGTGCACATAACGTAAACGGGAAGACATGCTCGGGGACATCTCTCGTTTCTGACGACGGTCCCACAGTAGTTCCAAATTTTGTAGTACCGGTCCTCCACTTGTTGTCTATACCGATTCACCCTAGTGATATTCTTCTAAATATCTGGTCTGACATGACGTGCTATTGTCGTTCTGTCCACTAGGAATAGAGTTATGATGCCTTTTTTTGCCGAATTCTTTCAATAAGGTTTGCCCGTGGAATCTGGTCATGGTCCCTATTGGGGAGGATAGTCCAAATCCCCAATTTCATATGATGCGAATCATCCATTAGTACTATATATATATAGTACACAATGTAAAGTACCTATATCATGTGCTACTTTTTGGTCCTGTCTCAAATGCAATTCTCACACAACGGGCAATAAACTTGAGAAGTCACCATGGAAATTTGATCAGTCCTTACTGTGCGACTTTTCCTGTGGTCCTGAAATCGACTTCCTTTTGCTTTTCATCCACCTCATCCTCAAGTGTATCACCACGTGTACAACACTAGGAAGGATAAGGCAGGTTCCTTGGTGAACCAGTGTTGATGTGTTGCTCAGTTGTCGTGACTCTGTATAGGAAAGCAATCCAATAGATTAAATCTCACCTCGTCCTCATGTTTGCCGAAAAAATGGACAATAATCGTTTAGAACCGTTTGAACCCAGCTTAACTTGCTAACATTTTGATAGTCTCCCAAGCGTGCCCCGTTGGACTAATCGATTTGATAATCAGTGGGAGAGTGGGATTGCTAGTTTATCCTGGAGTACTCCTTGACAAGACTTGACTGTGATAAACTTTTATAGAAGGACTAGACTTACACGGCATTCCTGGGTAAAATACATGCGGAGTTCAACGCTGTGCCAACTGAGATGATCTACCAGGTATATTCAGGGAACAGCAAGTGAAGGGTCTTGTGGCTTCACTAATTTTCGGTGGTCCTTAACAGCTTGAGAATAGCCGGTGACATTTTGACTTGTCTAAGCGACCTCCGTCTCACATGAAAGCTGGAAGAATATCCTGTTTCTCCTGACGTCGTTTCCCAACAGCCGTGGCTATTCAACTGGATTCTTAACCACACGATCAAGCTCTGATTAAATGATTGGCTTAGAATACTTGTGATTGTTCGTAGCGTTTGATAAAAAAATCGGACTATCCACCGTTAACCTTACGCCCTATGATATATCTAATGATTTGCTGTATTGCGCATAAGTCATGGATCACTTCTTTCTGAAGAAAGTTCACTTGTCAATCTCACTAGCCAGTAGAAGAAATGCGCGCCGTAGGTAACCGGCAGAATCAAACATGACCTTTATACATCTTGGTTCACTATTACCATACAAGGTACTCTCACTCCCCGGTTTCTGAAAATGGTTCTCAGGGAGTATTACGTCCTTTTGGAGGGAAGAGGTTTGTGTCTTGCCCATCGATCCAGTGGTGAATTTCGTGGGATTTTTTCCACTAGGGTGGTGAAGCCCTATTCTTGAAGGGACGATTACTGGGATGACTACTGTGCATGTATATATATATATATATATATATAAATGTTCTTCCGACACCAACCGTTCTCCTCCTACCCCTTCGAGACCGCATCGGCCGCGGGGCCCTGCTTGCAGCACCACATTCGGCTCCTCGCAAGCCGTCTATGGCTCTACACTTGCTTGCAGGCTTCCACATTAAGTCCGATTGGGACGCTATCCGTATATATACCAAGAGACCTCAGTCCCTCACCTCTAAAATGTCTATCTTTTTTTCACTCTCCCATTTGGTCTTGAGCCCAATTGTTTTGTTTTTACAACACTCTTTTGCAGTGTGATTGATGTCGGATCCGAGTGGCGAACCTTTTCTAACGATGCCAATGCTAAGGATATGTGCCGTGTTGGTTCAAGCGAAAACCCGCTTCTTAGCGGCAGCGATCTATCCACAATGATCAGTGGACCATCCTTTTCAGACTCCAGACAAGTAGATGATCAGGGCAAAGCGCTTTACAAAAGCCGCCGGCATTTATCCTCTGCAGATCGGGTCCTAACCGGTGCATTTCGCGAAATTGGCCAAATGGCCGAACATCTTAACCTTCCCAAAAGCATATCCGTAAGTATTATATGCCTGATACGCTTGTTCTGGTATTACGTACCGGTTGAGAAAGGTTGTCGGTATCTTGTTAATAATAGTAATCGTTCAGCTGTAACATCCTTTCGGTGCCTAGCTGCCATGTTACTCGGAGGGCTGAGATACCGTCAGGTTGCCCATGCCTAGACTGGAGTAGTTGAGATGCAGAAGTTCGGTTCGAACCTTTCGGTCAGTAAGTTCGCGCTTATCCACTGAGCTATCTCGAGCTCGTTACCCACTCTTTTCTCTGTCACATTTTCTACTCCCCCATCTCGGAGCATTCACGGATTACACCGTAACGAACAGCTTAAGTTTACGGGGTTTTTTAGTGAAGGCAGTGAGTGGATGCAAGACACCATGCGGAATTTTTTTATTTAACTGGATCGGCTGGACATGCAGTCTTGTTGCTACGTTTATTAGAAGATTGCTGTCTTGCCGAAACACTGGGGGAGCTTCCAGTCTCCGATTGTTACAGCTTCCAGAGTAAGAATTTCCGTCAATCTAGTTAACTCCCCTAACCGGAGTCATTGTGAATGAGTGGGAAATCACTTAGACGCGTTAGCACGTGTAATCTCTTACTCACCCAACACACATGGTTCACTCAGTTGGTATCATGGCGCTTCCTGGCCGTTTTTGCCCCATTTAGGTCTTTTTGACTCGTGCTTGATGTTCACTGTGCTTGTTTTGCGCAACATCTTTTTTTGAATTGCTTCAGACATTTATTTATGGTAAATAAATGTCGATGTAGGCTTTATGTGTACAACAGATACAGTAGTGTAGTTCTGGTCCCAACGGTTGTATCCAAAACGTTTTTGTTGATCGTTGTTTTAGCCTTGTTACGAACGAGCAGGAATAGCATTAGGTATGAGTCTCAACCACAATGATTTCAGCGGGTTCTGACGTAGATTTAGCTTCGTCACACGATTACATACGAACCTGTTGCGACGTGGAGCACCGAAACAACAACTCGGTCCTGACAGCATGGTAGTGTATCAACGTCCAGTTTTTTATCATGGAACAATCTCACATGATGAGGTACAAATTTCACATCACGCCTAGGGTGTCGTTGGATGCTGGTTATTTACATATTTTGATGTTAGACGTACGGTTTCGGAACATCCTTGGCTGGTTTTCCTGCAAAGGGAATCTTCCGTGATGTAATGCAACGTCTACCCAGCACTGTTCCGCTAACGCCTAGGCATGATCAAGAAACTTCCAGACGCTGACGAACGAAAGTCAACGAAGTGAGGAAACTCTAAAGTACTGTGGTTACTTACCATTTTATTCCCATAAAATGTATGGAGCATCTACTTGTAAGTGTTCGTTGGGTTGCCGTCACTGTTCCCAGAAAACCCTTAATTACGTTTTATAATTGTCCCAGGTAAGCAATGCGTGATTATGCCCATTATGGGGCCAACGTTTTCGGTGAACCATACACGCAAAGAGATGGCCTAAGTGGTGGGGCGAGATGGCCCAAGTGGTTAGAGCGCGAATTTACTGACCGGAAGGTCCGTGGTTCGAACCCGACCTCTGCCTCTCGACTTCCCCTGTCTAGGCTTGGGCAACCGGGCAGTATCCCAGCCCTCGTGCTTCCTTCGGTTGGCATGGCAGTTAGGCACCGAAAGGGTGCTACAGCTGAACGATTTTTTTTACACGCAAAGAAGTCATATTCTGGACAAGTATCCTCATAGCAAATCTAATAGATGGTCGATTATTTGAGCAAGATGAGGGTAACGCTTCTACTTCAGGTGCTTTACGAATCTTCACACAGAGCTGTTTTTTTCGTACTTTAGGATCATGCCAACTTACTTTTCAAGCAAGTATACGAGACGAAAAATCTCCGCGGGCGTAGCAATGATGCCGTATCAACAGCTTGCTTGTATATGGCTTGCCGCCAGGAGGGCGTTCCTCGAACTTTCAAAGGTAAGGAATGACTGAGCTTGTTCATGCTAATCGCCATCCGCATAGTTTGCACTAGCCATCAGTACTCAAATGTTGCAACAAAAGAAATCTAGAAGTACGATCGTACAACCTCGAAATGAGCCCTTATCTCATGCGAAAAATCACATCAAAATGCCTACTTTTTGACGTTTTCGGACAGAAGGCTGTCTATAGCTTGTGGGGACTTTTTCCTCACCCAGACCTAAACCGAAGTCGTCGATGTGCCAGAGAAAGACTCATACTGTTTACCTTTTTGAGTGGGATAACGTGCTTTATTCTGTGGTAATTAATCAGGTGGCTGTTGATCTGTTCGCCGAGCTTGGTAAATCAATTGCCACACAGTGATGTGTTAGGCAGAACGGGTGGTACTGCCTTTCTATAGCTTGGGGACCGGTGAGACATAGATGTGATTGCTGGCCGGAGGAAGCTTTCGTGCACCTGTTTCAATGATTCCCCTTTAGAAAGCGCACCTTGGGTTCGACCGAATTCGCTCGTTTAGGCGAAGAATCCCCTCAAATGGATTCGGTCTTGACTGAAAAATATGACTCGCTCTCGCCAATGTATCGGTAATTACCGCGCAGTTGACCTTGTCTGGATGTTCATCCTAGGATTTACCAAAAGGAATCAAGCGCTAGAATGGGTGCTTATTAACTGGTCTTGACTGCTACCGTAAAATTGTGGAAAACTACTTTTACTGATTCCAAAGAGCTCCTTGACTCGACAGCCTTTTGTTTCTACACACTCTTTATAGCTGACGTAAGTGAATCACGGGAGACTCCATGGAAGAGAATAAAAAAGCACAGTATTCATACATCGGGACATTTGAGATACATAAAGAACGGTTCTTAGAGTTGCGAAGGCTGAAACAAGCGAAAGCTAACCTAGGAATTAGGAATGCAAAGTGAAGGAGAGTGCTTCCGAGCCTGGTTATCTTGAGAAAACTAATAGGAGAACAGCTCCACCCGACAGCAAAGGGTGATTAGAGCCGGAGAATCACTTTGAACGAGCCCATGAATTTTGAAGGGGAACGGAGGATGATAGTTCTGGATTATACTTGTTTTGCCGTAAGTGATAGGTTGTGTTGTGACATTGTGCAGCCTGTGTAGCACACAAACTATGGATAGGTTAAGTTGGAATGGTATGAGATATCGTAGTTTCCACTCACATGAGTTCATTCGCATGAATCAATGCATACTGGGGTGATAACACACCTATGACTCAGAAAGTTTATTATCGTATATAGGGAGTTTGACCCTATCTCACTCACAGTCCGTGGTATCTAAACGTGTGCACCTCAAGGGTTAGGTGGAGTATCATAGCACAAACGGTCCGTTGAACACAGGAACACGAACAATAAAATGTTTTCTTCACTTTTTCTACAGACAGAGGTCTGTAAACAGCAACTATGTGAGCAGCCGCTGGCTTTCTTCTGTAACTTAACAAATGTCTATAACTCAGCAACACGGGACGCTCTTGTGAGACTACAGTTTCAGAGTTGAAGGCCTTGGCTCTTGATAGAATTACCCTTGGTTACACTCCGCTCAGGCACATAGGTATTACAATAATGTCAAGGAAACGCCCTTATCTAGGACACACTTTCTGCGGTCGTTTTGTGATCCTAGTCAAAGGGAACAAACCCTCCAGAACAGAATAGTTTCCCAACATGTGGACGATTTACTCCTAAAACGAGATATCCAGTGCCAATATCCTTTTGTCATTGAAATAGTTCTACCAGTCGACAATCACCGAAAAGCTGTCAGTGCAACTAACAATGTTGCAACACTATCTTACGATAGTAGCAGGTTCTTGACTTGATTGATTTATGGTTTAGCACAGTACACAGCACAGGACATGCCACACACTTGCCTTGTAGAATGAGAATCCTGATTAGGGGCTTAAATAACTCAAAAAGGGGTACTTCAGTATTTATCAATCAATCAGACGATTGCAGGAGGAAGGTGGTATCTACTTTCCCAAAGTGTTAACGGCAAATTACATCTTCTGTTTTGACAACGTAGTCTTCCGAACAAGGAAACCCGGAACAAGAGAGAGAGACAATTTTTCCTGTAAGAACCCAACCAAGAAAAAACTCTTCAGAAAAGACCATCAGTAGGCTGATTATTTTCCAAACGAGGACTTCTAGGTATGCCCCGAGTGTTTTCTATCCAACTCCGGTGAAAAGCCCCAACGTAGTAGTAGGGGCAACTCGTGCATACCATTCTGACTGAACATAGGTTTGTGTACATAAGGGATGTGGTGTGGACAAATGTGTTGGTGTCCAGTAACCTAAGACTCATTATCCGACCAAACAACTAGTAGTACTGTCAACCGCAGAGCCATGTTACGTCAACCTATTCATTACTGATTCAACAACGCGTGGTATTTCATTGTTTTTTTCGACTGGCGATAGTAGGCAATATCGTCTCTTCCTTAGCCAGTCATTCGATGATGCAGCTGACAGATCGTCCGTAGATATTAGCGGGATGTGGAATAAGCTTTTCATCGCTGTGCTGCAGGACTTAACTGAAGCTCGTTTTTTTACTATGTCCAATAGTGTGTTGAGAATTTCTGCTCATACACAAAGTGACACTGAGGTGCAGGATACCTATGAACGCAGACTAGGTTTGAAAGTAGGTTTTCACCTTGGGCCAAGATGTCTCAGTGGTTAGAGCGAGAATTTCCTGACCGGAATGGTCGTGGTTCGAACCCGATCTGTGCATCTCGACTTTCCTCTCTGGGCTTAGGTAAACTGGCAGTATCCCAGCCCTCCTGCTTCCTTCGGGTGGCATGGCAGCTACACACCGAAAGCGTGCTACAGCTGGACAATTCCTACCTCGTCTTGAATGAGAAATTTCCATTCAAGGAACGAATCTGCGTTAACCATAGGGTTTTTATCGTGACAGGAACCATCGGTCCTAATACAGAGCCATCACGTCATTGTACAAGGATGTCTTTTTGTTTATACATTCACTTTGGACGAAGTGGAAAATGACTGTCAAAAACACCCGCTGTAAACATAATTTTATATTAACTCTTCGCAGAGGAAATCAAGGCTGGTTGTTCGGGGTCGCTCATTCCAAGGGGAAAAATTCCTAGAGAAAAGACACTTATGCACCCTCCGAAATTATTTCTCCTTGGAAAAGATTAGTCTATCTCGATGCTCATGATGCTTCCTTTCTGTTACGTAGTAGCCAAAATGTCAGATGAACAACTTGATCTGAATGGACCGCACAAGGGCCGCTTCGTGTTGCAGTTGAAAAAGTATTCGAGATGTCGCAGTATACTTGCGTGACGGAACATATTACCCATAAGGTTCTAGCATTTCATTTGGAGAATGCCGTAAACAAGGAATTTGGATGGAATCCTTTTGAATATCTCATTAAAACCAAATTGGTTTGCAAATGAGTGTAGTTCGCGAAGTTCGTACAATTAGAGGTCAGGTAGGACATATGGTTGAGCGAAGCTCGGAAAATGCACTTACCAGATGAGCCTCAAGAAGGGCGGAACCTGTCTTGGGCTGCTGAAGAGTTTCCAGCACCTTTGTAAGTGGTTCCTTTCAGGAAAATATACTGCAATATCGTGGGTGTCATACGAACTGAAACATGAGGCAATCTTTGTGTAGCACATTCAGTTGAAGAATATCATGAATAAGAGATTCAGCTGGGATTCAGTTCATTCTCCCGTATAACCAAATTGATGCACAAATGAGTGTGATCCGCAAATTCCGCTACGTTTCTGGTTTAAGTCGAACATGTGGTTAAAAGGAATTCGGGGACTTTGCTCACCTAATGAGCTCTATGGAGGGCAAAACCGCTCAAAAAGCTCTCAGCAATTATGCGAGTATTCTCCCATTAACAACTTGATGCTTTAGCGGCAAATTTGATTCTCCACTGTCCGCATGTGTGTGGTACCGCCATCTAAATGTACGATTTGCTAAATTCCCTGCGCTGCAACTCCTCAAGCGATGAGTTCATGGATTTCCCTATGGACATTCACCTACCGATTTTGTTTCATCTAAAATAGAGGCAAATAATGAGCATTTCTGCATCACAGTTCGTCGGCATTCGCGACACGGCAGTCGAAACTGCTTGGTTTTGTGGCGCTACTTACAACTGAAAAGTGATGACTAGATGGACCCTGTGGTACTGAGTGTCTACTTTCAGTGTTACTAGGATTTAAGCATACCAAATGAAGCCTTAGTTAAGAGTAGACCGTTTGCCGCATGTGACCCATCCAATTATCCCAACCGCGAGTGATTTTCTGGCTGTTTTTTTCCTAACGACATGTGATATTAGGAAATCCTAATTAATTTGATAATTCCTTCAGCTTTTGCAACACGTCGTGGGGTGACATCATCTTCATGGGAGGATTCTAATCCGTTTCATACGCACAACCTGTAGTAACTGACCCTCAGGTGATGAGTTTCCATATGTTATTCTTGTGTAGAATTTCTTCGGACTTATTGTTTATGTTTTGGAACACTTGGTGCACTTGTAATAGTAAGCAACTGAACACCAAATGAATGCTTATATTTTGGCCTATCCACTTGACTTTTCATGTGATCCAGAGGTTTGTGCCGTTTCTCGCGTATCCAAAAAGGAGATTGGCAAGGTATTCAAAAAGATTTTGAAGATTCTGGAGACGAATGTCCAATCCGTAACTGTGGAGGACTTCATGTCTCGATTCTGTGGCAACTTGAATTTGAACATCGCTGTTCAACGAGTTGCTAACGTCGTGGCCAGGCGTGCTCTCAATCTAAATTTGGTTGCTGGTCGCAGTCCCGTATCGGTTGCAGCCGCGGCAATCTACATGGCCGCTTGCGCTCTGGGCTACCAGAAGGAAAAACGAGGTATGCTTTCCTTCATTCTCCTGCCTTTGAAATGAATTGGTACGGTACTTCCTCTGTCTAACGGCGTTCCTTGCAATGCATGGTCCCACATAAAGATCACCCCTCATAAGGACGTGTTATCAGTTCTCCAAGATTTTCCCTATTAAAATAGATGGAACTTCCCATAAAGATCAACTCCGAACGCAGACCTTCCAGTCATAGAGTAGGTGTTTTGCTTATCATGAGCACGTTTCGGTAGTTTTACTTCTCTCCAATTGTTATCATAAGCAGGCTTCTTGCGTCTCCGTAATTTCACAGTACCCGTTTAGTGTATAGTGGACCATCCTGTCAGCTGTATTCAAGTTCCGTCAACTGCGCATCATTATAACTGGGCGAAAAATTGCGTCAAAGTGCCGATTCTCCCACTTATGTTGTACATCATTATTCATAAACAGCTTATGTCGACTTACCTGATGCACACCTACCTCCAGATGTTGGGCTCACCTTGGGCAATGGGGTAGCTCATATTCGCCAGTGTGGCATCAAATTTCGTTGTCACACGTTTTACGAGATCATCTCATTGCAAATTTCGCGCCTGCAATCATAGATACATTCATTTTGGTTGAATATATTTAGTTAACAGTGATTTCAAATGTGTGGTAGCGGTTGGTTAGGACATAATGCAGGGAGTTCCAGCACCAAAAGCTACAGTGGTTTGCTCGTGTATTTCGCTTGGTGTCTCATCCATAGTCGAATGGAGTATTATCTTCTAAGCCCAATTCAGATTGGTGCAAGCAAGGAGGGAGGTTACCTTTGACCTGACAGACGAGTATGAAAGCGACTATAAAAAGTCTGGGTGGGATGTGCATGATCTCCTCTATGCATGGTTGGAGAGGCTGAAAGATGTGGCCATTAATCGGTATCAGTGGTTATGTTGTTGTCAGCGTCTATCGAGGTTGTCTGAATGAGTGTCTGGAGGTGTAGTTTGTAGTAGGGTAGCACTAGGTCCCTTCCCACTCTACTCATTTCTTAACAATAAGCCCTTCAAGTAGATTATGGTTGTACACCAGTGAATTATTGATACTGAACACTAATGTTGTGACAATGACGGTCGAATGTAATCTCATCAACTGATATCTTTTCTTTCAGAAATTGGAGAGGTTGCTGGATGTGCAGAAGCGACCATTACGTGTGCATATCGAGCCATGCATGCGCGCGCCAGTGAGCTGTTTCCCGAGGACGTTCGCTTGTCAATTCGGCCGCTCCCCTTGTGACGATCTCCCTGAGCTATTTTCTGGTGTATTGGTTTATTATACCCCATAGAATCCATCTGCCGCAATAAATCCTGAAATCACTTATTCTCTTGGCCCTTAAACGAGGGCTGGTGATTGCCTCACTTGGCTGATGCCGGCGAATCCGCGACGAATCTTCGATTCTGTAACAGAAACTTTAATCGAATAATAGGCCCAGCACCAAAAGCTGCAGTAGTCAGGTCATGTATTTCGAATGCCGAATAGTCGTTTGCCGAGAAGGGTACTGTTTTACTTGGCCAATTCAGAGTAGTACAAGCAGAGAAGTGACTAATCTTTGACGTGGCAGAGGGGTGTAAAAGGGATTACAGAAAGTGGGTGCTGTCGGTGTGACTCGTCTTCCAGAATGGGGTCCGCGTGACTTCCCCTGTGTTGGAGACGCTGCGGCGGAGACGTTGGGGCGAGATAGCTCAGCGGTTAGAGTGCGAGCGTACTGACCGGAAGGTCCGTGGTTCGAACCCTGCCTCTGCCTCTCGACTTCCCCTGTCTAGGCTTGGGCAACCTGGCAGTATCCCAGCCCTCGTGCTTCCTTCGGGTGGCATGGCAGCTAGGCACCGAAAGGGTGCTACAGCTGAACGATTTATTTTTATTGGAGACGCTGCAAGATGACTGCCAGTCAATCTCAGTGACGTTGTTGCTGTTGTCGGTTTCTACCTAGGTTTTCTGAAAGACTGTGGTGTAGGCACGTCGGAATTGTTGTGGTAGGCAAACCCTAATCTCTTCCCCTCCCACTTTTATTCTTCTCTTCACAACAAGTCTTTCAAGTAGCTTAAGGATGTACGGCAGCGGAATATCAGTGTTGAACACCTATGTGCTGCCAATGATGAAGAAGCTAATTTGGTGAAGCATTGAACTCGAGTTCCGCTGTATTTGTACCTCGTCACTAGTGCACATTCTTGGCCATACCGGGACACATCAAACGAGGTGAGCGTGCTACTACTGCTTCACTAGCATGAACCAAATCTCCCTCGATCGTCTCGTTCAAACAGGCGAATGTTCCCGCACTTTGAACGATACGATTGACCTTCCGGGTACTTCTTGGAACAAGCTGACCACTGCTCAAGACCCAAAATGTTTATAGTGCATGGCGGAATGTGTGAACATTTCAACAAACTCAAAGTCCGTTCCAAATGTTCAGGTATTCGAACACTAGAATACACCGTCCTTCTTATGGTTGCTAAAATCGCCTCATTGAACGATTTTAGTGATCAATGAGGTTTTTTTTCTGCAACCGAGTAACACTGTATTCTACACACTGGGTCGGTGCACATCCCCCGCGGTCCAGGAAATTCTGTTTATGGTGTATTATGGGAACATATTGCCCTACTGCTTATTGCGTTCGGTTCCAAGTTGGAGGGCCAACACCGATCGATAACCTTTGAAGGAACTACGGAACGAAGTCTTGCAGTAGTAATGTAAATTTGTGCTTTACCACCTGATTGACATCATCACTTCCCTACTTTAATAAAGAGTTCGAAACGGCACGACTGTGTCTGTACGTGGACGGGAAAAACGCATTCCCTGTTGACGCAAAACCGATCCAAGATGGGCTGACTAGGCTATACGCACCGATGGTAATCTGGGGTAGGATGGAAAATATCGGGGCATTGTATGATGGATCCCAACACAAACCAACTCACTCGAAACTGAATTCCGCTTCTACGGCTCGCACGTCATTAGCCAAATGGAAGACGAAGAACTAGTGATATCAGAGTGGCATTCAAACGGCTATGCATAAACGAAGGGCACCAACTAGTTCGCCAAATTAATGTAAACCAGGGGTATCACCAGAGGGAAGTGAACATCCGGTTCCTCTCAGGAAATCGCACATTACGCCAGTCACCATAAAATGCACACAGACCACCAACCACTGGTATGCACATGGAGTTCGGTTGTACGGACTTTTAACCGAATGTCCACTGCAGCACACACAGCAATCACTTATGGGTTTCGGGCCGTACCAAATCTGCTTTGGCTTACAATCTAGTCGACATTTCCAACTGTCCTTCCTCATAGTGCCGTTCACCTGCATTTTCCCATCAAGACTCGCTTGGCGGCAAGACGCTAAATCAATACCGGGTGAACCCAACAGTAATCAATGTATGTCATACTGACAAACAATACTTTTTTATTTGATTAACTTACCATCTGAGGAGAGGACAAACCTGTCTAAGAGACGTAATTTGGGATCTTTGTATTCTTGACTGACGGAGCTGGGAATGGTAGATCAGTACGGTCGTTTTCCTCTACTTCAAAGGATTGCCACGCGTTAGGTGACCTTATCACGTTGCACCATTCTAATTGACTGGCCTTCAAAACACGTGGTCTGGATATCGACTACCATACAGGTATCTCCATTTGTAAAAATTAATTTGGAAGAAGCCTCACAAACAAAATCTAGCGCGCTAGTTCTGGCAAGCGAAAACAGGCATTCCAGTTCAACTGAGCTCGGTCACGTTATTAAACCCAAATGTGCCTATCCGACAACACTGACCCCAGACAACGTGAGTCGGCCTGGAACATGTTTTTCACTAGTTGGTCATCTTCCATACTCTGAACAAGTTCACTCATCTACAGATTAATGAATCGGAATAAATTCGCCCTCTGGCAACGCGGTGTATGTGGGGTTTTTTGGCCTCCTGGGACTACGTTGCTATCTCTTGTTCGGCTCGAAGGAGCGTCGTAAACTCTTACGGGAATTCTAAACATAAGTCAACGTGGAATCCAAAGATAAGCTTCAATGAGGAGTGCCCCTTATTGGAGCTTTCGCCATATGGCCACTGACTGATTCTTCGATTGGTGATATGGACTTCATTCAGTCATACGGGAATCATAGCCAGCTTTTGGTGAACTGTTGGTCTCGAGTGCTCTACTTAAATGGTGGGCTTTACGAGGTTCTAATCTCCCAGGTCATCCATGACCACTCGTTTGCTGAAAACTGCACAACCATTATCAAGATGCGACATGCTATCTTTAGAGGGAAAACTTTCCTAAAATGCTTTTTCTGGGTTCCATAAGCTGTTAGCCTTTTCCCCTTGTAGCCTCTTTGACATCGTTACTCTGTTGGACGGCTGCGCATTACAATCGAGTGCACGATGATTTGACGTCTATTGGGTTAGCATAGTAGCACTTATACACAAGTGAGCCCACTTTGCAACGTTATCCGGCAAAACAAACAATACGGCTGTCACAATCCATGGTGCCGCTGGCTCCTCCCTTAACAGTTGACTAGGGTATGTTCAGGACATGCTTTGACACACCTCACAGATCGACTGAAAGGTTGGGGGGCCTTGAGTAGAAAAGTAAAATAAACTACATGACCGGATGTTGGTTTACAAGGCATAGGAATGGTTAACGGTCCAAGTGCAGTCTTCAGAAGAAGTATCCAGAGAGGCTGCATGTGTGTGGAATAACTTTTTTTTCGGGGAAATTGTTATACCTAACCAGCTTGCCGAAATCTGCTTGGTACTAGATACAACCAAAATTCATTGCACGGGGGTGCTGCTACGTAAAGTTCGTTAAATGTTTGTAAATGAAATTCACTCCTCTTTATAAGGACTGCAGTTGTAACTTATTCTTACCCCGTTGATCGGTGATTCACCCAACGGTTTTAGGCAAGACGAAGGCCATATTCCAATTTCTACAAATAATCACGTAATGTGTATTGTTCTCGTATTATGTGTTGGACTCGGCACTGCCTAAAACACTTACAAAGTATTCCATGTTAGAGTAGCGCATCCAGCCATAGTTAAGTAAAGACCAGAGGTAACAGTATGAAGTTTGATGGTAGACATCTGCAACTGTTCATGGTATAACTCAATACGGTTGAGAGTACCCACGCTTTCTTCTACCTTGTTGCTTTACACTCTTAAGAATAATAACGCAAATTAACACAAGAAATTTGAGCATAAAAAAGATGGCGTAATTATCAAATAGGGACAGCGGGCATTCTGGTCTAGAAAGACACTCAACAACGAAGAAAAACAAGTGTAAAAATGCACAGAGCTGACAGGGGTCCCATATGTGGTTCAACCGGTTGTTCCAATATTGCAGTGAACCCCACTCTGAACATGGCTGGCATCTGCGGGGTCGTAGCCTGGCAAGTGTTGTACACAAGTAAAGGTGGCTAAGCCAAATAATAGGGAAAACAATCATGGTATGAAACACAAAGGGACATAAGTGCTACAAATGGGTGCCAAGGGCTCGTGAGAATCAATCGGTCGTAGGGTCACGTACTGCTCAACAAGAAGCAAACCTGCATCCCACTGGAACTCTTATCACCCGTTGAAGACCTTGACACGAAGGAAACGGCACACAAAGATCAGAGCTTTGGTCCGGTTGGTTCCAATATCAGGTTCTTGTGGATATCAAGCCAAGTTGATCGTGATGTGAAAGCTTAACGACGTTGGCTGCAAAAAACGGAACAGAGAACAATTAGCTTCGTGGTCTAGGGAAAGTGAATAACACACAATTACAGATCATCTACAGAGGGATGTTTCTGGTTTGACGTAATAAATTGCTGAGGCCATTTCTTTCAAGGAATGAGTAAGTTACACGGAGAACCTAGCTCCTTGAGAGTGGTGAATGAGACGAAGATGCCTATGAGAACAATTAGCTTACCTCGACGTGCCGAAAACGGCATCTGCATCGGGAGCACCCTTGGGATGATTGTATCTCACCCATCTATCACGATTCACGTTCACAGGGAATTGGTGTGCCAACACCGCATCCTGACTGCCCAGATGGCCTAGTGTATAAAAAACAGGAAAATTAAATTGCGGACATGAGCCGCTTGTTGGTATCTCAGTTTGTCATCAAGACGCGGAATAATTTAGGTTCTGAAGCTGGTAGCAGAATTAAGGAGCATGTAGGGTAAGCTTGTTACAGATCACATCTTGGAACCATTTCACAAAGCTCAAGAAGAAACAACACCTACAGACTTTAAAGTCCGATGGGTTCACTGGAAAATTCGCTTCGCTCGCACTTGCAGACAGTCTCAGAACATAGAGATGAAAACGTACTATCTCAATTGTGAGGCTTTCAAAAATAAAACCTTTCTGACCAATGAAAGAGTTGTCATTGATAGGTTCAAATTGCTCTCCGTTCGTAACGCAGCCGTTCGTAGGGGTTCATCAACATGTCACACAGGCAATAAACGTAGTACGAAGAGGAGAGCGGTCTCATACTCACCCCATTCCATCTCCTCTTCTTTTTGTGCCTCGTGCATTTCCAGAACCAACTGTTTCATTCGGGCCTTCTCCTCGCGTTCAGCAGCTTCTGCTTGCATATAGCGCGCCGCAAATTGAACGGTTTCAGGTACGGCCAGTGACACCAGATGCGGTCGATTACCCCGACGAGTAATGAGACTGAACGGAACCGTTTTCTGGGTAGAAAAGGAAGGAACCGATGGCGGACATGACTTAACACAGAAATCATTACATCTGGATGAAAAGTTGATGAATAAGAAATGACAATACGTTGGGTATTATCTCTCGTAGGTAGTGATATGTGGTTTTCGCAAAGTGCTTTTGTGCAGATATATCATGAAGGCGGCATTCGATACGGACACTGATCATACTATGAGGAATACATCAGTGAGGCGAATCCTCAGAATAAAACCGGACTGGATAGCTATTAGATGACTGTTCCAGAATGAAGACCAAATAAACTAGGAGGCAACAGCTGTTTGGAAAGCGGAGATGACAACTCCGAAGACGCAAAACAACGGCAAACCGCCAAATGGGTGAGAGGAAATCCAGAAAGCCTAACAATTAGGATACCCAGAAGGATCTCAATCAAACCATGAGCGAGAGTAATCGGTCTGCAGGAACCCCATACACGCAAATGAACGTTTATTCCACTTTTCCGCCCGAGGTATCAAGGAAACGCGCGCAGCACACGGGTGTCTGTAGGTGGCGTCGCGGTCCCGATTCCTGACAATATATAAACGATCGCATGTAGGATCTAGCGATCAAATGCTTTTCTAATTGCCTTGCTGCTTCTTACAATAAAAAATAAAAACATAGCGACCAGAAAACACATACAAACATCAGTATCCTCCAACGTCCGCCCACATAGTTCCAGATTCTGAACTGATTCGGACTAACTCTGAAGTACGTAGCAAGAACGCGAAATGTATCCAATCGAGACCCACCTGTTGATTTTCGGTTGTTTGAGGTTGCGTAGAATCCAAAGTCGGTTGAACTGGCTGACAATTCTCCTCATCGGATTTAGCTTGGAAGGCGGACAGCAGCGCCGCCGTGTGTGCGGGCTGTTGCGCGGGTGGCTTTGCGGAAGTAGTGGTGGAGGATCGAACGCGCGTAGCTACTACCTGAATAGTGTCAGGAGAGGGCAAAACTGATCCAGTGGGTATTCGGATTCCACCAGCCCCTGGCTCCGCCGGACTGGAAACACTTCCCGCACCAGCTGCAGCTGCGCTGCCAGGAGGACCTGTCAGTAACAGTGCCTCTGCCATCATGCGATCCAAGGCCTCACGGAATTCGACATCTTCAGGACACTCTATATAACGCGGTTTCAAACCTAAACGTATTAATCGTTCCTCTTCGCTCTCCACAGCATCCGGCTGATCCTCGTCAGATGTGGTTGCTTGCTTAGACGCCTGCAAGAGAAAAACGCGGGGGTTATTTAAGGAAAAAACTGTACCTAGGAAAGCCTGAACAAAAGCATTACACAGGATAATCACTAAAAATATGGAGTATAAGGGGTTGGCTAAAAAAACGGAGTACGCTGAAAGCATCAACCTGTGAAATGGATGTTTGCATAAAGATCTCACCAGTTCCACTTCTTAGCTTGGAATACCTGTTAAGGAAGCACTGTGATTACACGTGTTATGAGAAGTGTCATCTTGACAATAGCTACCACAATAAACTGTGCACTCATTCATGTAGTTCCTATAACCTCATTTCAAATCTGCCTTCAAACTAGAAAACTTTGATGTCTGACTTAACGCCGAACGAGCTTAGGAGTGGCCGGCTAACAGAGACATTCTTAATATGTCGAGCAGCGATAATTACAATAGAAATATTACTATCAAGTAGAAACAGCAGCAATGCAGCAGAGAATGTTTGAATTTTGTGTTCTTTGAAGCGAACAATTCTCCATGACAAACAATCTAACCAAACCAAACCAACCATGCGTTCACCGTTACAGTATTGGTGTGGAGGAAGGCAGGAGTCTCGGGATCCCCACTGCCTGCGTCGTAAAAAAATCGTTCAGCTGTAGCACCCTTTCGATGCCTAACTGCGATGCCACCAGAAGGAAGCACGAGGGCTGGGATACTGCCAGAGTGCCCAAGCCTAGATAGGGGAAGTCGAGAGATTGGGTTCGAACCACAGTCCTTCCGGTCAGTAAATTCGCGCTCTAACCACTGAATCATCTCACCCCTGCGTGGTAAATCAGCGGATCGAATAATGAAATGGCCACTGTTCAACTTGGAACAGAAACCAATACAAACTCAACGATATTCGAAGTTAAATACACGAACTGAGTGAACGGAGTGCTGGTCCAGCTGTAAATGAGGCTGCCCTGAGCTCCATCCTACCCGGTCTCATAATTCGGATCATGCCCCTGTATTGGCAGCAGCCACGAAAGAAGTCAGTTTACTTTAAGAAGAAAAGCTAAAAGGCACTGCTACAATACGCATAAGCGAGTGTCCTGTTACACAGGAATACGTTGTGCTGACAATATGGCAAATGTCCATTAGCGATCGACAATAATAATTAAACGAGAAAGTACCGTGCTTATTGCTTATAACAAATGAGGTGAATAGAAACGGTCTGCGAATTAGTTGGACTTAAGTTCTTCACTATCCCATCTGAGCTGTAACACAACATCCATATACAAATGAAGTGTAAATTAACCCACTGCACACAGCATACGACACAGTTTCTGTTGGTCATTCTCCCATGGAGAAACAGTCCCCTCGACAAACTCCCAGGGGTATTCCTTCGAGGTGAAGACTTTTCGGCTTCGGATGTGAATCTTGTTCGGTGTGGGCAATGTCAGAGATAGTCAGCTCTCAGTATGTATGTATGCATCTCATTGGGCTCGAAGCATATCTTGTTCGACTGGAAGCTTCAGAGTGGAGCTTCCGTGGTCGACAGATGTTTTTCCCTACAATGATCATCCACTGAAAGGAACCGCTACGCATAAAGCCATGGAATTGATCAGACCAGTCCACCTAGCACGCTGACTGGGGCAAGCAGGTCCAGTGAGGAAAAGGTACGGTCTTGGCTACTCGCATGGATATGAAGTTCGGTGATGAACGTCGACGAAGTGAGATCAATTGGCCACTGCACCTTCGAACATTTCCACAATAGCTCCGAATCGGAATGGCGTGCCGAAATGCGGCACAAAAATGCGATTTATTGAAAAGAACCCGGTCAAACGTCCGAACAATGAAACAAAAGAACATGGCGATCAACCGATGTACTGAAGTAAAACCAACCTCTTGTCCTTCGGCTTGCACCGGTGTATCTGCACACATACTGTCCACCTTCGTACGGCTATGTCGCCTGCTCCCATCAAGGTCCGCACGATCTGCATGTGCGGACCGAGTTCCCCGTTCCTCATCTTCTTCATCATCATCGTCCTCATCGTCTTCGTCTTCGTCCATAGCATAGTCATCCTCATCCAGCGGAATATCTGTAAGAAAGTGTACGGCCAGGAAGCTATCTGATCTGTGTCTATCAAACGACGTTCGGAGTCAGTAGGGTATGGAAGAACGTACACAAAAACAGACATACAGAAATACCGAATAACATGACGGTAACCATGCTATCCAGTGAATAAACGACTGGATGGTTGGATAATTATAGCAGAGTGGCAGCGTGGCGCACTGGCTGTATTCAATTTAAAGCTAGGCCTGCCGAAAATCTATCCGAATATGGTAACAGTAGCCATGCAGTTACCTTCCCCAGGTTCAGCTTCTTCTGCTATCGTGTCCATGTGACCTGGTCCGGTGGGTCTGGCAGAATGGGGAACTGCGCCGTTTTGTTCGGATTGACCATTCACAATTTGACCGTCTGATGTTTCTGGTGTTTCACCCATCAACCCATAGGTTGCTTTGAGCCGTACCAGGCGAGGTAAATAGCGAGCTTCCAGACGCTTGACTAGGCGTTCGGCTTGCGCGAGGTTTTTCGCGCGACCTGAGGTGAATCGGAGCTGAGCGAGAGTCTCCGTGTAGAACTGTTCCACTGCGGCTGGAAAGGGGAACGGAGTGAACGCTAAACCATCTAGTGGACCCTCTGTGGTGGGGTTCACCGGCGGCGACTGCATTTCCAACGGATGAACTGATGAGTCCTGTTTCTGATCCGATTCTGGCGTGCTCTGCTCAAGTTCATTTTGGTTGTCTTCACTTACACCTGTTTCCGCTGACACATGATCCTTCTCGGGCACAGTTTTGGTCTTCAAATCTTCCAACTGTACCCACATTGGTTGTGAGCGTTTGAACCAGTAATATCGCTGAAATGGTAAGCAGTTGAATTCAGCAGATTAGTATCAACTGCAAAAACTGGTTAAGCATGGTCGTGTCATCTCGTTAATAATCAAGCAACTTATAAATAGCACAGCAGGGCAAGGCACAACAGAGATGCACTCCATAAACGTGATTCGTAATACTCTTATGTTAAGCTCTCCTCTTCCCAATCATGAACTTCTCGAATTCGTCTAACGACGAATTCGTCTTTACATTTGTTGTCTGCGAACACTATGGTCAGAACATTTTCACATAAAACCAAAGAAGTAAAGATTAAACGTAGCAGCCATAGAAAGATCTCATTGAAGTGACAGTTTGCTTGTGCAAACCCATTGTCTGAGCTAGCCTGCTTGTCTTATATGTTCCAAAAATGTTCGCAGGGGTTGCCGTAGTTGTCCAGGCAAACGGTAAGAACAAGCAACAGCCTCGTTCCCATGGGTCTCAACCGGGCTCAAACCAGGCTAGTGGCTCGGCGAGTCGAACCAAAGAGAATTTGCTGAGCTTAGGGAATGTTCGAGTTTTCCAAACCGTTGAGCACTCTGGGAGAATAGGTTACAACCCCGGACAGCCGTTGTGGTAATCCAGAAGAAGGATTGCACATAGTGTGCCGACTTACCGACTTGTTGTGCAAAACAGTAGATATGAATGCTGACGAAAATCAATGACCACGATTCGTTGACGGCCTTGTACAGGGTATACTGGTCGCATTGACCATAAAACTTGCAACAAATGAGCAGTGACCCGACTAACAAGAAAACTTACTTGAAAATAGATCAGAAAGATATTCAGCTTCCGTCGTTTTTTTCCTAGATCAAAGAATCCACCTGACGTCTCTAGAAGTGTGCAGATCAGTGTGATCCGAAAAAGCGAATCAGGAGGATCTAGCAAGCTGACGAAATTATCTGAAAATTTAACAAAAAGGAGAAAAGAATAATTAGTAAATAACTGTGCATGAAAGGGTGTCCAGTCTTTGATGGAAGTCGTGAAATAACCCTGGAAATTTGGCAACTCCGTGGCTGAATAAGGTTCAAGTCTGTAAGACTTTGATGTCGGTTCAAATGAGGGTGATAGGAAGTGGGACTCGGTAGGCACCAGAAATTCTGGATGATTGCTATTGGGATTATATGGTCTCCCTTAGTGTTGTATAATCTGATTGAAAACAGTGATAACCCAAGTAAACCACAAACAAGCAGATGCAAGTTGTTGGAGCCCTAGAAGCTGAGCAGTTGTAGGGCATACTCAGTAACCTCATGAGTGACAAGAAAACATAATCCGATAACTTGAATATCGTTGGTGAGTATCAGAAACGAGGGATTGGGTGTGCAGTAAACAGCAACTTCGTTTGCATATGAGCACGAAGACAAGTTCTGAACCATTGCTGGCTTATGAGATGGATAAAAGTAACATAGGAAAAGTTGTCCAGTTAGAAACAAATCTTCTTCAAGAGTGTGGAACCACTAATGAGGAACGTGGTTATCATTACCATTGGTTACTGGTACTTGCAGACATTGCTCAATCAAGCAATCAGTGGCGCTTGTGCATCAAAGCTGTCGCCTTCAATGTTTGGCTTCCCATTCTCTCAGAGAAACATACAACGCAGACTAACTGATCGCGCCATTGCCTCCAATACCTGGCTATAGTTATCCCCGTTCTCCCATTTTTCGGTGAGTAAAAGTGTAACAGCTGAAGTCAACATGCCTTTGTTTAGAGCTAATAAACTGAACTGAATTCGAACTCATCGGGGGTGCAGTATCTACACAAAGCTTGGAATCCTGTTTTTAATGCCTGCAGTGATCCACATCAGGGAAGAAACTCAACACAGTGGGTAAGAAACAGGAGTGCTCACGGAATGTGAACAACTATTGAAAACATACATCACTCATTCGGAAACCAAACTTACTATCCAGGCTGACTCCGAAGGTGAGTAAGGAATACAACATTTTGAAAATGACCGGTGAGTCAACCAAACAATAATTGTACAGTAGTCCCAAGTATTTGACCATGCTGATCCGTCGTTGATTGAGCTGGGACAGATTGAGCTGCGACAGGAAAAACGTAAAAAGGTAGCCATAACGATGGGGATAATAACAGTAGATAAGATGGTCCTCTTAGTGAGAAACCCAAGAAGACATAACGCAGACAAAAAAACAGTATCAGGGTCAGGTATGGAGGACACAGTCAGACAGCAACCTTCAACCACAAGGTATTCAAAAGGTAAATGGGAGTAGTTCGTCAGAATTACAGCTGTATTGTAGGGGCTGCCCAGTGGTCACAAAGTAAGCAAGCACACTATGACAAATCTCACCTCCATTCCAACCCGAATATCTTCGATCACGTTGTCGACCACAGCGGTAGCGAAATTGGTATGAAAGACGGCCAGACCGGATAGGACGCTGGCCAAGCAATTGATATTTGTGTAACGTAATTCCCATGCTCGTGTGAACAGTACCTCCGCAAAGTTCACTAACTATAACAAATCAGAATAAAACGTCAGATGGCTCAGAGTTTACTTCACTAACTATAACAAATCAGAATAAAATGTCAGATGGCTCGGAGTTTGTCAGAGTTTAAGGACTACTCAAATTAGTTCAGAGTAAAAATAGTTTATAAACAATCGAGTGGCAGCGGTAGTTCACATGTGTTCACGCAGTGAAGTAGACCTCTCACTCCTGTACGGTACGAGCCGCATGAAATTCAACTTTAAAAAATAATCAGGATCTACTGTGTTGGGCACCACAAAATCTTGTCTAAACAACATTTGCAGTCCTGGTTTGAGGAGTCCAAGCACTTTAATATAGTTACAAATTTTATGCATATCGAACTGTAAGTATACCCAGCCAAACGTCGGGCTTCTCAATGGCGACTGTAGTTTGGTCTTGAAGCTAAGTTAACATTTCCGTATCCATAAACCAACCCCATGAGTGCAAGCTGTTAGAAAACCGAACTGAGAAAACTGTTGATAAACCAAGACTGAAATGAAAAACACGCAACTCGCTCAGGCAACGATGCCCGGCTAACTAAAAAAAAGCAGGCTATGGGTTGTCTGAGAAATCGGCTAACTCACCTCTGTGTCGTCCCAGTCTATTTTTCGAATCGAACGGAGAACGCTGTTCACTGTGGAACGGTCCAAATCACGCCACAAAAGCCGACGCAGATATTGCATTGTTGGAGTTAGATTCACGGATTCAGCCACCTTCGGAAGTCGACAGAAGCAGTAAAGGAAATCAACACTTGAGTGACAAATAATTGGCGTTGCAAGATGAAGTAGAGCGAAGTAGTGACTTTAAACACCAGTGGACTGACAGGCATCAGGACTCGTCCGTGCAGTTGGAGCTTCCACAGCCCAGTCATTATAACCTTAGACACAAGACACCTAAATTCCGGTCCACTCAAAACGGACGAAAAACTTTGCCCAAATTTTGGCTGCGACTGAGGTTCCGAAATTTTACTCATTCTGAATCCGCTACTATTCACTAGCTTTACTCTCAAACATCAACCGTGAACTCCGCTTGTTTCAAAGTAGGTAACTTGATGGAGTTTACAAGGATCGAAAACACTCGTACAAGGAAGTGGTTGAAGAGTCTACTAGAAAATCCGCGGACAACTAGATGGTCATTATAGTCAAGCGGAAGAAGTAACATCAAGGACAGGACCTTATTGATACTAAGGTCTCTACTCAAGAAATTGGTTGGCGGACGGATTAGGAGCACATCATGTTTCCTTGGATAAACTGGTGGGCACCTGCGCCTCCTGTTAGAGACACACAAGCATGGGGATATATATAGAGGTGTGTTGAGTCTTGTTAGTTTCTCAAAAGCCATCAATTCCAAGCCGAATAATACTTGTCGTTTTGGAACTGGTAATAGTCGACGTTTTACCTTCTGCGGAGAGTACGCGAGGATCACTGTTCAAATACACCAGATTATTAGAGCGGAAAAGTAAACGATGAGCTTCATCCACTTACGTGACGGGTCGATGGGGGAGGATTGCAATAGTAGTAGGTGTTTTCTATCATAATTGTATACCGCTGGTCCATGTGCAAAGCGGTCTTCTTGCGCAGCATCACTTCCAGATAAACTTTGGTCCGCTTGTGTGAAGTCGGAAGCCGATACAGAAATCGGCCACAAGTGTCCAACAGTGCACATGCCATTTCAATGTTGTGGTGAACGAACTGCGGCAAGAGTTGTTTGAGCAGGCCCAAAGCCTGGTGCGTTGGAAAAATGCGAAATTTGACCAATTCCCCTAGAAAACGAAACACCAAATAAGCAGCGTCAAATTCTATCTGGGCACGGTTTGATTACGACTTGATTGTTGGCACAGCCATTCACGCCTTGTGTACAATCCCGTCCACTACTCCAGGGTGTACGCCGAGAATGTACAACGAAAATGGTCATCGTTGTTGACAACAATACACAAGGACTGAACTTTCGAGTTACACCAACCAAGAACAGTGAGAACTAGGCAAAACAGCTAGGAATAAAGGTACCATTGGGACATGGGCTCGCGCTACTGAAAGACATATGGATGAACGTAACCGCAATATAGTATCTGAATGATTTCAATTGGCCTTCTGCAGACGTGGGAAAGAGCGAAATTAGAACACAACCGAACTGGTAGTTGCAAGAAACAAAGAACATGTGGCTGACTTAATGCAGCGGTCCTGATACAAGCATGATCAAACGCTAGAGGCGATTTTCGATTGCGACGACTTCATGCTTCTCTATCAGTAGAAAGCGTTGCCGTCAAATAAAGTCAGCTCGTCAGAACCACGTGAACCACGGTAGTCACACCCGCCAATTACATTCACCAAAGGTAAGTGATAGATAAACACAGATGAGTTACACAGCAAGGATTATCACCTCTGACACTTCAGTGTGATCAGATGGTAGACAAGGCGTGAACAGACGAAGTCCTATGTTTTAACAAGTTAATCATCTGATTAATGGCAGTCAGAATACTTTATCTGAATAGTCACCGAACCTGGCGGACGTCCTGACAAATACCAAGCCATGGACTTGGATTCTGACCAGATGTTTCGGCAAAGATGTTAGATTCCGAAAAGCTTAACTCTCATTGCCGGTGGAAGTCGGGACGCAACTCCATGTCACAAATTGCATGTGCCATCTCGTTCCTAATCCGATCAAACACCATCCAGGGTTCTGGTTAATCTCACTGGTGACTGACTGAATCGGTTCCACCATGCATAGAGGTTGGGCGAAAGAACATCTACAAGTCAGATGGGGGTCAGAAAATCGATGAAGGCTAGCCAAAGTAAACTACGTAAAGTGGCCAACTCGTTTAGCACAACAGCCCAATTCTTCTGAAAACCACCTGCAACAGATCAACGGTGCTAATCCTATGTGATTTGGAGGCGATGTTAGCCAGAAAACGAAATTATTTTCTGTGTGATAAGTTCAGTCACTGGTCACCGGTTCAGTACTTCCCCCAAACAGATGAGACGCAAAAATTATCATCTCTACCCACGACAATTCCGTAAGTGCTTTCGTCTTTTGCCAAACAAATGTAATGGAGGGATAATACCTATGAAACCACTCCCAGCGGAGCACAAAGTTCGTATTTCTTTGGGCACTTGATAAACCTGCGGAGGGCAAAGCCAAAGTGCGACTTTAGGAGTCCGCCCCAGTTCATGTCTATGATAGCAGGTTCATGTGAGTGCCCTCCAAATATCGCTTAAGAAACACCTCCTATAACATTTGCCTTCAATGTGGAGGCCTGGGCAGCTAAAGTCATATTGTTACAGTGTTCAGCGAACAACAGTTGCAGAACGAACAAAAGGGTGGTGTCCGTTATGAACTAAAGATTACACCATGGAAATAAATGGAATGCAACTACGCAAAACCATGTGTTTATTCCAATATGGCTAGACAAACAAAAAATCACTTTGCCCTCAAGCAATGGCCCAATTCGCAGAGCTTAATACACGAACCAGTCTGAGAGCGGAGTCGAACAATGATTCAGCCACGGCCTTCCCTGCCTTCCAGCCGCGAAGGGTGCACATATGTGCACCTACTTTTGCAAGGAAATCTTTTATACTCGTTCCCACCGGAAGCAGCAAATCAAAACAAGGCACGCTTGTTGGGGAAATAGTATTAGCACTTACGCAATAATTACAATGACCAAAATGCACCAAACAGACAAGCTTTATACCCGACCCATCAAAGAAAACTTTATATAAAAACACCTACCGATGAACCGGACAATCTTCAACTTAGACTCCAAGTTCATCTGATCGCGCTTGGATACACGCCACCTGAATTCTCCCGTCAACATCGTATTGACATCCGCCACCAGATCGGGCATGACAGGAGCAAGAGCAGCCACGAGACGGGCATAGAATGGAAGCAAATCGTATCGCGTACGTGGCACCATAAGAAGTGCACGCGCAAGACGTCTGCGGTTCGATCGTTTGTTTAGATTGAGACAAAAGTCAATTGCAGCCTGGAAGAAACATGGCAGGGGGGATAAGTAAACCACATTGCACATCCAAACTACTAAGTGAGCAAAGCTCAACACTTCTAAAATGGGCGTTCTCAAAAATCCCATTGGTAGAAGTAAACAGACAATCTAAGATGTAGGAATAGGAGTTCCTTTAAAGGAAGCTGGTTGGATTTGCAAACTATGAGGTATGAAAAACACCAATTGTATAACTGTCGTACTGACGGCATTTTTAACAAAAAAACAACGGTAAACATCTCTAACCCCTTCCTTTCATCCAAATCTTCGTATAACCTACGAATGGGAGGCAAATGGTAGTTTGCCTTTTTGAGACATACTTGTACGTAGGCGTGCAGTTCAGCTTACCGCAACACTGCTTGGAGTAGTCAATACTTGCAGCTTTGCACCGATTGTTTATTAACGTGACCCGGTTAGAGGACTTTTTGTCTAGACGTGATACACTACTCATAAAGTAGCTGAAAACGCTCCGACAGCCCACAACCGATTTCACCCTTTCCGATGCTCACAAGCTAGGCGCAGTCCCCGAGCGGACCATATAAAAAAGAAATATTCAGCTGGATTCAGTCGAACCTTCTATCAAATTCAAATTGTATTCACATGAGAGTGGGAATCTGTGGAAATCTGTCTGTCCAAGTTGGGTTCAAGTAGACCATAAGGTTGACGTGGACTCGGGGACTGCGCCTACCTGATGAGTCCGAAGAGAAAGGTGAAACCGATCGTGAGCTGTCAAGGGGTTTCCGGTAACCTTCTGAGTAGTTTGTTACGTCTAAATAATGTATTACGATAACTCGGGCATCGTATCAACTGGATTACGAGGCAGCCTGGTGCAGCACATCCAGTTGAGATGGATCATCAGAAACAAGAGATTCAGCTGGCTTCAGTTGAGTCACCTGTCGAAACCAAATTCGTGTGCAAATGAGAGTATTGGTTAAAACCTTGCTTTACAGAGCCAAAAGGATATGTAACCAAGAACCATCAAGCAGACGAGGAGTTTCTAAGCTAGATTTGGTTAGCAAGTGGCTACCCCAATCGCTTCATTGTGATTCACAACAAATCAAGACGGGCTTATTCCGAGGTTCCGAAGACAAAAAACAAGACTTACGTCTTTGGCTGCAGTTTAAATGCGACCAGGTAGCCAACGACCTTACGAACAAAGTCACATCGGTCCTAAAAAAACGTTTATCCAGTTGTATCTAGTACCCATCATAACAGGACTTGAAATACACAAGTCAGCAAACAGTTCGCTCGCCGTTTCCGCCTCCCGTGTAACCTGTTAGTTCATGTGTAGCTGCAGCGACAAACATTGACAGAATAGATTTTGACGTTTATCCTGTCGAATGTCTGGACACATATTAAAGGTCACAACTAGGTTGCTCGGGTCAGAAGTCAAACTGAAACTCACACGTATCGATCGCAAGATACCTCTTTAATACTCGTCATCGTACTAACCCCACAGATTGCGTCAGTGTCCTGTTGCGATGTAAGAAATCCAAGTTGCTGGCAATTTCTGAGGCTATATTAACCATGGTTTATCAAACAGCACCATGCGCGTCGAAGGTTTTTGACTCGGACCTAGTGGTTACCATGGTGCTGATCATGCGACCGATTTCAGACAGCCGATTGGTGTCCGTTTCACAATTACCGTTTTCGTCTAGCTACATAATTTCGCATGTTTTACCTCCGCGACTGAAGACAGTAACATACCGCGACATACATCCACTCCCCGCCTCAACCTATTGTGTAAAACCCCCGTGGTCGAACCTTCTCACTGTGTATATGCTGCCAAGTATTAGGAACTCGTTGCAGCATTTTTTGCTGGTACACATGTGGTTGCATCTTCAGTGGAGGTGAGGAAAAAAAATGTGATTAGGAAAACTTGTCGTGTAATACACCTTCTTGTCTGTGGACGACTTTGATCATTACACTAGACTAAATGCCGTACTCAATGTAACGCTCTGCAGATCTTGAGAACGATCCGGTTGGACGTTAGTAGAGAAAGCATATTTACTTGAACTAGGCGATAAAGATGGCAAACTTAGTTCAACATTGTCCCCATACACTTCTGTCAAAGTCCTACTGAGAGCCTCACAACAGAATAGATGCGTGGGTGACATAACTGTCCATCAGAAAACTCAAATAATTTGACATCCGACTTATCAAGACTACCTGGTGAGAGTGACCCATCAAATCCGCTGACCTCAGACGAAATGAACCGAGCTTCAGGCGAAGATAGCTCACGATGACGGGATATAATCCTTACTTTAGTGAGCCTAAGAACTTTTGCGAATAAAATGACCCCCAGCCTAGGGATCTGAAGAGACCTAAGCGGAGCTGGTAATGAGTGGGCGAAGTAACCAGCTGTTAGAGCAGAGAGGCACCATAATTCCAAATTTCCCCATTGAGTGGCCACTTTGTGATAGAAATCCCACTTTGAGCGGACAGGTTACCAGGGGACACATGAGTCTTTTGGTATAAAAAGCAGCATACCAATGGAAGTAGGCATAGGTAAGACTTATAATGTAATTCATGTCACTACTCAACTGCACATAAACCGGCCTTGGATAACAAACAGCAATATAACCGAACCAAGAACCCGGCCTCATACAGCAAATTGGGTCGTGAATTACCGTAGACTTGTATTCAGTAGAGAATGAGCAACACTAGAATGATTCATATTCGTTTGTCTGAAAATGAACCACGTAAAATTGAGTAAAAAAAATTCCGTTCCCATATCCCGGAATGAAACACTGAGCTTGTTCTGCTAGCCTTGAAGCGTTGGTATTCTCCCAATGAAGTACTCGAGTTTCCTCGTTGCGGTATAGATACCATGTGGCCAATTTTGAGATAAACAAAAGAGGAGTAATAGCTGGTGTAGCTGAATGAAACACATTTGAAAAGGTCCTCGTAAAAAAACGCCACACTTACTCGGTCGATTAGATCTCTGTTGATGCAATTCGGCAATTGTGTGAGGAATGTTTCCATCATGATTTTTCCAGAGGAACTCGGGTCTTCTTCGGCTAGGACGGAAAGAGAGAAGTAGCGGTGCAAAAAGGGAAACTGTTGTAGTCCTTCCTCATTCTTCAAGTGTACTACGCTTTACTTCAGATCCGCTACTGTTTAGGTATACAAATGAGATAGAAACGAATTTTCTCGCCACACAAGCCGGTTTCTCATTGGCAGGATTTAATGACATTCACTGATAATCACTGAAATATCACATTCAGCTTTGGAAATGCATTCTATGTCTAGAAAGCAGGAGATAAGTGGCAGTATCCTGGATGACTCGTTGGATGCCTATAGAACCCAGCAGGACGACAACAAAAAGACCTTACTCATTCACTTCATTCCTTCGGGGACAAAACAAGTTTGGAAACATTTGAGAAAGTGAAAAGCACCCGACTTACTATCTTCGATGGTGAGTGAGTTTGGTGGCTTGTCTCGCTCGGCCGAATGTGATCCACCCGTACTGTTCATTGCGGCTTCATCCACGGCCTTACAACGGGCTTCTTCTTTGGCCAACTCAGATTCGACTGTCTCCAGATCAATATCTACAAAGCAAGTAGGAAGTGTTGACTCATTAGAATTAAGTAGGGCCACATGAACAAAAGTGTGTAAATTTATATGAAGCGCACAAACAAACTGAGACTTCTTTGTACGACAGAAAATGATTGAGGAATGGAAGTGTCTCCACTGCGAAGTTGACCCAGCCGTTGAAAAGAAAGCGATATGGGATAATGATTTCTGAACATTTACAGGTGAGAAGACAGCAGGCGTCTCTCATACTATCACCCTGTGCTTCCCCAAATCGCATACCATTGTCATATCGCAGTGAACCGACTGCGGTTCACAGGATCCCTAAGGGACAGGGACGGTCCAGGACATGTAAAGTCGTCCTCATTCACCTGGTCGATCCCGTTGCACTGATTCCAACATCGTCATATCAGACAACGCCACATCCAGGGAAAGCCAAAGAGCAATTAGCTTAGCCTTTATTTCCAGCAACCATAGAATTAATGTCGTGGAACAGGAAAAGTCAGGGTGCCAAGACCTGTTTGGTCGGCACACTTATTCCCTCCTGTTTGTGTCTATCATGATGTTGAAAACACAAACCTTTCCGAGATTAATGAGGTACACACATTGTATCTTTAGCCGCTTCCCAAATACAGCCAACTCATCCATTTTCACTTGCTGACAGTCCCGATAGCTGGATCGTCAGAATCTAACAGAGAGGAACATCACTCGATTTGGAACTAACCAATTACAGGAAACAGGCTCTATAGAAATCCGATTCTTGAAATGACAGTTGAGCCCTTCATTTTGACTATGCATGCACCGAACATGTACCACGGAGACTGGCATTCACAGCTGTTGCAACTCCTACATACAGCACGGAGGTGATCGGAGGTGATCTCACGTTTCGGCATGCGCTTTACACCCTGAAAGTGCAAACTCTCACCTCGCGATTCCCCATTTTCTTGCGCCTCTCTGAAACCGCAGAACGAATAACTTGAATTTGTTAAGTGATCCATGTTCTTAGTAGCTGCACAAATCAGGATTATAATATAAAGACTGACGCCAATGGAATGACAGTCAATGCACAGGTAGCATTCACCAACTTGCGCGATTTAGGGCACCAAAAGCGAATTCCGCTGCGTATAGAAGACAACTGGAATGGTGACCTTGCTCTATAGTTGCGAGACTGTAGGCTGCCTAGTGGAGTGTCTCAGGCATTTTCAAACTTTTGGTGTCTCCGTGTCGGGTGGCTGCAGGAAGTACCAAACAATGTGTGTAAGTCGGGAGTTGGTAATGAGACGGAACCACCACATTGAACCTACCGCGTCAGGATAGTTCGAGCTTGTCCGACCACCGCCTACTCAAATAAGTGTTGTTTTCCATTTCAATCCATTATTCTAAATAATAATAATCGTTCAGCTGTAACACCCTTCCGGTGCCTAACTGCCATGCAACCCGAAAGAAGCACGAGGGCTGGGATACTGTCAGGTTGCCCAAGCCTAGACAGGGGAAGTCGACAGACAGAGGTCGGGTTCGAACCACGGACCTTCCGGTCGGTAAATCCGCGCTCTAACCACTTGAGCCATCTCGTCCCAATCCATTAATAGCGAAAAGTTCGTATGGAATAGTCCACCGAATAGCGATGTGAAATGAAAGCGACCACGGTCAAACAGTGCGAGCCTGTCTGGCCGGGTCCCAAGTGACCTTGCTTGCATGTGGTCAGAAGCCATGCAAGACATGGCATGCAGCTGACCCCAGTGGCTTACATGCTGTAATCTCCTGGCGGACTGTCTTCCTGCAGCTAGTCTGTCGCATGCTGGGCTTATGTCACATGAGGTTCGTGAAGGACGCTGAGTGAATCCCACTGATGGCGCTTTCACTCGAAAAAATGCTCGGATATGTTTATTACAGTGCTGTCCAAAGGTATAAGCACCTTGTTTCGGGTCGCTTTCCTTAAAGACATAGGACTTCTCACAAAGTCCTGACCCCTTTGTTTTCTTTCGACTTTACTGAGGCTTTCTCGCCTCATAGTTATATGGAAGTAAAGCGCCAGTATATACCTCTGGCGTATTGATGTCAATCATGGCGAGAATGATCAGTCACTCCTCTTTATAAGATTTCTTGCTATACTTCTTGTTGGGAGGGGTTATTGTAAGGGCGAGAGGAGCGCGTTAAAATAAGTAAACGAAACAACATGAACAAGCAAAATAGAGAAGGCCAGATGTTTAATTCGTGAGAAAGTCTGCCTCCCACGTACAGACCACTTATGTATACTTTTGTGGGGGGGGAGGGTGACTGTGTCCCAAAACTAGCCGCACACATTCAACTACAACCGCCGAAATGCAAACCGTTATGAAGACGATCCTCAATGCGTAAAGTGGTTGACGTCGTCATGGGGGCAAATGAAGACCAAGCTGCCCACTGTCAACTTGAACGCCAACCAGCTTGTCCTTCAGTCTGTATACATGGCCGAAGTTGGTGAGAGCATCAGCTATGCAGATGCTGAAGTTTAGAATCCTGGGGTTAAAATATGTGAAATTCATGGAACCTGCGTATCCTTCAATGAAAGTCAACCACAATAAAACAAGAACAAAGTGAAGAATTTCATCACATATACAAAACACTTTGGTAAACGAAATTTTACTAACCAGGTGCAGCAACTGCGCGACACTGCTGTTGTTAGTCACTTGCAACACATGAGGACCACGCTGTCTGTGTGAGGTTTTAGTGCCCTGCGTATCCTCGAGTGTGTGTGTGTGTGTACAATCTTGTACAATCTTGTATTTGGGCGATACAATGATGAAGATAGCATTGCCAAGTCAACTCCTAAGACGCTAATCACGTGCTGTTACTAGGATTATTGTTTTTAGTTCAGCCGAATTCCGAGGCCTTGTGCTGTGGTGAAAAATCAAACCTTTCATTTTCTTCCTTCAGTCGACTGGTTTTTACACAGGTAGGGTCCCGTAATTAGTGGAATTTTTATAAAGCACAAGGATCCTGGGGTTCATAGGGGAGTGACGCCTGGAAATGCGTTTACTTTATTACGAAGTTCCGGGTCCTGGGGTTCGATTACGACTACAACCGTCATTTTGAATGGCTACTGTTTGAATTGTTGTCATACACACGTGCTCAGTGTACACAAATTAACGTGGTTTGCGCTGTATTCCATTCTGAACTCTACCTGACAAGCAATCGTCCAAACAAAGTTTAACAAAAAAGCAATCTTAATGAACCGATGACCATCAGTAAGAAACAATGAATTGCAAAGAAAAGATAATACCTTCTGGTCCGGTTCCGTCTGAGTCGTCATGTTTCTCACGACCAGCATCCGGTTTGGTTTGTTCGCTTTCTTTGTACAGAATCTGTGTAAACGAAGAATTGAACATGAGGTGTTATTATCCTGGTAATTCCAGCGAAGACTATGAAGTTGGCAGTGTACAAAATTCTGACTTACGCCAGGGACCATGGCTCTGATATCCGGAAGACTTTCATAAAACAGACGAGTATCCTCGTCTTCGAATAGTTGAGAAGAGACACCAGGCTCTTCCTGAAAATGGGAATAACTATCAAGCTGACAGCTTATCAGAAGCTACCTGGTCTGGCTCCGCCGAATCTGAACAGCTTGCTTTCAGGTCTTCTGTAAACCAAACAGAACAGATAGAGAGGAGGTTGAGTTGTGTATTTATCAACCTTACATAAGACAGCAGCAAGGTAAGAGAGTGTAAGGACAACGCCCTGTTAGTCATAAATGTATTTAAATAACACTGCATTATAAAAAAACACCATAGGCAAGACGAACAGGAACTTGTGCCAGCCCTAAATAGATACTCGAGTCGCCTGGACAGCAGAACACTTATTCATATAATTTCACAGAGTGAGCAGCCATGTTTTGCAACAAATCCAGCCAAGCGCGAGGGTGTCACGAGACCATGCACTGCAAAAAGAGCAGTGATAACGGCACCGAATTTCCTCATAGTCTCTTTGTGTGCATTCCCTGCAACATTGTTTATCACTTAGCTTAGGCTACTGTAAACTGAGTACCGAAAACAACGCTCCGATCGGTGAGCGATGACATACAATACGTAGCATGTGACTGGGCCACCACAGTTTGTAAGGCTGGATGTAATCCCTAAGTGAGAGCGGTCACAGGCACAAAATTGTGTGGTTGTGTATGCATGAAGAGGATCAAAGTTTTATGTCTCATGACATTTTAGGATACTCACTCGCCGTAAAGCCGCCGTGATTAGATTTGGGTGCATTGGCACACATCGGTTCCGTGTAACAAACGTACGCACAGAGTCACCAATCAGAGCTTGAACAGGCTTCGAGAGGCAACATCAAATCGCACAAGTAGTTTAGGCAGTTCTAATTGTAGAGGGCACCTGAAAACTAGTATCGGTCGACCAAAGAGGAATGGTAATGAGCAGTTGAGAAGTGCCCTGGAAAGCAAACTGCAGGTTCACAGATGGGTACCATCCATCATAACCAGCAATAAAATTGATTACCCATACTACTACCTCCGAATGTTGAGTAGTGATCCCCCACCATGAGTAGAACCGAGGTAATGGGCACAAACTGTTCGATGAAAAAAATCCGATTTTACCATTTTCGCACGGATTTGCGAATACGCTACAGCGAAAACACTTCAGTGGTTATGAAACACAGGTTCGTTACTTTATTAACACTTCAGTGGTTATGAAACACAGGTTCGAATAATTTCGAGAGCAACGTTCTGAGTTTAGGTTGGTCGATATATAAATCGTCTGTACAGAGAACACAGTAGGATCCATGCGACTATGTGTGGCGATACCGAATTCGATGACCGGAACAAAACCAGACGGAATCAGGCTACCCGAACTGGAGCGTTCGGCCTAAAAGTTTAATCCTCCTGCACCTGGTGTTGGTTCAGTTGGATACTCTAAAATTAAGGTTATGCTGTAAAGTCAACTTATATGGCCGGGAGATAGTGTATTTTAACTCCTAGATAATTGGCCAATTTCTTCAGAGGCTGTGTAAAAGTCCCATTGACATCGCACTTATTAATTATTATTATTAATTGGTATTATTAATACCACTATTTAGAGGACCACAGAAACCGTCCCCAAGATTTTGGGCAACTTTGGAAAACTACCAACACAAGTTACCTATTTTGTTAGATGCAACCACATCTCTCCCTGGCTATCACCAATGGCGCGGAGGCGACTGAGTACATATCGACTCCGCAGATTGGGATCTTGAGGCCGTAACCAGCGTAGCAAACAAGTGAAGGTGTTACTTTACTATGCGGCTCGTTGATGTTAAGTTCGGGCCTAGGTACGGTTTACAGTAGCCCTCCCTCCGATTCTTACCACGTTCTGATTCAAGTAAATATGAATGGTTGGTAGTTTATGTTGGGTTGACGGCCATACTCAAAACATAACAACAATTAATAACATCTTTCATTTTTTTGAAGATTACGTGCAAATGAAGTAGATTGGAGGTAACCACGAAAAACAGCTGCAGACGGCTCACGCACATGATCGAATCGAAGGGCTGCTGAAGATCTGATAAAGTATAAAGTCTGACTAGACCGTCTTTTCGGAAGTTCTGAGAACCGACTGAAATAACCTTACTCGATTTCAGAGAGGTTTGGTAAACAATCGGTGGATTTATTGCTGGGCAACGTTTCGCTTTTGACACAAAAGCTTCGTCAGGCCAAGTGAGTAAGTAAGCAGGTTGATTGGGTTTTAAGGCAGTCAGGGAACCAATCCGTGAGATTTCTAATGCCTAGCCGACTTGATCAGTGCTGGGTATCAGCCTGATGTTCCTGTTTGTTGGTTAGTGGGGATGACTAACATCTACGTTAGATTGGTTAGGGAGGAGTTGTCTTCATGTTGAACCCGGATTTTTCCGGCCTTGATTTTTCTGTCTAGGACACCTTAATGGAATAATCCTCTTGGGTCATTCACACATTTTTGTTCGCCTGTACTCGTCGAGGGGTGCCTGGACAATTGGTTTGGGGGTGGGGGTGGTCAATTAGATCTTACTCTGCTTGGATTCTGTACTTTTAGACCCAGACCATTTCGCTGATAACTGCACACCACCTCATGTCATCTCGGCTGATCTAAAACCGCTCTCCACACGCTTGCCAGTTCTACGCCCTCTATTCTATTCACGCTGGCGATTTCCACCGCCTCGGCCACCAGTCGCTGTGGTGTGAATCTTAACCCCCGTCTCAGAATGTCCACATTTTCCAAATCTATCCTGTGCCCAGTGTCTAGTGCATGCCCTGCCATTGCCGAATCGTTGACTATCGCCTGATATTCATCTATGTTTCTCGGTGGTCTGGTAATTGATCGCTTATGCTCACCGATTCTGGTGTAGAGAATGTGCCTTTGCAAATTGCCTTGATTCTAAGCGCCAATAACATCCACACATCATACAGTCGTTGTCTCGTATTTATTTTGTGCGGTGAGAACTTTTTTCAGAAGTTAGTCTGAAAGACCTTACTGATGATGTCAAAAAGAACCTCATCGATTCAATGGTCACACGGGGATCACACAAAATTTATGTATGTTTCGCAAAGATTTCGGTATCTCGGTTGAATAGGCTTCTCGTCCAAAAGAATCTCATCATGCTAGGAAAACTTGTCACCACACCTATGTGAAACACTATGTTAAAAAGGCAAGAATACCTGGGCTTTTACACACAGCACTTGCCATCTAAATGCCAACTGCTGAATGTATAGCTGAGGATATACGAGTAGCTTTGATTGGTAATCTACGCAGCTCATTGTGAGACTTCGGGTTAGAAATAAAAGAAGCCCTCATCAGTTTAAAGTGTGCATAAACTGCAAACCAAAAGATGAGAGACTGAATAAATAGCATGCCCATGATGAATAGGATATCGGCAGCGATTGTCACTGTTTCATTAAAGCTGTCAAGGTGTTAAATATACTGGGTTTCTCGAAGGCGCGCGCCAAGACAATGGCTGAAAGTTGTTAGCTTAGGAGGATTTATGCCGCAATAATACAATAATAATGTACCTCTTGACACCAAAAATTAAAGAAAGTATTACGAAGGAACGATTATTAGAAAAATGCACCTCGAGGGCGATGCTCTAACCACTCGGTTTTGTGTCTAGGAACAGATGGTGTTTGCATCATTGATAAAAGTACATCCCCCGTAATTAAAGAACATTGTGAAACGCAAGATACTGTAACGCCTCGCTTGTTAGAGTCCCTTTCACAGTTAGTATAGAAGAATGAGTTATCACTGTCGCGTGAACGAATTCGTCACAAGCTAGTGGACTCGACAGGACGGATGGATGGATTGTCAAAAAAATCGAACGCGCAAAGATGAACCCACCTTTGATCATCGAGGAAAAATCGGGTGGCGGATCCGAATCCAGCAAATCCGCCAGAGTGGTTAGGGATTCATGGAACTTGCGGCAACTCGTGACCAGTTGATCAGCTCTATCTTGCCGCTCCTCACTAACCTCGCCCCTGTTTTCCAGTTGATCACGATTGCCTGCTACTATTCGACGTGCCTCCTTCACCATGGTTTGTAAATGGATGCGTGCTCCGGCCAAGTAGTCGTGAAACAGACCACGACACTTGGCCTGGCGCTCAGCCGGCATGAAAGTTGATCTCGGTATTTCAAGGCCGAATTCACTGGACAACATGCTGAAAATCGAAAAGCAAAATGACACTCTGTGATGGTAAGGAAACTGTGAAGCGAATGACATCATCAGTCATAGTTATTGCCAGTACCCTATTCACGTTCATCGTTCAGCTGTAACACCCTTTCGGTGCCAGGTTACCCAAGCCTAGACAGAGGAAGACGAGAGGCAGAGGTCGGGTTCGAACCACGGACCTTCCGGCCAGTAAATTCGCCCTCTAACCACTGAGCCATCTCGCTCCGTTTATTCATGCTCAACTAGCATACATACCGGGTCCAAAATAAACTTTGGAATATCATCCTGTTAGGCCTCACGACCCTAGGTTTGAAAGCATAGAAGCACGGTTGCTTTACTTCCATAAACGCTCTCACGTCTGAAAGACAAATGTAGAAGGCACCTAAACGTAAATAATAGACTATTCGAGAGCCATGTTAGCTGCACGGTTCACAAAAAGGAGGGTGCTTCTAACATGACTATTGCAAGCTCTTGTTCCGAGCGCAGGATTAGGAGTCATATTTTGTAAAACTAAAGGTGATTGTAATTCATTTCGGAAACAGACCTAATGTGTCCGGGAAGGCTGCAGTTCATGAGGAGCAACTGCTACTAAGGCTAACTGTCACTAAAAGAAACGAATCATCGGGTGCAAATGCCAGTGCAAATGATACCAGGCGGTATCCTGGTGGAAGGAGAACTAGAGCCGACTTGGCGTTACAGACAGACATCCCCGCAGACCACAATACGATAACGGTCCAAGACTGGAGGCGAATAGGCTTATGCATATATGGAGTGCGTACTATAAACCAGACAAAATTTATTACGACATCAAGCAGTTCCCTTGGCCGATCGAGAATATCAGAAGGCGACGAAGCCTGTTAGGCGTGCCGTGATTCACGTAGAATCAACAGTGCAAAAATATATGACCTGTTCAATGACTTCAGTAGTGAACGAAGTGGACGTTAAGTCCCTGTCCATTCCCACCGAACAGCGAACAGTGGCTTTGTGCACGCTGTGGTTCAGCTGACACCGAACCATCAGCCGAACCTCTCTCCCATGCTATAATAAGCGTGTGGTTCACTATCTGGACAGGTGTAGCGCTTCTGGGCCCAAACAACTGGAAACGTTGCTGGTGGGTGATCAACGGCCATCTGATCAACCACTAGTACACACACCCCAGCTGCCAATATTTCGACACACTGGCAACTGGAACCGTTGATCATCAATAGGCTCAAAGTGACCAATAAGAGGCGCGTTTCAAAACTGTCACTCGACTTTGTGACAGCACGAGGTAGATGCCTGTTGACCCCAGAGGTGATGAAACTACATATAAAAGAAAGCTATAGGATCGCAAGATGTACCAGTGACAATTATAAAAAGCTGCTTATCAAAAGTGGGACATACCGTATCCTTCGGGGTATCAGACCGATCCAATCATCACTACAATGCCGACAGAAACTACAAATGATCCCAATGTGGGTGAAGTTCTCCATGTCCCCATTGGTTAGTGCGGTGAGTTGACTGGCCAAGAGTCTCATTGCTTCCGCTTCACGGAAAACGCCAATGGTATTCAGATCGGCGAATAGAGCCAAGTCGACACGGAGTTTTGACAAATTAGCATGCTGAACGTTTTCTCATGGTGAACGCGAAAGTGATGACTTACTTTTATGTCTTTGTACGATGCGAACACCTTCTTCCAAGCATCCAGAAAATGGCAACTGAAATCTGCATAGCGCTGGTGCATCGCCGAACACAGCTTCAGTATAAAAGGAATGTCGGTAATTTTGATTTTAGCCTCCACAATTGCTGTGGCCAGTTCTTCTACATATTTTGACAAATTCAAAACCTCGAATTCCGCTAAAATGTTTTCTTTCTGACTGTCCAAAAAGTTTCTCTGAGAAATTACTTCATAAAAATGTAGAAACTCACGACTTTCTTTACAAAGGCTGTGTTCTTCTTCAAAGAAGAATCCTTTTTTGCAAAAAACGCATCATCTGGCCATTTTCCGGCAACACCCAGATTACGTTCAAGTAGAGAAGAACGAAGTGAAAGACGCTCTGTTGTCTCCTGTATGAAGTCTTTCAGTAACTTCTATAAGCAAAAATGAGCAATATTCGAATGTACTGCTTACGAAATCGTCCGCTGAACGTTGTTCATCGTCCATCCGGCCAAAAACAATAGCTGAAAAAACTGACGTGTTAAAAGCAGTAACGGGTCACTAGGTATAGCAGCCTAACTAGAACACACAGAAAACACCAGAACACATATGTCAAAGTTTGTAGAATTTCAACGGCGAAATAGACTTGCTCTACAGGATGAATGACCTCACACTCGAAGTTCAATGTCTTAACACGGTAAGGTCAGAGACCACCATTCCGCATAAATTTGCATAGGAGGGCTTGGTGTCTGTCAGTACTTGACAACTTATAAACTAAGATGTGGTCATCGGAAGCCTTCAGGGAAGCGCCGAAAACATTGACAGGAACATCGGTAAGAAACACACAACTCACTCATCATATCCCTAACATAATATTGCTGCGGGTGGTGGTAAATGTGGCCAGTTCTAGGCTATGTTGGCACCGGTTAGCCAAGGAAGGGGTCCACAAACTTGAGAGAATATCGTCAATTCGTAACTGAACCCAGCAAAAATACTGTCTAAGACGGAACGGTATGAATGGAAGTAACATCCACATCGACTTCACTGCCTGTGGACAGCTTGATAGTATGACATCAATTGGTCACCGTTCGTATAAATGAGTGAGGTTCAAAATTCATCTCCATTTATTTTGCACAGAGATGCCTAAGACTGTATGTTCTAAATCAAACCATCCAAACACAAAAGAAAGGGCTTTGGGAGCCATCAAATCCTCAAGAAAGTGAAGTTACCGATGACTTCGTACATATGCTTAAACTCCAGTTGAGTAGCTTCCAATTAAGGTGGCCACTCAAGTTACATTTGCCAATTTCACTTCATTTAAGCTATCCCCATGGAGTCGCTGGTCATATCGGTCCACTTCACGTAGCCCCACCTCAGTCAGCCGACCCAAGTAAAGTTCCAAATTCTTGTAGAACTGCTCTCATGTGCTTATTACTGAAAACTGGCCATGTTAAATAGCCATAGAAAGTTGGGTTTCGGTAAGGAGACGAATCGCATGTTGTTAGATTTCCACGATCTGAATTGGGCGAGTCGACTGAGTGGGTCAACTGTGCACTATTGATGTCTCCTCGACCAGGGACGAAACTATTGCAAGCTAATTGCCAAACTCGACGAACAGATCAACGACCATCTGATCAACGAACAGCAAAAGCTTTAGTGAGGAGTCGAAAGAAAAAGGTAAGGACTTATTCCGAAGACGCCTTAGGTCATTAAGGAAAACGATCGCGAATAAGGTACCTGCACCTTCGGATAGCATCAGAATAAACATCTGAGAATCATGCCGAAGGCACCATCGGCGGGATCAATCCAGCGTCCTTTGCGAACCCCACGGACCTGAGTCTAGCTCACCATGACAAGCGAACTTTAGCTAAGCAGTCTGGCTAAATCACAGCATTCGCACCACTGGCATTATTTGCGTGACATGCCCTGCAGGGTTTCCAGCCGCCTACAAGCAGGATCACGTGGGCCCCAGCAAGAGAAAAGGAAAAATAATCGCTCAGATGTAACACGCTTTCGATGCCTTGCTGCCACGAACTCGAAGGAAGCACGAGGGCTAGGATACTGCCAGGTTCCTCAAGCCTAGAGAGGAGAAGCCGAGATGCAGAAGTCAGGTTCGAACCACGGAACTTCCGGTCAGTAGACTCGCGCTCTAACCACTTAGCCACCTCGCCCCAGCCAGAAGAGCGGGAAGATTCCACAGCACTCATTTTGACAGTGGCCGCCTTCATTTCAGGTTGCCATGCCATGGCCTGTACTCTGCGAACCTTTCGCCAACGGTAGCTCAGAACAAAAAAAACATGGTTTTCTTAGAAAGACGGTGGTTGAGCAAGCTTAGTAAATGTCACAACCACCTCAACCTGAGAAGTTTGATCTGTTGCTCTAATGAATCGGATTCGTTATAAAATACCACCTACAAACTACTTCATGGCCTAGTCACTGCAGCCAGCTAACTCTTGCTATGCTAAGGAGACACCGTGCTCAAACACTTGAAGACGCTTCGGGTCCTCGGATCAGAGTCCAGGTCTCATAACCATGGAGTAAGGCCGCTCTTACAGTTGCCTTGTATACTAGACCCTTCAGCTTGGCGGAATTTGGTTCTGACGTCAGAAATGACTCGAGATCACTAACGCTGCTCGAGCCTTCATTATCCGCGTATTAAATTAATTGTTACAGTACACTCACGGTCTATACAACTAAGATGTGTGAACCGATCAATAAACTCAAGCTCTTCATTCTAAGGTTTCAGTGAAACACAAGGGGATGGGGAATATTGAAGTGAGACTTTGCGTTCCGAAGGTGTAGAACGCATGTAAAAAACGTGATGACGTCCAATGCTCTGGTTAAAGTATTTTGTGCGGACAAGTAATCCAGATGTGTACACTCCATGATGACGCCAATGACGAAAGTGGACAAAAAAGCAGGGAGGGTACAACCCAGACGAACTCCAGTAGTTGTCATGAAGCTTCTGGATAGTTCACTACACACCCCAACCCGACCGAAGGTATGGAAACAAAAGGTACGTAGAATGTTTACGAACTTCAAGGCTAAAAATATTTATGGGAGCTAACCTATGAATCGATTCGAAGGCTCCTTGAAAGTCGAGGAAGACAGCGATTATTGGTCGGCGGTATATGTGACGCTGCTCAAGCACTTGACGTGACGTAAAGATATGATCGATGCACCCTCTTACAGGTCGAAATACCGCTTCACACTCCGTCAGGTGCTAGAACAACGCCGTGCGTACAAACGATCCGTAATTTTAATATTCTTGAATTTCCAGGACGTATTTGACCCGGTTGACCGGTCTTTTCTCCTTGACACGTCTGCCGAAGAAATTTGGGAGCATAAGTTCCTAACAATTGGTAAACAATTTGCTTTTGTGGAACTCACCTAGAACCCAACTAAATCTCTCGTTTACAATGGTTTATTCAAGTTCCCAGTGACGCCAACAGTCTTGTTACGACCGGGGTCAAGCTGATCCCCCTATGGTTGCCACACTCACTACGAGCCCCTGTTTTGAAAATGGGTACTATCAACGACTCCCCCCGTTGCCTGGGACAGACTCCTTTTCCCAAACGCAAGCAAACAGATTAGAGGAGCGCTGACCGAGGACTTCACCATCTTTGAACAATTCGGGTGGGAAGTCATCCGGACCAGAGGCTCGGTGGCGCTCAAGAGAACACATGCAGTCATAAAACTCTGAGACCGTAGGCGGTTCCACGTTCACTGTCCAGAGTTCTACGTCACCTGTGGGCTCCAAACGCGTGCTAGCTGGTGGCCATGACAAATGTTGTTCGAAGTATTCGGCCCATCGGTGGAGGCGTTTTTCTTTATTCGAGATGTTCACTCCATTTCGATCCTTGATTGTTTCGCTCACAGGTGGTTTCCGGGGACCAGTCGCACGGATCAACTGAAATAATCTTCGGGCATTACCGGATTTCTGGGACTCTTCCATTTCTTTGGCTTTTTGTGTCCACCATACTTCACGGTCGGCTTGCAAGCTCACCTTCACTTGACGTCTGATAATTCGTCGCATCAAGTTATGTTCGGGGCCGGCTGGGATATTTCTCCGAGATTCAAACAAAGCCACCGTTCGGTCTGATATCCAGTGCATGAGTGAGTCTGGTGGTGCTGTGCCACAGGCGAAATTCCCAGCACTATGCAAAGTGGTGGCAAGCTCGTCCCAGTATGAGTTCACATCTGATGGTGGAGCATTTGGAAGAGACTCCAGAAGACGATTCTAGTAAGTTCGTCTAACATCCGGATCTACCAGTCTTTCAGTTGCCAAGGGATTTGTCCGCACCTTACGCGGCCCTAGAAAATGTAGAGAGAAGCGACTCCGGACAAGCGCGTGGTCAGAGTCCACAAATGTGTTCCAAAACGACCGGTAGTCAGTTACTGATCAGCGCCATCGGTAAGTGATGGCAATGTGGTCGATTTGAGTTTTGGCCGGCATGCCGTTGCAGGACAGCATGTGGCCAGACGAATTCGGCTATTTCGGAAGTTAGCACTGTATAAAAAAGCCTGCGATCAACATACAGCTGAAGCAATCGTTCAGCACTGTCCGCACGTACCGAATCCAATCCATGTTGACCTCCTTATTGAGTCTCAGATGCAGCAAGCCTGCCCACTTGTGCATTCATATCTCCGGCAACCACCACGTCTGACCATTCAGCTCGCTGCAGCAGGGCATTCAGGACGTTATGAAACCTGTCTTTGAGGGCGGCGGAGCTACAGTCGGTTGGGGGGTAGGCAGACACGATAAGCTAACATCTATCAAATTGCCTATTGTGAGACTACTTCGCAGACCTTGCCAGACGAACCGCGACTATCAACAGGTATCCAGTCAAGCAAGGATATTTTCGCTCGGTGACTCAAGACGATACCAACCCCTGCACATCCGTCCGCAGCAGCCTCTGGATCGCCAGAGGTGCGCAACCGGAAGCGAGCGGAGACTGATGAGGCGGTTAGCTCAATCACTGTGCTTGCATCTTGAATTCTTGTTTCTGAGACACAACACATAAATGCCAAGTGAGTCCGGTGTGAGAGCAAGAGCAGCTTTTTGTCCTGCTTGCTTCAGAGTGCGGACACTGAAGGTGGCCAGATAAACTGGGTGTCGAGGCTTGAAGATTGATTTGGAGATACCTGAGGATGTCGACGCCATGTCACGAGCAGATGCTGCACGCAAAACCGATGCAAGACGAACAGGGTCACCAGTCCTAAGTGTTGGGCCTACAAGGGAAGAGTTATTATTAATGAGGTGGAGAGAGGGAAGAAAAAGTATGTGAAAGAGAAAGAGGGGAGGCGTCAGTGGTAGCCTGTTTTCGCTTACCCGCCCTGCCGCGAGTAAGGCGACCTGGCTGATGGCACCACGGGACAACCGATGTGGCATGAGAGTATTGTTAGTTGTAAGTGTCATGGTTGTACGTGGACTGGGATACTGTCAGGGCGCCCACTCCTAGACAGGAGGACGATTAGGGTCCTCAACCAAAGCCCTTGGCTCAAAAGCCTAACCGCAAAGCAGCGGTGTTTGGCGGAAAAAACAAATACATTACCATTTCTACGGGACAAGTCGTCACATGTTCCAACCCCCAACCTGGAGGACCAGGAGACTGTTCGTCAGACCTCTAACCATTGACCAACCTGGTATGAGAGACTCTGTAAGTGTCGCGGGGACACCCCCCAGTATAGCTCAATGGGTCGCTTAGGTGCGCAAACCGTCACACCACGGTAAGGTTCAGTCTCTTCGTGACGGTGTGGTCCGAGGAACACCTTATCTGTTTCAAGTGCACTATCTTGCGTCACTGCAGCGGGTTTCGAGTGTCTCAAAGAAGCAGTCACCGATTTTAAAGCCAATGGCGTCCGCTTCGAGCTCTTGTTGATACTGGTAGCTCAGAAAGTTTCATTTCCGAAAATGTAGTCCGTCGTAACAAGTGGTCTGTACTATCATTTTCACCTGAGATAACTTTGCCATCCATCCAGCGCAAAAACTTCACTCTTGGACATTGTTTTTTAATGTTGCAAAACAAACAAAACAAGTACCTCTCTTTCAAGTTTTCAGTATTACGTGACCTCTATGCGGATATTGTGCTAGGACGTGACTTTCTTAAGCCTCACAAATCCCTAGAAATCTCATTCAACGGTGATAAACCTTCTTTCTCGCTCTGTGGGCTAACTGCTGCACGAAATTGAACCTCTCACTTTGTTTGAGCATATTGATCCAAGGTGTAAGCCCATCGCCATAAAGTCCAGACGACATTCTGCAGACGACCAGGCCTACGTTGCTTCTGAAGTAAAGCGTTTAGTTGACCAAAAAATCATTGAACCCTCGAAGTCCCCATGGAGAGCGCAAGTGCTCGTCACGACGAATGAACGACAGAAGAAGCGAATGGTGGTTGAGTAGTCAAACTATAAACCGATTTACGCAACTGAACGCTTATCCGCTCTCCAGACTTGAAGATATGAGTAGCAAATAGCTCAATATCGTATTGTCAGCACGCTTGATCTTGAAAGTGCGTATTATCAAATACCCATTAAGGAAAGTGACAGAATCTAAATGGCTTTTGAGGTTTGCAACAATCTTTATCAGTTCCGTCGAATACCCTTCGGAGTAACGAATGAAGTAGCATGTTTTCAAAGGGTAATGGATGACACCATACGCGCTGAAGAACTTACCGGGACATATGTGTATGTGGATAATGTCAACATTTGTGGAAAGAATCAAGAAGAACACGATCGAAACCTCCAGTGTTTTCTCAACTTAGCCTTCAGTTAAATCACGATAAAAGCACGATTTCCACTACTAAGCTCAGACTCCTTGGCTACGAAATTTCTGAAGGCATCATCAAACCAGACCTCGAACGCTTCAAGGTCTTGCAAGAACTGCCCGTTCCTAAGGACATGAAGTCTCAACAACGAGTTGGCTTGACCCCGTACTACTCTCGTTGGATAAGCCGGAAGGCTGTCGGTGTGATGTACTCAAGTAGCCGCCAAAAGTAGGTCGGGAGGACTCTAACGATCTCTGAAAAAATGAAACAAGAGTCCATCCGTAGAACCCTTTCACTGCATAGTAGCCATGTTATCCGAAGTGAGCACAAGGGCTGATGGACTGCCAGGTCATCCAACCGTAGACAGGAGCAATCGTGATGCTGAGCTTGGATTCAAACCACGGACCTTCCGGTCACTAAGTGCGCGAGTGACTGACGTCCTGATCTGCATAGTCCTGTCTTTCATTTCTATATCCGATCAGAGGATCATACGTGTGCCTTGATTGGAACCTTCGGGTGATTTCTCGGCCATTCAATGCGTACTGCCTGGCTCGATCTAATGGTCCGGGAAGCGGGGAGGTGCATCATTTACGTAAGAAAAATAAAGAACCATTTTTCTACCGTCCAGTAGTGGACGGCATCTACTTCCCGACGAAGACCGTTCGGCTCCAAGGATTCCTCTTCACTGTTCCGGCAAAAACTATCTAATTGGAGGGTGGTGTTTGAAAGCTGGATCATTAGCGCATCAGGAGAGCGCTGCACTCTTCTGGTAGCTTTCCTCCAGGAAGACAATGCTACATCACGAATACTGTTCCTTGTCGTCTTCACAAAATCAGTAACCTGGTCTATCGACTGAGCTGATTAGCTATTTTAAGGCAGCACAACACGATATAGACACGGTCGCTAGCTTTCGCATAATTGGGGACTATCATATCAATAGGGTGACTGTGCTTCAGCCAAGAGTTGCGGGTAACGATCAAGCAGGTGACGCACGAACATTTCTAATTTGTGTTCACACAGTCTCTTGTCGCAGCACAAAACTGCAGAACTCCTAGCAATCCTTGCTGCCCAGGTCCAAGGAGACCCTGCAGGCAGACTTGGGCCTCAATGACCATGACAAGCTTCGCGGACAACTTAGATAGGAGTTCCGTTAATCACACAGAGCGATAGTCTTGCGAACAGTTTTTTTGCTTATGATCGTTGGCTTGTTTGCTGAGCTGGGCAATTTGATTGCAAACGTTTCATCACCAGTCGAAGTGACATTATCAGTGCGTTATTGGGTAGCGTAGCGATGGGTTGGTGGTTGTGTTTATGTTGAGAGTTTCCTACACCTGGCAGCAACATGCACTCAATAGGTGCCTTCTAACCGTTCATGCACCGATGAAGCGTTCCATTAATGCACCCCCCAATCACCCAACGGTTGACCGTGACCACCGGCGCATTACCTAATTCGGTCGGAATATTTTTAAAACCGAAGAGTCCGGCACATGCTGCGCGCAGCCGCATCAAGAGTGACACAGTAGTGCCTTACTCCCAGCGCCCTCGAGTTAGACCGATCCCGTGCAGCTGAGCAGACCATTGAGTCATCGGCTCCGAAAAGGGTCCCCAAAGAAAACCCTACTGTCCAGTGCCTCGCTGATCAAACTTCTGAGTCAGAGGCTAGGGGCAGGGTTCCCGAACAAAACCCGACATCCTCCCGCTGCCTTGTGGGTCAGACTTTTGAATCAAATGCTCAAGGTGGGGTACCTCAACAGAAACCAATTGCTCAGCCTGGGTAACCGGGAAATTCTGTATCCACCGATGTCCCTCCACAACCCCTTCCCACCACATACGAAAACGCTGCTGGGTCCTTTGACATCAGTTATCTGACCGCGGGACCTTATGCACTGCGTTGCCTCTTACCAACAAACAAAATAACACCTTTCTAAATCCACGAGATCCTTTCTACATAAGGGCTTTTAACGCCCGTACTCTATGCCAAATCGGCAAACCGATAATGCTCGCTGCATCATTATACTTCCTAAAAATTAAGGTATGCTGTAGTTGCACATCCCAAAGCACCAACGACCAACTCAGCTCTTCCACATTTCGCCATCCGTGTGTCCGGCGATCCAGAAGCGATGACTCGTGGAATATATGGTGTGGTAGTTGCACTCAACCCCAGAGCTGAATGCGCTTTACTGGATTGGATCCCATTGAATAGTCGTCTTTACGCCGTCCAGTTATCCAGCTCAGTCAAGCTCGATGACTCTCGACATAAAAAGCGTGCCTGTTTGTAATGTCGGCTTATGCCCCGACAAACTGGAGTCTTGATGTTCAGGAGAACATTTTCTGTCGAGAGATATCCAGGCTTATTCGCCAAACAAGAAGCACTGACATTATGATCCTTTCGGGGGATATGAATGCTCAATTCGGTCGCCTGATCTCCATGGAATCACATGGGGGCGAGATGGTTCAAGTGGTTAGAGCGCAAATTTACTGACCGGAAGGTCCGTGGTTCGAACCCCACCTCTGCCTCTCGAATTCCCCTATCTAGGCTTGGGCAACCTGGCAGTATCTCAGCCCTCGTGCTTCCAAATAACCAACTGCTCATCTGTAACACCCTTCCGGTGCCTAGCTGCCATGCCACCCGTGGGAAGCACGAGGGCTGAGATACTGCCAGATTGCTCAAGCCTAGACAGGGGAAGTCGAGAGGCAGAGGTCGGGTTCGAACCACGGACCTTCCGGTCAGTAAATCCGCGCTCTAACCACTTGAGCCATCTCGCCCCTCGTGCTTCCTTCGGGCGGCATGGCAGCTAGGCACCGGAAGGGTGTTACAGCTGAACGATGGAATCACATTTAGGCGGTCGATTCGGAGTCGGTTCTCGTCGTACAGACAACAGAGACCCACTCCTCCAGTTGTGTGTTGATCATGAACTGTTCCTAACCAGTGGGAACATTCAGCCTTCGCATCTCGTAACCTGTTGACCAGCAACGGCAAATCAACTGTCAGGTCACGTAGTCATAAGCCACCGATGGAGAACCACAATGCAAAACTGTTGTTCCTTCTCAGGTACACAACTTGATTCCATAGTGCGTAAACGCCTGACAATTCGTTCCCCTTCAGGCCCTCGTAAGTCAGCAAGAAGCATGCCGATCCACCATCTTCGGAAAACTACCATGGCTCAACAGTATTAATCTGAGCTAGCCCAACAACTCTCCACAGTAAACCAATACCGTGCCGGTAGTGAGCATATGGATGAAGCGTGTCAAAATGTGAAATGAGCTAAGCTAGCGGCGACTTCCCCGGTTCGACCACAAGACCACTGGATGCCGTCGAGATCGCTATCCATGACTGATGCCAGGAAATCCATACCAGCAGGCAACGAGTACGACGACGCGAGGAGAGCCCTCAAACGCCAAAAAGTGAAGAGTCTGAGGAAAGACCGAGAGTTCTAGTGGACATCGAAAACTTGGGAGGTGGGGAAGGCTTTTGCTACCAGAAACAGCCGTGCCCTATATCAACCGATGCGATCGACTGGTTCTAGGAAGGAAGCAGCCCGTGAAACGATAAGTGAAAAAGTCGGCTCATTAACTCACTCGCAAAAACGTCGACTGGAAACATCGGCCGAAGACTTCGACGAAGTAGATAGAGGACCTTCTGTGGAGGAAGTGCATACGGCGAATCCAATGTAAACCTTAATCGCCCGCCGGAAGAAATAAAATAAGGAATATTGGTACTGAAACGTGAGAAAGCACCAGGACCCGATGGTCTGTATCTAGCCCTCCTCAAAAAAGGCGGAGAATCTTTGATGACCTATCTAACAAAGCTTGTTGGTGAGATGTGGAACGGAGAGAAAGTGCCTGAAGAATGGGGCATATCGAAAGTTATTCCTATCTTCAAAAAGAGTACGCGGACGCTGTGTGAGAAGCACCGCGGCACCAGCCTGGCAGTTTTGGCATCGAAAGTTCTCTCTGGTCCTATCCTTCGACAACTAACCGAATACAGGGAGAGTAAGATCCATGAAAACCAACCTGGATTCCGTCCTGCATCGATCACATCTTCACCCTGCTTCCAGCAACCAACAGTGGTTGTGCTCTTTGATTTCATAGTTGCTTTTGACTCCGTGGACCGTTTGGCTCTATGGCAGTGCCTACAGGGCAAAGGTGTGCCTCATAAATTCTTGACCCTCCCGCAGACGTGAAGGTTTACGGGAAGCTCTCGCCTCAGTTCGCCACATCAAGTGGTGTCAAAAAAGGCTGTTCTTTCACCTTTCCCTTTTCAACTTCGTCATTGATACGAATAATGGAGACTCATTACCAGCAGACGACATACGCAGACGACACAGCTCTTCTTGGATCTGATGTCATGGTAATGCAAACAATATTAAATAACCTAAATGATTGTCTCACGTTTTGGTATGCGCTTCACACTTGCAAAGTATAAAGTGCTACTGCAAGACTAGGTAGGCTCGAACCCTAGCCTCATGTTTGCGGATGAGCCGATTGGGCTAGTAGGCAAATTTGTTTACCTGGGAGGCTGCATCAGTCCCGGTGGTCTCGCGAAAGATGATATTGCCATCCGGATTTGGAGAACCAGAGCAGATTTTGTGAACCTGAGTCTTTTTTGGCGAGGGCGTGACATCAGCTTATCCGTCAAGGGTCGAGTTTATAATGCTGCAGTGCGCTCCATATTGCTATACGTTGTTATACCTGGCCGCCGAGGACGTCAAATACTTTCAGTTTTTAACCATCAAAGTCTTCGGAGAACCGGATCAACGATGCTGAAATACGTCGGATGGTATTCAGAAGAAATAACTCACACACGATAGGTGAACTGATCACACTGCACAGGTTGCTTGCCAGTCTAAGGACTTCCCCGAAGGGCTCTTCGCACAATCACGTGAAGGGTTGAAACGAGCCAGGAAAGGTCAAACAGTGACTCGGCAGCAAAGTATTAAAGCCATTACCAACAAACTCAGTTGCGCTGGTCATTGCAATATCCCTGGATGGGGACCCCGAGACGGGCCACATCAATGGTTAGAGACATTGCTAGACATGGCCCAATCGCGTTCTCAATGGCGCCCATGCATCTAAGCTATCACCTTTATTACATAGATTTCTTCCAAATCCCCCTACTTGAAAGTTCACTGACAAATCTGTATTTACGCACCAATTTATCAGCTCCCGCCTCCAATGCGCGGCTACCTCCCCAAATCATCGGTGGACGGAACTGTGTCAAGTAAAGCCACTGTACGGCAATTAATTTGTTCTTGCAGCGGACAATGATGATGATGGTGGTCATGATGATGATTATGACTATGATGACAATGGGTATAGACAGAAACCCAAAAAAAACATCTCGACGCCCATGGGTTGGCGCCGCATCGGCCAATATGCAAACTTGCACGTTATTGGCCGTTACTATAAGCTGTCGGCTCGCCCAGCATTACTCCGAGCACTGATTGGTCGAAATTTTGCATCCAACTGTCAGCCTTGTTCCGACATCAGCTGAGTGTCAGCTAGCCGTGTCACGTCCAGTCGCTTTCGGACTTCTTGATTGATACCTCTGCCTTCAATAGAAATGCATACTCCGCACACAACATTATGTCTTGAAGTCACGTGCGCAGGACGTTCCAAACCGGTCTTGTCTTTTGCTCGTAGAACTTTGTGAATATATCCTTTTGATGTTTATTCTATTTACAGAGTTAACACGTGCCACTTTGTTGAATTTTTCATAACCTTTTTTTACATAACCTTTGCGTGGAAGTCGTTTTCGTATTACACTCCATTTCTGCGGTGCACTCGCCAACTCTCCATCACGAGCCAGATTACTGTAGGCTTCTCCCCCCCCCCTACAGCTAACGGTGGTCCCCAACAGACGTGCACTAAATAGATGCCCCTCGAATGTAAGACGTGGGGTGCTGTGAGAGTTAAGTTCCGCACGTATATCAGTATAACCAGACGAACTAGAAATCCAGAATTCAGTGCAGCGCAACAAGTAGCACGTATGTATTCGAATTGGCGTATATGTACAGCATATGGAATATTAAAACAAGAGAATAATGAATAGAGCAATGAATAGAGTGTCAATCATGTTCATCACAGGTGCATTGTCACGCTTGCCAAGCCTGATGGAATTTTAAATGTGCGGGTTCGCATGACGATCAGACAAGCCAATTATCTAACCTTCCTGACCCGATCGTCTACGTCAGGTGTCGCTACCTTAGGGTTGGTATACATAGCACGGCTGCCAGTGAAGCTGCCAATGGCGAAACCAAGTCTTCACTTTCAAGTCGGAAAGACTATTGCGAATTTTGTTATTGCATCCGGGATGCTCGAGGAAAATCTTATGCTCTCGAGGACGCAAACACAGAAGGCAGCAGCCTGGATGAACGTCGATAACGAACTTTCTTCCATGAACGAATACATAGAGCTATTCATCCTGGGTCCTTCGGCCTCAAAAAAGTTATTCACTTCTCTGATGCAGCAACCAAGAACCCTAAGCCCTCACTACTGGACAAAAGCATAAGGAAGTCCGGGAAGGAAGTCTCCAGAACTGGCATGCCAACAAAACTGGCACAGACTACTTGGTGATGTCTTAACAGGCCTGGATACGAATCACTTCGTGTAGAATGGTTGTGTGAAAAAGAAAACAAGCGGGATTTTAGTCTTGCAGTCACATTTTGCCCCCAACCGCCCTACGGAGGATCTCAGTTCGGGCTGTCAGTATTCAAAAGGCTCTATCAAAGGTCAGGCGTATATCCAAGGATCGTATTCTGGGTGCGTGAAAACTGGTCCCAGCAGTCCTAGAGTAGAAGCAGAGAACAAGCTTCCCCTTGGCGATTGATCGGTGGGCCAACCCGGCAGTATTTATGGATTCTTGTGGCCATAAAAACGCCACTACAACCGGCCATGACTGTAGATCGAGGTTTCCACTCAGCCGTCGCAAACCCTCTGACTACCAATGGCTGCAATACTCGGGGTGAGGCAAGCGTCGCAAAGAGACAGAGTTCAACATATGTGAAACTATTTTCGGTTGTTTCCTCAGCAGACGATAAAGGTGCAGGAGTGAATGTCACACTCATTTCACAGGCTTTGAGCTTGATTGAGACAAGCAGCGGCATCCACTGACAAATCAGCCAAACCCGTTGACTTCGACGCCGGGGGCTGTTGCGAGAGTCCCACATCCATTGAAAATGCGAAGCTGCTGGCCTCCAGCTCCAAGCCCTCAAAAACGGTGTGTCTGATTGTAGACTCAGCCGTCACTGATGACCCCGACATCCAAAGCCACAAACCAGACACCACTGCACAAGAAACTCGAGTTGGCCTCATTGATCACAGATGACCTGATAGTATGGACGAACACAGAAGCAAGGCAACTGCGGTCGAATAAGCCGCGTAAACTTCGCCCAATCGAAAAGCTGCTTGCTAGATTCAAAATGCCATCTGCAGAAGTGAGCCTCTTGGAAGTAACACCAAAGCTAAGGTTCCCTGAGGGCGTCATCCAGACCACAAGTAACCCGACAGGTTTAACACACACACTTTTTCATTTAAAGCGCACGAGGTATCCCAAGAAACCAAACGGACACATGTTCACACTAGATCTTTGAACAACGAACGCAGACATGTAACAGGCAATCTTGCCTGAGTCAAAAACAGAAGCCATCAGAATTTTTGACCACGAGGAGAAAAACTACGTCCCTCAGGGACAAAAGATCCGGGTAGAAGGGGGTTTTAGACAGGGGAGCCTCCTGCAAGCTTAGGGTATCGCTCGGAAACGCCAAGGCTGGAAGCAAACCAAAAAGCCGGAGAGGATCCTGTGGAGTGACTTCGGGCACAATTGCTGCAAAGTGAGTATTTTGCTGCCATACTCATTCCTGTACATTCCACCATTCGATGATCACTCGTTCGTTTCCTGTGTCTGAATCAGCCAGAATCAGCCGCAGAAACTTTTGGAACGCATACATGCCCCCGAGTAATTTTTCCTCCATTCACGCGCCTCTGGTGATTTGGTCGCGAGCAGCCCAGCCACCAACCCGATATCACCCCAACTCTGGGGACACCTTCTACCTTTCTTCCGTCGACCAGAACTTAGGGACGTTCACTGGCCTTTTACATGTTCCCTACCTCAATATCTCGCCTGAGTTTGCAGCGCATCATTGTCCTTTGAAAGTATTCATTGAAAATGCTTCAAACTGCTGCAAAACACGTTATAGTAACAGAACGCCTGAGTACCCTCCCAGGTAGAGCAAAGAAGTACGCAGTGTGGTCCCGGGGGGCATAAGGTGAGTGACCGACACTCACAGCTCCATAAGGGCTCGTTTCAAAACCCAACAACTACATAGAGTTTTGAGCTCCCTCCTGCGATCCCTAGCATCTCTAGCCTTCAACAACGAACTCCAGGTTGATTTTTTGACCTGACAAAAGGATATACGGACCACCTGCGACTGAGACGCGCGTATATCGAGCAACAAGGTCAAAAGTCTAACTGTCTCACCACAGTGCAGTTCGGTGAAATGCTACACTGGGCTTCCATGTTCTCCAAGATTACTCTGGAACCTGTCCTGTAGCTTAACCTGATTGAAACTACACGTGGTGAGAAAGATAGAAGCCTACCACCTTTCTGATCGCAGGCACCCCAAGTCGTGAGGTACTTATGCAAAGATGCCACTGGTCCAGTGCTCACTGTTCTGGATTCGTGCGAAAATTGCGTATAGCCCAAATATTATGAACTAAGTACTCAACGGCCTACTTGCCTGGTTAAAGGTTGCAAGAAGACTGAATGAGTTCTTTAGGCTAACATCTCCCACGATATTGACGTTGCCTCATTTGCTCTATACCATAGTAGCACCATGGCCACTGTTGTATTGACCCCGGAAGGCAACTGTGGCTACCCCAGCATCTACTACCAAACTGCCACGTCTCCAATTGTGTGCCGGTAAAGAGCCTTGGAAGGGTTCTATGGCAGAAGTATGCAAATGCCTGCAGATTCTCAATAGGCGAAACCCTGTTTAGCATGGCCTTGTAAGCGGGCCTCCTCCGAGTTTTTAAGGAAGTCATAGAGACTACTGATCAAAAGATATAAGGTATTCCGACTAAATAATCGTTTTAAACTCGATGTATAAGAGATCGCTTCACTTATAGATATGTTTTTTATAGCGAGCTTTGTAGCCAGATTAAGTAGCTCATTGAAGGAGGGGTTTCAGTCGTGTTGACTAGTGCTGAGCTCTTCAACCTATCCAACATAATTAGTTATCTGTGTTCTGATCTCTTATTTTCGTCATTTATGTCAATACCATGCCCGTTAAACCAAGTTGCCCCCTTTTCTAAGATGGAAAGATGCACCAAACTGTTCGTCTAAACAGGGTACCGAAGAGCTATTCGTAGATTATTCTGCAAAAGTAAAGTGCATTTCAAAGAACCCGTGGAATTTCGCATTTCTTTTAAAATAAGGCCTCGGAGATATTGCATTCCGCTTCAGGTGGGCCTGTGTTGCTAGAAGTCACAAAAGTCAAAAACATGGAAATTACTGTACCGCACACCCAGTACGTGACTCTGGTTTAACCTGCAAGCCGCAGTTGCTATGTCTGACCGTTATGCATCGATATCATTATGAAGCGTCCTCCCAAGACCACGCACGGAATAATCCATGCAATCGCGATCAACCTGCCCAAACATAGAGACCGCTATCTTTTATAACCTTTCCGGCCTGTAAATATCCGGATGGAATACATGGAGTCCCGTGAACATATTAACCGGAACGCCGAAAATTTCCTAACTTAGTGCATCGGCGTCTTTGGGCCTGCCTCGGTGTTTTCTATAAGCTGCTACTCAAAAGGACAACAATGCGATGTATTAGTTGCATGTATCGGCAAGTTGGTAATTCTCACCAACTGTCCACAGAGAAGCACAAGAACATAGGTTTATCACTCTATTCTCCAAGCCACAGGGCACGCGGGGTAGAGGGTGACTCAACAAAATGCGGGGGTATTAACATCTAAACATGCAAAGGTTGTTAGTCATTGGGGAGGGCTATTGATCTCCTCTGTATGGTTTCAGGAAAGTCATCATGTTCTAACCTCGTTACCGCCACCGCTTCTGAAAGTAGACAAAAGCTATTGTAATTAACGATGGTGCACAATTTGGCATCAGTCGGTACATTACATCGGGGAACGCATTTGCTTTTGAAAGCAATGCGCACTGGAAAACTACCCGTTATTTATCTAGCCATCAGTTTGTTTGGGTTTTGTGGATACGGATTATTGTCTTCTTGCCTGATGATGTTCGTAGCGCTACACAGATTACTAGCGTATGTTGCCGTTTGTTGTACCGCAGTGATATTCAGCAAGCGCACCGACGATGACCGTTGTTTCTGAACGATCCACCCGTTGTAAGTGAAAGGTTTAGATGATCCTCGTGAAATCCAGCCGTTTTTGCGCAGGAATAAAGTACTGTTCGAAACTCTGCGAAGATAAATTGCAGCTGAAACTTGGGGAAAATTAGCACATGGGGGAATGGATCACAGGGCTTCACCTATGTTAATGATTTATGTCCTTGTTCAGATGACACTGACAGAACTTTGGTTGAAGGAGACACAATAAGCCTAGGTTTGCCACTAAACTTCTAACTATTTTATTCTATACGCGTCTTATACCTGGACGCAACTAACACCTGTCGCCATTAGTCTTGCCTTTTGAAAGCCAAAAAATCCGCCATTTATCTCCAAACATACCCTGTGAGTCTGTTTCTATTAGCCAACCACAGAATTTCAACTACGCGCAGAGAAGTGATGTGGGATGTCATTCTGAATATTTGTCCTTGCATACCTAATTTAATGACTGATGTGCAGAGGCGTCTGCACAAGTAATGCGTTGTTTCTGGATGCCAATTTTCCAGTCTTCAGAATACGTAAAGCTTACCAAACGAACCAACTCAAAGTAAAATGCGCTAAAATGCCCCCTGATTGCTAGGTCTCAAAGACTGGCAGACGGAAGACGCACAGCTAGAAAATGGGCAAGGGATAGCAGAGTCCTTGTGGTTACTCACGTTCATCAAGCTAATTCAGTCAAATGCCGAACAAGGAACTCAAGTTCAGATTTAAAGTAAATGTAGACTGGGATGTGGAGGAAGGTTAGACCGAAACAAGGTGGCGTAGCCCGGCCCAAATTCCCGCCACAAACTCCTTTCGCTGGATCCTAATACATTCAACTTTAAGCAAAGTTTGAGCCTGGAAATGGGTGGGCAAGGAATTTTGGAGGCGCTGAAGGCTCGTAACTATCAATCATGCAACACAATGTGTTAGTGTTAGAGGGTGATATACCACGGGAGGAACAAATGAACTTCCTCCCGTCTTTCAAATATTCCTGAATTTTGTTTCTCCTTTTGTTTTCTTTTTAAATTCCTTTTCATTCGTTTTATCCTTTTTTACTTCCGTGTGAAGAGTGTAGTTGTAACAAAATTTTTCCCTCTGGGCTAGTTGTGCACGTTGTTAAATAGCTCTCGGATGTCTGTTGCCTTACTCAAAAACCCTGGCAAAATTCTATCTATAATTTCCAGCACGTTCGAAAACACTATGGTTGGTCCGCTCTAACCCCCGAATGGCATTTCATATCATTCCTCACAGTCATCTGTTTTCAAAATGCAGCCAAAAAACATAGAAATAATGGTTTCAACCGAGCGAAAAAGAAGTGCACTATCCGCAGGTGACGACAAGGCGGGCACCATGAGGGAGGGGAAAATCGATTGCATCCAGTGCTACCCCATACAAAGGTCGCATCTGTGTACTGCGCCGTAGCAAAAAAAGCTTTTACCAGGGGTCAAGACGGAAGGGCAGGTTTCCTCTCCAGTTTATCAAATCCTGAACGATGATGGCTCTAAAAGAACGCTCGCCCTTTTGATTTTAACTTTCCTGAGAGAATAAACGGGGTCGTCCGCACCATTTTTTATTCCTAACAGAAATTCCGGTGAATACTCTTCCGTCTGTAGGAATAGGAATCACCACGATTCCCGTCAGACTATGAGTTTGCCAAGCTATTTGACGTTGTACTTTTCCAACTAATTCAATCGCCAAACACAAAGCCAGCCTGTATAAATCTTGGAATCACCCGGTCTTTCACTTTACCTCCTCCCTGTTAGCTACGGGCTTACTTCTGGTTGTTTGGGTATGATTACCTAGTCTATGTGTAGTTGTGTCCTCGAAATCGGCCCGTTTGGCGCCATCACCATCTGATTTTTCTCTGTTAGATTTGAGCTCGCTTGGGACCAGCTGGGCACCGTCAGCACGTATCGCTCAGATTGCTTCTATTCCAAGACTCATGTATCCTAGAACACTACATTTCTTAGATCGACCACCATCCGCAACTGTAGTGAAATACGATTTTCTGTTTTTAACGGTATTAGTTCGATATCCTTAGGAGAGAGGCTCGTTGGCTCCTTTGCTCATTCGCTCATTGCTTGCTCGTTGGCCCGCTTTCCCCGTGGCACTGTCGGTACTCAGTCGGCTTCGTATTTTTTATCGTCCGGCAAGAGCTTCCACACGTCGTGCGCCCCATCAGTAGGCCGGCCTTATGATAACTGTCTCTATCGTGTAGCATAAAATTCTCGCGCTATTTCCCGTGGCAGCATCTTATATTCCAACGTTTGGTGAAATCGTTACTAATCTCAGATGTCCCTCACACATCTACGTGTTCCCTCTTCCTTTTCTGCCAACCAGGTAGTGTCATCCAACAGCATTCTGGGAAAGTTGTGTGGTTGCTTTTGAAGGTTATGCAGCTTGAGACAAGCAGCAAGTTGGCTTAACTTACACAGAAGTACAGGCTTACTTTGAACTCCTACGACGAGATTTTTTGTGGGTAACGTAGCCGAGAGTAAGCTTCATGTAAACTTACATGTATTTTGAATTCCTCCATCGGAATTTTTACTACGGTTCTCTGCGCTCATTTTTTGTTCGTTTGATGTACACCCTCGTGCACAAAGCACCTGCTCACAGAGTTTTAATCGGACGAAAGTCAAGCAAGTATCTATACCTTCAGTTAGCGATACTGTGACGGCACTGGCATGCTGATGGCAGCACTAGTACCTGGGTTGCATGCTAAATACTAAGAAGGCTTAATGATATCCTCAAAACTTTTCATACCAAAGAACAAAAGATTGGGATATAGTTGGGTGAAAACGTCGGGAATTTTAAGTAGCTCAGCCGACACCGAGTAGCCAGCCACTCAGCTAGAGAAAAACGTCTGCTCGTGTGTTTCAGAGGCACCATAAAGTCTTTTTCGTCAGGCCGTAACATTTCAACGAATACGCGACTTTAAAACGCCGAGCTTCGTTTTCCAAATCTACGAGTTTTGATGTGGCTGAAAATGTGCATTTTGCTGAAAGATAATCCACCTCGTATCATGAGCCTAAAAACAAACGGTATGAACGAAAAAGATAGATGACATCTATTTTGGTATCATCTTACGACGGGCCAGTAAGTGTCGCGTAAGGCAAGCATAAATAATGAGATGCCTCCAAGTACTGCAGGACGTATCTTAGAGTACCGGCAGTAGGACCCGGGTAGATCAATTAACTGTTGTTTTTCAAAGATTTTAAACACAATCTGAGAAAACCTCAGTAAAACTCTATTGTGTTGGCTAGATGACAATGCAGCTTTTTGGGCCAGCCGTGTTTGGGTTTGTGTTAGCCTTTGGGAACGCGGCCAATGATCGGAATATAGGTGTCAGTGGCAATCTTGCCAGGTAAAGTGGATTGGATGAAACTTTACATACAAACAATTTAATGAAAATTATGGTGCCTGATACAAGAGGTGTCATTTCAAGCAGCATGTTGTTTGTGCTACGCGGGAACTTCAACCTTTGAAAGGATTTCCCAGGAGTATGCCCCAGCTCCTTATATCAACACTCTTGTGGTAAAACATCTTTATATGCAATTGTCAATGGGAGTCGAGAGAGAATGAGATTAATGTAGTGTGTCCATTTTGTCCCACGTCTCATTATTCAGACCTCAGATAACGCGACAAGTTGGGGTGCACAGAAGGCACCAGGGTGAAAATATTTGGCCCCTATGGTTGTCCTATTAGCATCTTTTTCGGTATTTCAGAATTTCGGATGAGAATATCCCAGTTCTGTTAGAGAAAAACTGGTTTTTGTCGCATGGTACGTGAGCGCTGGTTGGGACCAAGTACATGCTCCACTACCTGAATGGCGCAAGCCATCTGATTCAATTCACACCTGGGAGAGCACTTGGATGAAGCTTTGTGAACAACATTAATATGCTTTAGGAATCTCAAGTGCTGCGGATGACAGCAGTGCGACACAATCCCCCACTGTTCACTTTGAATACGGAAACATTATCGTCAACGATCTATCAACGTCCACGAACACTGGGCCGTGGCAAATGTTCATACCCTGACTTTCTGCGAAATGAAGCCTGAGTGCTTACGCCAAAAAGCATGATGTGCAAAACATTCCCTTATACTCATCGTCCACAAGAGTTCATCGGCATACACCATATATATGCCATATACCATATATACCATATAACATATACCATATGATAATGCAGTTTTGTGTCTTGAGGACACTCAAATCTTTTTCCAGGCTAACGCTTCCGGGGGTAATTTCATTCTCTGCCTCTCCTGATGAACTTCAAACCGATCGATGGACTCGACTAGAAACTGCTTGAACCGGTACAATGAGAATTGTATATGGTAACGATAAAGGCATCCAGTCAAAATCATGCGAACATAACAGGCAACTTTGTACCAGAAATCATATCTAAATTAGTCGATTGCACGAACAATTAAGGGTAAAAGTGGCGCATACTGTAGTAGCACATTGATTAAGTCTTCATCATTTGAAAATATTTTTACAGGAAGCTCGTGTCTTGGCTCACCTTGCGACCGCCAGTTTGGATGTATATTTGTGTTACATCGCTCATATTTCTGAAGAAGCTTTATATCCTAACAGCTGATAATATCCAGTGGTTTGGACTTGACTGTCAGGGAGTGACAGCTAGCATCCAAGCGCAGTTCAAGCTACCGACCATATAACGTTACAGTAACACATTTGAGAAAAGGCACCAGTATAGGTACCTTGCCTAATATGTCTCCTTAGTGATTCACCTCACGCACCATGTCGTCATTTCCTCTATCTCTCTCCCGGCATAGACTGCACACTTTTCACTATAGCGAAAACAATGAGGTGGAGATATGAATGGTAATGAATTAACAATTCAACACACTTTTGATTCAGCAATTTTGTTCTCCTCTCATTGGAACTGTATTTTTCCCTTATGGTGTGTCACTTACGGGATTTTTTAAAGAGGTATAGTTTGTTACCAAAGTAGGTACTAGTCCGATAAAATTGATCAAATATTTGGCAAACTCTTAGTGGTGTCCGGAATACTCACTAGTTTTATCGCCGGACATCTATGTCTATCCTCAGCGTGTTCATTGAACATTGCTCAGTATTTGAAAAACAGTTGCAAACATGACCAGCTGTGTTCTGTTAAGTAGGGTGCTATTCAGAAGTGTTCATGAACAAGAACGGCAGCACGAACTCAAGCTATACCTACCATACTGAATAACACCTAGGTGCTGTAAGACTTCTCAGTAAGTTCGGCAGCTTGTGAACCAGATATTCTTCTGTCACTGTTCGCCTTCAAGGGCGTTCGTGCAAAGCATGCAGAAAACATTTTGCACATTGACCTGAAAAGTGTAAAATCTAACCACGAGCTCACCCCCAGAGGAGTTGCAGCCTTTCCATCGAGCGCCCTCACTGGAGCTTAGTATAGTAAACTACTCCAATTAGTGATTGGCATGCGTATTATGCACCTAAAAGCGAGAATCAGCAAGGGGGTAAATGAGCTAGTCAACGGTCTAACCATACTTATGGGTCCAGGTAAAAAACGGTGGAGTTTAGAGAAGAAGTGCTTCGATGACGTGGAATGGCAGTGTTATAAGTCTCTACTGACTTACTCAGCAGTTAAGTTCGAGCTTAATTGCCCGGGCTTGATAGAAGATGGGACAAAAAAGACCGAATTGCTAACCAAACCTGAAAGTTCCTTATATTCGGATCAACAAGCGCTTGTGATCTGAGCTAGTTAGTTTTGGAAGACAGAAAAGATGTTGCAAGAAGTATAATGCCTTGTGTATGATGTCCTGGAGCAACCACCGCCTTTATCAAGATCACGGAACAAAACCAAAGTCATTGGCCTGTGATGGAGTCACAATGTATAATGGTCTACTACGCGAACCTTTTCTTTTGTTCTGTTGTACACACTGCCCAGGTCCCCTAGGCGTGGTACTCACTTACTTTTTATAGCTTTTGATAGCTCCCTAAAAGCCATTCGCTATAACAGTCAGGGTGGATTTCACAGTAGCGCCTGTTTTACTAAAATAACTATAGCCTGAAAACATCACAAACGGGAGATTCAGCTGGGTTCCAGGTGAGTCTCTCGCAAAAAAACCAAATTGATATGCAAATGAGTGTATTTCTCGAAAACTATAGCCTAACTTTTCAGGCTCAGGAGTGTTTGGCTCTAGTTTTGTCTGGCGAGGGTGAATAATGATCATTTTGCTTCTCTTGTGCTGGATGGTTTAGCCCAATCTGTATACAAGTACATAACCGGAGATTCACATGAGTTAACGCATCTCTAGCATGAGCTGTCAAAAAGTTGTGCTGGAGGAATATTTCCGGCACACAGGGCCGCAAGAACATAGACATATACCAATGACCAAGATCCCGCTTACACCATCCCCGGCGTCCAGAAGGCTTTTCCAAAATCCGGGGCAGCAAACCTAAATAAACGCACTCCTCCTAGTAGAATACATATCTCCTTATTTCGTCTCATCTATCTCCAAACCTTCCTATAATGTGCAATTGATTTCATGCTACGTGCCACTCAGGCGTTCATTGCCCCCTCCGTGTTCCTACTAATTCTCTTAAGGCCCATCGACACGAGGGATGACAGTAATTTCCCTTCCTTTAGTCTTCATGTAGGCGGTCCAGTCCAGTCCAGTTCAGAAGCAACAACCCACCTAACCAAGTATACCAGACTTCAACTCAGTACTAATGTACTAGTCACCATACCAAATCCCACTAGATTCTCTGTAAACTAAAACTCTCTGAAAAACCAGAACAGTCTTGTTTAAACTAATGTAACTAACATGCAGATTCATGGCACGTATCTGAACTGTAGTGACAAAGATGATTGCCGTTCAGATAAGAGAGGGCGAATTCACATCAACGATATACGGCGCGATAAAGGAGCAGAAATATAAAGAAGCGGTGTCAATACTTAACCAGCAACTCCTCACGCACCCAGGCAATCGTGCAGCTCTATCCCTTTTGGGGTACTGCTTTTATCAAATGCAAGAATTCGTCAACGCGTCCGACTGCTATGAACAACTGACTCAGTTATACCCCGAGATAGAGGAGTACAAGTTACTGTTTGCTCAGTCGCTTTACAAGTCCGACTTGTTTCCGGCAGCGATGAAGGTTAGTAAATTACTTTGCTCTCGTTTTGTGACCCAGTTCTCTGTCAAGGATATAGAAAGCAGCAGTAACTGCACACAACCCTAGGTTAGCCTCAACAACTGTTTTCCGCGAAGTGTCGGCTGTTTAGTTGAATCGTTACGTGTCAAGCTAACTCGACTTCTGACACGTGTCTGAAGTATGGTACCATACTCACACACAAAGATTTTAATCCCTGATAACCTAGATACGTCCTCCAATCCGAACATATTTCTACAGCCACATACGCTTAATTTATTTGGCTTGGTTGTGACGTGCAACCTCCTAACTTGTGCTTAATCGAGCTGTCAGGTTTTACTAGAACAGATCAGACAATGAATTCCGAGTCTTCCGTTTTTCTTACAGTCCAGATCTGAGCCTAAATTTAGGTGTGTTCACACTGACCAACTATATGAATGAATTCAACGGAGCTCGTAGAGACCCAAAATACCTTCTCGTGCTATGAACTTGCTAGGAAATTCTACCACTTGTTAACAGCCACATGTATATTCCCAACGGTTGACAGTCGCTGTTTTACTATTTTACTGTCCTTGTCATGTGTTATCAGGTCGTCCTCTGATTGTTTTATCAGCGACCACCGTCTTTGAAAAGTTGAACGTATCTACTAAGGACATTTTGGCCCAAACACTTAGACCTTGTGTTATCCTTGTTTTGATGGCAAACTTTACTTCATAGGGAGAAGTGTTTTTGGAAGGGTCGATCTTTTCTCGGGAGAATTTGCTAGAATGGATATTTTGTTTGAAACTATCCACTGAAACACCATCCACCGATGCGAGTGTTGTTTTCCGTGCCTCCTTTAGAATGGCGCAAACCGCGAGGTGGACAGCGCATGACTTGGCAGAAAGGCGTGAGATCACGAAGAGTTTGGATGTTGTTGATGTTGTACGCCTTTCAGGATGGGGGCCACGTGACTCTGCTTGCCTGGAGACGTTGCAAGAAATAGCGGCTAATCGATGTCAGTGGCGTTCGTGCTGTCAGTTTCTTTCCAGATTGTCTGATTGGGCGTTTGGAGGTGTAGGCACCTCAGATTGCTTAACACAGGCCAGCACTAGGTCCCCTCCATCATCCACTCTTTTTCTCTTCTTCTCACTGTAGGGCTTTTAATATAATATATATACCTATGAAATTAGACGAACTTTATGATTATACGACAGTGAAGCGTCAGTATCAACACTGATTTTGCTGTCTCTGATGATGATGCTGATGACCAACCGATCCTCACATTCAAGGTGAAGTTCAATGAATCGCTTGGGGTATGTCTTCGTCATCCATTCAGAAAGACTGCTGATCAAATGGTTTCACTGATGTCGCGCTGTTACCCTATTATCCTACTATCCGTGATGAATAGATCTCAGAAGACTACCACCTTTAGTATCTTGATTTTACCAGAAGCTTTTTCAAAGAAAAGTTTAAGTTGATGGGGAGTGAATTGATGATTTTATGGATGCAAGGAGTGCTTGACATTCAAATTTGTTAGTTATTGGTACCGTTTTTTGCATAAATGTGAAAATTTGTACAAAGGTAGTGTGAGCCCTTTATGCATTACCCACAGCAAATTACCGTTTTCTCAGAATTGCGCTGCTTTTCTTGCTTATTCAGAACGATACATGCAGAGAGGTTGGCAAGCTCCGGTCTACTAGAGGGTTGTGAAACAATCACAGAAAGTGGGTATGACTTACCTTCAAGGGTAGGTTACACCCATTCCTTTCTGTCCACGGTTGGAGGTACTTCAGGATTCACTCAATAATTGATATTAGTGAAATTCTTTTAGTCAGTTTATATGTGTTTCGAATAGGTGAATGTTTAGAGGTGCTTATACCCTGAAAGCGTTGTAATAGACCAAAAGTGAGCCGTTTTCTCCCAAATTTGATTTCTCCACGGCAATACTCCCAGATAAATAATAGCTTTACGTTCGCAAAGCCTGCATTTTCAAGTTTGGTATCGTGCTGCCTCTAATGATGACCTTGTGTGAAGCTCCATTATGCCTGGACAACATCCACAGAGCATTTTCACTGCTAATGAGCGTACTGTGGCACACGAAACAACTCACCTATCACTCTTTCACCTAAAATGTATTGCTGTGTGCCCAACTGATGATTGACCCAGACACTTGACGGGTGAAGGAATTCGGCCTTCAGCGATTTTGTAATATTCTTATAGTACGTATCCACGTCGTGAATCGAATGAGGCGGTTGGACTTTAATGCTGTTGCATTGGTCCATTATAACATTTAATCCAGCAAGACGACTTTGATGGTTCGGGCAAACTCTGTTCCGTATACCTGCGGACGAAGTTGGGGCAGTCAATGCGATCATCCGAATCCTTGGAAACAAATGCTTGGGTATGTCGTTTAATTTCTTAGACAGCAGGCTGTCGATGGTTTACGCCAGTAGGACTGGCAGTG